>JALPQD010000018.1:2460852-3660852 GCA_023101885.1 Typhlomys cinereus
CTGCCCAGTGCCAGCACTTCCCTTGGGACTCCACATACACAGTCACACATAATTCATCAGGGACCCAAAGCAACTGAAGGATGTTTGAACACATAGCTCAATGAATAAACCTCAGAATTACACATGGCAATATATATATATGTATAATGGACCATTTAATTACAGACTGTTAATATTTGTAGTGATTTCACAGAAATAGAAAGAAATATCATTTGTTTTTAGGATAAAACATTTTGAATCAGAGAATACAGATTAAACATTATAAAAGAGTCACATAAAACAACAAATTTCCTTATATCTGATTCTTATAATGCTTAATATTTACAATGATTTTTGGCAAGAGATAATGAAATTTAGGAACCAGTCCACTCAAAAGTAAGTTTTATTTAATGCATTGGGTTGATGAAAATGTACAGAACCTGTCTACATTTCTCATAAAAAATTCAGCTCTTAAAATTGAGAGAGTTACATATAGGGAAATTTATCATATGCATTTGAGAAATATGGTACTACACTTGTTTCCAATTTAACCCCACTAGTGTTGCCCTTTTACTTCTAAGTTAATCTTTAATTACACATTAGACCTCTATGAATGATTATGACTCTTGGATTTGGGTTAAGGGAGCACATGATCATATTTGAAGGTTTAAAGGATTTTCTTCAGTGAACTTCATTAAAACTAACTTCCCTTGATCATTGAAATACAGCGCATCATTGTAGCAGTTTCTCTTAGTGAATTAGTCCTTTTGTGAAGATTCTTGATGTTTTCTGTGAAATGCTTTGATCTGAAGTTGAGTTTAGTGCTGCTAATGGACAGCACATTCTCTCTGAAGTGCTGTGTATATCAACACATTGTGTATGGGCTGATACTGTTTATAAAAATGCAATGTCTCATGCACATAAGTATGACACAATTCACTCCACATCTAGAAATTCACTGAAAGGTTTAGCTTTAACTTCTAAATAATTAAATTTTTCATTGACGCGATGGTCTTATAACTTTTAATTAATATTTATAGAAACACATTGTTTAAAGTCAGTCAGAACCTCAAGAATTTATAAATATTTCATCGGGAAAACCAGTTACAAAATGAAGCTCTTTGTAGTTCTTTTGGAAGAGCCACACAAAGGTTCCTACAATTAAGACAATGTTTATGCTAGTAGTTCCTGCAAGTATATTGTATGTCTTTATTAGAAACATATCACATATGACTGCATAGGCACCTTGCTTAGGTCATGACCCACTTTTTCAGAAAATAGTTCTAGGCAGCTTGATAACATAGAGAAGCAGTGACACAATATATCAAAAAAAAAATATGAAGCAAGAGGATAGCAGGCCAATTCAAAGTTTACAAATATTAATTACCAAATGCTGATTAATATTTAGAAATCAGGATTCAATTTATCATCAAATGACAGACTAAAAGGTTAGCAAAATTTCCAACATGTGGGTCAACATAACAGCTATTTATAGCAATTGTTGCTCTCTGTCAGATATTCTGTGGCTATTTTTATTTCCAGGAACCTTGTGGAGTTCAGATAATACCAAAGGTTAGCTGAATGTCATACTAGCTGCAGTGGAATGTGCACGTAGGGATTCATATAATAAGATCATTTCAAATGCACATGGTATTTTCTCATTCATGGTTATTACTATTTAAAAATATATTATTTTGTAAGTATTATGTCTCACTTTGAAAATTCGTATCATCCATAGTATATTTAGGGTGTTTACCCAGACAATAGTAACTCATTAAGCCAACCATTGACTACTCACAGATGGTTTTTAATGTATTTTATACTCTACCATTAGCATATGCTGATGCATAAAGTTAGAAATACAAAGTCCTTGATCTCATAAGACCCGACAAACAAATTAATTGATAATATTGTTTTGAGTAAAGAAGGACATGCTATAAATAACAATAGTCAAGAAGGAAGATGGTCTGTTAAGATAGGCACCCATACAATTTCACAGCACACACACAAACGTGAGCACACACATGCACACATTTACTAGTAATCAGCAATAAAAAATACCAGAATAGAGAAAGAAAACACAAACTAATTAGACATAATAATAAAAAACAGCTTCTCTGACCAGGTTTATTTGGCAAAAGCTTGGATGAAGAGCAAACTCAGACACAGTTATCAGTGAGAAGAAACTCTCAGACAATAAGAAGAGCAAGTGTCTTGCCTCTGCAGGAGGGCACAGCCTAGAAGAGAAGGAAAGGATACATGTGGATCCAACTGAGTGCACAAGACAGAGCAAGAGCCGGATGAGAGGGAAGACCATCAAAGATGAAACCAGCCCAGGCTAAGGACCAGTGGGGACCTGGCTGGTGAGGTGGATGTTTTTAAGTATCTTTGGAAACTGTGCATGGTTGAAATGGAAGAAGATAATTTTACTTTCATGTTTAAAAATAATGTTTCTAGGTGTTCTGTGGAATGTGGATTCTAAGGAAACAGATACATATTAAGGAGATTATTGTAAATCTCCATGAGACAGGACAACATTGGATAAGGAAGATATTGGCAAAAACAAAATGTGCTTTTAGGGTAGAATGACTAAACACCCTCATTATTATTGGAGGTAAATTAGAAAAAATTATAACCATATTTTCTACCCAGAAAAATGGACTGACAGAAAAATCATGTCTGATGTCTCACATGTCAAGGATGAATAAGAAGAATTCCTCTTTTTACAGTCAAACCTAAAATGCCCACTGGACATTTGTGTGAGGATAAACACAATCTTCTTCTTCAATCTGGAAACAAAACTGGTCAGAGATGCCTGTGTTGGTGATTCTTGGAATGGCCATATCATATGGTATTTAGAACCTCAGGGCTATGTAACTTTGATGTTGGAGTGTATAGACAAAAGCAATGAAAAGAAGGCTGAGTGTGGGACACGCAACTCAACAAAAAACTAGGGTGCACCCAGTGACTTCATAGGAGGACATACAACATTTGAGAAAAAAAGCAAGACAAATGTGGCAGAAAGGAACCAGTGATTGAGTCAAAGCAGAAAGCCATTTCTCAACTTGTACATCCCCTTCACTGGCTGTGGCAGAAGCCCTGGGTGAAGTACATAGTGAGGGTTTCCTTAAGGCAGCAGTAGCAACAAGCTCAAGGTATCAAAATCATACCTGCAGCTGGGCAGAAGCCCTAGCTGGCATGAAAAGATGCACGTAAAAGAGCACAGATCAGATCTTTAAGGACTAACCATATCAACATTTAAACAACTCATTAGACAAGCAAGATGAACCAAGAAATTGAGACAACAAAGGATATGTGTTGATATGTACACAGCACATGCTTTTGCAATGACAGGGCAGATTTTGAATTTTTTCTTAAATTGTTCCAAACTTTTTTAGTTTGGTTCTAACTGAACATGGAGAACAGATGGATTCATATATTTATACCATAGGTATGACAAAAGATGCAAAGAGAAGGAGTGGTGGAATAAAGTCATGGATATAAGATATACATTATACACCTATAACCATGAACTAATTTCAGTCAGAACACAATTCTCACAAAACCAGTTGATTTGACATGATGGAACAATAATTTGATATAGCAGTAGAAAGAACAGAGATCATAAAGCAATTGTGTCTGCAGCTGATTTAGTAACTTGCTGTATGTGAGACCTTGGACAATTTCTTTGACCTTCCTAAGTCTAGCTTCCAGTCTTCTCTGTAAGGTGTTTTAAAGACTTTGTGCTCTAATTAAATATGATATGAAACACATATATATTTTGTTTCCTAACATGTTGTGTAATTACAGTGGGCACAGTTGGAAAAGTTGGACCATCATGCTGATATTTTTGTTGTTAAACAGTTTCATTATTGTGTTGTGGTAAAAAGAGCACACTAAAAATTAAACAAAACTTAAGGAAACATCTGGATGAGCTTTGATATCTCACTCGTGAGCAAGGGCCTTTCCAAGAAAGATTAACGGTTTTCATTGTCCCTAAAATATGTGAAAAACTTTGCTAAAGTTTTGTGACTGCTGTCATATTTTGTGAACTCCATTTCAATTGTACACTATTTCTTGCACACGGCATTACTTTTTTTAAAGGAATTTCTCCTATTTCTATTTTATTTATTTATTTTTATCTCTTATCTATTTATTTAATGTGTGTGTGTCAGAGGACACTGTGTGTCCTGTGGAGGTCAAGGGTGACTTTGGGAATCATCCTGGATTGCTTCTATCTCCTTCTTGTTTCCTTCTTGGATTTCCCAGGCCTCACCCATCAAGACAGGAAGTGCAGGCCTCTACCATTTCTGCCTAGCATTTTTACATGGGACCTGGGATCCAAACTCAGGACCTTCTACTTATGAGGCAGAATCTTAACCTCTAAGCCATCTCTCCAACTCGATTTCACATTAGTTTTGAAAAAATATTTTTCTGTGTCTACTGACAGCATGCTTCCATTCATTTATTCTCTATTAGTAGAGATTCTAACTCCTTATAAAGCATGTCCTTTCCCTCCTGAAAATATTTTATATTTTGTAATAGCCTTTTCATTCTTGTAAAGATATATTTTGTTGATGGTTAAAGATTTTCATTTAAAAGAACCCAAGTAGACTTTAAAAATGAATGTTAAGTGCTTTCTATATTCTTCCTAAAGAATCTTCACTTTCCGTGTGGTTGCAAAGATATCTTCCTACATTTTCCTTTATGCTCTTTATACCTTTGGATTTAATGCTTACATGTATGAGTCATTTAAAATGATTTTTATATAAATTACTATTTTTATGTGTATGTGCGAGCATCCATATGTGTGCAGAGACAAATGTATATGTAGGCATGTTCCCTGCAAAAAAATTATCTACAATAGCTGCAAAGTTTTTCATTTTAAGGGATTTATAGAAAATATTTTTTAATCTTTGATATGTTAGTAATTAACTGAAGTTTGATTGGTTAAATATTGCTCATTTTATGTTTTGTGTATACAATCATGTTGGGTACTTGAGACAATGTAGGTGACATAGATATTATGTTAATTTTTAAAGTCAGCTGAGACTCCTTGGTGGTCCTTCTTAGGCTGGAGCCACTTGCTCTTTATTTTCTCTCTCTGCTGTGTCATCTGCAGGGATGAGTTAACATTGTTCTGACCATAAGGCTTCCCTTGGTAGCATTCTTCATTGACTCTCCTCCCCACAAGATGAGACCTGGCAAAAATCAATCTCCTAAGACTCCATAACCTTTCTGATCAAGAGGAAAGGTGACGTGTCAGGGTGATAAAGCTCTGTGAGAGGGGTCCCACTCACCCATGTTCTTTTCTTTTCTGTTTTCCTCATTCTTGGTCCTCTGCATAGGAATTACCTGTTCTTGTTCCTTCTTTAAAAGAAATGGTTTTTTTAACATATTACTAGCATAGTACAGTCCTTTAAGGTTATTTCCCACAATCTTATAGTTGTTCTATAAATTTCTCTGTCCCCCCATCTCCCATCCTCTCATTTCCTGCTATGTATTTTTCCCAATTATTCTCTCCCTCAACCTACTTGTCATGGTATCCTAAACCCTTTGAAAGGTTTCACCCTAACCATTCCTTCTCACATTCCCATTCATTGATCTTTTTCAAATTTTCTTGCTCTTCCATTGATTCCAATCTAAATATATTGATAAAGACATATAAGAGAGAACATGTGGTGCTGAACTTCTGTGTCTGAGATATCTCACTGAATATTAACATTTCCAGTTCCATTCATTTACTAGCAATTCCATAATCTCATCCTTTCTGATGGCTGAATAATATTCCATTGTGTATATGAACCACATTTTCATTATCCATTTTCTGTTGCCTGATTCCACGTTTTTGCTGTTATGAATAGAGCTACAATGAACATAGATGAACAAGTATCTTTGTAATAAGATGTAGTCTTTTTTCAAATATTCCAAGGAGTGGTATAGCTGGGTCATATTGTAGTTCCATTTTTCAGTTTCTGAGGAACTTCCACACTGATCTCCATAGAGGCTGTACTAGTTTACACTCCCACCAGCAGTGAATAAGTGTCCATTTTTCTCCACAGCCCCACCAGTAAACTCTGTTATATGTGTTCTTGATCTTAGCTATTCAGACTGGGTAAGATGGTATTGCAGGGTAGTTTTAATTTGAAATTCTCTGATAATTAGGGAAGTAGAGCAGGTTTTTAGGTATTTGTTTGACACTTTAATTTGTTTTTGAATAAAATCCCTGTTTAGTTCCAGGGCCCAATTTTTAATTGAAATGTTTTCTTTCTTAGCGTTTAGTTTCTTGAGATTTTTGTACATTCTGGAGATTAATCCTTTGTCAGATTCATGGCTAGCAAAAATTTCTCTAATTCTGTGGGTTCTCTTTTTGTATAATTAATAATTTGTATTGCAGAAAAGAAGCTTTTTAATTTCATGAGATCCCATTTGTTGATTATTGGTCTTAGTTCCTGGGCATTTGTTGTTCTGCTTAGAAAATCTTTGCTTAGGCCAACTGTATTTCCTACCCTCTCTTGTAATTATTTCAGAGTTTTGAGTTTAATAACAAGGTCTTTGATCCATTTGTATAAGGAAAGGGGCAAAGGTCAATTTTTATCCTTCTACATGCACATGTCCAATTTTCCTAACACCACTCATTGAAGATGTTGTCTTTTCCCCAGAGTGCATGTTTGGCAACTTTGTCAAAAATTAAGTGGCTGTATGTGTGGGAGTTTATATCTGGGTCTTCAGTTCCAATCTATTGGTCGATGTATCTGTTTTTGTGCCATTACCAACTTGTTTTTATTATTATAGATCTGTTATATAGTTTGAAATCTGGTATGGTGGTCCCTCCAGAAGTCTTTTATTGTCCAAAATTGTTTTGGCTATCATGGTTTTTTGATCTTCCCTATTAATTTTGAGATTGTTTTTCCCAGCTCTGTGAAGAATTCATTGGGATTTTAATTGGAATTGCATTGAATCTGTGTGTTGCCTTGGGTAGGATGGTCATTTTCACACTATTAATCCTACCAATCCATGAGCAAGGAAGGTCTTTCCACTCTCGAGGATCTTCTTTAATTTTTTTCAGCAGTATTTCGTAGTTTCTATTATACAGGTCTGTTATTTCCTTGGCTAACATTATTCCAAGATATTTTACTTGCTTTGTAGCTATAGTGATTGGTAATGAGTCTCTCAATTTTTTCACAGCTTGTTTGCCTCCAGTATATAAGAAGGCTATTGATTTTTGTATGTTCATTTTGTAGCCTGATGCTTTACTGAAATTATTTATTATTTAAGTAGTTTATTGGTGGAGTCATGTGGATTTTTCAAATATAGAATCATATTATCTGCAAAGAGGGATACTTTAACTTCTTCCTTACTTCTCTGTATCCCTTTTATTTCCTTCCCTTGCCTTATTACTCTAGCTAGTACTTCAAGCATTGAATAGGAGTGGTGATAGTGGACAGCCTTGTCTCATTCTGGATCTAAGTGGAATGCTTCAAGTTTTTTCCTATTTAGGATGATGCTTGATTGTCATATATAGCTTTTATCAAGTTGAGACAGATCTCGCCATTCCTGTTTTCTCCAAAACTTTTATCATGAAGGAATGTTGGATTTTGTCAAAGGCCTTTTATGCATCTATTAAGAGGATTATATGATTTTTTTGTTTTTAGTCTGTTAATATGATGAATCATGTTTATTGATTTATGTGTATTAAACCATACTTGCATTCTTGGTATGAACCTGACTCAATCATGTGGATGATTGTTTGGATATGTTTCTGAATTCAGTTTGCTACTATTTTATTGATTTTTGTATATATGTTCATTTGTGAGATTGGTCTATAATTCTCTTTCTTTGATGTGTCTTTGTTTGGCTTTGAAATTAGAGTAATATTGTAGAAAGAGTTTGGGAGTAGTCCTTCTTTCTCCATTTTATGGAATAACACCACTACTTGAGGAGTAGTGATGTTAGCTCTCCTCTGTAGGCTGGTATAATTCTGCACTGACTCCACCTTGTCCTGGGCTTATCTATTGTTCTTAGTATTGGAAGACTTGTAACTATTGCTTCAATTTCCTCTCTTGTCATTGGCCAGTTTAATATACCTGTTTCATCTTGAATCAATTTTGGTGAGTCATATGTGGTTAGGAATTCATTCATTTATAAATTTTGAAAGATTGCCCTTATGAATTTCTGGATTTCTCTAGTATCTGTTGTAATTTTCCTCTTTTCTTTCTGATTTTATGTATTTGAGTGTTTTCTCTTCTTTTAGTTAGTGAAGCTAAGGACTTGTCAGTCTTGTTTATCTTTTCAAAAAAAAAATCTCTGTGTTTCACTGATAGGTTATATTGGTTTTTTCAGTTGAAATTCCTTAATTTCTGCTAGAATATTTGATATTTCTTCCCATGTGCTACTTTTTTTCTAAAGCTTTCAGGTGTAAAATTTAGTTATTTACTCAGGATCTTTTTTTGTGTGTGTGATGTAGGCATTTAGTGCTATAAACTTTCTTCTTAGAACTTCTTCCAATGTATCCCATAGATTTTGATAGGTTTTAACTTCATTTTCATTGACTTCAAGAAGTTTTTAATTTCCAGTTTTATTTTATTTCTGATCCACTCTTCATTTAAAAATGTGTTATTTAGTTTCCATGAGTTTGTGTGGTTTCTCTTGCTTCCTTTGTTGTAGATATTTACTTTTATTCCATGATGGTCATATAGTATGCAGTGAACGATTTCAATTTTTCAATATACATATTGAGATCCAATTTGTGCCCTAGTATATGATCTATTTTTGAGAATGTCCTAAAAGCTGGTGATTGAAATGTGTATTCTTTAGTGTTTGAATGAAATGTTTTGTAGATCCCTCTAAGGTTCATTTGATTTATGGTTTCATTTAACTCCAATGTGTCTCTGTTTAGTTTTTGGCCTGTTGACCTGTCCACTGGTGTGATTGGAGTATTTAAGACTCCTGCTACTATTATATTTGGTTTGGTTAGTATTTGTTTGATGAATTTGGGTGCTTCCAGGTTTGGTGCATATATCTTTCAGAGTGTAAGACCTTCTTGTCCAAATTTTCCCATACTAAGATGTAGTATCATTTTGTATCTTTTATGGTTTGTTTTAATTTGAAGTCTATTGTATCTGATATTAAGATGGCAATTCAAGCTTGTTTCCTCTTTCCATTTGCTTGGAGTACTTTTCACCATCCTTTTACCCTGAGAAAGTGTTTATTTTTCAAGGTAAGGTGTGCTTCTTGAAGGCAGAGAATTAATTGGTCATGATGTTTGATCCAAGTTATAAGCCTGTCTCTTGATTGGGGAATTGAGCCCATTGACATTTAAAGTTATTATTGAAAGGGGTTTAATGATTCTTGATACTTTGGTGATCTTGAGGTTTTTACCCTTCTTAGTCCCTCATTCAGCTCTTGTGCTGATATTATTTATTCCCTTTAGCTTCTTTGATGTGTTTCTCCTTCTCTTCCATCTTGCACATTTCTTCCAGTATTCTTTGTAGTCCTGGTTTAGTGGCTATATAGTTTTTTAGTTTATTTTTGGAATAATTTTCTTTCACCTTCTTTAATGGCCAACAGTTTTGCTGGATATAATAATCTGGGTTGGCATTTGTGTTCACTCAGAACTTGTATTGTGTCTCTCCAGGTCTTTTTTGGCTTTTACCCTTTGTGTTGGGAAGTCCGTTTTTATTTTGATGGGTTTACCTCTATAATTTGACTTATTCCTTTTGTCTTGCAGCTCTTAGGATCTTGTCTTGAATGTGTATATTTGGTGTGCAGCTTATCACACTCTGCAGGGTGTTTCTTTTTTTGTCTTGAATATTTTGTGTTCTGTATGCCTCTTGAATCAGGATAAGTATCTTTTTTTTAGGTCAGGTATATTTTTCTCTATTATCTCATTGATTATACATTGAATCTTCCTCTTCTGTGTTTGTTTCTGAATACCCTTGATCCATATGTTGGACCTTTAGATGATGTCCCAGAATTTGTATATGTTCCATTCAAGTGTGTTTTTCACTTTATCAGTTTCTGTCATTGACTAATGAAACTCTTCTTTCTTATATTTCCAGTTCTGAGGCTCTGACTTCTACACGATCAGTTCTATTTTTGAGACTCTTTATTAAATTTTTTATTACACTGTTTATATATTTTAGTTCTGGTGTTGTTTCAGTCTGGGTTTTTTTTTCAGTGTATCTATGTTCATTTGTAGATCACTTTGGGCTATTTCCGAGTTTCTAGATCTGCTTTCATGCTCTCTATTTTTATTCTATTTGTGTCTTGTTTGTTTGTGTTTTCTTAGATTTCTTTTTGAGTTTGTTGTGTTCTTCTTGAAATGTGTTTAGGCATTTATCTATGTCCTCTTGGAGCTGTTTGAACATATTTATAATTGATATTTGAAATTTGTTGTCTTAGTTGTTCTCTTGGATACCTTCCAATGGGCTATCCTCTGTTGTATCTGAACCCTTGGAGTCAGCGATCTTGAGGGGATACATATTTTCTTGGATTCTTGTCTTATTTCTGTTTTTCCTGTGAGATGTTGGTATTTTAAGGATGAGTAGATGTTGATTGTAGTTTTTATTTGATGTCACTGTTGTATGCTATTTTTCAGCACTTAGATGATATTAATAGTATCTGGATTTTTCTTTGTGTTAGGTGAGAAGTGTTTGGGTGTTCACATGCCAAAAAAAAAAAAGGTAGCAAGTCTAGTGTATTGATGCTTCTCAGATGGATCTTCTGAAGAGATTATTATGTTGCCTTTCAGAGGCCTTTTCTATATATATTTTTGAAGGTTGATGTGTGAAATCGTCTCCTTGGACTTCTTTCATGTATGTGTGTAATTATTAGGAAGAGGGAGGAGGAAAAAGGATGCCTGAGAGAAAAGCTTTCTTCGGCCAAGCAGGTCCACATAAGGCGCTCACCCAACCCCTATTTGCCATGTTCTAACTGACCTTAGAGGATGACATTGTTAAATGCAAGTGTCATTCTCATAATGGAAGACTCCAGCTCTGATCATACTTGTGAAGAAGTCCTGAGAAAGCCTTTAGGAGATTGTATAATAGAGGAACAGAGACCATCCCATGGTAAGTGGGACTAGTTTCTGAGCAGGTGCACAAAATGGAGATAACTATTAAGGAAGTTGACATTCTTCAGAATTTTTGAGCAGACATTCTGGTCCGGCAAGTGGGGTATCCCTCTCTCACCATTCATGAACATAGAGTTGTCCAGCTTCCTTAGTCCCTGGTAATGGAATGAGTTCTCCTGCCAAGTTGGAATAACTATAACCAGACAAACATAAGGCAAAATAAAACCTCCTTTTTTCCCTAAGTGTGTTGGTTATGAATCTATTAGCAGAATGCAGCTGTAATTGTAACAGAGAACAAAAGCCCAAATATTGACTTCTTGTACTTTTCTCTGATCTGTATTGGCAAACATCACCAAAATTTGATTGTTGACACCCAGAAGGTCAAGTGTACTAGTACTGTACTTGTAACATTTGCGTAACATTCAGGAAAAGCTTAAACAAAATAAATAGACTAATAAACAAATAAGTTGTAAATAAATCTTGATACTTTTGAGACTTGGCTTTTAAGGTGCTGTCTGGCTTAAACTTAACCTTTTTTAAAGCCAGTTTTCATAAATCTTAGCATTAGTACATCTATAACTTAAGAGGGCTATATTGAACTTTGGTTTTAGGAATTTTTAAAAAAACAATGTTTATGTTTTTACTGTATTTATTTATTGTAAAAAATGTGCTTATTTAGTTTAGACACAAAAGTGAAAAAATCCAGCTACATTCCCATCATGCTTGTAGCCACTTATATAATTCAAAAAACCGTGAGGGGAAATGCAAGAACATATGCATGTTTGGCTGTGAAATGTAAGGTGGACTTGAACCCAGGCTGACTTCATTAACTCCATTCTCTCTGAGATTTTTTTGTTTCGATTCATGGCCAAGGAGAATGGAGGTTTTGATATTTTTCATTTCACAAGATTTATTTTTAATTATTTTGACAGTGCACTTAGGTGCTCTTATCATCATTACTTCCTCCTACCCCTCATTCCTGCCCTACCAGCTCTTCCTCCTGAAAGTAATATGCATCTCCTATTAGCACGCCTCAAAACTTTAAACAACGTAATCATTTCTAACAACACTAATAAAGTTCTTGAAGCTTTTATAATAGCTAGGAAAATACAGTTAATGATTCATAATAAAATAATTATATCACCAAGGCATCTCACTAAGAATCTGGTTATGATTGTGAGAACATATAGATTCAGACTTCAGAGAAAACAAGTTTTATAATCAAAAGTGTGTCAAATGATTTACAAACCATTTTTTTCTCCAACATTTTATTTTTTCCTAATCATACAAGCTGAATAGGTATCCCCCCATTCTCTCCCTCCCTCATCCCCTCCCCAGTCATCCCCCCTTGCACTCTCCACCTTCCCCCTTTCCTTTCAACCTCCTCCCACCCTCCTCCTCTCCTAGTGCTTCCCCCTTCCTCCCTCCCATCCCCTGGAGCATCCTTTTATGTGAATACAAACCTCCTTCTGAGTCTTCCACCCTAGCGAGGGTTCAGGACCCAGTAGCATAGCCCAGAGCCCCTTCTTGGGCTCCCCAGTTAGTATGGGAAATCTATTATGCTGTTAATCCCTTACCTTTAAGGATCCTATTCCCTGAACCCTTCTCCCTAGGATCTATGCTAGACTTCATGCAAATTCTAATTCTAATTTGTGTGGAGTATTTTGCATATCATAGGTCTTCCCCATCTTTAGGCTCTTATAATCTTGCAGCCCCCACTTCTGCAAGCGTCTTTGAGCTTTAGGTTAGAATGAGGAGAGATTTGGCTAGTCTGGTTCCAGGTGAATAAAATAGGGTCTTTGGTGTTCTGGATTATGGTTTGTTATTATTTTCAGTTTTGCTTTTCCTGCACCACCTTGGCTGCATCCTGATTCAAACCATTTCTTTTTGTCTTAAGCCATGATAATAATGCATCAAGGATGTCAAGTCAGTTTTGCATCAACCTTTCAGAAATATGATTTCTAAAATTTTAAAATGAGAAGAAACTCATTTTATGATTTTCTAAAATGAAAACTGCTATTCCTCTAAATTGATTTAAGAAAATGATCAATTTTGCATTTTGGAGTGGTTTATAAAAATAAGTAAGTTTTGTAATTGTTTCTTATGTCTAAAATTTGTATACTGAACCAATACAAGTGATTTGATGTCAGTCTGTATGTATAGTATGATAGTTAATCTTGTGTTTGTCAACTTGATTACATCTGGTTTTAACAGACAGATCAGTTGCCCTCATCATGAAGTGATTATCTGGATTAATACAAACTTAAATGTGGATAGTCCCCTCTGGTAGACTATGGTAAAAGGGAGAAGAAAGGAGAAGAAAGGAAAAGAAAAGATAAGAAAGAAGAGCTCTCATTTGTCCTGTACTGCCAATTCCTCTACCCTGCTGCTACTAATTCTTTGCTGAAAAACCAGCTTCTTTATCCCCAGTGTCACTGAAGCCCAGAGACTGTCTAGGAATCCTCCATCCTTAAGCAAAGGACAGGGACTGCTGAGATATTCAGCTCCTGAGCTGAGCAGCCACTGACAGCCATTGTTGAGTGAATTGGATGTTATCTTGTAAGCCAATGTAATAAATTCCCTTTATACATATTTTCATTCTATCAATTCAATCAGGTCCTGATTAATACATACAATACTAAGACTCAGTTTTTTCTTGCCATTTACTTGACTTTATGTCTTTGTTGTTCTTAACAGGCATTACCCATGCTGAGATAGTCTCAGAGCTGAGAGGATGTGGGGAGCTTTGGATTGTAAAACTCATACCTGTCTCAGAACAAACAGCTTTAGCTCCATCATTACTGACTTAGGCTGTTGGGAATACAGATTTTTTCCAGAATCTTATCACAGAGATCTGGAAATTCTCAAGAACACTGTGCCTGATTCTCTGTGCTATAATATCATGCTTGGCAAATTTCTCTAAGCTGCCACAACCATGCTGGGAAAAAGAGACACCAGCTCTTTTAGCCTATAATATAAAAGGAAAGGTAGCTAGTGCAGACTCTCTCTCTCTCTCTCTCTCTCTCTCTCTCTCTCTCTCTCTCTCTCTCTCTCTCTCTCTCTTTCCCATCAATGCTGGTCACACTGCCCATTGCAGTTATTTTTCCTTTTTCCGCTGTGATACAATTTATTTGACTTATAATTCCAGATGGGGATATAATCACATAACAGAAAGCATGGCTGGAGGCAGAAGTAGGAGACAGTTCAAACCACCATAGCCATCATCAAGAGGCAGAGAACAATAGCAAACTGAAAAGGAAACAGAACCAGGTTTACAAACTTCAAAGCCTGCCCCTGTTACTTGCTGTTGCAGTTATGTTTCTTTTATTGCTGTGAGAAAATACTACTGTAAAACATAAAGGAAAAAAGGAAATATGGTTCCAGAGGGTACACAGTCCATTATGATGGGAATCACATGACAGAAGCAGGTGGTAAGTTCAGGTTACCCGTTAACAGCAAGACAGGGATAACAAGAGCAAACTGAGAGGAAGGAGGGACAGGCCACTACATCTCAAGATATCCCATCATCCAGAAAGACAACAACCTTCCTAAACATCAACATCAGCTGAAGATTCAAACCATGACACTGCCAATCCACCAGCACCATGAATCTCAGATGTTCACAGCTAAACCTGCACTAAGTTTTAATGCAATTTTTTTCTCAGTACTAGAATGAACCAGGGTTCTACAATTTCTAGTCCAGCACTAAAAAAAAAAAAAAAAAACCACTAAGCTACATTTCCAGTTCTCATTCAGTTTTACACTCAGAAGTGTATGAAGTGATATTCTAAACTCCACATGTGCATTTCATCCTCCCAGGGGGAAGCAGGGCTCAGCTGGTGGGTGGGTGATATCCCCAAGATCACACACAGGCAGCTGATACTTCTGACATCTGTGTTCTGGTTCTACAAGGCCAAGATAGGCCCATGAACACAAGGATAGACAGGATAGGGGTCCAGCCACACCTCACATGACCAAAGCCTGGTTGAAGTGAAAGTCTTCCCTAGACATTCCTCTGAGCAGCAGATGTGTATACCGCTTCTGGGTGACTCCTTGCAAAGTCCAAGATCTAGTGACTCTTCTCAAATATTGGAGCAAAGGGCTGGAATCCTGACCTTTCAACAAAGCACTGTTAGAATTTAAATAAACATAGCTTTTAAATTGAAAAAAAAAAGGGTTTCAAAATATAGTTGAGACTGGCTTTGAACTTATTAGGTAGCACGGTCTGCATTGAACTTGCCATACTGAGTGCTTTAATTGTAGGTACAAACATTCATGGATATATTTATATATGTAATTTTAATTAGCATATATTCATTATATATTGTGATGGGTTTCATAAAGACATTTTCATTCAAGTGTATCATGTACTTTGACCAACTCCAAACTTCCTCTTTCCTCACATTAGACCTTTTCTTTCTTCCAATTAGTTCCTCCTTCATTTTATGCTATATATATATGATATATATCATATATATGTATATCTCTCTACATATGCCACACATATATGTATATATATATCTCATCTATACATATGTGTGTATATACATATATATATATGAGAGAGACAAATGTGAAATCCATGTTTGTAAGCCTAGATTATTTCATTCATTTTGGAGATCTATTTCCATCCATTTCCTTCATATTACATAACTTCATTCTTCTCTATGGAACAATGAAATTTCTTTGTCTACATATGTACATGGCACTTTTTTATCTATTCACTTTTTTATGCAAACTAAGCTAATTGAATAATTTGGCTACTGAAAACAGTGCTACAATAGATATAAATGCAGGAAGTTTCTTTGTAGTATGCTGATTGGAATCCCTTGTGTATCTCAAGAACCAATATAACTGAATAATATGGCATTTTGGGTTTTAATTTATTAAGGAGATTTACAATGATATTTTTATAGTGCTTCTATGAAATTCTATGAAATTCATATTGCTGGTGGCAATACACTGTATAAGGGTTTCTCAATACACTGTATAAGGGTTTCTCTTTCTTACATGCTTGCCAACATTTTTTTTGTTTCTTTCTGTTTAAATAATCATTTATTCTGCCAGTGGTGAGATGGAATCCCCACTTATTTTACATTTATATTTTCCTAATGGGAAATGTTGAGCATCCTTTCATAAATATATATTTACCTTTTGAGAATTCTATTTCATTTTCCCTTTTAGTAGTGCCATTATTTGTTTTCATGTTATCAGTGTTCTGAGTTCTTATTGTGGGTATTGATTTTTTATCTAATATATGACTGTGGATCACAAAGATTTTCTCTCAACCTGAGTGCAGTTTGTTATGGTTACATTTTAGTGTCAACTTGACCGTTGCAAAATGTTTGGGGCACAGTTGTGGAGGGATAATGGTTGGAGCAGGCCCTGGAACAAGTCTGCAGGTACTTGATTAAGTGATGTGGAAAACCCAGCCCATAGTGCGTTGGTACTTTTCAGTGGTGGAACAGATAATAGGAAGTGCAAGGAGGAGGGACATGCTCTTCCCTATTCTGTATCAACTTGCTGTAGATGCTCTTGGAGCATCATTCACTTTTTAGAGCATCATTGCCTTCTTTGTTACTGCTGCCTCTGTTGTCTCCATCTTTGGGTGACTTAGAGTTCCATCCTTTCCATCTTGCCTCTGTTCCTACTGACTTTGGAGCTTGCTGCTGTTTGCTGTTCATTGCTGACAATGGAGCCCAGTTGTTCTACATCGACATTGAAGTCCAGCTATTTCTCACAGACATCGGAACCCAGCATCTTCGATCTTTCAGTGCAGTAATGGCTTGAGAGTCTTGGGATCTTTTGGCTTTGTGGGACATTCCAGTCATGAATGAAGCAGCTACTTTGAAGGACACTACCTGTTTACTGTAAGTTAATTTAATAATATATATATATATATATATATATATATATATATATATAATTCTAAAAATTCTATTCTTCAGAGTCCTTGACTAATACACTGTTCCTGCTTTCTTCTGATAGTTTCCTGTGCTGTCCAGTAACTTTAATTTTATGGAATCTGATTTGTCAATTTCTGACATTTCCTAACATACTGGAGTGTTCCAGAAAGCTTTTACCTATGTATCTCTATTGAAAGGTTTCCCTTAGCTGTTGCAAAGTTTTAATTAGGTTAAATTCTTTGATTCACTTACTTCACACTCATTTGAACCCATTGCTGAGGAACTTCTAACTTTTTGAAATGTTGTGATCCTTTGATTTTCACACTTTTTATGTATCTACATTGGAATTTATATCTGTGACTGTGTTACTGCCTAGAAATTTAAACTCCTATATTCTTTCAGTTGTCATATTTGCAATGTTCAGGAGATGGATAGACTAGATTATATTGGGAATGCAACTCCCTGGCAATCATACAGCCTGCATATTACAGCACTGATATGATCCCCAGAACACTCAGAGTAGAAGACTAACTATAGAAGCAACAACAACCTAGTAAAACCCAGTAAAAATACACCCAGTAAAAATACAGGGTGATAAACAGTCAAGGAAATTACCCCATCAACTCTGATAACTTTAGAGGAATAATAGAAAAAAGTGCATACCATGTACACCATGAAGATATTGACTACAAAAGATAGAACAGGAAAGATATATGTGGGGCAGCACTATCAATTAGCATTGTACTGATTGAGAAAAAAATAATTAGAAAGGCATTTAATAAATAGAAAAGTATATGAAGTAGCACTAGTTAAAATCAGAATAAGAGAACCTTTATCAATATAATACAAGCTGTATACAACAAGCCCACAGCAAGGATTATGCTCAATGGGGAACAATTGGAAACATTCCCACTTCGATCAGGAACTAGACAAGGCTGTCCACTCTCACCACTTCTATTCAATATTGTACTTGAAGTCTTAGCTGAAGCCATAAGACAAGAAAGGGACATAAGAGGGATTCAAATCGGCAAGGAAGAAGTCAAGCTATCCCTATTTGCAAATGACATGATCTTATACCTGAGTGATCCCAAAAACTCCACCAGGAAGCTTCTGGAACTAATTGAGAAGTTCAGCAGGGTTTCAGGATACAAAATAAATGTGCAAAAATCAGAGGCCTTCCTATATGCCCAGAATGAAAGAAGTGAAAAAGCCTTGAGAGAAACAATCCCATTTACTATAGCCCCTAAAAAAATGAAATACCTTGGTATAAACCTAACCAAGGGGGTCAAAGACCTTTACAATGAAAACTTTAAAACCCTAAAGAAAGAAATTGCAGAAGACACCAGAAGGTGGAAAGACCTCCCTTGTTCCTGGATTGGCAGAATCACCATCGTAAAAATGACCATCCTACCAAAGGCAATATACAGATTCAATGCTATACCAATCAAAATCCCAAAGCAATTCTTCAAAGAAGTTGACCAAACAATCTCAAAGTTCATATGGAGGCACAAAAGACCCAGGATAGCAAAGACAATCCTGAGTAACAAAAACACAGCTGGAGGTATTACCATACCAAACCTAAGTCTATACTACAAATCCATAGTTATAAAGACAGCCTGGTACTGGCTCAAAAATAGACACACAGATCAATGGATAAGGATTGAAGATCCAGATATAAGTCCACAAAATTACAGCCATTTGGTCTTTGACAAAGGGGCCCAAAAAATCCAATGGAAAAAGAACAGCATCTTCAACAAATGGTGATGGCAAAACTGGATCTCCACATGCAGAAGATTAAAGCTGGACCCGTACTTGTCACCATGTACAAGACTTAATTCCAAATGGATCAAGGACCTTGATATCAGGCCAGAGACTATAAAAACCATAGATGAAAGGATGGGGAACTCCCTCAAGCTGATTGGGCTAGGCCAACATTTCCTAAACAGACATCCAATGGCACAGTCACTGCTACCAACTCTCAACAGTTGGGATCTTGTGAAATTAAAGAGCTTCTGTTCAGATAAAGAGATTGAAACATGAGTTCAAAGGCAACCCACAGAATGGGAGAAAATCTTCACTAACCACACATCTGATAGAATTCTGCTATCCAGAGTGCACAAAGAACTTAGAAAACTAAACACCAAGGAAACCAATGGCCCAATTAAAAAATGGGCCCTGGAACTTAAAAGAAACTTTACCAGGGATGAAATTAAAATGTCTAACAAATATCTTCAAAAATGCTCCACTTCCTTAGCCATCAGGGAAATGCAAATCAAAACTTCCCTGAGATATCATCTCACCCTGGTCAGGATGGCAACAATCCACAATACAAACAACAACAAATGCTGGAGAGGATGTGGAGAGAGGGGAACTCTCCTACATTGCTGGTGGGAATGCAGGCTCATACAGCCTGGAGATTCTTAAAGAAATTAAAGATTGAAATGCCATAGGACCCTGCTATTCCACTTTTGGGAATAACCCACATACAGCAAAAATTGACTTCGATAGCACAAGCACGACCATGTTCATAGCAGCACTGTTTACAATAGCAAAGTCATGGAATCAACCCAAATGTCCAACAGTTGACGAGTGGATAAGGAAAAGGTGGTACATCTATACAATGGAGTACTACTCAGCCGTCAAAAATGATGAATTACTTGAATTTGCTGGGAAATGGATGTCATTAGAAACAATTATATTGGGCTGGAGAGGTGGCTCAGGGGTTAAGCCTCCGCCTTGCAGGCAGAAGGTCCTGAGTTCGGATCCCAGATCCCACGTATAGACGCCAGGTGGAAGCGGGGGCGGCCTGCGCTTCTGGTCCTGGTAGGGCGGAGCCTGTGAATCCCGGGGCAGAAGGAGGTGGAGGCGTCCATGGTGGATCACGAATTCGTCCGTGGTTCTACACACACACATACATACATGCACACATGCGCGCACACATACACACGCACATGCACACAGTTGAATAAATAATAATAATAATAATAATAATAATAATAATAAAAATTTAAAAAAAGAAACAATTATATTAAGTGAAGTATCCCAAACCCAGAAAATTAAGCGTTATATATACTCCCTAATAGGTGGCTCCTAGTACCAAACCCACTCAGCCCACCTAGAGACAGTAATTGCAAGGATTATGAACAGGAGGGATGGGGTAGGAGGGCCACACGAGAAACAAGGAGAGAAGGGACCATGTTACAGCAGAGAAAATAGACCTCCATCAAGGACTCAAATAAGTAATGAGACATCTGATTAAGTTCACAGACTTTTGTTCCTGATTATTTACTACTGAGGGGGTATGATCTCACCAGAAGAGGAGGGCATATAGTCTGGCAGATAAAAAGTAATCATTTTGCAAATGGGTAATAGACCCCTCCCTCACTGTGGTTTCCCACTCTTATTACATCTACCTTTGAATGTGCTTTTATCACAAGACTCTAGTTTGACAGCTTTTTGTCTCTGGCCAGGGAGTAACATACAATGCCCAGCAGGATGGAGTGAAGGGCATTGCAGGAGCAACAAAACTGCAAAAGAAAAGCAACAAACCACAATCCAGAACTTCAGAGACTTTATATCAACCACCTAGATCTAGGCCAGCTTAATCTCTCCCCATCCTGAAGCTCAGGGAAATTTGCGGAAGAGGGGGCGGTAAGAGTGTAAGAGCAAAAGGATGGGAGGAGCATTGATATGTAAGATACTCCATACAAGTTAGGGCTGAACCAATCATAATTGGGCTTTACATGCCCTGCGCATTGTCCAACACACTATTGACCTTGCAAAGTCTAGCATCTGCTAAAGGCAAGGGATTGGCAGCCACAGCAGTGTTCCTATACCTAAGGGGAACACGGGAAAGGGTTCAGGGAAAGGCCACTGGGTCCTTGTACGTCATCGGAGAGGAGGGCCCAGAGGAAAATCAGGCATGCACAAGAAAGGACTCTCTGGGAATTGGGGCGGGAGGCACTGGGGGATGGGGAGGGAGGAGGGTGGGGAGGGGGAGCAGGGGGTACGGGGGGAAGAGGAAGGAGGGAGGGAGGGAACTGGTATACCTATTAAGTTTGTATGAGCTGAAATAATAATAAAAAATGTATTAATAATAAAAAAATCAGAATAAGAAAGAAAGAGGAAGAGAAATGCAAACATCAACACTGAAACAATAAAAATAGAGACAAAGGAGGCAGAACAACTGATCTCACTGGTGATCAAAATGAATAATGCAAATGAGGAGAAGACATGAATTTTAAAAATTAAATTCTGAGTATAGTAGCTAGCATACACAAACTCAGCCTTTGGAAGTCTGAGGCAGGGAGACCACTGGTAAATGCAAGCCCATGCTCTTTGCTCTAAGATGAGATTCAGTCCTCAGAGAGAAAGGATTGACACATGGGCTCCATTTGTCACCCATCCATTTGTCCATTTGCAAACACAGTCTCTGTTCTCCTCTGAACCATCACAAGCTGGGTTTCCACTGCCCGCATCTCTCACAGCATTGCTCTCTTAAGAGAAAGGCCCATTTGGACCATCGCCAAGACACAGACTTTCCCAGCATTAAGTCCCAAAGTTCTCCACATTTCTCCCAACATATAGTTCCAAAGTCACACTAGCCACATCACAGCATTGGCCATACTGCTGGGTACCAACTTCTCTCAATCTCACAAAGGGGTCACTACAAATCAGTTTGCAAAATTAGACATTTAAATAAGGAATCACCAGCCAGTCTGGTGTACATAGCAGCAAACAACAAAGAAGAGATCCAGACGTAAACAAGGTGAAGGTGAAGATGAAGGCAGACACCAAGGCTGCCATTCATATACACATGTGCACTGTGGTACACACATATCTTGCATGCTTGAGCTCATATGTGTGCACACACACCTTAAAAAATATTGCAAGGATCTTACACATCCTTTTCCACTAGCTATGACCAAATTACCCTAAGTATTTTCACTCTTTAAGGGGTGTGTGTGTGTGTGTGTGTATGTGTGAGTGTGTGTGTGTGTATTTCTGTGTGTCTGTATACCACAGATGTTAGTTTTCTTTCAAACCTTTCAGAAACATGAATGTGAATGTAAATTGCTGAAAAGATTCAGCTTTAGTCATCTTAATTGCCATCTGTTATCTTCCCCTGTATGTGACCTAACATCATGGTGACTATTAGGTACATTGGAATCTACAACTTGAGGATGAATGTGGTTTGTGAGCAGGGATGATATCTAATGTTTTTGGTAGTTTTTCTGCTTCTAGGAACGACATGGAGGTATTATCACCTCTCTCTCTACCTGCAGGTCCTACACCCTGGTGAATTTAGGATTATGTGCTTGTGCCTAGTCACAAGACTCCACTGGCTCCTCTACCTTCTTTTCCACAGCCATCTCTCTCCTGAGAACTCTGCTAGATGGCTCCCCCACTTGGTACCTAGGGTAAATGAGTCTCACTCAAGCCTGTGACTCAAACTAGTTTCCCACTGTGCGGTGCTTGGAGAAGTTCTCATCTCTCTCTCTCTCTCTCTCTCTCTCTCTCTCTCTCTCTCCTCTCTCTCTCTCTTCTCTCTCTCTCTCTCTCTCTGTGTCTTTCTCAGAATTCTGAAGGCCAGCTGTCTGAATACAGTCCCTGACTCTTGTCCTGGGTTCCCAGGATGAGTAGAGGAGGTGAGGGAACTTTGCCCTGGAGCAGCAGTCATGACTCAGCCAGGGTCTTTGAGATGACTTCCTGTCACTGCACTGTGGAATGCAAGAACTAAAAGCAGATTTTCCTGACATCTCTATGTTATGAGACCCCCAGATCCCTGTCTGTTTAGGCTCCAGATGGAGCCTAGTGCCAATTGTGTGTCTCTGAGTCCCTTGCTTTGTTCTTTACCTTTCAGCTTCCTCACCATTTTGCTTGTACTTTTTCTCTCTTCCCCTCCATTCTGCTATTTTTGTTGCTACTGAAAATACACTGTGCTCTTGCTGCGGCTCTTGCTTTGTCTTACGCAGTGGCTCTTGCCCTGTGCAGCTGCTCTTGCTCTGTGCTGGAAGCTCAGACTTCTGCTGGCTGAAGATGACTCACTCGCTGTTTTGCTTTCTAAAGTTTTCTTTCTTTTCTCTCTCTTTTTGTTACTGAAGCTTTAGGGCCTTCCTACAATCACCCACTTTAGAACATAACTGCTCTCCAATTATTATCTGGAAACTTCAATAAATGAATTAGTGCTTGCAAATTAACTAGAAACTCTGAAATGTACAGGTTGTTGATGGGTTGTCAAAACCTGTTTCTTGCGATGACAGCTATACCCAAACAGAAGATCTTTTTCTTTCCTTTTCTTTGGCTTAGCCTCTCACTGAGATATCTTTGTTCACCTGTGTAGAAAGAACTTTAGAGTAGCATTGTCAGCCTTCTCTGACACCCAACATATGACCATGCCTAGCAATCCGATGTAGAACTTGGAAGATGTTTTGCTCTGTACTCAGACATATATCTTGTTCTTCCTCCTTCAAAATCTGACACTCTATTCCCTGGTTTCCTGGCTTTTTGCTTAGAATCCCCGGGGGCTCCAGACATTGTCTTTGAAGTTCTGTGTTGGCAGATGCTAACACAGTGTTTTTCTGTTTCCATTAGAATTTCTCCAGATGTCTACTTTACATTCTTGCCAACAGCCCTAAAACACAGTTAAAGAAGTTTCTGCCCATAACACATTGCCTCCAGGAAAACACAGTGCACCTAGAGTCCTGTTTTGGAAAGTGCCATTGTTTAAATGTGATCTTTTTCTCACAGGTTCATGTATTTGAATCCTTAGTTAACAGTTGGGGAAGTCATGGCACCTTTAGGAGGTGGAGACTTGCTGGAGGAAGGCAAGTCACCAGGCAGGGGGTGGGGCTTTGAGGTCAGTTAGTCCCATCATCGTGCTTCCTACTGAGTCTATGTTTAGAGTTTGTAGATTTAGCTCTCTCAGCCACCATGATGTCTTCAGTGACTTAAGCCATTTCCAGCTTCGGTTTTTCACCGTAATGGACTGTCTCTCCCCACTGGAACCATGAGCTGAATAAATCTCCCTTTTATCCCTTTAAGTTGCTTGAGTCTTCTTGGTGTCTCCCAGCAGCACAGGAAGCTTCCTGCTAAATGAAACCTCAGATGACTGCAGACATTTTTCCCAAGGCATCCTTTCCAGTGGAAGTACAACTAGAAAAATTAATCCATCACCACTCATACCAGGTTAACCTGTGGAAAAAGGGAGGAAAAATGATGATAGATTGACAGGAAAACTATCTTCAGGGTAAACTTTTAGTCTTCCACTAAAGTCTGAGTAGAAAAGAAGAAATTCCCAGAGAAGCTATGATTATGAAATCACTTTCATGTGTAACCTCTCAAAGGAATGTTAATCTAAATAAATGAAACCAGTAAGTTAAAGTTCTTAAAATGCTATGTGTCCTTCAGTACAAATTCTTTCCCTTTCAAATTTATTGAACACATTCTAATTAGTATTGTACAATATACTAACATGAATTAATGAGCACAGGTAACATAGTTCATCCATACTGAAGGCAGCCAGGAGATATGGCTGCTAACTTGTACTTACTGGTTTTGGTCTCTTACAGCTATAGCAGTCGGGTTCTAACTGCATGTATGTAACACAAGACAGAGTAAACTCTCCTTTCAAAGATGCACTCTCTGTCTCTCTCTGTACAGATGATTCAAAGAAATCATGAGCCCTATAGAGAGTTCCCTTTACTAAACATCATGTTACTGAACATCATGGGCATTGCCTGACTGATTCTCCTGACTGTGACTAGGATTTGCCACACAGATCCCCTGAACTCATGTTCTCTTGTGGGCCTCACTACATTTCTGTCAGTCCATTGGCATGGATCACACTTCTGTCTGTCAGATCTAATGCTCTTATGCCCCATTTCATTTCTCGGTGTGCCTTCCCAATTGAAAGATTTGGCTCCTTCAAGCATTGTACTGAAGGTGGGTCAATACTGGATGCATGTATGAATGCAAACATTCACATCCCACCCATTTTGCCCCATACACAGATAACTCCTCTTAGATAGGAGTGAACCATTCTTGTTGCTCATGCGAAAGTCAAGGAGACAGGGAGTGACTATTATTCTAGATCCTGGGGATCTGTAGTAGAGGACATGTGACATCATCACGGACCATGTACAAATGGTGCCTATCCCTCACCATCTGCATTTCAGCCTTCACTCAACTCCAACTCTGGTGACTTTAACAGATGTGCTCTTAGAATTCTGAATTGGTCACCATGGATCCATAGGACTACAGAGCAGTGTGGTGAGGCGTGATCTGTCCACTACAGGATGAACATGGCATTTCCAGCCTCCATTCACTCAAAGCCATTAGCCTGGGCAACTAATGATTACAATATTGGACTGATGCCAGGCATTGCAGAACCGCCCTAACATGGCAGAATCCTCTTCCCACCAAGGCAATCCCAAGACAACTCCTACTCAGCTCATTCCCTACTGTGTCACACCTCTTCCTCTCCAGGAAATATAGTAATGAGAGCTCAGGACCATTCACAAGCTGGAGAGACAGGGTCATCTGAAGAGGGTGAGGAGGCCTTGACCACAAAGGGGCAGGAGCATTGGGGCCAGTGTCCCATTTCTATAAGTATTAGTCACTTCTTTAATCTATCAAACTTAAAAATGCTTCTTTGAAGCTGCTGATCCCAATGTCATTTTGTACTTTATAACTTCTGATTAAACTGAATTTTGCTAAAACAACATTTGACTGATGAATAATCATGACCTCATAATCATGGATTAAAGACCCAAGACACATCATTTTTTAACAAGTTGACATAGTTCATTCTAGAATAATATTTTTTGTTATCATTCTTCATTGAATTAACTGTGACCTACCAATTATTCTAGATGTTTTAATGATGTCAGGTGGCTTGATCATTACTGCTGTTGAAAAGTGAAAACATGAAGTCCTGAACAAACAAAGCATAGGTAGCAATCAAGCCCAACTTTTTTTCTTTCTTTCCTTCCTTCCTTCCTTCTTCCTTCCTTCTTCTTTCCTTCCTTCTTCTTTCCTTCCTTCCTTCTTTCCTTCCTTCCTTCCTTCCTTCCTTCTTCCTTCCTTCCTTCCTTCCTTCCTTCCTTCCTTCCTTCTTCCTTCCTTCTTTCCTTCCTTCCTTCTTTCCTTCCTTCCTTTCTTCCTTTATTTTTTTCTTTTTCTTCCTTCTTTCTTTCCTTTAGATTTACAAGCATATTGAGTACTCACTCATTCCTGTTTCCCTCCATCCCCCTTCCCTCCCATTTTCCTCCCTTTCCTTCATCATTCCATTCCACTCACTCCAACCCTCCTACCTGGCTGCTTCTATGGACCCCAGGGTTCCTTCTGGCTTGCTCAGGCCTCTGTGGCATACTATGATAATTTATCTTGGGCATCAATTTGACTATACCTGGCATTAACTAAAATCAGCTGAAACCACCTGAAGAGATTATCTAGATCAACACATTTACCATACAAAGAACAGAACTCTGTAGATCTGAAGGAACCTCCCAGTAGCAGACCAGATAAAAGGAACCACAGAACAAAAGACTGAAAAGAAGAGAGATTCTCTAGGAATCCTCCAGCCTCCAGCTGTCACCCACTAGTCTATAGGATGTTGCAGAGACTTTCCCTGCCTCGAACTTCAGCCACCAGCCATGTCGCTTACACCATGAAAGACTATTTCTCTCCACTGGAATGATAAACTGAATAAATCTCCCTTTCCCCCTTAACTTGTTTGACTTTGAATGCTCTCTCACAGCAACAATTAAGAGTAACTGTTACACATACAAAGTTTCTCTTTTTAGGCCACCCCACTGATAGGGACATTTCCCTTCACTTATCCAGCTCTAGTCACCAAGGTTTCCATTATGAGTTCTTATCTTTCTTGATTTCCTATATTGTCTATGGGGGAATGGTGATATGTCAGTCATTATGCAGGTAGATCTGATAAGGACAAGTCTCACTGCAGTGAGTTCCTGGATGCAGCAGTCCTGCCTTGAATGGAATGTCTTGCTCAATGGTGGACTTTCCCATCTTTAGGTTCTTACAATTTCATTACCCCCTCTTCCATGAAGTTCCCTAAGCCTTAGGATAGGGAGAGATTAGGATAGCCTAATTCAGGTTGAGTACTGCTTGGGTTGCCAGTATTCTACATCATGACTGGCTGTTGTTTTCCACTTCTATTTTACTGGCCTAGACTCCATGTTGTCAGGATGTTGAGATTCTCTGCTTCTATTGTAGAAGAAGACTTCTAAGCTGAATGCTATGAGTGAAGCCCAATTTTAATTTGTTTAATGGTGAACTGTCTGATGCTTTTCTTCTGTATTAGGATTCATTACTGAAAGATAAACAAGAATGGCCATAGAGCAACACAATTACAGACAGAAAGTTATTTTTCTGGCCAATTATTATTTAATTGGAGAAAGACACATTTGTGCCCATGCAGATGTGTACAGTGGGACCAAGCCCCAGAGACAGCTCTCTGCATCCAACCACATATCATGGCCAAGCAGTTTGAACTTGGCCATGGGTGTGATGACAGTTGTCCTTTTCTCTAAATCATGGTCCAAATGTAGAAGGATCTTCAGGCATCTGATGTCTCATTCATAGTGGTCAAATTTGAAAATCATAGTGAAAAGGTGGCTATTTCATCTTGAAATGTGCACTTCTCGATCAAGTAGACTCACTTAACATACTGATGGAAATGAGATGGACATGCAGATGTATTGGGAAATCAGGAGCATAGTTCGAAATGCAGAGATGTCATCAAATAGAATAATTCCAACTAGAGAAAAGTTATGAAAACACAAAAAAACCTTTTAACTTAAAATGATTTTTGTTTTAGGATAATACCTAACTAATAATGCAAATATATGCTGCCATACTAAAGAAAAATAACTGAGAAGATAGGGAAAGATCACAATATGAATGTTTGTTATAAAGCAGACATGGAAGGATAAAAAGAAGTGTCTCAAATGAATCCAATCATATTGTTGAAATAAGTTGTTGATGTGAGTTATGTATCTTTGGGCTCATGACTGCAAAAGTTTGAATCCCTCCTGTCTCACTCTGCTTTTTCATCCTCCATCCCATTCCCCATGGTAGTTTGGCACACATTTTCTTGCATATGCCTGCTTTATAATGCTTTCTTTTCAGCAAACTTTGAGTAGGCAAAGAAGGCTGAGACTTGTTCTATTTCCCTTAAATGAATGTCAAAGGCTTAGTCATGTTTTAAGCAGCATAACAAATGTCATCCAAATCTGTTTCTCACTAGCAGCTGCCTTTTCAGCTGGCCACCCTCCATCTTCTGGCACAAATAAGCCCTAAATGTAGAAACATAACTCACATAAGAGTATGGTGTTCATTCCATTCATGTTGGAAGGAGGCAGGCTGAATCTGTCTAATGGACAAGACTGCTGATTCTGAAGGACCCCAACATTTAGAAAGCATACATTTTCTGCCACAACTGTTTCTGGGGAAATTCAAGCCAGTTCTGGGTTGGCAGGGGGTTGACAGTGTGTACTTTTAGTAGGCATATCAGTGGCCTTCATGTTACACAGTAGTACTGAGAGCAATTTGAAAAAATAAGCCATGCAAAGCTAGTAACCATAAAACTGTTGGAGTCAGAGTATTTCCTTTGCCTTTTTTGGAGTGGCACAAAGTTTGTTACTTAACTAGACACCATAGTTGGATGTTTAAGGTACACTCAGCCTGAGAAGAGAAACATTTCACATTGCTTATTCTTAAAATGATGTGTGCACCCACATTGAATGTTATCATTGAAATACCATTGGAAGCTATTAGAAGGACCATCTATGTCACACCAAAAGATGCTGACTCTCTCAATCAGCTCTCCATGATTTATGCCAGGACTTAGTCCTACCTACCATAGGCTGGACCTTCCCCATCAGCTATATAATCTCTTGTAGGTTTTCTCTGGGCTTAACTCAACCATTAATTCTCTACAAATGTGCCCAGAGCTCAAATCTTCAATAGACAAGTTGATACCTGTGCCCAACCATGACAGGATTGATAGACCACAGGGGTATGAAGGTACAAAGGGCAATATGCTTATGCTTCCCAAGTAGTCTTTCTGATGGTGATAGATATGGGAGGAGCAGTGCAGGTATCAGATAGACCCAACTTTATATCCAGCTTTGCTACATATGTTGAGAAGCTTAATATTCACCATTCTGAACATCGGGTTTCTGTGACTGCAACAGCACCTACTTCTAAAAATTCATAAGAGATAATAGTTTACAATCTATTCTAGCCCATGCTGGCACTAAAAATTGTCCCATCCATTGTAGCTTGCAGATTTCACAGCTGGCTGAGACTGTTGATTACTATTCTCTGCTAGCAGCTTGCATACCACTTTCTGGCACTATGAAAGCTGGCCGACAGGGAAGAAGTTTCCAGATCAGTTTCAGCTTGCTTTCTTCCCACATCCTGTAATTGATGTACATAGTGACTTTAGCAGTAGGATCTTACTTTTAATTTCTGAAGGACAACTAAAAGCTGGCAAAAGCTTATATTGTCTGAGATCTCTGTGACCATCAGCTTATTAGGAGATATTGTATATTTGCTATTGGGAAATATTTATTGACTATTTATATCTATGACTTTTGATAGGACTATACCTTATTTCATCTTCCTGTATTTCCCTTAGAAGGATATGTCAATAACCAATAATTATTTTAAAAATGGGATTTTCTGATAGACTTTTAACGTGAAATGTAACTGTGTCTTAAAATCTTAGTCCTACACATTACTTCCCCCACGACTTCTGTATCCAACTTCTTTATCTTCCTGACCTTTAAATATCTCCCACATTATTGCCCTTTGTACCTTCATACCCCTTGTGGTCTATCAATCCTGTCATGGTTGGGCACAGGTATCAACTTGTCTATTGAAGATCTGAGCTCTGGGCACATTTGTAAACAATTAATGGTTGAGTTAAGCCCGGAGAAAACCTGCAAGAGATTGTCTAGCTGATGGGGAGGTCATAGGACTAGGTCCTGGCATAAGTCATGGAGAGCTGATTGAGAGAGTCAGCATCTTTTGGTACACTTGGCCAGACATGCTGGTCTGGTAAGTAAGGATCGTCCCTCTCTCAGACATTACTAGAGATGATATAGCCAGTTCCCTCGGCCTTGGTGTTGGTGTGAGCTTTCCTGTCAAGCTGGACTGAGAACTGTAACCAGACTATCAGTAAGAAAATAAACCCCTTGTTTCCTTAAGCCGTTTGATGGTCATTTATCAGCAATCATGCAGGCTGACTGCAACAAATCTCTTCTCTAAGGTTTTGCCCCATCTACCAACATCCCGCACTACATACATTCAGTGGTCCATCTCAAGTTTTCTAGCTGGCTGTCATAGATAGATATTACCAGTTAGGCACACAAATTTTAAAGTTCTGTGTGAGCACCCACATGTAAGAGAGAACAACCTGGCATATATCTTTCTGCTTTGGCATTCCATACGCAATATAATTTTCTACTTCTATCTATTCACCACCCTATTTCATCATCTTAGGACTGTTGAACCAAAACTTCACCTAACAAACTTTGATACCAAAACTTAAACCTCTTCAGAAAAGCTAATCCAAAACTTTGTCACCCTCTCGAAATAGTGGGCTCACACACTCCTTCAGCACTATAATAACTTTACTCACAAAACAGCACTAAGCAGCCCCATACTGACCACTTTATCACCCTGGCAAATAATCATAATAATTGTCCAAGTGTGATAATTCTTTCTGACTCAAAAGATTCAGAAACACATCAAAGAAAGATACTAGAAAAGTACAAAATGCCCAAGTCACAATGTAAATACAAAAAAAAGACAAAAAAAATCTCCTACAAAACACATTGATCCCATAATGATAGACTCCAGTCATAATAACTTCTTGGATATTAACCAAGAAATCAATAGCCAAGATAATGATTTTCAAAGCTTGATCATTTTTGTGAACAAAACAATGAAAAAGGAGCTCCAAGAGGAGTTGAATAACTACATAAGCAAATATGAACAGGAAAATGCAAGGCAATAGCTGAGATGAAAAAGGCAGTTGAAGAAACAAAACAAAGCATAGAGCAATTTAAAAAAATCACACATAGAGATTAAATTTTAAATTAAAAGCAAACTTATTACAACCAAAACTCAACAGAGAGGCTCACCAGCACCAGTAACAAAGCAGAAAAAAAAAAATCAGAACTAGAAGACAAGATGGCAGAACAAATTTGTTCAACTAAAGAGGTTGAAAAAACTGAAAACATAATTGAAAGGAATATTCAAGAGCTATGTGACACCTTAAAGAAGCCAAGCTTATGTATTCATGGATTCCCAGAACAAGAAACCCAAAAATCCACACCAGAAGAAATTTTACACACTATCATAAAGGAAAAGTTTACACATCTAAGGAAAGAGATCCTCATCCAAGTACAAGAGGCATATCTCACACCAATCAGATATGACCAAAATAGAAACTAACCACAGCAAATAATAGTGAAAACAATATAGCTGCAAGACAAAGAGAACATTGTGAGAACTTCAAGACAGAAAAACCAAATCACATTTAAAGGTAAGCTTATTAAATTAACAGCTGATTTTTCAATGGAAATGATAAAAGCCAGAAGAGTTAGGAGGAATGTATTTAAGTCATGAATGAGGACAAATAGCAACCCAGGCCGATGTACCCCTCAAAACAATCAGTCATGATTAAAGGAGAAAGAAATAATTTACATCATAAGGACAAACTGAAAGCCTAAATAACTACCAAACTAGGCCTACAGAAGATGCTAGAAAAAAATGCTCATGTTCAGAGAGAAGTCTGCCTTTGCAGCGAGGAGTTTTGCAGCTCTCAGTCTCCAAGGTATCTGGAGTGACTTAGTCTGCCTGCCTCCAACTTCAACCATCCAGCCATGCAGTGCCTGCCATGACAGACTGTATTGTCCCTCTGGAACTGGCTCGGCCTTGAAAAATAAGCTGAAAAAGCAGTCTATAGCTACTGGTGATGGAGTGCCTAGGGCCTTCCTCTGGGCATAGGCTGCTTTGTTTGGGTCCTACTGAGATACAAACCTGGCAGAGCCCTTCGCTTTCTGTAAGGAGAGCTTTGTGAAGCACCGATCCAGTGTGATGCAGCAGTTCTTAGAAACTGAGCTTAACCTTCAGCTTTTTTGTGCAGTTTATTGATGGTTGACTGTCAAAACTAAATATGAGAAGAGAGTTCTCTGACATATTTGAAGAAGAGATCACCTCTTCTTTTGGAGGGAATTTGAAGTCTTATCAACAATGGGTGCCCAGGGTCAAGAAAGAAAGTGCACTGTTCAACACCGCAGTGACCAGAACAGTATAAGTATTTAAAAACATCGTGCTTAACTGGGATTAAAAGAAGTAAAAAGTAAGCTGAAACGCAAGGAAAATGAAGAAGATTATGGGACTTGTTCTGGTCTGGTAAATATACGCCCATTTGAACACTGCACAGTGAAAGGAAGGACACCCCCAAAAGCAAGCATTTTCCCAGACTCACTTGAAAATGCCTCATAAGAGTCTTTATGGTACACTGTATGATGAAAACTGTGACAAAGATCCAGTGAGCAAGGTATCCTCTGAAGATGGGAAAGAAGCGTCCCTTATTTCTATGAAAGTGAAGACTCTATGGAGGCACAGGTGAAGATGCCTTACTTAGGTGAAATGGACTTGCTGGGTGAGATCTTGGATATGCTAAGCACACTCAGCTCCGACCAGGGGAAGCTGGCTGCTGCCAAGAGCCTGGACTTCTTCAGATAAATGGATGATATTGACTGCAAACAAGTAAACAAGTCCAATGCTCACAGTGTGCAGTGCTGGCGACCAGGCCAAGTAGAACCTGGGGGAGGATGACAAGTGCCCTCCATGGAAAACACCTTCCTCTGTCACCATAGAAGCAGGTTTCCTCTACCAGCTGGCAGATTCTCTGTTCATCCTGAAAGAGAAGATGGGTGAAAAGCTCCCTCACCCTGACCATATAGATGCATCGCCCCACTATTCATGAAACACCATTTTCTCCTTTGGGGTCAGATTTTCTGCTGGCTCCTCCTGAAATTTACCAAACGGATAAAGGAAAAACAGAAATGAAGGAGATCATAAGCCAGGCTTCTGAGGATCTTCTGATGCCCAGATTTGGACTATGCCAGTCAACCTTTGTTATGTGGGAGAAAGAAGGGAAAGAATCCAAGGAGCTTTCAGAAGATGTTGGATTGTTCCATGAAGTATGTCACTGTGCCACATGTCACATGACTTTCAGGAAGTCTTAAACATTTCAGGAAAAAACAGGAGTGTAGATCAAACTTAAGTTACCAGTGAAGGATCTGACATATGCATCTAAGTATTTACAGAGACATTTTGGAATTCCCTTAAGTTGTATAGTAAATAGATGGAGGCAACTTCTAGTATTTAATTATTTTTTATCTAAAGCTTTGCTCCTCCCTTTTCATCTCATGGATGTATGCTGTCCATTGATTTTTACATGTAAATGAACTATTTCTTGTGCTATTAAATCAGGTACTACTTTATACATATTCTGAAGGGATGTATTGAACATAAAGTTTCCCACACAAACCTTTCAATATTACAGTAGCTACTGTACTAATCTGGTTGAGCAAGAAGTGATCAAGATTCAAAACTTATCAAAAACTGCCTGAAACAGATGACACTGATAACCTACTGATTGCTTTAATCTTCAAGTTATGTTAGACACATGATAATTTACAAAATTATGTGTAAAACTTGAAGAATAAGTGATGTTTTTGTCCTGTAGAGCACCAATGCTTTTTTTTTACTCATGAAAAAAATTACTCAAGTTTGAGGAAAAGGAAAAAAATATCTCCAAGTGGACAGAAGGAAAAAATAATGCCAACACAAATACTAACAAAGAAAAACATATATAAAAAGCATAAAAATCTCAGAAAATGACAGGAATCAACAAACATTTCTCAACTATAACTTTAATGTTAACAGACATAACTTTGCAATCAAGAGACAAACCAAAAACATAGACTAAAAATCACAACGCATCGATCTGCTCCTTCAAGAAGCACATTTCATCATGAAAGATAGGTATACATTTTCAGAGCAAGGAGTAGCAATTCTAGTATCTGACAAAATAGACTTTAATTCAAAACAAATCATAAGGGATATGGAATAAGTTGGAGAGATGGTTCAGGGGCTAAGATTCTACCTTACAAGGTTCTGAGTTGGGATTCTAGGTCTCGCATAAAAATATCAGAAGGAAACAATGGCAAGTTGCACTTCTGGCCCTGGTGGAATACTCCTGTCCAACATACTCCAGCCAAGACAGAGACGATATACCTGGAATGGCCAACTTAACAGCATTCCCCCAAGGATTTGAGAAGGAACAGTTGCTTTCAGTGAGTGCCTGAGGAACCTTTCCACTTCGACTTTACACACTGAAGAGCTGTGGAGCAGGGGTGGGGCAGGGCAGGACTGATGAAGAGAAGGGTGGGTGGGAGAAGATTTCCATGTAGATGGAGAGATTGGGAGAGGAAGGAAGTTGGTAGGGAGGGGATCAAGGCAAAGACATGAACTCAGTTTCTTTGTAAATAAATAAATACTAAAAGAGCAGCAATGTTTCAAGATCATGGTATTGATCAAGACTAATTTAATATGAATATCATATACAATTATATTAAACACACACATATTAATTTGTGGGTTAATTAATTAATTTTGAATAAAATTCTGGTTCTAGTTCTCAACTTCATTTTTGTATATATTATATATTTTGTATATACTGACTATATATGATACATGTAAATAGAAATATATAGACTATATATGTTTGCAATCCGGTGTTTTCAAAATGTTATCCAATGAAGTGGCTAAATCAGTTTATTAACATGAACATCAAGTAATAATTATGACGAGAATACATGATTCACATGATTATATGCTATATGTCATTGCTGCCTATAATTGTGTGATAGTTAATCCTGGGTGTCAACTAAGATCAGCTGGGACCACCTGCTGCAGTCAGCCTGAATGGTTGCTGATAAATGACCAGAACACAGCTTAAGGGAACAAGGAGTTTACTTTCTTACGATAGTCTGGTTACAGTTCATAGTCCAGCTTGACGGGAGAGTACACACCAACACCAGGGCCGAGGGAACTGGCCACCATAACGGCTGAGAGATGGGCAATCCTTACTTCCCAGATCAGCATGTCTGGCCAAGTGAACAGAAGGATGCCAACTCTCTCAACCAGCTCTCTGTGATTTATCCAGGGCCTAATCCCACCCACCATGAGCTGGGTCTTCCCCACCAGCTAGACAATCTCCTTCAGGTTTGCTCTGGGCTTAACTCAACCATCAACTCTCCATAACTGTGCCCAGAGCCCAAACCCTCAAGAGTCAAGTTGACACCTGTGCTTAACTATGACACCACCTGAAGAGATTATCCAGATCAACACATTTACAATACAAAGAACAGCCCTAGATCCAATTGGAACCTCCCTAGATCCCATTGGAACATTCCAGTAGCAAACCAGATAAAATGAACCACAGAACAGAAGACTGACTGGGAAGAAGAGAAACTCTCCAAGAATCTTCCAGCCAACAGGGATGGGAGTGATTTGCCTGACAGCTTCAGCCAGCCAGCCCTGCTACCTCCACCATGAAAGACTATATCTCCCTTCTAGAACCCTAAGGTGAATAAATCTCCCTTAAGTTATTTGACTTGGGTATTCTCTCATAGCAATAATTAAGAGTAACCATTACAAATTACGATATTATAGAGTGTTCTTTTTTTTAATACATTTTTTATTATTTCCGCTCATACAAACTTAATAGGTAAACCAGTTCCCTCCCTCTCTCCTCCTCCCCCCGAAACCCCTGCTCTCCCTTCCTCTCTCCCCATCCCCCAATGTCTCCCCCCCAATTCCCAGAGAGTCCTTTATTGTGTATGCCTAACTCTCCTCTTGGTCCTCCTCTCCGATGACATACAAGGACCCAGTGGCATTTCCCTGAACCCTTTCTCGTGTTCCCCTTAAGCATAGAAACACTACTGTGGCTGTCAATCCCTTGCCTCCAAAGGATCTTGGTGCCTTTAGCTGATGCTAGACTTTGTGAGGTCAAGAGTGTGTTGGACATTGCCCAGGGCATGCAAAGTCCTATTATGATTGCTTCGGCCCTAACTAGTGTGGAGAATCTTGCAAATCATAGCTCCTCCCATCCTTTTGCCCTTACAATCTTACCGCCCCCTCTTCCACAAATGTCCCTGAGCTTCAGGATGGGGGGAGATTAGACTGGCCTAGTTCCAGGTGATTGATATAGAGTCTCTGAAGTTCTGGATTGTGGTTTGTTGATTTTCTTTTGCAGTTTTGCTGCTCCTGCAATGCCCTTCACTCCATCCTGATGGGCACTGTATGTCACCCCCTGGTCAGAGACAAAAAACTGTTAAACTGGAGTCTTGTTATAATAGCACATTCAAGGGTAGATGTAATAAAAGCAGGAAACCTCAGTGAGGGAGGGGTCAGTCACGCAGTTGCAAAATGATCACCTTTCATCTGCCAGACTATATGCCCTCCCCTTCTGGTCAGATCATACCCCCTCAGTTGTACATGATTAGGAACGAACGTCTGTGAACTTAACCAGGTGTCACATTACTTACTTGCATTCCTTGGAGGCCTATTTTCTCTGCTGTAACATGGTCCCCTCTCTCCTTGTGTCTGGTGTGGCCCCCCAACCCCATCCCTCCTGTTCATAATCCTTGCAATTACTGTATTACATAGGTTTGGTACTAGGAGCCACCTATTAGGGAGTACATATGGTGCTTAACTTTCTGGGTTTGGGATACTTCACTTAATATAATTGTTTCTAATGACATCCATTTCCCAGCAAATTCCAGTAACTCATCATTTTTGATGGCTGAGTAGTACTCCATTATATAGATCCACCACAGTTTCCTTATCCACTTGGTGTGTTCTCTCATCCACTTGGTGTGTTCCTTATCCACTTGGTGTGTTCCTTATCCACGTGGGTGTTCTCTCATAGCAATAATTAAGAGTAACCACTACAAATTACGATATTATAGACTGTTCTATAAAACTTCTCCTGAAACCACTTCTCAGTGTAACTGAAGTATCCTTAGACCAACATCTCCCTAACCCCATACCATTCACCCCAGTTCCTGGTAGCCACCACACACCTCTCCATTTTCCTGAGATCTACTTAGGGTACGGCATCTAAGTGAAGCACTGTCTATCCATGCCTGTCTCCTCCATTAGTTAAGGGGAAGGGGGAAATTCAATATCATCTTGGACCAGTCACAGTTTTCTTGATGCTTACCAACAAGCTAGTTCATGTGACTGACACAAAAATAACTTCTTTCACATGAATACTTCAAACAAATTAGTGTTTTGCTCTTGTCAGATATATAAACAAGTTCATGCCTTGAAATCCATGTGTTAGCAGTGATTGGGTTTCTACAAACACTCTTTTTATAACTACTTAGCTAATGATTCTGCATAGAAGGCATGATTCCACTATTCATAGCATCCAAATTCTCAGAAGGACATTCTTAGTTTAAGTAAACAACAGAGAAGGCCAACATATGACAAGTTTTTATTTTAAGAACATGACCCAGATTTTATATTACTGTGGTTAAGGTAGAAATTATACTGCATGAGCTTCCTCAGTATGATACTGAGGTCTGGATGTGTGCTATTGACCAAAACTAGTTGAGACCTGGAATTTTCTGGTCCTCAAAGAAATGTCCTTGGTTTCCTGAGTGAATGTTGCTCTAATCAGTCAAACATTTTTACTTGTAGTCACTCAATCTTGAATCCTGGACACACAATGAGTGATTTTGTGAGGTTACACAAAGTATTTAACCTTCTGCATCTCAATTCTCTGATTTTTTTAACTCAAGAGATTAATACTGAAGCTTTATGAGAAATAATCAATTACTACATGAAAATTGCTCTGGACCGTTGCCTGGTCCACAGTGAGAACACAATTGCTGACAGCTACACTGGATGGAAAAGTTAGCTTAGCAGAGATGATGTGTACTTGGAAAGCCAGCCTTTGCATATAAAAAGATTGCAGCAGTAAGAAACCATTGGCAGCAGATGTTATTATTGGCATAGAAATGAAAGAACTGTTAAAATTTTTTGTCTACTACAAAGAAATTTATTATCTTCATAAAGGAGAACAATCTCTGTCTAACAATAAAAAACTTCATTTCCTTTATGGCATGGAAATGACCCTTGCTCAAGCCTTATGTGCCTTATGGGATTTAGAATTTCTTGTACAGTGATTCTTTACTAAATTCTTTTCCAGGACTAAGACTAATGCCATCATCCAATGACTGTTTCCTCACAAGCATGCTTTCAGTGTGTGTCATGTTCGATCAGTGTAGGAGACATGCTATTGACTTTCTATGAAGCATGAAAGAATCAGGGGATAAGCTGCTCAGGCCAACTATTGTTGACCTCAATGTATCCAAATTGCATACCTGCAAACTGCACCCAGATCTCCAATCATGGAACTACCAACCAAATGATTATGATGCTGATTTCATGGTAAAATGTGTTTGTCCACAATCCCCCAGGTTGGAATTTGACATCCCCCTAAGACTCTTATTGGATTTCAAATGCTAAAACCCTGGACATCCTGAGTGTATAAAAAGAGTCAACAAAAACTTTGGACAGAATATTTCAGGTTCTTGATTTGTTCAGTTTCTCTCTTCTCTTCCTAAGATAATATTAGCTGACTTACATTTATTCCCTTGTCTAGACACTGACCTCTTTTATGTATTTGACAATTTCCTTACCTTTTGTAGTGTGAAGACTTTTGCTGAAAAAACTCCATACATAACCTTTTTCCATCCCAGATAGGAATTCCACAACAGATCAAACTACTGATTATGCCAGGTCCAACTTGACGAATCAATGAGATCGGGGTGTTACTTACAGGAGTAGGGACAAGGGTAACTGACAAAAAATAGGAAAATTCAGACAACTACATCATCAGAAAGCCCAAGCCAGCAAGGGTCAGCTTCATGGAGCTGCGCTCCTGTAATTCTCTGCTGTGAGTCTTGGTACGAGAGTTTCATCTAGATTATTTGGGCTGCTCTGGAGTTCTTTTTGACTGTGGAACTGTTCACTGGCCTCTCTCTCTCTCTCTCTCTCTCTCTCCTCGTCTTCTTAGTTGGTCTGCTTAACAGTCTCTTCTAGACCTCTGCTCCACTGTCTCTTCACACTGTCTTGACCTGTTCCAGGGCCTCCTCAGAACTTCACCACTGGGCTGACCTCTTCCAGACCACTTGACTGTCCAGCAGTCTCTTCCAGGCTCCTTCAGACTGGGAGTCTCCTACAGACTGAACTGTGGCTTGGCTGGCAGAAAAGTCTTCTCCAGCTATTGTCTGATGTTTTCCCACATCATGAAGGGAACCCTGCTCTCCAGCTTGTTATTTTCAGGAGCTTTCAGAGAATAAGGAGAATAAGAATAAGGTTACATACTGAGATTTCCCCAGTGGTGTTTCAACATTCTCCTTAGATTAGACTAGGTCAATGTCTGAAATGATTGCCCAGAAGAAAAATGCCACACAGTACTTTATTATGTCATTGAGATATATGCCAACTATTCCCCAAAGGACAGCCTAACAGAACAAATAATCTCATACCTAACTCCACCTCTCCAAAGAACACAAGTAAATTGCTTTAACCGAATGAAGCAATCCACACTTAGGGCAAAACTATGGATGTCTATCCACCTGTGGCCTGAGAAAAGGTGATGCTGTGTGCAACCTACAGATTTCAGCACAGAGATGCTGTCTACAGACTGACTTTATGCTGTGATCCTTGTAGTTTTGACTGCTCAACCCACTTTGCATGCTGGCAACTATCTTTTGTTTCTAAATTAAATTTCTTTCTAAGTTGGTTATTATCAGTTATTTACCTTTTTGGGTTTTGGCATGTTATAGATGGTGTACAAAGAAGGTACAATAATTCCAATCAGTGAATCCAAGTTCCTACTCCATGAATTTTTAGTTCTTCCCATTGTAAAGTAGAACCTACTTACACATCCTTTTAATCTGACAGTTTTTGCTTTCTCCTTTATGCTAAAATAAATTGTGAGAAGTTGTAAAATTACTATTTCTAAGCTAGAGTTGGAAGATACTCGTTTTCACCAAATATCTTGAATAAATTTTGGAAGGATATTGAGCAGTTGTGTGGTCCAGAAATCAGGTGTCTTCCAGAAACATTTCGACATAGTAGCCAGATGCCATTGTCAGAATGAGTCCTGCCCAGAGTGTTGATGGACAGAATCAGGACTGAAGCTTCAAAGTGTTAAGAGTTTGGGAAGATTTGTTGCACAGCAATGTTCTCTGAAATAATCCACCTTAGTTTGTTTCTAGTTATTTTCACTAAGAATTTTGGAAAAGCTACAAGTAGAGGAAATGTCTTTAGAGAATGCTCCTTTATTCTTCATTACCTCTTAAGGTAAAAGAATGAAATAATTAACTGGTATCTAAGAATGATTGTTATATGAATTGTTTTATGAAGGGACACTATTAAAATTTTTTGGTTTACTTTGAAGTTGATTATTCCAAATACATCCAGAAACTACCAAAACAATTTGTTAGAAAGATATATTTCTCATTCTTAATCTTGAAAAAACACTTAACAGAGAAAGCATCATGCAATACTTTTATTAAAAATGAAACAGTTGTGTATACACATTATAGGATTACTTTCAACAACAATGATGGTTAAACATAGGTTTTTAAAAACATAGATTTTTAAATCTAGTTTTGTTTGCTTAGCTGGTAATAAAATACAAAAATTGTGCTTATTCATGAAGTCCCTTGAGATATTTTGATATATGTATATAGTATGTAATATTGAAATCAACATGAGAATATTATTTATAGATAACAGAAAGGTAGCTAAAATTATGATTGTTATTGTTTCTTTTCAGATTTTATTTATTCTTGGAGAGGAAGGGAGGGGTGGGGAGAAAGAGAGAGAGTAAGTGAGAGAGAGAAATACCACATATGCCTCTGGATATCAGAGGACAGTTTTCACCATTAGTTTCTCTCTTGTGACTGAGAACCGGAGTTTCCACATGTCTGTGTAAGCACCTTTACTTTCTGAGTCATCTTGCCAGCTAGGTTGTTAGAGTTTCAATCTTCAATCTAGCATAGTATATTTAGTGAGTTTTTTAAATATTGAAAATCATAAAATTTAATGATATTTATTATCTGTATCATCAGAAGAGGAGACATTAATAACAGTTTTCTCCTTTCCCTTGAAAAACTTGACTTTTCCAAATATGTCCAGCTCATGAATTCTGTACCTGTGAATGCATGTATTATTATGTAGCCCTTATGCTTTACAAATGGTGCCTTTATCCTCATTTGTGGCCTTCAAGACCTAGTAGCCTGATGGGCATCCTGAGTGGAGCTGATGGTCATCTTGCAGGAAGGTCAGCTGTGTCACCAAAGTCTTTTTGCTTGTCATTTCATTTCTTCTCCACAGTTACTGAAAGCTGTGATTGACTCCATTTTCACCTTTGTTTCAGATGATGAGGGCTTTCTGTGTTCTCATTTAAGCATATCACAAACAGAGTACAGAGGTGCAGGCTGCCTAGTTTTCCTTTGTGTACCTAGTTTCAATGTGCCTTGGAAGAACAAAGAGAAACAAGTGCCAGGAAAATTGCAGTTATGCAGGAGGGCACATAAACAAATGGTAGGCACATAATGGAGTATTCTCATACCTCACACAAATAGTAGAACAAATGGATATAGAAACTGGATGATGTCAACAAGGCTTACAGGACACTAAGCAAAGACTCACGCAATGACTTACCTGTAAGATTTTTATAATATCAATATGTAGCATTTGTAGTCCAGAAAAAAAAAGCATCTTGGATCAAAAAATCAGAAAATACCCATATCACTAACAATACCAAGGAGCAGAGAAGTAGCTTGGTCATGGCAGCAGGACAGAAGGTTATAAGGGTGTCCTTTTCCTCCATCCATGACTTATTCATTGCACCACACCAAACACAAAATTCTTGAAATACCCTATGCTAGTGGATGTCATGAGCAGACTAATTTAAGTCTACTTCTTATATTTGCACACTGGCCAGCCTGGTTCAAAGATTCCTCCTTCCCAGCAGACAACCAGACTCCAGGGCAACTGGACTAAGGCAGCTGAGCAACTAAGGCAGCTGAATTAGAGCAAAGGGCAAAGTGGGAATCCCCAGACTTGTGTATCCCCAGGATCACTGGAAATAACTGCTGCAGAATTATAGAAAGTAGCAAGAGTATATGGCAATGAAGTAAAACTATAATCAACAAAATAGGAATTTAAGAACAGAAAATTCTTCCTAAGCAATAGGTGAAAGTGAGTAGAGATGCAGACTTCATGTACACATGTAGGACAAGAACTAGAGTGCTTTCAAATGCAATCACTAATGTAAAATTTACTAAATGTCATTAAACGGACAGCTGCTGTGGTCAACAATAAAAAGATATGAGACTCAGGAGATGAAGGAAATCTACTCATCAAGTACCACACCACAGTGTAAAAGAGCCACAGTTTCAATTCAGATTCACAGAGAATTCTAAGGATCAGGAAAATACACATTTATACATGCATGTCTGCCTGTACAAATACATACATACACATACATACATACATACATACATACATACATACATACATACATATACATATATACAAAGAAGCCATCTATTAGATATAGATGACAAAAAATGCAGCGTTTTAAAATATACTAAAACTAAAGGAGAAATTTCTCAGCAAAATATTTCCTTTGGGTAAAGCAGTTACTGGTGAGTAAAACAGAACTTCTATAGTCGAGGTGCAGAGTGGCTGTACTATGAAATTTGAAGATATGCAGTGTGTGGAACAGGAAAAACACAGTAAATACAGCCTGAACAGACACCAACAAGCACAGAACACAGTCATAGCCAAGTCTAAAGGAAGTAAAGAGAAAACAGGTGGAAAAATATTTTAAAAATAATAGTCAAAGATCTTGAAAATTTGATGTAATACCTCAATGTACAACTCAAAATATTGCAAACAACTTAAACTATTGCAAACCCAAATAAATATATATATATGCACATACACTTTTACACACATTCACATGTATGCTCACCAACATTCACATATATATATACACTCTCAACATACACACTCTCAACATTTTATTATACATAATTTGAATAATAAACCTGAAATACAACTGTAAAAATCCTTATTGGGATTGTGCCTATTTGAATGAATATATGTAAGAGTGCTTGTGCAGCATGTGAAAGACCTTGGTTCACTTCCCAGCACCATCAATAAAAGAAAATAAATTAAAAGCAAACTGTAAAAATCTGAATATAGAAAAGATACTGAAAGCCAGAAAAGAGAAATAACTCTTCCTGATCTACAGATCCTCAAAAGGCTCAGTCGAATTCTCAGCACAAGCCACAGAGGCCAGAAATGAGCAGGATGATATTTTGAAAGTACAGAAAAAAAAATTCCAAGTCATAATTCTTTGTCTGACAAATTATCCTTAGCTAGCATGAATAAAGCCCTGGATTCCATTCAATACTCAACAATGGAAAAAAAAAAGAAGAAGTCATAGTAATTCCAGATAAATAAAAACTGAGAGATCTGTCAGACAATAAGATGCCCCACAATAACCTTTCAGTTTGAAACATGACAGGACTTTGTCACTGGGAAAGCAAAGAAATATGGAGAAGGGAACACATGGCATACAGACAGAGTTTGCTTGAAAATATACACTGAACTATAAAACAGTGCATAAAATAATGATATCTTTATGTAATTTGGCAGACAATACATCTCAAATGGAAGTGTTAAGTGTGCATACATTTAAACAAAGAATGAAACTGTCTTGGATAAATAACTTACTAAAAAGCAAAATTTAGTACTTTGCCTTTGGAGTGGATTTTAAAAAAGAAAATGATACATACTGTGTTACTGATAGTTTTTTTTTTGTCTCAATTCAACTTTCTTAATGCTTTTACACTATACTTCCTGAAGATAAAGTTTCTCTGAGTTCAACTACATACTAAAGTTGAAATCTGTATCTAGCAGATTTACCTAGCAGACTGTCCTTCTTAACACTGAAATAAGGAACTCTAGTGATCTCTAAGCAAATTAAGTTTGAGAAGACTTTAAAATACTAACTTACGATGGTGCGTTAAGAATCAGTATCTTAACTGCAGCACCTATCTTGGGGATCCCAGGTATGTGGGTGTTCCTTCCCTTGGTCTGGAAGGCAGTTCCAGCTCTTATGCAGGTTGTTCCTAGGACCTGGTACATGTGGGCATTTTTTCCCCAACAAAACCTATTGATAATATTGATGGCATTTGGGAGCAGTTTCATTAGCTAATAGCTACACAATTTCACTTTAACTTCTTAATCTCATTCTTCTTCTGTTTCATGCAAAATTCAACATGACCGAATCAAGCATTTTTTAAGACTATATATGAAAATTTAAGATTTACATAACTTTAAATTGAGATTTAAACATATTTATGAAATGCACAGTATTCAAAAAGTAACACATTGAAATTCAAAATATTATAATGTCCAAAATCACCAAATTAACTAATCCTTCACTGTATGATTCACTGGAAATCACAGAAGATTTCAAAGGGACACCGTCTCTATGGTGACTTGTATGTACAACAATCCTCTTCAGGATATACACTATTTTATTGCCTACCTGAATAGGGACTAAATCCTACTGTGTACAGCTAAGCCAATCATTAGTTACTTAAGAATATAATTAGAAAAAACTCAGTTCTACGCTTCTCTTCATATGAAAGGACATAACACTTTTGTTTCCACACACACTTAGTAGTTCTTGTCTTACATTCTCTGATATCAATAGAGGATCCTTATGTCGTAGAATTGTTTTCAGTTATAAAATAAATGCAAGGAGAAAAGTTACGAAGGAAATAAAACAACCTTCAGCAACAAAACACATTCAAGATAGGTGCTGCAGTTAAGATACTGATTCTTAATACACCATCTTAAGTTAGTATTTTAAAGTCTTCTTATCTACCAAATCAGGCCTGTAGAAGATACTGGAAAAAATTCTCAAGACAGACGAAACTGATCAACAGACTCAAGAGTATAAAAGGGGAAAATAATGTGTACACATCTAACAGCCAAAGAACTGCCAACACAAAAAAACATTAAACTAAAAAAAGATATGAACCAATTGTAACATTAAACATCAATGGATCAAATTTCCAATCAAGAGACACAGGCTAAAACATTAAACATCAATGGATCAAATTTCCAATCAAGAGAAACAGGCTAAAACATGGATTTAAAACCACAACACATCAATATACTGCCTCCAAGAAACATATATCATGTTGAAAGATAGGCATAATGTCAGGGTCAAAGGATGATCAAAGATGCAACCAGGAAACAAGCAGGTGTAGTGATCCTAATATCTGACAAAATAGACTTCAAACCAAAACAAATCATAAGAAATACAGCAGGATACTACAAACTCAATAAAGGAACAATATATCAAAAAGAATCCACACCAAAAAAATTTAACTAATTGATTGTTGTGTAGATTTTAAAATGTATGATTAAAATAATATTTAACTTCATGGAAAATTATGATATGATGTTAATGATAAAAAACAGGTGAGTCCAAAAGACAGTTTTTTAATCTATATAGCAGAATTAAAAATGTATATTAAAAAAAAAGACTAGAAGGAACTATATCAAAATGAGAGTAGTTACTACTTATGGAGATGCATTCAAAACAGTTTTTCTTTTTTCTTGCTATAATTTTTCTGTATATTCAAGTTTTCTAATGTGAAAAATTTTATGCATAATCGAAAATAAAAATATTAATGTAAAAAGAAAAAATAAATGTGCTGACATTTGTTAAAAATAGGTTTACTTGATGATTCTACTTAGAAAAAGTACAGAGGGTGAGAAAGAGAGAGACAAGGTGGTAATAGAGCTGCAGTTAGCAAGAAGGGATGGACATTATGACATTCAAATAGTTGAAGAAATTAATAAGTCATGAAAACTATTTCTAATATTTAAAAAGATGAACTTTTTAAATCAATTAATTTTTTATGTCTAGCATGTTGGTTAATGTTAATTATTAACCTGGTGAGCCCCCAGGCATACCTGTAGGACATTATCTAGATAAGGCTTGCCTCTGAAAAGGTTTGAGAGGGATTATCCCAATTTCATTACTTAATTTGAGAAGAGTCATCTTAAAGGTATGCAGGGCAGTTCCTGCTCAGAGATGGTGAACTATGTAAGGTAGCAAAGTCAAACTGTACAGTTGCCTATCAGTCATCTTTCTGCTTTCTGACTGTGGAGTCGCTATGACCAGCTGTGTCAGGTTCCTGCTGTTACTATATTCTTCTTCCAAAAATTATAACTGCTTTTTGAATGTCTCACCTGAGCACAGAATCCCTCTGCCTTGTCTCTGATGACTTCGAGATCCATCCTACTACCTTAACATCACAGCATGCTCCTCCTGGGGCAGTCTCAGTCTCTACAAGCATGACCCCTCCTTGTCCTTTCCTTTGCCAAGGTGGACTCTGGATGTGTGTTTATTCCCACCTATACCAGGAATATCTCCCAGTGGGCAATGATTCAGCACAGATGCATCTTCCTAGAATGTTCTAAACACTCCACATTATCAGAGTCGTCATTGATTGGGCAGCAAGTCAGCAAAGCTTCTTGTTAGCTGTTAGGGATCAAAAGATAATATGGCAGAAAAAAAGCAGAAAAAAATTATGTGAAGATAAATAAGATCTAATTCCATTAAAGCTATCATGCCAACTTTTAAGCAAAGAAAGAAAACACAATACTACCTTTTCCTCAATGCCAAGAAATATGCGAACACACTGACTTCAGAGTCATTAGTAGGTGAAAATGTACCTTCCGAAAAACTACAAATATTATAACTGTGAGAAATGTGAGGGAAATATTATATCTTTTCTATCAACTGGCCAAAATAAAAATAGGGAGACTTCATCTTTAGAATAGCACCATTTGACAAGAATTCCAGTTTCCAAAATGTAAATATAATACCATACTAAAAAAAAAAAAAAAACCTTGTCTTGTTCAGAGTTGTCATTCTTTCTGAAGTGTTGGTTGAAGTGTCTCTCAAAAAACAATAACCCTTACCCATTTTTCCCACTTCTGTATCATATGAGAATCAGTTAACCACAGACCCTGGTGTAAGAACCCTAAACTGCCCACTATCTGTGCATAATTGTTAGGAACCCTTCTACAGAAATGAAACTTTACCTTGTCTTATACCTTGTATTGCATGGTCATTCTTGAGATTCCCATAGTTATTCCTAGCACTACTTGGTACAAAATAAGAATAATTGGGTAAGGGATAATCATGAAATAAACAGACTGTATTGCCTTGTTGGGTCAGAGGAATACTCAGACAGAAAAATAAAACGACAGAAAAATACACTTGGTCTCAGTGGGCCAGTGATGTGAACATGACAGAGAAAGCAATCTTAGACATCTTACATGAACAGTGTACATAGATCTCTGTGCTTGGGAGGCCACTGGACTGAGTTAAGGAGAGTGGATACAGCATAAAGACAAAAAACAGCTGGGCAGGGAAGGCTTCAGGGAGTCCATAATGCCACTGGCATGATGACTTGTGACTTAAGCAAGAATTTGAATGTGTATAACCAAAGTCTGATACTCCCAGCAGGAGGAAGTTAAGGTAGTCAACTGTGAGCTGCAATAATCCCACAGGTAATTGATGGTAGCTCGAATAAGTGGGATAGCAAGAAAAGGGGGCAGTGTGGGAGAGTCAAGTAGGGACCACTGCTACATTCTCAGGATGGACAGGCAGACCAAGTCCCAACACTTAAAGGACGCCAACTGCAGATTTCACAAGGTGACTGGATATAGATTCTGGAATTCTGGTATGAATGTGGTGTGAGATTTACATTGGAATCATTAAGTTAGAGCTTTGTGTCATTTTACTCCAGGATTAGGTGGTTCTGTTTGGAAGTGAGAAGAGGCATTGGAAGAGAATTCACCTATGACACAGTACCCAGAAGTTTGAAGGGAGGGAAGACCCTGCCAAGCTTGGAAATCAGAGCAGCAGGATAACTAATGGGAAGAAACAAATAAGACATGCCAACTTCCAGCCAAGTAGAGAAGTCTCCATTAAATTAACCCTGACAACGCTGATCCTGAACTGTGAAAAATAAAGTCTATCATTTAAGCCACCCAGTATGCAAGGAGAGCTAACTAGAATGACAAATGAAAAAGGTATGCCTAAAATTCTTTTCAGAAATAAATTGCCCCGGTATGCTTGGATTTCATATTGGTCAATTATTTCTGAATAATGTCTGAAAAATTAAATCATATGATCTTACAGACTTCCAGGACTTGAATCATTCACTTAATAACCCAATCAGATGGTCATATAGGATAAAACAAAATTCAAAGCAAATGAGAGGAAGAAAGAGCTGAAAGCTCCAAAAGAGGTAGAGAGACCACAGTCAAGTCTCAGACCACATTTCCCTCACCCAGTCTGCTCTCTCAGTATGAACTCCACAAGGAGAGCTATTCAGGAAGGAGACGAAGTCTCAACTCATAGAAAAGTCATCAAGCATACCCATTGCCAAGAAGTGGACATAATCAAGTCCTTCCTCTCCTACCAGTGTTCAGATTCTAAACCTCTACTCTGCTCTTCACTCCTGTAACGGTTACTCTTTACTATTGCTGTGAGAGAGCACCCAAAATCAATCAACTTAAGGGAGAAAGGGAGGTTTATTCAGCTTACAGTTCCAGAGGGAAAGTACAGTCTCTCAAAGCAGAGGCGGCATGGCTGGCTGGCCAAAGCTTGAGGAGGCGAAGTCACCACAGATATCTTGGAAGCTGAGAGCAGCAGACTGCTTGCAGCAAAGGCAGACTTTTCCTGGAGGTAGGGTGTGACTAATCCACCTCAACGCATACCCTTTGTGACTGCCTTCCTCCAGCAAGACTCCACCTCTCAAAGTGCCATGACTTTGACAAACACATGAGACTGTGGGGGACACATTTCAAACTATGACAACTCCACAGGAGCTTCTTCATAAATTCTTCCTGTCACTGCCATGACAGAAAGATCCATGAGCTGAAATGACTGCACAGAGGTCACACAACCAAGTCCAAAATAAAAGGAGGCTTCTTCTCTCCAAATCCTCATGCTGTGCCCAAAAGACCCAAGTTGATTCATATTTGCTTCCCTTGACTAGGGTGTCAGGATCAGACACCATCGCAAGAAACATGAACCTGAAGAAAGCAAAGATGTGTCTGCAGTCATCAGGAAAGGCTCATCATGCTTCCTGCTGAGCTTCCTGAGTGCCCCATGGGTAGTTAATATGATTCACAAATAAATATCCAGTTATTCAGTGCTTATAAAGTCCCCATAAGCCACTTTGTCACACATTTTCACTTGATTCTAAATTGCATATGGTAAATGAAAGGTGGCTAGAGGTGGCAAAGCAATGATCATGTTAGTTTCAGATGTCTGTACTAGTGAGTAGCAAACTGCTGATGCTTACTTGTGAAACAGACAGTATCTATGTCAAAGGAGTGATTGTAACTGTAGGCTGTGGTGAAAGTAGTCAATGTTACCCCAAGAACACTTAAGAGGCCCTTCTTCTCCTCCCAGGACTATGCATACCACCCACCTGCAAGCCTTAGATCAAGGTATTGCATTGTCAAGACCACAATTTAAATTGACCTCAGTTTTGAAAGCTAATTTTGGGTGGTCTACAGAGACAACTAGAATTCCAAAACATCAGTGTGAGATTCACCTCAAGCCTGAGTCTGCTGTGTTGATCTCTGGCCAGTCATGTCAGTTCACCAGTCTTCATTAGTCTCTGCAACTGTCAAGCAGAACACCTGCATACAAATGCTGCTGTAGGAATCAAATGAGAGTACTGCTGAATCCATTAGTTGTTCCTGACATACTGTGTCCCACTGTGTGTATACATGCACATATGCAGTGATTTGTATGTGTTAGGCATAAAATGTACTAGTCGATAAATACTGCTAGAAAATCATGTTTTGTTAAAAGAGTTATTAGTATCAACCCTCCAACAGATGGGAAAGAAGATGCTTTAGTATGAACCAATCTTCATTCACTGTGAGATTACCTGTTTAAGACCAGTTCAGAATACAGAATTCTTTCCCTACTCCCATGATTAGTACCAAGCAAAACTTTTCAGAATATCAGGCTTGTCACCAGAAAACAGTCCCTTCTTGTAATAATTAGTCCTTTGAAAGATGAGTAGTATACTGCATCAATTCACTGGCTCACTTCAAACATCTTGACCTCTGTTATTCTGCTGACTTTTAAATGATAAACCAAGAGCACATCAAAAAAGGAAAGGATCATAAGCCAGTGTTTTCATGAGCGATTATACACAAGACTTACCAATTTGTGTAAGCACCAATTTTGATTCTTAAAGTACAAGACCAAGGTTAAAATTAAATGAAGACAAATAGTGAAGGTTTCTACTTCCCAAGTAAGTAGAATAACGAAGGATTTACATTGAACAAATTATCAAATAAATACAGAATGAATCATAGCTATTTGAATTGAAAATATAAATTATACCAAGTTTCTAATGCATATAATGCATTTAGATCTCTGAGGATTTCCTTTATAATTCATTGTTTCTGAAGCCAAGGTAACATCTGTTCAAAACCTGGATGAGAACTCCCGGATGGGAGGTAATAGATCCTCAAGGAGAAAAAGCTGCTGCTATTTTGCTAAGGGACATGTTACAAACTACCTTCTAAATATATTTGTATTTATACCCATAAATCAGGGCCGCTCTCTGCCTCTAACAAAGAAGCTTCTTATTACAATGGAGACATTTAATAAAATCACAGTTAGCCTAAATTCAGAGAGAATGTGGAAGCCTGATCCCCAAATAGGATATCCATAGCATTCATCAGCTCCCCAGGGAACATCATGAAACAGGGGTCAGAGAGAATTTAAGATCCAGAGATGGGGAGTACTATTAAACAGTGTCTTCTGGACATGACAGGGCTGCTGTATCCATGAATTCACTGCAGTTGTGTTATCCTGAACAAGACCTGCACAGGACTGGACCTGTCAACATTTCACCACCAAGAGGACTACATGAGATCTCCTTTCTCCTAAATTGCTTCAGTTATGTACCCACTGAGTCATGCTCCAGCAAGTGTTCATGTAAACGACTTCATTAAACTTAGTGGATTACATGCAGTGTGCCACCTTTCATTCTAACAACTAAGGGCTGAAGCTTGGGGTGCACCTGTAAACTATTAGTAGTTAAATAAGCCCTAAGCAAACCTGTAGGAGATTATCTAAAGATTATCTAATTGATGGAGGAAAATCTAGCACATAGTAGGTGATAGCATTTCTGGGAAAAATAGATTAAGATGGAGAGAGCTGGTTCATCACTTTGGTATACTTAAGCATGCTTTGGCATACAGGCATTCTGGCAGGTGAAAAAGTACATCCCTCTCTCAGCTCTTTCTGTGGATGTGGTATGGTCAGTTCACTCAGTATCTACTGTTGATATGAAATCGTGCCATACTAATGAAGCAAAACCAAATATTATAAGCAAGAAAAAATCTCCTATTTCTTTGAGTGGTTTCCAGTCTTGCACTTGTCAGCAATGGGAAAATAAAGCTCTCTCTCTCTTGCTGTCTCTCTGTCTCTGTCTCTCTCTCTCACACACACGCAGACACACACAAAGAAACACATGTGTGACTTACCCACAAGCAAATAGTAATACACATATACATGTACCTCAAACACAAATGTATGTGAAACTTGAAAATGAGAAGGCAAAAAAGCAATTAATATATGAAGACAAGAAATAATTTGTGAACTTGCAGAAAAAGCAATGAAGATTACTCTGTATAAACAAATGTCATAGAAAAGTTTAGCAGAACCTGAGGCCCAGAGAGACTGTAATCAGAGGTTCAACAAAAGTAGCATCTCAGCCCAAGAAAAGCAAGAAAAAAAAATGGAGCTAGATACTATTTTTAAATAAGAATAGTTGGAACATTTTAGATATGCTGAAAGAAACAATTTGATGAATAGACCCTAAAATAAATAAATTAAAAAATTTGTCCACTCAACAAACATCATTACACTCTGACAATTAAAACAGAGATCAAAGCTTAATACACTCTGAGAAAAGTGGGCATTGCCTCTCTGGTATTATAGACTGAAACAGGATACCCAAGAGAAACCCAGGGATAAAGCAAATCACTCAGCGCATTTTAAATGCAGAAAAGAAAATGGCCAAAGACATTCTCACATGAAGGAAATTTGAAATAATTTGCCAATAGTCTCCTAAATACTGACTAAAGTAAAATTTTTCAAACAGAAAGAAGGAATCGTAAAGCATTATTAAATCATTAAAAATAACAGTTTTCCTGAGTTCACGAATGATATGTGATCAGTAAAACAATAATCACAGCACCCTCTAATACTCAAGACAATGGAATTTAAAACCAGAAAACTCTCAAAACCTCATTGACATACAGTGCCCATCACGATGGAGTGAAGGGCATTACAGGAGCAACAAAACTGCAAAAGAAAATCAACGAACCACTATCCAGAACTTCAGAGACTCTATATCAACCACCTAGAACTAGGCCACCCTAATCTCTCCCAATCCTGAAGCTCAGGGACATTTGCAGAAGAGGGGGCGGTAAGAGTGTAAGAGCAAAAGAATGGGAGGAGCAATGATTTGCAAGATACTCCACACAAGTTAGGGCTGAAGCAATCATAATTGGACTTTGCATGCCCGGCGCAATGTCCAACACACTATTGACCTCACAAAGTCTAGCATCTGCTAAAGGCACCAAGATCCTTGGAGGCAAGGGATTGACAGCCACAGTAGTGTTCCTATGCTTAAGGGGAACACAGGAAAGGGTTCAGGGAAATGCCACTGGGTCCTTGTACGTCATCGGAGAGGAGGACCCAGAGGAGAGTCAGGCATGCACAAGAAAGGACTCTGGGAATTGGGGCGGGAGGCACGGGGGGGATGGGGCGGGAGGAGTGAGGGCAGAGAGAACAGGGGGTTCGGGGGGAGGAGGAGGGAGGGAGGGAACTGGTGTACCTATTAAGTTTGTATGAGCTGAAATAATAATAAAAAATGTATTAAAAAAAGACCTCATTGACACATGCATAATGCAGTTCACACAGTGGTGTATCACTGCTGTGCATGGTTCCGAAGTAAAAGTGCTGCCAGAGCTTTTCTGGCCTTTCAGAGCTGATTGGCTGTGAGGCTGTACTCTTTAGGCTTGGCTTGGGAATGCTCCCTTGCTCCTGCACTCCCTCTCCCTCACTGCCATATATTTATGTTTGAAAACAGTGAGAAGTCTCAATACTGGAGGCATATTGATCTATTCATCTCAGAATTCCTGACCTCTAAAAGGTTGATGAAACAAATTTCTTCTCTTTGTAACTTTCCTTATCTGTGGGATTCTGGCCTAGCAGCACCAAAAGGTTGAGGCTGCATACTGTATTTCAGTGCTAACAGCAACTACTACAAAAAAAATGTCAGAATCCAATACCCATCAGGATGAAACGAAGGACATTGCAGGAGCAGCAAAACTGAAAAAAAAGAATCAACAAACCATAATTTAGAACATCAGAGACTCTATATCAACCACCTGGAACCAGGCCAGCCTAATCTTCCCCCATCCAGAAGCTCAGGGAAATTTGCGGAAGAGGGGGTGGTAAGACTGTAAGAGCACAAGGATGGGGAGGAGTAATGATATGCAAGGTACTCTACACAAGTTAGGTCCCAAGAAATCATAATAGGACTTTGCATGACCTGCGCAATGACTAACACATTATTGACTCCTCAAAGTCTAGCATGGACTAAAGGCACTAAGATTCTTAGAAGCTAGAGATTAACAGCCACAATAGTGTTCCTATACTTGTGGAGAACACAAGAAAGAGTTCTAGGAAATGTCACTGAGTCCTTACACCTCATCCCCCTCCTCCTTCCCCTGAGCCCCCTACCAAGCTGGATAAGGCACTGGGAGATAGGGAGGGAGAGGGAGAAAGGAAGGGGAAAAGGGGGAAGAAGCTAGGGGGTCCAGGGAGGGGTGGAGGGAAAGAGGGGACTGGTGTATCTATTAAGTTTGTATGAGCAAAAATAAATAAATAAATTAGTTTAAAAAAAGAAGGAATCCTTAAGAATAGTCAGATAAAAATGATAATATGCCACTTGCAAACTTACCGATTTAAGTTCAAAAGCCAGAAGTCCATGTGATGGAAGGAGATGACTGGCTTCTGAAAAATAAGTCTCTGATCTTTGTATATCTAACCATGAACCATGGATGGATGCATTCTCTCTCTTTCTCTCTCTCTCTCTCTCTCTCTCTCTCTCTCTCTCTGTCTCCTTTTCTCTATCTTTCTAATAGAAAAATAATTAATATGTATAATGGTCAGTTAACCCACAAAACGAAAATCAAATAAAAACACGTGTTAGAGCAAACAGAGAACAGGTATCAAAGCATCATATTTAAGCTTAATTTAAAATAAAGAACATAGAAAATGCTGATAGGAATACAGAGAAACATGCAGCTAGAGGGATAAAACATGGTAAGACGGTGTAGGAGGCAGCTTGACCTTCACTGTAAAGCTCCCCATCCCCCAGTGCTTCCCCCCCAATCCCTGGAGAATCCTTTAATGTGCATGCCAGACTCTCCTCTGGGCCCTCCTCTCTGATGACATACAAGGACCCAGTGGCATTTCCCTGAACCCTTTCTTGTGTTCCCCTTAAGCATAGGAGCACTACTATGGCTGTCAATCCCTTGCCTCCAAGAATCTCGGTGCCTTTAGCAAATGCTAGACTTTATGGGGTCAATAGTGTGTGGGACATTGTGCAGGGCATGCAAAGTCCAATTATGATTGCTGCGGCCCTAACTTGTGTGGAGTATCTTGCATATCATTGCTCCTCTCATCCTTGTGCTCTTACAATCGTACCGCCCCCCTCTTCCGCAAATTTCCCTGAGCTTCAGGATGGGGAGAGATTAGGGTGGCCTAGTTCTAGGTGGTTGATATAGAGTCTCTGAAGTTCTGGATAGTGGTTCGTTGATTTTCTTTTGCAGTTTTGCTGCTCCTGCAATGTCCTTCACTCCATCCTGATGGGTATTGTATTTCACCCCCTGGGGATGGTGGCGCGGGCCTGTTCTGATGTTTTTTGAGACAACATTTCACTATGTAGCTTAACCTGGACCAAAGTCACTATCCTCCTGTGTCAGCATCACTAGTGTCGGACACTAGGTATTAGATTAGCAGCCTTGTCTCACTGGGGTTTCTCTTTCTACTTCTGTTAGTTAAACACATGCTTTGATTTTGAATGTGGATTCAAAACACAAATAAGACAGGGTACATGTAGTGGTAAGAAATTAGTACCATCTTTGATTAAATGAAGTTAGAAAGAAACAGTGTACCTGTGATAATGTTTGTTCCCACTCCGTCTTCCAGAAAAGAGAAGGTCAGCATTTTGTTTAAAAGGTACTTTGAAATCATTGTGCTGGCGTAAGATTGTAAACTTCATATCTTGTTTGCTGCTTTTCCTTTATTTTCCTATGGCAATGCTGCCCATTTAGTAAACATTCAATTTTGTCAAATACAGAGATGAATAATAAAAGGAACAAGGATTAAAAGGAAGCACACTGGAGTACATCGTGGAAAAGCATTAGGGTGCGTGATGTGACAAGTATTGGGGTATCTAATGCAATAAACACTGGATGTGTGATATAATAATAAGCACTAGGGCATTGCGTATGTGATATAACAAGCATTTGTTGTGTGATGCAATAAGCACTGTGTATTGATGCAATAAGCATTGGGGTGTGTGATATAATAATCATTGGTTTTGTGATATAATAAGCATTGGGAGTGTGATATAATAAGTACCGGACATGTGGTGCAGTAACATTGGGTGTGTGATATAAGCACTGGTGCATGTGAAGTAATAATCATTGGGTGTATGACATAATAAGCATTGGGTATGTGATATAAAAAGTACTGAGTGGATGACACAATAAGTATTGGAATGTGTTATAATAAGCATTTGAAAGCATTTGAGAGGTTGTAGTGTGATTGGGCTCAGCTCTTATTCTGGTGCCTCAGTCTTCCCATGCCAGCAGGACTATTGATGAGTAAGCTTCAGGATTCCAGAAATGAAACATTGTTTTGATTACAAATAAGCTGGAAATCAACAAATGGATTTATTAGCTGAATCTAAATATATGAATAACATAAAGGTATAATTTTTCCGTATAATACTTGAAGTTTTAGACTAAGCAAAAAGACAAGAAAAAGACATGAAATAGATACAAATAGAAAAGTAAGAAGTCTTATTTGCAGATGGTATGATAACATATTTTAAAAGACCTTTAAAAAGCTCCAGAAAATTCTTAGAACTTTAAACAAAATAGCAGGATCCAAAATCAGCATACATAAAGCAGTAGCTTTTCTAAATATTAGAAACAAGAAAGAAAGAAATTGGGAAGTAATTCCATCAACAATAACTTTTTTAAAAATTTAGAACTAAACCTAAGTAAGGAGCTAAAAATCTCTACAACGAAAACTTTAAAATATTTTAAAAAGGCACCACAAAAATGAGAGAACTCTCACAAAATGTAGCAGCTGAACTAATAATGTGAAAACAGCTAATTATGAAGTTATTGATAAACGTAATACAACTATCATGAAAATTACCAAGACCTTTTCACAGAAATAGAGAAAAACCCTAAAATTTGGAAGAAGATATGCAAGACCTGAATACCAAAATTTCCAAAGTAATTTTTAGAGGAAAGAGTAATGCTGAACACAACACAATACCTGATTTCAACTTAAATTACAATCATGGTGACAATGACAGAATTGCTAATGACCCACATAGAATAGAGGATTAGAAATCAAATGAAGTAACCGTAGCCATGGAATTTTTTTAAATAAAAAATACCAGATACAAACAAAAGGAATTTTTTAAAATAAAAGATACTAAATAAAACAAAAGGAGTTTCTTCAGGAAGCAGTGCTGTAGAAGAGTATAGAATAATGAAACATGTATGTCATACATATAGAACAAAGATTATTTGAGAAAAGGAAGATGTATTGGTGTGAGGGAGAGGAACAGGGGAAGGTACTGGGGACTAAGTGTGATTGAAACACATGATCCATTTGAATGGAAATATTGTGAAACTCATTGCTGTGTATGATGAATATACAATGAAAAATTTTTAATACAGAAAACTTAAAATTTTTAAGCTCCACTGAAAGTCTTTGCTCAAAGGTGAAAGATGAAGAAATGGGAAGACTTTAAAAAGAGAAGCTCTTTAGCAATAACCTTTTGCTTTATTCATCCAAACAGCACAGAAAATCTTTGGTCCAATTCAATAGACAATAATAAGTGTTCTGGAGTGGTATCAAAATAGTATCCCTCAGAGAGGACTATAGCCTTTCCAGATGATCTCTCGATTTCCATAGAAGATACATAGAGAAGAGTGTGGTATATTTCTTCCTTCAAGCCAGGATGATACTCTGGAAGGCTCAACAGACTGTCAGAACTCCCTTCCTTTTAGCTACAACCAGACTTCCACCAAAAGTGTCCGTAAAGGACAGGTACAAAAAAAATCCTCACACTCAACTTTAGTAAAGAAGTAGAATATTCCCTTTCTTACTATGACAAAGTGTTAAAGAAATCTGAATAAAAAAATATGCAAAATGTTGCAGCATAAAATTTACACAAGTTCAGTTAAAATGTTATTACATCAAACTTGGGAAAATTTTGTAAGCTGAAAGAAAAGAAATCAATATATACCAACACTGAAAGGATGGAGATGTTAGAATTAACTGAAAAGCATCCTTGCTGGATAGCCTACATAATGTCAGAGAGTACAATGAACAATATCAAGGGAGAAAAAAACAAAGGGCTCATCAATATGTGAAATCTGAAAGTTGCAAAAATAATCACCATGGCAACTGGTGATCATCAGTGTAATCATGGCATGAATATCAAGGAGGCAACCAGCAACTTTCTGTTCAGATTTCAGGCACACTTGTTAGAAGGGAACACATTCCTTTTACTGTAGACTATAACAAAAACCTATGAAAGGGGAAGACATTGGCCCCAAGGGAAGAGCAGGCTATGAATTTTTAGATCAGAAGACACTACATCAAACTGCCTTTTAAATATCTCTTATTATATCCATAAATTGAAGGAGCACTCGTCACTGAACCTCAAAATCTTCTTCTGTAACAGAAAGTGTTTACTACATAAAAACACAACTGCCTGGCCCAGTTCCAGGTGGTTGATATATAGAGTCTCTGATGTTCTGAATTATGGTTTGTTAATTTTTTTCAGGGAAATTTGCAGAAGAGGGGGTGGTAAGATTGTAAGAGCACAAGGATGGGAAGAGTAATGATATGCAAGAGACTCCACACAAGTTAGGGCCGGAGCAATCATAACAGGACTTTGCATGACCTGCGCTATGTCCAACGCATTATTGACCCCACAAAGTCTAGCATGGACTAAAGGCACTAGGATCCTTGGAAGCAAGGGATTGACAGCCACAGTAGTGTTCCTATGCTTAAGGGGAACACAGGAAAGGGTTCTGGGAAATTCCCCTGGGTCCTTGCACCTCATCGGAGAGGAGGACCGAGAGGAGAGTTTGGCATGGACATTAAAGGATGCTCTGGGGATTGGGGGAGGGAGGGACTGGGGGATAGTGAGGGAGGGGAGAGGAAAGGGTGGAGCAGGGGGCTCAGGGGGAGGTGGAGGGAGGGAGGGGACTGGTGTACCTGTTAAGTTTGTATGAGTGGAAATAATAATAATAATAATAAAATGTTAAAAAAACACAACTGCCCAAAATGCAGAAAACAAGTGAATGAGGCCTAGATAGGGCAACTATGCCACACGTATACCTATCCCAAGGCTCTGGGAACACTGAGGAAGAGGGAGCAGTAAGATTGTAAGTGACTGAAATAAGACACTGGTAAGCCAGCTACTACCTTCTGGACATGACAGGGCTGAGTTATACACGATTTCAGAGTAGATATATATGCTTTCACAAGACCAGCATGCGAACTCTCCTATGAGCATCTCTCCATGTATATAGATACTCTACATGTTGCTGGTAAAAATTATGACAAAACAGCTTAAGAGAACAAGGGGTTATTCTGTCTTGTTATAGTCCACTTACGGTTCCTTTTCCAGCTTTACAGAAGAGCTAACACCAATATTAAGGACCAAGCAAACTAGCCACACCATATCTACATAATAAGATATGAGAGAGAAACAGTCCTTACCAAATTAGAATGTTTGGCCAAGTACATAGAAGGATGTCATGTAGTTATCTCAAAGAGTTCCTTCCATCTTATTCACCTGCCCAGGGATTAGTCCCAATTGCAAATATGCCCAGAGCTCAAATCTTCAATTGTCAAATTGATACCTATATCTAACTATGATATTTCACCCTTTATAAACCTAACAGAAAAACATATTTTTGAATCGTAATCTTCAATCCTTGTCCCCACAAGTGGTAAATTTATCTTGTAATATAAATACATTTAATTTTATTAACTCTAAAATTATGAAAGTTCTCATAGATATTCTAAAGTGTTCTCTCATTAAAACTTCAGTTCCGACATTTTAAAATTTCAAAGTCTTTTAACGCTAAGAGCCTAAGACAAAATAAGTTAAATTCTTCAGCACAGAATAAATATCAAAACAGAGGCAACATGACCCAATAAGAAAATATCAGAAAAGTCAGCAAATTAAGTATAGCATCCTCTGATTCAATGTCCATCTTCTGTTGTGCATCACATATTCATGGTGGTTCTAACATTCTGCAAAATCCTAGTCCCTCTTCATAGCTTGAAGTTGCAGGAACAGTGTTTCTCTGAACCAGGTTAATTCTGTACTCACAATTGTCCTCAGCATACATCCCATGGTTCTGGAATCTTCAGCAACACTCTGGTTTTGCCTTTACAGATAAAACCTTCACCTTCCTTTGTGGGAATTCCAAACCTACCACCTGTGACAAGCCTCAGCTGTTCAATCTTGCATCAAAATCAGTGCCACCTGGGTAACACTAACAAAATTGCAGGGAGGTTGAAACATATCTTGGTACACTTGAACCACAGCTGTACCAACTTTTGTGTTCTGACTCTAGAAATGCCCTTTTTTAGGCAGCCAAAACTTTCAAAGGGCAAGAAATGGCTTCATCTTGGGCTTTCCTATCTAACTATGACATCATGAAAGGGAAAAGATCTCAAGAAGCTCCACACTTCCTGGAAAGACCAATGAGAACTAACAGTGATAAGGAAGAAAAGGAAGATACTTTCTTCAGTGCCATAAGCACTGATCTGTGATACCTACTGGGGCATCAATCATGTCAGGCATAAGTCATCAAAGGCAAGCTTGATGAACCCATTGGGTTGTACATGAGAAAAAATGAGAAAATAGGAGGGAGACTGCTTGGGGAGATGAAGGGTTGTAAGGAGAAAAGGAGGGAATATGGGATTAGAGATATTGAAAAGTGAAAATATAAACAGACTATATTCATGTGTACAAAATTTTAAAACTGTTAAAAAAAACCCATGGCTTAATGATAGAAGCAAATATGTAGTGAGGCAAGGGCATGTGAAGGTGCCTGGAAGTCACTGTCTTAAGGCACTAGAAAAAATAAAATCATATAGTTTAAAGAAGAAAATATTATCAGTATTTTTATAAGACATGATGATTTGTGGGTAAAAATCCAAAGTGATCTCAAAAAACTAAATATCCAAGAACTAAGATCCAAATTTAACACTCTGCCCTAACATTAAAAAACATTTAAAACCCAAGTGTACACCTATACACTAGCAATAAGCAAGTGAATCATAAAATTAAAAATTCAACACAATTTATAATTATCAGTATAGATAGGTGTAATTCTAAAAATATAAAATTGTAGGGTGAAAACTACTAAGCATTAATTTAAACAAAATGTTTAAAAGTCATAAATGAATGTAAAGCAGCATATTAGGAAACAGAAAGACTTAATATGCCTAAATGTCCCCAAAATTATATAGATAATTTATATTTCTGTTTCAGAAATAAGCAGTTATTATTTTAAGGTCCACATAAAAAACCAAAGTATATGGCCATATCACTCTGAATGTGTCAAAGTTTGTTTGACTTTACAAGCTAAACAACTCAGACATAGTGCTTGGATGGGAGAAAGGCAATGTAAACATAATAATACATACTAGATAAAAAGAAAATAATTGAACTTTCCTATTTCAAGACACCAGTAGAAACTTACACTTTGTTGTACTGACTGATTCATGGGGATAGAACAGAAAACCTAAAAATATTATCAGCTTATATGTCAAACTTTTATAAAACTCAATTCAGAATGGATTCCTTTATGTAACTATAAAACACAAATTGTGTTGGTGTGTTAGACAGAAAATTTTTCAGTATTTTTATATGGGCAAACTCTCAGATATCAAGCCAAATGTATGATTATATTTTATTGCATTTTTAAAGTTTTGTTCCATTACCAAAAAATTATGTTATTAGTGAGAACAACTGAGTTGGAGAAAATATTTGTAAAACATTTTCCTGACAAAAAAACTTGTATCTAGTGTTCACATGTCCTTTGAACTTAGAGCTGAGAGGTGCAGTTTAAGGTAAAAAACTCTTGCCTAATGTGGGGAAAGCCTTAGAAAACAACCTGTTCAACTTGAATAAGGCAAAAAAGCAAGATACGGTGCACAGATACAATACTCTCATTGGGCAGACAGAGGAAGGAGGTAGATGAATCTGAGAACATATCGGGAGGGAGGGACAGAGGGAAGGAGGGAAAGAAAGAAGGAAGGAAGAAATGAAGGAGGGAGGGAGAAAGGGAGGGAGGGAAGGATGGAGAAAGGGAGGGAGGGAGGGAGGGAAAAAGGGAAGGAGGGAGGGAGATAAAAGAGGGAAAAGAATAGAAGAGGATATTTCACTAAAGAAGATATATAGAAGAAAAAGATATATTTAAAAATGTCCAACCTCATTAGTCTTCTGAAAATTAAGATTTAAAACATGCATACTCAAATGACTAAAATTAAAAATAAGAATAATGACAAAATCAAGAGTCAAGAAAGATTCAGGGTTACTGACAAGTATGCACATAGAATGGTTCAGTCACTTCAGAAACCAGTCTGAACAAGTAGCTACCCTGGTCATTTATTCCAGAGACATAAAGGCAGATGTTCCCAGAAAAAAATCTGTACATGAATATTCATAGTTGTTTTATTTGTAATATCCAAGATTCTCAAAATAAATGAGGTGTCCTTCAATGAACCAAGCTGCAGTACATTTATAGCATAAAGTACTAGCCAGTAATTAAAAATGCATAAATAATATTGGTAAAAACACAACTTGAGATATCTACAAAGTTTTGCTGAGTGAAAATATGCAACTTCAAAACAATACATATGATTTAATTTACATACTATTTCAAAAAATGTTCTTATTCACTGATTTCAGTAGTATGTATAGTATGTGTCTGTCTCTGTGTGTGCATGTGCATGCATGTACACACATATGTGTGCCAAAGTATCATGTAGCAGTCAGAGGACAACATCATAGAGTCAGTTCTTTCCTGTACCTTTACAGATGTTCCAGGGATTCAGCTCAGATCTTCAGGTTTATACAATAAATGATTTTACCCACTGAGATACCTTGCTGGTCCTACACAGCAGTTTTGAAATGACAAAATTCTAAAAGTAAAAAATAGATTAGATGATGCTACAGACTGAGTCCATGAGGCTGGCAGGAGTCATGGTGCAGGGAAGTACATGTGTCTATAGGAGAACATTATAAATGATTTTTCTAATGATTAAATGTTGTTTATCTTTCTTGTACTCGTGTCCTATCCAGGCTGTGACAATTTCCTATAATCTTGAAGCATTATATCATTAGCAGAAGGTTATCAAAAGACAAGTGGAACTTGTCTGCATACTTACTATGACTGCATGAGAATCTATAATGCAAAGTTTAGCACAGAGCAACCCATTCATAATGACTCAACAATAAATGTAGATATGGACAAGCACATTTCATTTTTTAAATAACAAAAGTTTTAAACATGACAGATTTTATATGAAGAGACATCTCATCAATATTTGTGAAAAGTTTTGTATTGAGCATATGCCAGCATTCTCTGATTGACTACTCCTTAAACTTTACCTGCTCCTCAGTCAACAATGGATGATGCCCAAGGGGTAAGCAGCACTGCAGGCTCAGGATGCAACATCAGCTACAGATAAGGATGCTGCATTGTCTGAGGGTGAAGATGCACACATTATGGAATGGGGATGCTGTGCTGCAGTGAAGGCTTCTGGGAGGAGTTGGTACCATTGCACTATGCTTGGAAGCGCACCCAGCCCATGACAAAGTGGTCACCTGGGAACAGCTTCGTAGGTCCCTAGGGGACCTTTTCCCCATGGGAAAAGTATATTACTTAGACATTTCCCTAGCAGCAAACAGTAATGAAAAGTTGGATCCTTTTTGTGAAAATTGACTCCAGTTAAGAAATGTCTTATTTCTCCAATAGCTTTTGCTTATGGTTTCAGAAAAGTAGCTTGTGAAGGCAGTTAAGCAAACCAATTCTATTCTATTTGATTCTATTACACCTCAATTTTTGCTACTTTACTATGCAACCTTGAATAAGTCATTGAACTTCTGTTTTTCTAGTTTTAATCTTGAAAAATGGAAGGCTATGCTTCTTAGAAATAATCCTGCTTCCAAGTAATATTACTAACCCAACTGTGGAAAGTGTCATTTTGTATTATATCTAAAGCACTTTCATTTTCACCCTGTATCCAAAGATTACATGTATACTAACCCATAAAATATTTTTGTCAAAGGTTTGAAAGTACAATAAAAGTATCCAGCCTGAAAATCCAGCATCCCACTGACCTCAGTTCAGTGGCCAGTCAATCTGCTCCCCATGCAAGAGGGTGACAATCATTGTTCCTTGTTGAAATGACAGCAATCTACCTGGCTGAAGTGGTCTGGGTTTCTTACATGATGTATTCTTCTCATGCACAGTTTTTTCTCTACAGTGTCTGAGGCCTGTGGTACATTAAAACCCTAAAATATGAACTGAAAAAAGCAATTTGCATGTTTTTCTGCTACAACCTTCCTGGGACATCTTCAGCACACTGTATATGCTACCAGCCTATAAGTCACTAATAGCCCTTTCCATTATCAGGATGACCTCTGCAGTATCACTATGTATTTGTTCATTTTACATAAGATGGCAACTACTTTTTATTTCTATGTACTGATGTTAATATTACTGTGATGAATGCATAAATCAAAATTGCATGTCAAATTTTTCCCAAAAAACATTAGGCAATGTGTATAAGAAAAAAGCTAACATGTTTAGTTTTCAGTATTGTTTGTAGTTTCAGATGTTCACTGAATTTTGGGTTGTATGCCCCACATGTTATGTATGATGTTTATGAAACAATCCTGAGATACAAAAGGAAACAAAGCACATTTTATAGTAGTTTATGAAAAGTTATTGTGTGATACTTTTCCTGGGGAGACACCATACAGACATCTGTCCACCCTACAAAGGAAGAGAGCAACAGACCCATTTTATAATATACCAAAATCTTAATAAGTCAATTAGGTTATTGCGTTTTTCTTACAAGAGTATGAGTCAAAGTTTGCTTACAGGCACAGTCACAAATCAAAGGCAGCTACATCATCAGAAAGTTTCCTCCCCTGAGTGAGACTCACAGTATCCACAACTCTGAAATCTCTGCTGCACAACTTTCTTATCAGAGAAATCTCCTCCACATGGGCAACTCAGTGTCTCCTCTAGTCTCTCTGGGTGGTCAGCGATTCACCTTCCCCAACAATTATTTAATGCTAGGGGAAGAATACCCAAAAAAAAACCTTAAACATGATTTTTTTAATTTTAGGAACTTTTTGAAACTGACAAGATATTTACTTTCTGAGAGGTTCTCCAGTATGGAATGTTTCAAATTGCTAGAGAACATCTTCCTTATGTTAGAGTGAGAGCAAAGTTTAAGACCACATCAAGTCATGCCATAGGAGCAACAGTAAGAGACAGAGATATAGTCAAAGCTAGTTTACTGTCTCCCCTGCTTCTAGGGTTACCAACTTCACCCATGAAAGACAAAGACAAAGAGGCTTCTTTAACACAGATCCCAGACAGAAGACCATCTCACAGGTAAGTCAGAGCATGAACATTTCATCCCTGCTCTGACTTCCAGGCTACACACATAGAAGTAGAAGCTCTAATCTTATCAGATCCTGTGTGCAGATTTGTCTTGGAGGAGAACGTTGAGGATGCTAACTGACCTTAATCTTGGTGTGATTTCCATGTCAGAAGGTGCAAGCATATGCTTGCCACGTACCAAGTGCCTCTACCTACAGCAGTGAAAGTCAGAGGAGCTGTCTTCATCTCTGCTTCCAGTTACATAGCTCTAACGCAAATATTTTGTCTCTAATCATATGTATTTTGATCTTCTATCTCTTTCTGTTGGGTAATTTTACTAAGTATGCTAGTTATTTTTCCAATTACTTTGACAAAGTAACTGATCAAAGTCAAAGAAAAGAAAACAAATGTTTTCTTACAGTTTCAGGGAAGATGCAGGTCATTCTAGAATAGACATAGGAGGAGCTTGAAGTACTGGTTAGATTGAATATTCAGTCAGGAAGTGTCAATGGGATAAATGTCGATGCTTATCTGGATTCCACTTTTCCTTTTCTTATCCAGTCTGTGGCCCAATCCCATGGGGGTGCCATCAATGTTCAGAGTATGTCTTTCTGCCCCATCAAATTTGTCTGAAATACCTTCACAGGCAAATTGTTTTTAATTTCAATGAATCAGTTTCTGTTAGATTGAGTCTATGTATAATTCTTACAGTATTCACTTCATAAATTTCTGCCCTGATCAATGCTGTTTCTTGTTGCCTACTGGTTTGGAACTTAGAGTGCTACATGGTTGGGTTGCGTCTATTCCTCCTGTAAATACCTGAACAGTGCTGTCATTTTTGATTCCAGAATTGAGAAGTCTCCTGAATACTTTCCTAACCCACTCATAATTCTGGAGTGTATTATTCTGTCTCTGAGTACTTGCAAAATTTCTGTAGTATCTTTAGCTATCAATTTTGAGTTATTTCATATAATAGCAGGTACATGTATAATTGAAGTTTCAAAACTACAATCTTAAGGAGTAAAATATGAAAAGAATGGACTGCTTTAAGAGAAAAGTCAAGAATGTGAAGTTATGCTTTTCCATTTGGTCCATTAAATGGGGAAACATACGACATACAGACAAGGTGAAAACTTGAAAAGGTCATAGCCCTAAAATTACATTCACCAGAAGCAAAGAGTTCTGAAACCCTGACAGGGTTTTATATTATATCACTCTCAGATAGGCTTGGCTGAATCAAAGACTGTTCCACATTACATCTTGAAGTGGAAAGTATGTTGATTATTTTAATTAAAGTTTCTCAGTAGGATTGCTAGATAAAGGCTGTCATCACACTACTAATGCCTCTCTGACCATGAAAGAACGGCTTTGGCAAAGACTGTAAATTTGAATAGCTGCGAAAAAGTATCATTCTGTATGATGTCTTTGTTCTCTATGACAGCCTTTAATAAGAATATAGAAGACTTGGGCCCACGCCTTTGGCATGCACCCCTGCGTATTGAGTGGCCAGTTCCCACTTAGCCAGGCTGCCACTGGCTCTTTCTGTTTAAGTTCTGGAATAAGTTTCCAAAGAAAAGTTACTTTGGCATAACATGGATAAAAGTCCAAACGAAATGTTTTCAATCAAAGATGGGAAAGTCGGAGAAAATGGTCCTTCCCTAACTTATACGTGATATACACTTGTGAGAACAACCAAAGAGTAAACAGACAGAAAAGCAAATACAACTTGCCACTAACCACAATGACCTCTGCAAAAAAGGAATGAAAATAATTTTTGACACGATTCTGCTTCGCCTGATACAATTCAGAAGCAGAAAAAAAAACTTTTAAAAACATTAAAATATTCATTTGAGGAAATCAGCAATTCTAATTCAAGAGAGTCAAAAGGAAAATTATACTGGGGCAAAGTGTAATGATCTGCCTTCCTACTGTTCTTCCGAAGCCACCCAGTCCCTGGATGGGAAGCACCGTTGACAAATCCAACCAAAACAAGGAGCTGATGGCTGAACACTTAGTGTTCCTGAAGGTTCAGACTTAGATTTTAGATTTCAGTATGTATGTTAAAACATTGTTTTTCCCAAATCCCTGGATTCTAAAAGGAAATAGACACAAATGAAAATTTGCCATGTCACAGAATACAAGTGCAAAAGATGAGCTTAAACATAACATAAAAAACAGCTTGTATATTTTATATTTTGTAAATACAGTATACCATGTGTATGTTGTTCATACTTATTATGAAAGCATGTATTTTGCCCTGCTAACATGGTGGGAGTTTTGTGTATACACAGTGGAGAAATTCTAAGTATGTGCTGAAGTACACAGAAGACTGATTTATTTGCACAGGTACTGGCTTGTTCGTTTTTTTTTTTTTTTTTTCAAGAAACAGCTGTGAATCTCAAAGTGAAGATCTCAATGGAAACAATTTACTGATGCACTACTGAAGTACAATCTGGCACAATCATTGTGAACATGGGGTTTTGTCTGTTTCTCTAAATTGATCCTACCTTTTAACCTATAAATACTAGAAAACTACTCCCATTTTTAACCAAACTTGATTTCTGAATATTGGTTATGTAGCCATTATTGACATTTAAAATGTTTCTAATTTTAATGCCAACAAAATTTGTTGTAATCAAATTTTAAAATAATACTTTGGCCTCCCCCTTTTTAAAAAAAAAGAATATACTAGACTTCCAGAATAACTTATATATTTTTGCAAGAGATTGTACCATCCAAATAAGTTTTTTTAATATTGCATGTTCTGATGAGGAATCTGGAGTAATTAAAAATGTGTATAAATTGTTTAAAGAAGGAAACTGTGGGAAGAAAATTTGATGACAAAATATCATGAAATTATTATACACAGAAGCAAAGCCTGAAAAATAGTCATAGTTCCTGAACCAGCTAGATATAGGTGTCAATTTTTCAGTTGATGGTTGAGACTTTAGGCATACATGTGAAGACTTTTTAGTTAAGGCAACCTCTGAGTAAGAATGTGGGAGATTACATTATGTTGTGGGAGGACCCAGTCCATGGTAGACCTATCATAGCCAATCAGATAGGATGGATAAAGCTAATTAAGTGCTTTGGCATACAGGCATATAGGCATACTTGCAAGCAAAAACGTGTATCTCTTTTTCAGCAATACTTGTGAAGATAGTGTAGCCAAATCCCTCAACTCCTCATATTGGTATGAATGCTCCTGTCCTGATGATGAACTGTAACTGTGAATCATAAGCTCAAATGAAGAAATGGTAATGTATTCATATAGACAACAAAAGAGAAACTGCAACACTACCATTAGATAAATACTGCTGTGAACAAATGTGAATATATGTTTGTGAAGGTGAAATTGGCATATGCCATGTTCACACACTGTGGCTTCAAAAAAAGGTTTATCTTCATTATACTTATACATGTTATACAAGTATATTTTAAAGTTTTTATTCTATGTCCTTGATATCATAAAGAGTAACAATCTTATGATTCAATTGTAAGCTAGTGCATCCACTAATAAATACATGATTAGTGTATGTGAGCAAATAAAGAAAAATGAAAGGACAAAAAAGTCAGGCATGATGGATCAGCTCATATTTCTAATCCTACATTCAAAAAACTAAAGGTATAATGCTGTCTGCTTAAGGTCAGCCTGAAGTATGGTGAGCCCCTGTCTCAAAAATTAGATAAAGAATAAATAATCAATAAAAGGAGTATAATAAAAAACCGGATCTCTGTGGTATATTTTTATGTGCATCAGCCATGTGTGGGCTTCCCTAAGAAAGTTGTGAATAATCAGCATCATTTTGTAGAGTCTCATGATCTGTTTTTAAGAGCAAATTTTAAGAAGGATAGTTCTCTTTTATATACATGAATATATTGATATTTAATTAGCAGAAAGCATGAAAGGACAAATATACAAATATTATACAAGTTAATGTAACAAAGTATGGTATTGACAGTAAAAGAAAGAGAGACAAAAAGAAAGAAAGAGTCCTCCAACTGAGAGCTAGATACAATCTGTTAGGGAAAGCAAAGAAAGAAATGGAATATGCTATTGATTTAAAACAAGTAATATCTATATTGAATTATTGAATATATTGAATATAGAATATATTGAATTCTAGGTACTGATCTAATTATGGATGATCTCATAGAATTTACATTTACAATGACCGTACTTATTAAAACTATCATTATCACAGTTTTACAACGAAGAAACATGTCAAAAAAAAAAACTACAATAACCTAACACTACACAGGTAATAAATAGCAAAAATCGTGATTCAAAACCATAACAAATCCAGAGGCCCATATTCAAACCCACTAAAATACATTGGTTAAGTTCATTAGAGTGTCAATATATGGGAAATACTTCCAAGAATCAGCCCTAGCTTCAACAAATATAACAAAATTCTAAAGAACTTGATCTATTCTGTGATAATACATAGCTGGATTTTGATGAATTGTATGATATCTTCATTAATGAATAAACATAAGTATATATTATATGAAGATCGTATAGTAGAAATAGAAGGTTATCCTTAAATTGAAATATATCAAAACAGAGTAATTCTGCTTTGTAAGGATTATAATAAAAACATAAAACAGTTTACTCAGGAAACCAGGAATAAGGCAACTTCTTCAAGTTGGTATCAAATATCAAAGTGTTTCTGCAAATATTAGGAGCACAGCAGCCACCTGCACAGTGATACAAAGTTAATGTCTAAAAGTCAAATAGTCCCCAAATATCAGCAAAAATAAATAAAATATGAAAGCAAAAAACATAATGCTACTTACATTCCCCCAAATTATAAGTATATAATTGAAAAAATAGACACAAACTCTATCTGACAAATCCTACAAAACCAAGTAAAGGATGAAATGCATGTTTACAGACAGAAGAAGCAATACTATTCAGAGGTCATTTCCGCCTTGCTAGACCTATAAAATCATTGCAATACTAATCAAACCCAAGAAGGCGATTTGGAAGATTTCAGTTTATATACAAAAACAAAAGGCCTAGATTATTCAAGAAAATATAAAGAACATGAGAATGGGTGTTATTTGAGTTGGGAAAGTTACTATAAATTCAGTGACCAAAACCATGTAGTGCTAGAGAAAGAATAAATGAATCAAAGGATGGGATGAATGGCAAGGAGATGGGTTAAATGGAAGACAATCTTGAAGTACAAAGGTTCAAAGACAATGAAATCAAACAGTCCATCCGACAAATAGTCCCAGAACAAGTGGAAAGAAGCAAAACAAGCAAAAGACATAGACTTTATACTCATCAAAAAACTAAGGCAAAATGAATGTGAAATTAAGTATAAGATATATTATGAAACTCATGGCCAATAAACTGAAAAGTTCTAGTGACTTTGAAGATAGTAATGCATTTTTAGATACAACACTAAAGCACAACTAATAATGGAAAGAATTGATTATTTTCTCTTCAACAAAACTGTAAAAATGTCTTCTCTGTGAAAGACACAGTCAAAAAGTAAAAAGAGAAAAAAGATTCAGAATGATATTTACAAAACATGTATCTATACAGTTGTAAAAAACATGTAGAACCCAACAATAAGAAAACAAGCAAGTAGAAATTGAATGAAAGAATCCATAAGCAGTGCAACCAAAATATATAAAGACAGAAAGAGTGTGTGGAAGACATGCCATGCCATACGCAATCAGTGAGAAAAACAATGGCAAGTCCAGTAGACAGACCTATTAAAGACGGCACAACTATTTGATCGACCAAATATGGAACACTGAAAACATCAGATGCAGGCTAGACAAGAGCAACTGTGTTATTATCAGAGGCAACACAACCTGAAAACCCTTCTTTAATGGATAGTTTGTCATTTTCTGAGACAGCAAATGTACCTTTTTCATACACTTCAACAACCACACATTTTGATCACTATGCAAATGACTTGAAATTTATTGCATTAGTTTCGTATTTTCATTGTTGTAAGGAATATATAAGTCCCAAGCCATTTAAAGTAGCAATGGGATTTTTATTCATGCTCATGATAATGGGTTACAATTTGCCATGATGGGCAGGGAAGATATCAGAGGAGGCCAAGATAAATGGCCATACCATGTCCACAGAAGACCAAGGCAACAAGAACCAGTGCTGCTTTGCCAGATTTCCACCTTGCCTGGTTGCCAAATGCTAGCCTGCCAGATGGTTCTCTCAACATCTTATTAATCTGCCAGGGAATGGCCCCACAGTCTATTCATTGAGCCTTCCACAGGTATTATGTAATTAGACAGTCTCCTGCAAGCTTCCCTTAATTAGATAATTCCTCATAGATGTGCCTAGAGCCTCAACTCTTAAATGCCAAGTTGGCAAATGAAATTCTTCTCACAGTTGTGATCATGTAAAACCTACATATCCATGTTGCAGTTTTATTCATGACTGAAAAACTTGGAAACAATTGAAATGTCATTCAGTAGGGCACATGGATAAATAAACTGTCCAAAATACTATTTGTCTTTCAAAAGAAATGAGTCATTTGTCTTTCAAAAGAAATGAGCTATGAAAAGACAAAAAGAAGCAGTCATATTTCTATAATCTGCACACTTCGAATGGCTCATTATAGCTTATATTTTTGTTCTACTTTATATGTAATGTCTAACTATGCTTTTGCAAACAGGTATGCAGAGAAAGAATAATAGGGTGCTTCACAAAATCCTTGCAGAGCAAGTTCTGAAATCTACAAAGACAACAAATCCATGGATACACCAATTTGTTATATATGGGCAGAGTTAAAAATATAATGTAGCATATGCACATTATGCATGTACTTTAAATCACCTTGAAATTAGCTATGGCACATAGTTTAATACAAAATGTTATGTACACACTATTACACTACATTTTTTTCAGGGAAGAATTACAAGAGGAAAGCCTGCCCATGTTCAGTACAGGTGCAATTATTTAAGTATTTTCAATCCCTAATTAGTTGAACCTATAGATGCAGTACCTGAAGATACAGACAGTTGGCTATTTATCAGAAGGTTGTTAATGCTGATAGTTTAGTTCGATACTTTTGCAATGTTATTATGTGTTCATCCACACATAATTTTATCCCAAGTCAAGGATTATATGGGCACTCTGTTGGATTTGTCAGCATATTAGAAAGTTTCAGCTCAAAACATTTCTGACCTATGATGTAAATTAATGTGTTATAACCCCCATCACAAGCCAGTTTCATCCATCTACAGAGGATGATGGAACTTATCCCTTATAAGCATGAAGTGACAGCTGCGCTGTATGATAACTGACATTCAGCAAAAAGCAAACTTAGAAAGGAATAAGCAGATCAATAGCTCCTAGGGGTTTCAAGGAAGGAAGGATTACTAGACAGATCCCAAAAAAAATGTAGGTTAATGAAATTACACTGAATGATACTAGAATAATGGATTCATATCATTGCATATCATGCAAAACCAAAGGATATACATATATATGATGATGGTATGTCAGTATCAGCTGTTGACAAAGGTACCACTCAGGTGTGAGATATATGGATCTGTGTATGTGCAGGCTAAGAGAAATGTGGGATGTCTCTCCATGTTCCTTTCATTTTGACTTTAAAAATGAAAATTCTCCAAAATATGAAGTTTAAAACAATGGTAATAGCTCATGTGTAGGAATGAGCTCAATCTTTTTTGTACAAAGTCACTGTTAACAAGATACCGTCCTTTACATAAATGTTTATTGCCATATTACGGAGAGAAGATTTCATCTTCGATTCAGTAGCATAGTCAAAATTCCAAGTATTCTAATATAAAAAGTATTAAATCAATCATTTAGAAAATGCCAATTACTTTTTAAAATATTAATTTCATGTTCTGCCACTTTATTGAACATGTTTATTGGCTCATCGTCATTTAGACCTCAACATTTAAGTTTAATTTGTGCACTTTCTCCTGAGCTTACTGTGTAACTTTCCTGACAAGAAAAAGTTCATGAATAGAAAAGTAGAATAGCAACTGTGCTTCCCAAAAATGAAGTGACAAGGAGGACAAACAAAAGAAGAAAAAAATGAGAGAACAATCCTATATATCATAGCTTCAAAAACAATGAAATACCTCGAAATAAACTTACCAAAGAAAGTTAAGGAACTATACAATGAAAACTTCAGAACACTGAAGAAAAAAATTAAAGAGATATCAAAAAGTGGGAAGACCTACATGCCCATGGATTGGAAGAATCAACATTGTAAAAATGAGCGTCCTACTAAAGGCAATATACACATTCAATGTAATTCTAATTGAACTTCCATTCTTCACAGAAATTGCAAAAATAATCTTAAGATTCATACTAAAACATAAAAGCTCCTGGGTAACCAAAACAATCTAGAACAATAATATACTGCAGGAGGCATTGCCATACCAATTTTCAAACTGTATTATAGAACCACAGTAATAAAAACAGCATGAAATGGCACAAAAAAATGATACGTAATCAATGAATTAGAATTGAGGAGCAGGTAAAAGCCCAGACACCTACAGTGAGCTGATATATGGCAAGGTAACCAAGAATGCACATTGGAGAAGGGAAAACAACTTTAAGAAATGTGGTTGGAAAAACTAGATGTACAAAAACAAAACTGGAGCTTTAATTCTCACCCATATGAAAATTAATTCCAAATGGTTCAAAGACCTTAATGTTAGACCAAAGACCCTAAGACTCTTAGAAGAAAGAATATGTAGTATATTAAACTAATTGGCCTAGGTAAAGACTTTCTAGAAATAAAACCACTAATATGGGAAATAAGACCAAAAATCAACAGAAGGATCTCATAGAATTTTAAAATTACGTTCTGAAAAAGAAAATGTTAATCTTTTAAAAAGACAGTCCACAGAATTGGAGAAAATATTCACCAGTCATATATTTGATATAGGATAAGTAACCAGAATATTCAAAGAACTCAAAAAAATTAAACATCAAGAAAGCATGTAACCTTGTTAAAAATGGAGCTTGGAGCTAAAAAAGAAAGTTTTCATGAGATAAAATTCAAATGTGTAACAAGTATTTTTAAAAGTGTTCAACCTCCTTAGACATTAGATAAATGCAAAGTAAAACTACTCTGAGATATCATTTTACCCAGTAACAATGGCTAAGATCAATAACATAAAAAAATTTCTAATGGAGATGTGAGAAACATTTGGTAGAAGTGCAAAACTGTACAGTTTCTTTGGAAATCAATCAGTGTGGAGGTTTCTCAAAAGCCTAAAAATTTGAACTACCATGTAACCCAGCTATACAACTCTTGTAAATAATCCCAAAGGACTACATCTTATAATAGAGACACTGTGCAGTCATGCTTACTGCAGCTTTATTCACAAAAGCAAAGAGATGGAATTGATCTAGAAGCCCAATACTGGATGAATGAATAAGAAAAAAATATATATGAAATACTATTCAGCTGTCAAGAAAAATGAAAATATGTAATTCACTGTAATTCAATGGATGGAACTTGAAGATGCAATATTGGGTGAAGTATTTCAGATGCAAAATACAAATTCTTTATATTCTTCCTTATACCCAGATGCTAGCATTAAACATTCAGAAAGGTACACTTAAATAGAAACTCATATGATAGCTATAAAATATAAAAGAACATATACTGGGGAAAAGGGAGTGTGGAGAAGACCCCAAAAGAGGGGAAGTAATAAGAAAGAGTTAAAGGGGAGGGAAGTAAAAGAATAACATGTAAGGAGGGGGCAGTAAAAATTAACACCAAGTGTGTAAAATATAGCCAAACAGAAACCCTGTAACATACAAATCAATCAAAATATATAATCTAAACATTTGTTCATGCTCCAGCATCATCCTGGATGAGGTCCAATGCATCACACATGCAAATGGATGTAGCAATAGGAAGGAATTGACTAGAAAAGAAAACCTTTGGGACAAGAAGAGAGGGTGGGGGTGAATATTAATGGATGAAAAGAGCCCAATTCATTACATTTGTATATAAAAACTTCAAAGAATTAAATAACCTTTACATAAACTTTACATATTTATAAGTATTTCATTCAAAATCAGAGAGGCTAATATATTGCATTGTGTTTGTTTTAATAGTCAATGGTTTGGTTAAAAGTCCTTTTCATGCTCTGGAAACTTACTCTCTGGAATGGCCAATGTCAGAATTTGGAAATCATGAAGATGTATGTTTTGCTCCAAGAATCAAATAGCTATCTTTAGAAGTACCATGGTTCAGTGACCAGAGCATACTAAGGGATGTTGCGAGCTTTCTTCTGCAGTAATGATAAACATGGCTGATTGCTGCATGAAATCTCTGATCAATATGGGAGCATTTGATTTGCATCAGCTGAGGGGAGAAGGATGGCTTTCTGCCCTTAGACACTGGCCCCACCTGTAAGTAGTGAAGTAGCAGACTGCCTGACCAATATGGGCTAGCTTAGAGGAGGAGGGAAGCTCCTCCTACCTGAGAGCTTACCCTGGTGGATTCCTCCACAAAGGTATACACAGAACAACTCCATTTTAATTTATTTTTATACTTTTAGACTTTCACACACAATCCAATGAATTTCTGTTATTTTATCCTTTATTACCAAATCCCATCCCCCTTTGTCACAACAAACATATCTTCTTCCTTATCAGTCTCCCTCATACTGTTACATATTTGTGCATATGTGGCCCACTGAGTTTCATCTGGGGTGCCTATACTGGCAAGGGTCTGAGAACTTGCTGGAGTGTGCATCATATATAAATGGATATAACATTAAGGAAAGTAGCTCCTCTTCTACCCCCAATCCAGTGTTAACCCTCTATAGTCTCTCAGGGAGGGGTAGAACTCTTTCATGATAAAATGTTGATAAGTCAAATCTTGATCCTGAAGACAGCTACAATGAGATAATGGTTCTATCTAGAAGATGCTCTCTAGCGCATCCTTCCCAACCTTTAGGTGCTTTATTCTTACCACCCCCTCTTCTGCAATATTTCCTGACTTCTTGTTCCCAAAGTTAGCCAGACAGCAATCTATATGCAGGTTTCAACCACCTTGACAACAACTGAAGTAGGCAGGCTCAATATTCTAGCCCAATAATAAGCCTTTTTAAATTTAATCCTCTATCAGGCTCAGTGCATATATCGTGCTTATAATAAATAAATAAGTGAATGAACATATATAAAGCATGAACAATAAAGTCTGAGAAGTTGAGGCAGCACCAAATGGAGTCAGACACATCACTGCTATAAAACTCTGGAAAGTCCTGTTGGGTTTAAGCAAACCAAGATCATATGTAGGCTGTGTCTGCAGGAAAGATGAAGCTGTGAACTTTGTTTCTGCAGGAACAATTTAAAATAGAGAATGTCATGCTCTCAGAAAGGGCAAGCTTCAACCCAACTAGAATCTACTTTCCATCCAGACTGGGAACAGAAGGATCACAACAGATGGGAGAAAACAGGAGGATGGGTTAAAGGATTTTAACACAGAAGAGATAAAGAACCAATCCTGCCATTGCATATTTTCTCATATACCCAGAAAAATTAAGCCCTCTGAGTGTGATTCTCTGAATATAAATGATTAGACTTTCATCAATGATTTATTAATATTTTCTGATCTTGAGAATTTTTTTTTCAAAGTCAATTTTAATTTTATGTAACATCTGAACTTTTATGTAACTAGGTTCATTGGTAAGCTGGAAGCACTGAACACTTTTTTATTTCTTCTATGGGTCTGTCTGTTCCTAAAATGATATGTGATTGATGAAGTCAAAGAGGCCATCAGCTCCAACAGTTCACAGGAATTCAGGGCCTCCTACATATCAACAAATGTCCAGTTCAGGTAAACCTAATCCTCACAGTATTCCCAAGTGATGCTTTTTAATTCCACATCTGTGCTTCAACCAATTGTACATGGAAAATGTCTAAAATTTGCATCTTTACAGGTTTTTCTTGTGATAATATTTATATTGCATTAATCATCAGAAGTCATGTAGAGATGATTTGAGGTACACAAGAGGATGCTTATAGATTATAAGCATGAGAGACTTAAACACCTTCAAGTTTGGGAAGTTGTTATCCCACACTGCAAAGAATGGAACTTAGAGCCACCAATTAGGGAGGGAACTTGCCGAAAATCACATAACTAGTGACAAGCTTGAAACCAGATCTATCCTGTCCGAGACATTCCCAGGCTCCTGCACTGATTACTAAGCTACATAACCCTCAGCTTCTCATTTGTATGGCAGCCTGTTAGGACAGTATATTGTAGGTTTCAATCAGTCGGCTAGTTGCTTGGTGATGTTTGGATTCTCTAGATTTTATTATATAAGATGCTTGCATTATTCTGTGGTAGAGCGATCATACCTGGAAATTTCACTGCTGTATTTTCTGAATGTTTGGCTAGTAGTAACAGCAAAATTATTACATTGCCTGAGAGACTGATATGAACACCAATGTAAGCCTACGCCCAACAGGAGAAGTCTGCACAGCTACGGCTTCACACAAGGAACTCTGCCAACAGCTCCACAGACTATATTATCAATTAAAGTCACCTTCTGGTGTTTATGACTCAGAAATACTCTCATTAGTGTATTGAGATGGAATATACATATACATATAGCAAATGGAGGAATGGGCATCTGAGATTTCTTTGTGAAAACACTTATAACAAGTCAGTTAATCTAGTTCAACAGCATAATAGTCAGAGATAAGCTTATAATAAAGTCTGTTCCTACCGTACTTTTGTTCAAACTGCTGCTATTGCAGCTACCTGAGTAAAAAATTCAGAGACTAAGGATTCAGACAGAAAAGATTCTTGACACTGGTTCTTGAGAATGAGCTTCACACACAAGTCTTAAGATCTCCAGAACATTGACTAATCTTTCTTGTTTATGCATAAGCATCACTGTGAGGAAGTGAGGGGAGGCACTTTGCAAAGTGTGTGCCACCTCCTTTCTATATTGTTCCCAAAGAAAATGATAACAATTTTATCAAGCTGTCAAAATATGATTCATTAGCCCAGAACTCAATGTAAATAAAATAATACATTGCATTTCCTGTTCAACCCTCCATGAGCTGTAAATTTGCTAATAATTGAAAGCCTGCAAACAGTCACTGTATTTGCTTGCCTTACAAAGATGAAATAACATGATAGAATTATCCCTAAGAAACTCGTGCTACTCTTGTTCATTCTCCAAAAATGAACAGATTTTTACACAGTTCTTCTAACAATTTTCTACATACATGTTACTCTCATACTTAAGAAATGTAGCTATTCCTACTCCTCCTTCTTTTACACAAGTAGACTGCTAGAACTGCAGTTGTTAGTCAGGTTCAAGTAGGGACTTTTAGAAATGAAAGATTTTGCTTCAAGCTCCACCTTCACTGATCTTTTTCCAAGACACAAATAATCTATTGTTTATGTATTTTAAAAAATGCTATCCATAATAGCACCAAAGTAAGTGATGAACAAGTAGCAATTAAATAAACAAATACTTTATTCCCTCAATAGATCATAAGTATGTGACAGTGGGAGTGTATTTCTAGTCTTTACAAAGATAGATTTATTGCAAACCAACACTGCCCTCTGCTGAATAGAGTGTACATCCTCAGTCCTGCACATGAAGTTGTACTTCAAACAAGCCGCTTCCCAAATAAAAGGTAAGTCTTTCTTCATAGTCATTCCCTTGTGACAGCAATTTCAAATCATAATATCTCCTTTACTTTCTTTCATTTTTAACCAGGTTACTTAATTTCAATGTTTCTTTGGAAGAATTTTCCAGAAATTACAAATACCATCCAAAATGCTTCTACATTTCAAATATTTTAATTTGCCATGAGTATATATTTTCCCAAAGAAGATTTTTGTATATTTGTTTTACTCTAAAATTAAATAAGGCACTCTTCACTATATGCAATATTTCCAAAAAACTAAAACTTCAAAGGACAGGTTACCTGAATTTGAAATTTTTAGAATGACTTGCTTTAGAATATTCTGACTTTGAGGAAGAATTTCCAAATCACTTTTTTCAACATTTAAGAAATCTCTAGAAAGCCCTTACATTCTATACATTTACCGAAAAGGATGGCAGTGTAGACATGTTCCAGACAGAAGATAAACATTAGAAGCAGTCAGTTCTTTTACCTGCTTTCTTTTTAAGCAATAGTCTCATGATATACACCTCCAAAAGTTGACACAATTTAGGTATTTAATAAATAACTAAGCAGATGAATAATTTTTGCAAATGGAGCAATTCTACCATATTTCAAGATCTGTATCTGGCAAAAATGTTTCTTACATGCAGAATGTTGCAATTCTGATTTAAATAAACTTTTAGAGAAATTATGGTTTATTTCATTGTTACTGAAAGCAGTTGAACATATTAAATATGTTTTCTAATTCTTTGGCTTCTGTGAAAACTGGTTGCACAAACAATTTACACTTGTTATCATAGACAGTCCCTTCTATTCATATGGCAGTTCTTCTGGTAGTCTGGCCAATCCAGTCTTCTCCCATCGTCAGGCATAACCTCAAGACCAGCTGCAGCATGTGCTGAGAGGAAGGTGTCCTGAGACAGGATGTGGCAGGCAGGACTAGGCCATGCCTTGTTTCTGTGGTTCCTTGAAAATGCACCATCTTCACTTCGAAAGACATTGCCCACACTTTGCTCTTCTCTCCTTGGAAAACAAATGTCTTTCAAAGATTTGTCCAGAAAAAAAAGTGAGGCATCTGGGATATAAAACACAAAAGGGTCTCAGCTTTCAATCAAAGGGACCTATGTGTTGAGGCACCCCATCTCAAGAAATCATCCCAAGACTTTGGATCTGTTCACAGGGGATCCATATAGGTAATATGCTTCTACAAGAACCTATGAGCTCATGTGCTGTTTCTCCAAAGACTCGGGCAAACTGAGAGCACTGTACATATAGCCTATTTCATGCTTCTCTTTCACAAATAATATTGACTTGCTCAACAAATAAGAGGTATAGAAATGGAGAGCTTTCATTATATCTGAATCTATCAGCTATGCCTATGAACACAATGATATTAGCAATTTAGTTTCCACTCTGTCCTACAGAGACCTTTCAGGTACATTTTGTACTTAAATGTAACTGTCACAGGAGGCAATAGACTTTCCTTTGTTATTTGCAAAATATCATATGTAATAAAGATTCTGGGTCAATGTTTATTATTGCATCAATTGAACATCAAATACTACTATTTACAACCTGACACTTCTAGTATTACCATCTACTAATTATTGTTTGGGTTGACGTCAGTTTCCAATATGAACTTAAGGTAAAGGAAGAAACACTTCACAAAGACATTGGGATCACTCTGGGATGCTGTCCTGATCAGAAGTCACATTCCACATCAGTTCCATGCACTGTGCTTCCAACAAACACAAGCAATATTAGGGATGTTGCTTAGAAAGAAATATGTGAAGATAGAAAAGTTATGGGGGACTGAGGAAGCAGACAGAGCAAATAATCAGAACTGTTCAACTAATGTTTGATCAGCTATGGTCATTTCAGAATAGCAAAGAACTTTCTAATTACTTTGAGTCAATTGAGAATAACAAATGGAATTCAGTTATTAAGGTATTACTGTTGCTGCTGAGCACTTACTGTGTTCTATATCCCTCCTAGACACTATGTATAGCAAACTCGAGGTCTTGTTTCAGTCTGGTGCTGTTCACTTTTCCATTTGGTCCAGGAATATGCATGAAACCAATGTGTTGCAGTAATGAGTGCATACATATGCTTTCTGGTCAGAGATAATTGCATTCTATGCACAACTGTAGTCTTAAATGAGTTCTCAAATTTATTGTCACCTACACCATATGTGTGTGTGTGTGTGTGTGTGTGTGTGTGTGTGTGTGTGTGTGTGTGTTATATTTTGCTACACTACTTTTGTCAGTAGGTAATTAGGATGTTGTTTTATCACTTCATGATTTACCTAAAGTCACAAAAAGGAGGCCATAGTTAAATCTGCTCTGAAAAAGTTCAAACCATGTGTATTAAATTATTAAACCCATCCCACCATTCATGGTTGAAGTCAAAAAAGAGTTCATCACAAAGATTATTATTGTGAAAATAAGTTGATTGCAAATGATGGTCTCAAAATATAGATGGTCAAAGGACATATAGAGACATTATGCTAGTGAGAAATAAGCTAATGTGGAAGCAAGACCTTGCTCCTTCGTGAAACAAATAAATAGAATTTAAACCATGATATCAAATTTTTCACATAATAAGAAAACACCAAAAGTAAATGAAATACATTTCCATGTCTGCAATGGGGTATTACTGTGTGATGACTCAAGACCTTCCTATCTATTTAAACACCTCCAACTTTGATATCTGGAGATTTAGACATTTGTATTTTGAACTATGGAAGTATTTGCACACATAAATTATTGTGCATAAAAATTTTATTTCAAAAACTGTTTTCTAATGTCTTAAATCTAAATCCCATTGAAAATACTAATTTTAACATTATTCGTAACAGTAAACATTTTAAAAAAATAAAATATAAAAAAATAAAAGATGAATTACAACAGATTAGGGCTCTTCTTTATGATGCAACATGATGATGCTACTTAAAATTTACAGTCCTGAGCATAATTAACTACAAATAACAATCCTTAGGACATAGTGCAGAACTGTGCATAATCTTTCCTAGACAATATTAGTGTCACTATGTGTGCATACAAAAATTACAAATGAGGGGCTGGAGAGGTGGCTCAGGGGTTAAGCCTCTGCCTTGCAGGCAGAAGGTCCTGAGTTCAGATCCTAGACCCCACGTATAGATGCCGGGCGGAAACGGGGCTGGCCTGCGTTTCTGGTCCTGGTAGGGCGGAGCCTGTGAATCCCGGGGCAGAGTAAACAAGGAGGAGGTGGAGGCAGTCCATGGTGGTTCCCAAATTCGCCCGTGGTTCTACACACACACACACACACACACACACACACACACACACACACATACACCCACGCACAATTGAATAATAAAAAAAAAGATCCATAACCCCCAGAATAATAAATAATAAAAAAATTACAAATGAAAATTTTCAAATTGTCACAATAAGGTTTTAGGAAAGATTCTTTTATACCGTAGCATTAATATACTTAACTTTCACAATTTCTGTACATTCCTTATATTTACATAAAATCCTTTCAATTTAAAAAATAATAATTGATTACTATGTTTAATAATGATTTAACATAATTATATTTTGTAAAAATATTTATCATGTAATAAATGGTAATATTTTTCTAAGGATCCTCATTAAAAGTATTAATTTATGGGGAAAACAATTAGTACATTTAAAACTAAACATATTTTAGCTTTTAATAAATCATTTACTAAGTAAACAAAAATAATTAACATACAGTATAAAATATTAGCAGGCTATATGGTATGAGAACCAATTAAATTAGAACTTTTTAAATTTCAAATGATTAAAATAAACAAAAGTGAAAAATGCCAAAGTTTAAAAGCATGGATACTTCCTTAAAGTGCTTGGTCTTCTCCAGGTTTTTTTGAGAGCCAATTCTTCCAGCTAAATGCTCAGGACAGCCTCAGTCACAGTAGGAAAAACGTGCATCTGACTCTCCACTCAAGACTCTGACTTATTGTTCAAAGAGTAAGCAAGAAACTCAAGTGCTAGCAATTGTGCTAAAGCCTACCATGCATTCTAGTGATAAGCTGAGAATAAATTAGAAATGAGTTTGGGAAGCCATTCCTTCAACACAAAATACACACTTCTTCCAGTGGAATATATATATATATGTATATGTATGTATATATGTGTGTATATATGTATATATGTGTGTATATATATCTATTGCACATATTCACGAAATGATTAATTATTCTATTAATCCTTGAACCAATGTCAAAATCAATGATATTTTAGGATTGGATGTAACAATAAGAAGGCTATTTACTAAATCTAAATCAAAGAGCCTTAATTCCCTTCACTTACGTGGGTACATTCATATTTATAACACAGTCTTATTCCTGTACAAATATTTTTAATATCAAAATAAGAACCACCTTCTCTTTGCTTTACCTACAAGAAGAAAGCAACACCAGAGCTGATTACTCTTGCCAAAAGTTCCATAATTGAAATGCAGAGCCAGCCTTTATGTGAAGGAAAGTTAGGAGTCTAGAGAAAAGCTTCCAAATCCAAGTGACAGAGGAGTCCTGTGATGTACTGCAGAACAGATGTGCAGTTGTCTTCATGTGAAGATGTCTGACTGTGTTTTGGGCAGAACCGAATGGACCAGGAACAAACTACAGTAAGGACGAGAGTGCTCCAGAGAGATGTGCAGGAATGGGAGCGCTTCAAGTCAGATCAGCTGTACTTCAGCCCCATGACCATGGAGTCACTTACAGCTCCTCTGCAGATTTCCTCACCAGCAGATTCACTTTGAAGAGTTTCCTAAAATAACAAAATGATATCGTCTGTGGAAAGCAACCTGCTCACAAAGCTTCCACTCCCAGCTCTTGTTCTATCCTTCAAATTCTCTGAGAAATTCAAACAATCCATCTTGGCAAACTATTTCTGTTAAGTGACAATTCTTAGAGAATGAATAATTTAACTTAACAATAAGTTGATGTACATGATTAGTTAACTTAAAAAATGCCAAGACTAATAAATTTTCCTGGTGATGGGGATTTTTTTCTACATAAAAAGATGTCAGGGGGCTGGAGAGGTTGCTCAGGGGTTAAGCCTCTGCCTTGTAGGCGGCAGGTCCTGAGTTCGGATCCTAGACCCCACGTATAGACGCCAGGCGGAAGCAGGGGCGGCCTGTGTTTCTGGTCCTGGTAGGGCGCAGCATGTGAATCCTGGGGTAGAGTAAACAAGGAGGAGGTGGAGGCGTTCCTCCCGAATTTGTCCGTGGTTCTACACACACACACAGACACACACACATGCACACAATTGAATAAATTAAAAATAAATAAATAAATAAAAAGATGTCAGGTATAGTGAGCATTTTCACACACACACACACACACACTCACACTGTCATGGTTGGGCACAAGTGTCAACTTGACAGTTGAGGGTTTGAGCTCTAGGGTTTGTAGAGAATTAGTGGTTGAGTTAAGCCCAAAGCAAACCTGCAGGAGATTATCTAGCTGATGGGGAAGGCCCAGCCAATGGTGGGTGGGATTAGGCCCTGGAATAAATCACAGAGAGCTGGTTGAGAGAGTTGGTATCCTTCTGTACATTTGGCCAGACATGCTGGTCTGGCAAGTAAGGATTGTCTGTGTTTCAGTCATTATGTGGTGATGGTGTGGCCAGTTTCTTCAACCCTAATGTTGGTATGTGCTGTCCTGTCAAGATGGACTGAAAACTATAATCAGAAAATCCTAAGAGAGAATAAACCCCTTGTTCCCTTAAGCCATTTGATGGTCATTTGTCAGCAACCATGCAGGTGATCTGCAACACATACACACACACACACACACACACACACACACACACACACACACAAATACCTCTTGTTCTCACCTTCTTCTCCTTCCCCTTCCTTTCCTTTGTGAATTCTAGTTAAGGTATATTCATACATTTACTTACAAATGTTTAGTGATCGAGAGTCACCAGAGTGTTTAAAGAATAAAAACTATTATTGTCCCATTGGAACTGAAAATAATTGTCCAATCCTTTTGTCCATTGGATTCCTCAAAGATATCATTTAAATTTCTTAATTTATTTCAATAAAATTTATAGATTTCCTTCCTTCTACAGGCCCTGTTCAGGAGGTGTTCTCAATTGCTTAGTTCACTCCCAAAAACAGCATGGTACTGTCTTCAAAAAAGAGACATAGACCAATGGATCAAAATTAAAGACTTAAACATAAGCATACTTACTTAGAGTCTGCTGATCTAGGTGATGGCAAAAAAAAAAAATTGGGAAAAGAAGGGCATCTTCAACAAATGATGCTGGAAAAATTGGATATCTACATATAGAAGAATGAGACTGGACCCTTATTTGTCTCCCTGCACGAAAATCAACTCCAAATGGATAAAAGACCTTAATGATATGCCAGAGACTAAAAGCTCCTAGGAAAAATAGTAGGGAATATTTGCAAATTGATTAGCCTTACCCAGCATTTCCTCCATAGTATGGCACTATCTATTCAGGCAGGCCCAGCCCTGGCTTCCGAATCTAGGTCTGGCTAAGGACAAGCCCAAGGACAAGCCCGAACACCTACAGGACATGCCCTTGGAACTATGCAGGTGGAGGGATGAACAACCAATGGGAAGCGGCCATCTAACCTCCCTCTGAAATGGACACCTACTAAACAGCTAAATGATTGGTGGCTGTCTCCCAGAGCGGAGAGATAGCAACACCTGATTGGACCCCTGACCCTATATAAGCTCAAACACTTCCTTCAATAAATGTTCGTCCTCTGCTCGCTTCTCACTTGACTCCCTGAGTCTGTGTGGTGACTCCACACCGCTCACCCCCTCGCTTCGAGCCCCGAGGCCCCTGTCGGCTTTCCCCCTCCTTTCCCCGGCTGGCTCGGCGGGGATTTGGCAACACCACAGGATGCCAACAGCACAGATAATAAGTCCAACACTGCACAGATGGGACTACATAAAAGTAAAAAGCCTTTGCTCAGCAAAATAAACTGTTAATAGAGCAAAAAGGCAACCTACAGAATGGAACAGCAAGAGCTTTGCTAAACACACATCTGATACAGTTTTAATATCCAGAGTACTCAAAGAACTTCAAAATTTAAATACCAAGGAAGTAAACAATTCCATTCAAAAATGGGCTATGGAACTGAAAAAAAAAAAACTCCTTAGAATATGAAATTCAAATATCTAGCAAACATCCTAAATGAAAAATGTTCTGCTTCCATAGTCATTATGAAAGCACAAATTAAAACCACCCTGAGATATCATCTCACTACAATCAGAAAGATTATGATCAAAAACACAAACAACAGCAAATGCTGCCATGGATATAAGAAGGGGACCCTCATACTTTGCTGGAGATCAATTTGGAGGTACCTAAAAATGTTAAAAACCAAATTTCATATGACCCAGCTATAGCACTCCTGGAAACTACACTACAGCCTGCATCAAAGACAGATACACACCTGTGTTTATAGCAGCCCTTTTCATAATTGCAAAGAAATGGAAACAACCTAGATATCCAACAGTTGATGAATGGCTAGTGAAAGTGTGGTACATATATACCATGAAATTCTATTCAGCTCTCAGAAAAAAATATACTAATGAAATTTAGTAAAAGATGAGTGAAAAGAAAAATCATGTGTGCTTGTTTGTACAGAAAACTTATCTGTGTGTAAGGGATGCTTGTGTTGGAACGAGAGATGGGATCAGATGAAGTAGCTTGTAGGGACATTAGACATGTTCCTCATGCTCATAAGATATCTGTTTCCTAGGCACATGGTCTTCTCTAAATACACTCTGCTGTGAACCTAGTTGATAAACCCGCCATCAGTAAATTATACCTCAATAAAAGTTGTACTACATAGGGATCAAGACAAATCTTCAAGATAGAGGAAAAGATTTAGAACTCATGTATGAGCCATGCTGCTTTTCCCATAAAGATGAGTTCGGATGAGTTCAATGTGGACATACTTTCAAACAGTTACCCTCTGAAGACTCAAGTCATGTGCACTAGGACTTTTCACAAAATGATATTACAAAGTTCACTTGGTCAGGAATACACAGGAAGAGAAGACAGGGAGAGACCCCACTGATTAGCATGAGGTATCTTTAATATAATGTGAAAGATGAGACAAAGGTATAATTTCTCGTGTGCTATCATGAGAATAAAGAACTGAGAATCTATTAAAGAACAATTAAAGAAGAAAATAACTAATAATACTATACACACATCTTTGCCTTTTAATAAAACTGTCTCAGTTTAAGATTTACATGCAGGTAATTAGAGGTTGGGAGTGTCTCCTGAATCAGGGGTGAAGGTCAAGGAGTGCAAAGATCATGGCAGAGAGAATACCTGAGGTCCTTGCTGTGTATCCAGGATTTGATCCCTGCAGAGCAAGCCTCACAGGTGTGTTTTTCTCTCACCTTTCAAAAACTGTCAGGGTCTATCAATTGGTTATAGGACAGCCACTTTGGGTAATTAAGAATGCGGATTTCAGGACTTCAATTTTGTTTTTCAGATCATGATCTTGGTAAGACCATCAGTTCTCTGTTCTTCGTTCCTAGTAACGAGTTAGCCCACTATTCATAAGACATTAGCTGTGAATTTTTTTCACAGATTCCTTTTGTAAAGTTAAGGCAGTCCCTTCAGTTTACTACTGGATTTTATTAAATGCTTTTTTTGCCATCAGCTAAGATAATCTGATGACTTCTTTATTCTATTGACACATTATATTATACTATTGTTCATTGATTTTTAATGTAAAACATCTTGCATTCCTATAATAAATTCTAATTGATCTTAAATTATAATATTTTATAGATTGTTACATAAGGTTTTCTGTTATACAGCTTAGTATTTGTACCTCAAGTCACAGGAGATGATGGTCTCCAGTGCATTAGGATTTGTTTTAGAACAAAGTCACTTTAGGCAACCCAGGTTGGTCTAACACTGACGATGATTGATCCTCCTGCTTTAATCACCAGAGTTCTGAGTCTGCACCCATCACACCTTCCAGATCTGCAGTTTTCTTCTGCTCTTTGTCTAGTTTGTGACTTTTGAAAATTTTCTTTGCTTGCTGTATGGTTCATTATTGAGTTTGCATCTAAGAAGGACTCAGACGATTTCTATTTCCAAAGCCCTGTGCAGTATCCAAGATTGTTTCTCAGAAGGTATACCCTGGGTATGCATACAGCCACCTTGGAAAAACACTTTTATTAGTACTGTGTGACATCTTCCTGTGATGGCAAATGACATCCTAAGTTGCCATCCGCCTACTGCTATTGTGTACTCTAATGTTGTCTTCAATGCCCTTCAGTAAAAGCTGCTCCTCCCAGCCATTCATTTCAGGCTCTTGTGCAAGCGTGCTTTTCAGGACAGTCTTTGGAGGTCTTCTATCTATCAGAAGGACTTTTCTTGCTTGTCCCCACTCCTGCAGTTTCTCTCCCCTTGTAAGCTACTTCCTGAAAATGGTTGATTTCCAAGGGCTCTCATTCTCCTCTTCTGTGCCTTCCCTTCAAAATCTCCTCTGCTCTCAACATCACCCTGTCACTTGAGATTTTTCCCATGTGTTATTACAAGTTATATTGGTGCTTCTTGTGAAAGCTTCAACACCCTCTGTCTTGTAATCTGCCTCTGCACTTGGAACTATTATTCTGAAATGATGTCCTGATGATGTACTGAGCCCACTTCCCTCTTAATGGTTCCTCTAGGAACAGAATCCTGAGCATGTATCAACATGTGCTCTTCTTGAACTGCTTGTACTAGTGTACTGAGCAGATGATTGACCCTGGGGAAAGGCTTATGTCATTTGAATAAGGGCTGCTAGTGTAGGAAGAACCCAATGTCTTAGTGTTTTGTGGGGGCAGATGAACCTCTGGGTTGTTTTTGGCACTTGGCAAGACAGAACTTTGGTTCTTTTGAGCCAATGGATCAAATATCAATCTAGCAGTTCTTACTGGAAATTTGTAAACAACTTCTTCTTCTTCTCCTCCTCCTCCCCCTCCTCCTCCCCCTCCTTCTCGCCCTCCTTCTCCTCCTCCTCTTCCTCCTCCTCCTCTTCTTCCTCTTTTTCCTCTTCTCCCTCCTATTCCCCCTTTTCCTCTTCTTGCTCTTCTTTCTTTCTCCTCCCCCTCCTCATCTCTCCTGTCCCTCCTCTTCCTCTTTCTTTTCTTCCTCCTTCTCCTCCTCTTCATCCTATGTTGGGGTTCGAGCTCACAGTATTGTGAATGGTAGGCAAGTGGTCTATCAGAGGAGGAACATCAGAGACTCTATATCAACTACCTGGAACTAGGCCAGCCTAATCTCTCCCATCCTGAAGCTCAGGGAAATTTGCGGAAGAGGGGGCGGTAAGATTGTAAGAGCACAAGGAAGGGGAGGAGTAAGGATATGCAAGATACTCCATACAAGTTAGGGCTGAAGCAATTATATTTGGACTTCACATGCCCTGCATAATGTCCAACATACTATTGACCCCACAAAGTCTAGCATTTGCTAAAGGCATTAGAATCCTTGGAGGCAAGGGATTGACAGCCACAGTAGTGTTCCTATGCTTAACGGGAACACAGAAAAGGGTTATGGGAAATGCCACTGGGTCCTTGCACCTCATTGGAGAGGAGGACCCAGAGGAGAGTTTGGCATGCACATTAAAGGATGCTCCGGGGATGGAAGGGGGAGGGGAGGGGAGCACAGGGGGATAGGTGGTTGGAGGGAAGGGGGGACCAGTGTATCTGTTAAGTTTGTATGAGTGGAAATAAAAAAATTTAAAAAAAAATAAAAACTCTCCCTTTAAAAAAAAAAAAAAGAACTTTCATGGCAGATCGACAAAGACAATAAAGAATTTTTTAATTATTTTTAGGCTTATGTCACTTTGACAAAAAGCCTGGCTTTGACAAAAAGAAAGGCTTGTTCTGACTCATAGGTTCATAGAAGGAATGAAATAATGCTCCCAAACAATAACTGTTCATAGAAAAGAGTGTGTGGCAGTGTTATGTGAAAAAGGTGCCAAGTATATTCACATAACATATACTCAACTTGAAGATGGAAATGACCTCAGAAAATCTCATGAACACAGAACCTTAATAATCACATCTATAATGATTTTAATAAAATGAGGGGATTATTTTGTGAAAGTATTTCCTATTACTATAAGAATTATTGTGAACTAATTTTTTAAATGTGAAGTTTAAATAAATAAAAATTCAAATTGTTTCCTGCAAAAAAAAAAAAAAAAGTGTTGAGAGTGGACAGCCTTGTCTAGTTCCTGATCTAAGTGGGAATGCTTCAAGTTTTTCCCCATTGAATATAATACTTGCTGTTGGCTCGTATACAGCTTTTGTTATATTAATAAAGGTTCCTTCCATTACAACTGTCTCTAGGGTTTTGATCACAAAGGGTTGTTGGATCTTGTCAAAAGCTTTTTCTGCATCTATCAAGAATATTGTGTGATCTTGGACTTTGGATTGGTTTATATGATAGATTACATTTATTGATTTGCATATGTTGAACTAACCATGTGTGCCTAAGATAAAGCCTACTTGATCACAGTGAATGATCTTTTTGATATGTTTTTTAATCCAATTTGTCAAGATTTTGTTGAGAATCTTTGCATCTATGTTCATCAAAGAGATTGGCCTATTGTTTCCTTTTTTATGTGTATCTTTATTAAATTTTGGGATTAATATTATATTAGCTTCATAGAAAGAATTTGGAAGTGTTTCTTTCTTTACAATTTTATGGAACAGTTTAAAGAGTGGTGGTGTTAGTTGCTATTTAAATGTCTGGTAGAACTCTGTGCTGACAAGCACGACCATGTTCAGAGCAGCACTGTTTTCAATAGTAAAGTCATGGAATCAACCCAAATGTCCAACAGTGGACGAGTGGATAAGGAAAATGTGGTACATCTATACAATGGAGTACTACTCAGCTATCAAAAATGATGAATTACTGGAATTTGCTGGGAAATGGATGTTATTATAAACAATTTTATTAAGTGAAGCGTCCCAGACCCAGAAAATTAAGTGCCGTATGTACTCCCTAATAGGTGGCTCCTAGTACCAAACTCACCCAGCCCACCTAGAGACGCTCAAAGATAAATCTCTGTAATACCTACAGTAATTGCAAGGATTATGAAAAGGAGGGATGGGGTAGGAGGGCCACACCAGAAACAAGGAGAGAGGGGACCATGTTACAGCAGAGAAAATAGGCCTCCATCAAGGACTTCAAGTAAGTAATGAGACATCTGGTTAAGTTCACAGACTTTCATTCCTGATCATTTACAACTGAGGAGGTATGATCTCACCAGAAGGGGAGGGCAAATAGTCTGGCAGATAAAAAGTAGCCATTTTGCAAATGGGTGATTAACCCCTCCCTCACTGCGGTTTCCTACTTTTATTACATCTACCTTTGAATATACTCTTATAACAAGACTCTAGTTTAACAGCTTTTTATCTCTGGCCAGGGGGTGACATCCAATACCCATCAGGATGGAGTGAAGGACATTGCAGGAGCAGCAAAACTGCAAAAGAAAATCAACAAACCACTATCCAGAACTTCAGAAACTCTATATCAACCACCTAGAACTAGGCCAGCCTAACCTCTCCCCATTCTGAAGCTCAGGGAAATTTGCGGAAGAGGGGGCGGTAAGATTGTAAGAGCACAAGGATGGGAGGAGTAATGATATGCAAGATACTCCACACAAGTTAGGGCCGAAGCAATCATAATTGGACTTTGCATGCCCTGCGCAATGTCCAACACACTATTGACCTCACAAAGTCTAGCATTTGCTAAAGGCACCAAAATCCTTAGAGGCAAGGGATTGACAGCCACAATAATGTTCCTATGCTTAAGGGGAACACAGGAAAGGGTTCAGGGAAATGCCACTGGGTCCTTGCACTTCATCGGAGAGGAGGACCCAGAGGAGAGTCTGGCATGCACATTAAAGGATTCTCCAGGGATGGGGGGGGAGACACTGGGGGATGGGGAGAGAAGGGTGAGGGGAGGAGGAGCAGGGGGGTGGGGGGGAGGACGGAGGGAGGGAACCGAGGTACCTATTAAGTTTGTATGAGCAGAAATAATAATAAAAAAATTAAAGAAAAAGAACTCTGTGCTGAATCCATCTGGTCCAGGATATTTTTGGGTTGGAAGATTTGAGATTACTTCATCAATTTCCTCATATGTTATAGGACTATTTAAATAATTCAAAACTTCCTGATTCAATTTAGGTAAGTTGCACTTCCTCGGGACTTATCCATTTCTTTTGTGTTATCAAATTTCATGGAGTATAAGTTTTTGAAATATGACCTTATAATTCTCCGAATTTCTTGGGTATTAGTTGTGATAACTCTATTTTCATTTCTAATTTTGTTAATTTGGGTTTTCTCTCTCTTGATTTTGGTTAATTTAGCTAGGGGTATATCAATCTTATTGATTTTTTTCAAAGAACCAGCTTTTCGACTGGTTAATTCTTTGTATCATTTTCCTTATCTCTATCTCAGATATTTCTCCCCTCATTTTGCTGATCTCTCTTCTACCACTTTTAAGATTGGATTGCTCTTGTGTCTCTAAAGCTTTAAGCATTGTTAAGTTATTTACTTGTGATGTTTCTATTTTTTAATTCAATTATGCGTGTGTGGGTGCATGTGTATGTGTGCGTGTGTGTAGAAGCACAGGCGAATTCGGGAACCACTATGGACCGCTTCCACCTCCTCCTTGTTTACTCTGCCCCAGGATTCACGGGCTCTGCCCTACCAGGACCAGAAATGCAGGCCACCCCGGCTTCCGCCCAGATCCCGTGGGGTCTAGGATCCAAACTCAGAACCTTCCACCTGCAAGGCAGAAACTTAACCCCTGAGACACCTCTCCAGCACCTATTTTTTTTGGTATAGGCATTAAGCGCTATAAATTTACCTCTTAGGATGTCTTTCATTGCATCCCAGAGATTTTGATATGTTGTTTTTCTTTATCATTTGCTTCTAGGAAATCTTGAATTTCCTTTTTAATTTCTTCCTGAACCTAATTCTCATTCAGCATCATAGTATTTTGTTTCCATGAGTTAGCGCATTTTCTGCTGTTTGTTGTGTTACAGATGTCAAGCTTTAGACCATAGTGGTCTGATAGTGTACAGACTAAATTTCAACTTTCGTGTATATACAGAGATTAGTTTTGTGACCCAATATGTGGTCTATTTTGTAGAAAATTCCATGGGCTGCTGAGAAAAATGTGTATTCTTTAGTGTGTGGGTGGAAAGTTCTATAGAGATCTGTAAAATCCATTTCGGTAAAGGTTTGATTAAGTTCCAATGTGTCTCTGTTACGTTTTTGGCCTGTTGATCTATCCCTTGTAGAGAGTGCAGTATTATTGTTTTAGGAATGATTTCTTGATTTAGATGTGGTAGCAGTTGCTTAATGAATGTGGAGGAGCCCGTATTAGGTGCCTATATGTTCAGTATTGTGAGATCTTCCTGGTGAATTGTACCTGTGACTAAAATGTAGTATCTTTCTGTATCTCTTATAATTTTTTTTGCTTTGAAGTCCACTTTGTCAGATAGCATAATTGTTACCTCTGCTTGTTTCCTGGTTCCATCCGCCTGAAGAATTTTTGACTACCCTTTTACTTTTAGGATGTGCCTATCTTTTGTGGTTAGATGAGTTTCCTGAAGGCAGCAGATGAATGGGTTGTGATTTCCAACCAATTATCTGTAATCTGTGTCTTTTGATTAGTGAGTTAATTCCATTGACATTTAGTGTTATAGTGGAGAAATTACTTTTAATTCCTGACACTTTTTGTGTTTAGTGGCTTTCATAAATGTATTATTTGGCTTTTAGGTTTTGGTGGTATTATACTTCCCTTCTGTCTTCCTAGATATGGATATGCTTGTTCTTTTCTTCAAGATTGAGTATCTTTTATAACATTTTTTTGAAGACCTAGTGTGGTAGACATACAAGCCTTCAAGTTGTCTTTATGGTGGAAAATTTTTCTTTCACCCTCGGTCATGATTGGTAGTTTTGCTGGGCATATCAGCCTAGGTTGACATTTGTGCTCATTCAATACTTGAAGTATGTCTCTTCAAGCTCTTCTGGCTTTTACTGTTTCCACTGAAAAATCATTTGTTATTTTATTAGGTTTGCCTTTAAAAGTGATTTTTTTCTCTTGCAGATCTCAGGATATTCTCCTTGTCTTGTAAGTGCAATGTTTTGACTATTATTTGCCACAGCAAGTTTCTATTTTGGTCATATCTGTTTGGGGTGCAGAATGCCTCTTGTATTTGGATAGGCCTCTCTTTCTTCAGATGTGAAAAGTTTTCCTTTATGACAATTTGAAAATTTTCCTCAGGTGTGATATTTTGGGATTCTTGTTCTAGTACTTCATGAATGCACATGTTAGGCTTCTTCAGGGTGTCCCATAACTCTTGAGTATTCTTCTCAAGTATCTTGTTGGCTTTAATGACCTCTTCGATTGAACTGGTTAGTTCTTCTACTTTGTTTTCATGATTGAGTATTCTATTTTCTGCTTTATTAGTTCTGCTGATAAGACTCCTTATTAAGTTCTGGGTTGAAGATAGCTTGTCTTTTAGTTCAAGTTTAAATGCTGATTGCAATTGTTTTAACTGCTCTATGCAGTTATTTTTGTTTCTTCAACTGCTTTTCTCATCTCCTGTTATGTCCTGTTATGCCTGTTATGCTTCTGTTCAAAGTGGTTGATGTAGTTATTTAACTTCTCCCAGATTTCCTCTTTCATTCTTTTTGATCATAGTAAAGATCAGTCTGAAAATCATAATCTTGAGTATGGCTTTCTTGGCTATTTTCTGTGAGTTTGTTCTGGTTGGATTCTATCATTATGGAGTAAATTCTTTTGGTAGGAGATTTGTTGTCTTGGTTTTTGTTTCTCATGGATTTGCGCTGTGACCTGGGCATTTTCATTTTATCTCTTATGACTTTCTTTTTGTTCTGTGTGTTTTTGACTAAACTGAATTAGACGGTATTACTACAATTGAACAGTTATTGCTAGTGTTTGCCTTGGAGTTGGATGAGGTTATTGGACTATTGGCTATTGGCTATTGGCTATTAGTATGTCAATTAAGTCAGGTTTAGTAGACAGGGAATGAAGATTAGTATGATAGTACAGTTTTTAGGTTTACTTCCTTGGTGATATGTGAAAGTGAATGATATAGTTCCTGAAGTTGTGTGGGTTTTTGGGTGGCTATATGGAAATGTTAAACTACAGTGACTAATAATTGAGAGGAACAAGATGCTAAAAAGGGTTTACTTATTTTAGAACTGGATGTAAAGATTCTCTCCCATGTGATGGGATGATTTTAGAGGACTTCAGATGAATAATGTTTGTCTCCCATAGCTTTGCTTGGGTTTTCTCTGGACTCTGTTGAATTCTAAGAAGCAGGGAGTCCACCCTGGTACAAGTCCAGGGCAGAAATGCAGAGTGGCTAGTGGGGTATGCAAATCACTTTGATGCTGGGCACATGGCCTAGGAGTTTCCCCAGAGGCAGAAAGGCAGGCTGGCTACTAGTGGGGTGCACAGGTAACCTAGGGCTTGGGGCACAGTCCAGTTGTCTTACCTGAGGAGCAAGGAGTCCACATTCATATGGACTCAGGCAGAAAGCCAGAAAACTTTTTAACCTGAAAGAAAATAACAGTTCTACCAACTGACATTTGTAGCATTCACAGAAGCATTGCATATTTTTTAACTAAATTCAAGAGACTATATTTAAAAAATGGCCACAACAATATACACTCTCACTGTTATACTGGGCTCAATGTGCTATGCAATTATAGCAAAATATTACTTGGAAACAAAAATAAAAGAATGAAGTTCTGATTCGTGCTATATTGATGAACACATATAAAGTAACAGAAGTCATCTATAAGAGACACACATGGCCATTCATATGAAATAAATGCAAAAGAAAAATCACTGGAGATACAAAGTCAGCTGATGATTGTCATATCTGTGGATCAGAATGAAGTTTTGTAATGAGCACGAAGGATGTTGCCAAGTATGCAGAACTACGGAATATCTTAATATTGCATTAAGGAAATTTTTTCAAAATATATTTAGTTACACATCTTTAACCAAACAGACTTCATAATACCTAAAACACCTTTAAAAACTCCTTTAAGAAACTATGGAACTCTCATGAAGAATATACGTGTCCCTAGATCCACAACTTCCTCATTACATGTCTCCTCCTCAAACACTTTTTTCTTTATTAATACATTTTTATTATTATTTCAGCTCATACAAACTTAGGTACACCAGTTCCCTCCCTCCCTCCTCCTCCCCCCGTACCCCCTGATCCCCCTCCCCACACCCCTCTCTCCCCATTCCCCAGTGCCTCCCGCCCCAATTCCCAGAGAGTCCTTTCTTGTGCATGTCTGATTTTCCTGTGGGCCCTCCTCTCCGATGACGTACAAGGACCCAGTGGCCTTTCCCTGAACCCTTTCCCTTGTTCCCCTTAGGTATAGGAACACTGCTGTGGCTGCCAATCTTTTGCCTCCAAGGATCTTGGTGCCTTTAGCAGATGCTAGACTTTGTGAGGTCAACAGTGTGTTGGACCATGCGCAGGGCATGCAAAGTCCAATGATGATTGCTTCAACCCTAACTAGTATGGAGTATCTTACATATCATTGCTCCTCCCATCCTTTTGCTCTTACACTCTTACCGCCCCCTCTTCTGCAAATTTCTCTGAGCTTCAGGATGGGGAGAGATTAAGCTGGCCTAGTTCTAGGCGGTTGATATAGAGTCTCTGAAGTTCTGGATTGTGGTTTGTTGATTTTCTTTTGCAGTTTTGCTGCTCCTGCAATGTCCTTAACTCCATCCTGGTGGGCATTGTATGTTACCCCCTGGCCAGAGACAAAAAGCTGTTAAACTAGAGTCTTGTGATAAAAGCACATTCAAAGGTAGATGTAATAAAAGTGGGAAACCACATTGAGGGAGGGGTCTATCTCCCATTTGCAAAATGGTTACTTTTTATCTGCCAGACTATATGCCCTCCTCTTCTGGTGAGATCATACCCCATCAGTAGTAAATGATCAGGAACAAAAGTCTGTGAACTTAATCAGATGTCTCATTACTTATTTGAGTCCTTGATGGAGGCCTATTTTCCCTGCTGTAATATGCTCCCTTCTCTCCTTGTTTCTGGTGTGGCCCACCTACCCCATTCCTCCTGTTCATAATCCTTGCAATTACTGTCTCTAGGTGGGCTGGGTGGGTTTGGTACTAGGAGCCACCTATTAGGGAGTACATATGGTGCTTAATTTTCTGGGTCTGGCATACTTCACTTAATATAATTGTTTCTAATGACATCCATTTCCCGGCAAATTCCAGTAATTCATCATTTTTGATGGTTGAGTAGTACTCCATTGTATAGATGTACCACAGTTTCCTTATCCACTCATCAACTGTTGGACATTTGGGCTGATTCCATGTCTTTGCTATTGTAAACAGTGCTGCTATGAACATGGTCATGCTTGTGTTATCGAGGTGAACCTCTGCTGTATGGAGGGTTATTCCCAAAAGTGGAATAGCAGGGTCATATGGCATTTCAATCTTTAATTTCTTTAAGAATCTCCAGACAGCTCTCCAGAGTGGCTGTATGAGCCTGCATTCCCACTAGCAATGTAGGAGAGTTCCCCTCTCTCCACATCCTCTCCAACATTTGTTGTTGTTTGTATTGTGGATTTTTGCCATCCTGACCAGGGTGAGATAATATCTCAGGGAAGTTTTGATTTGCATTTCCCTGATGGCTAAGGAAGTGGAGCATTTTTTCAGATATTTCTTAGACATTTTAATTTCATCCCTGGTAAAGTTTCTTTTAAGTTCCAGGGCCCATTTTTTAATTGGACCATTGGTTTCCTTGGTGTTTAGTTTTCTAAGTTCTCTGTGCACTCTGGACAGTAGAGTTCTATCAGATGTGTGGTTATTGAAGATTTTCTCCCATTCTGTGGGTTGCTTTGAGCTCTGTTTACAATCTCTTTATCTGAACAGAAGCTCTTTAATTTCACAAGATCCCAACTGTTGAGAGTTGGTAGCAGTGACTGTGCCTTGGATGTCTGTTTAGGAAATGTTGGCCTAGCCCAATCAGCTCGAGGGAGTTCCCTATCCTTTCAACGATGGTTTTTATAGTCTCTGGCCTGATATCAAGGTCCTTGATCTATTTGGAATTAAGTCTTGTACATGGTGCAAATACGGGTCCAGCTTTAATCTTCTGCATGTGGAGATCCAGTTTTGCCAGCACCATTTTTTTAAGATGCTGTTCTTTTTCCATTGGATTCTTTGGGCCCCTATGTCAAAGACCAAATGGCTGTACATTTGTGGGCTTATATCTGGGTCTTCAATCCTTATCCATTGATCTGTGTGTCTACTTTGGAACCAGTACCAGGCTGTCTTTATAACGATGGATTTGTAGTATAGACTAAGGTTTGGTATGGCAATACCTCCAGCTGTGTTTTTGTTACTCAGGATTGTCTTTGCTATCCTGGGTCTTTTGTGCCACCATATGAACTTTGAGATTGTTTGGTCAACTTCTTTGAAGAATTGCTTTGGGATTTTGATTGGTATAGCATTGAATCTGTATATTGCCTTTGGTACGATGGTCATTTTATGATGTTGATTCTGCCAATCCAGGAACAAGGGAGGTCTTTCCACCTTCTGGTGTCTTCTGCTATTTCTTTCTTTAGCGTTTTAAAGTTTTCATTGTAAAGGTCTTTTACCTCCTTAGTTAGGTTTATACAAGGTATTTCATTTTTTTAGGGGCTATAGTAAATGGGATTGTTTCTCTCAAGGCTTTTTCACTTCTTTCATTCTGGGCATATAGGAAGGCCTCTGATTTTTGTACATTTATTTTGTATCCTGCCACCCTGCTGAACTTCTCAATTAGTTCCAGGAGCTTCCTGGTGGAGTTTTTGGGATCACTGAGGTATAAGATCATGTCATCTACAAATAGGAATAGCTTGACTTCTTCCTTGCTGATTTGAATCCCTCTTATGCCCCTTTCATGTCTTATGGCTTCAGCTAAGACTTCAAGTACAATATTGAATAGAAGAGTGAGAGTGGACAGCCTTGTCTTGTTCCTGATCGAAGTGGGAATGTTTCCAATTGTTCCCCATTGAGCATAATCCTTGCTGTGGTCTTGCTGTATACAGCTTTTATTATATTGATAAAGGTTCCTTTCATTCCTACAGTCTCTAGTGTTTTGATCATAAAAGGCTGTTGGATTTTGTCAAAGGCTTTTTCTGCATCTATCGAGAGTATCATGTGGTCTTGGACTTTGGACTGGTTTACATGATGAATTACATTTATTGATTTGCGTATGTTGAACCAGCCTTGTGTGCCGGGGATGAAGCCTACTTGGTCCCCGTGAATGATCTTTTTAATATGTTTTTGAATCCGATTTGCTAAGACTTTGTTGAGAATCTTTGTGTCTGTGTTAATCAGAGAGATCGGCCTATAGTTTTCTTTTAAAGTGAATCTTTATTAGGTTTTGGGATTAAAACGATATTAGCTTCATAGAAGGAATTTGGTAGTGTTCCTTCCTTTGCTATTTGATGGAACAGTTTAAGGAGTATTGGTGTTATTAACTCCTTAAATGTCTGGTAGAATTCTGTGCTGAATCCATCTGGTCCAGGACATTTTTTGGTGGGAAGATTCGAGATTACTTCTTCAATTTCCTTATATGTTATAGGACTATTTAAAGAATTCACAACTTCCTGATTCAATTTAGGTAAGTTGTGTTTACTTAGAAATTCATCCATCTCTTTTGTGTTGTCAAACTTCACAGAGTATAAGTTTTTGAAATATGATGTTATAATTCTCTTGGGTATCCGTAGTGATAACTCCATGTTCATTTCTAATTTTGTTAATTTGGGTTTTCTCTCTCTTGCTTTTGGTTAATTTAGCTAGGGATGTATCAATCTTATTGATTTTTTTCAAAGAACCAGCTTTTTGACTGGTTGATTTTTTCTATCATTTTCTTAATCTTGATTTCAGATATTTCTCCCCTTATTTTGCTAATCTCCTCTCTTCTACTACTTTTGGGATCAGATTGCTCTAGTTTCTCTAAAGCTTTAAGCTGCATTGTTAAGTTGTTTATTTCTGATGTTTCCATTTTTTTGATGTAGGCTTTAAGAGCTATGAACTTACCTCTTAGAACAGCTTTCATTGTGTCCCAGAGATTTTGGTAAGTTGTATTTTCGTTATCATTCACTTTCAGGAAATCTTGAATTTCCTTTTTAATTTCTTCCTGAATCCAGTTCTCATTCAGCACCATGTTGTTAAGTTTCCAGGAGTTAGTGTATTTTCTCTTGTTTGATGTGTTGTGGATGTCCAGCTTTAGGCCGTGGTGGTCTGATAGGGCACAGATTAGAATCTCAACTTTCTTGTATATGTGTAGATTCATTTTGTGGCCCAATATGTGATCTATTTTGGAGAAAGTTCCGTGTGCTGCTGAGAAAAATGTGTATTCTTTGGTGCGTGGATGAAAAGTTCAATAGAGATCTGTAAGGTCCATTTCTTTCAGGGTTTGATTAAGTTCCAAAGTGTCTCTGTTAAGCTTTTGACCTGTTGATCTATCCCATGTAGAGAGGGTGGTGTTGAAGTCCCCAAGAATTAACGTTTGGGGGTTGATTTCTTGCTTTAGACACCGTAGGGTTTTCTTAATGAATGTGGAGGGGCCCATATTGGGTGCATATGTGTTCAGTATTGTGAAGTCTTCCTGGTGAATTGTACCTGTGACTAAAATGTAGTATCCATCCGTGTCTCTTATAATTTTCTTTGGTTTGAAGTCCACTTTGTCTGATAGCATAATGGCTACCCCTGCCTGTTTTCTGCTTTCATTTGCTTTTAGAATTGTTGACCAGCCTTTTATTTTTAGAGCGTGCCTATCTTTTGTGGTTACATGGGTTTCCTGCACGCAGCAGATTGATGGATTGTGATTTTTAATCCAAGTTTGTAATCTGTGTCTCTTGATCGGTGAATTAATTCCATTAACATTTAGTGTTATAATGGAGAAACTATTTTTAATTCCAGACATTTATTATGTTTAGTAGTTTTTATAAGTATATTGCTTCGCTTTTAATGGTGTTATATTTGCCTTCTGTTCTCCTGGATATGCCTGTTTTTTTCTTCACGCTTGAGTATCATTTCTAGCATTTTTTGAAGGCCTGGTTTGGTGGACATGTATCCCTTCAAGTTGTCTTTGTGCTGGAACATTTTTCTTTCTCCCTCGATCATGACTAATAGTTTTGCAGGGTAAATCAGCCTGGGTTGACATTTTTGCTCATTCAATACTTGAAGTATGTCTCTCCAAGCTCTTCTTGCTTTTACTGTTTCGACTGAGAAGTCATTTGTTATTTTAATACCTTTTAAAAGTGACTTGTTTTTTCTCCCTTGAAGCTCTCAGCACCAGTTCTTTATCTTGAATGTGGAGTGTTTTAACTATTATTTGTCGTGGCGTGCTTCTGTTTTGGTCGTATCTGTTTGGGGTGTGATATGCCTCTTATATATGGATGGGCCTGTCTTTTTTTAGATGAGGAAAGTTTTCCTTGATGATCGTTTGAAAAATTTCCTCAGGGGTGGTATTTTGAGATTCTTGCTCTGGTATTCCATGAATACGCATATTAGGCTTCTTCAGGGTGTCCCATATCTCTTGGATATTTCTATCTTTTTGGCTTTAACACCTCTTCCATTGAGCTGGTTAGTACTTCCACTTTATTTCAAGGTCTGAAATTCTGTTTTCTGCTTTGTTAGTTCTGTTGATAAGACTCTCTGTGGAGTTCTGGGTTGAAGATAACTTGTCTTGTAGCTCAGTTTTAAACTCTGCTTGAGTTTGTTTTAACTGCTCTATGCCAGTTTTTGTTTCTTGCACTGCTTTTCTCAACTCCTCCAAATGTCTGTTGTGTTCCTCTTCAAAGCGATTGATTCGATTATGTAATTCCTCCCGGATTTCCTTTTTCATAGTATTGAACATGGTAATGATCATATTTTGAAAGTCGTTATCCTGGGTGAGGCTTTCTTGGCCTTTTTCCGCGGATTTGTTCTGGTTGGAATCTAATATTATGGGATTAATTTCTTCAGTGGGAAATTTGTTTACTTGAGTGTTGCTTCTCATGGATTTGCACTTTGACTTTGGCATTGTCGTTTTAACTCTTAAGATCTTTCAATTTCACTAAACTGAATTATTTGGTCTGGGGTCCTGGTGGGCGGGCACAGGCAGAGACTTACCTAGGTCGTGGGGTGAGGCCCAGCTGGACCCCGTGCGTGTCCAGACCGGCGGAGCGGGGTGGGGTGAAAGGCCTCAAACACTTTTTATAAACCAATAATATAGCTCCTGGCCTCAAGGGTGAGCTGGCAGTCATGTACCTGAGCACTCATTATGTAAAAGAAGATTGGCTATTCCTAGTAAGTAATTAATGAAGCAACCAACTCAATAGAAGAAAGAAAAGCATGGCCATATAAACTAAAATTTGCCCAAATTATTTCCTTTAATTCTCCACAGAAATAATAACAACAAAAGAATCCAACCTTGTAAACCTTCAAGTCCTACACTGGTCTCATGTTCAGCATGTAATGCTGAGCAAGAAATCATCACAGACTGGAAACAGCATGTGTCATCCAGAGCTGCCTTAGAAGTCCGAGGCCTGCCGGCTTCTCTGCTTGCGTCTTCAGTCAATGAGGCTATAGGACACGTCGGTGCTTCCGGACTTACTCACTCGGATTGCTGAAAGAACTGATTTTCTTCAAGCCTTCCTTCTCAACTTCCCTATGGTTATCATCTATCTGGACGCTGCTCTTATCTACAATTTCTTAGAGGAGGTAAGTGAAGACAAAGGATTCAACCATTGCAACCAGCATTCTTCCTTTTCCCACTTCTCCTAGCTTTTTACAATGACTTCAAAGACACTGGAACTTGAACTCCAGTTTTCCTCTTTACCAACAGGTGTTTTTGTCATCTTTCATTTTCTCGTGTGTGAACTTCTTTGAACTTGTATACATATGCTCATATTCTACTCCCATGAAACTTTGCTGAAACTTCCTCTACCTTTGACAGCACTCAGCAAAGCTATCCACTGTCTGACCCTATTAGGACACTGATGGACACTTACATGAAGTAAGTGCCTCTTCACTATTCTTTTAAATTATTCAGATTCTCCACATCTGTCTTTAAATTTTACAAGACTTCAAGTTATTTAGTTGTCTGAATTCATTCTTCTCTCTTGATTAATTCCTCCTCTCCTTAACAAAAATCATTGAAATTCATTGTTTTGATAATACATCTGCTGCATTAACTTAATACAGTTTGACACTAATATAAAGTTCAAATAGAAACTTTAAGATATATGAGCTGGAGATATAACTGTTGTATGACATTTATCCTGCAGATATGTATTGATCTTTACCTCTTGCCTAAATTAATGAAGCTGTTATATAGCAATTTGAAATAATCTCTTCCTGGAGGAAGACCATGAGAATCCAAAATTAAATACTCCAATTCTTCCCCACAGTTCTGGAAACTCACTAGATTCACAAGACCCATTCCCAAGATTATTGAGACAGCAAGCAGCTACTGGGGTAGGAGACTCTCCAGCCAGCCTAAGCTTCCAGAAAGAGACTTTAACAAGCTGCCCCGGCTTCAGTTATGTAGAGAGTTCTAGTGAGATAGCTTATGAACCACACCAGGATGGTTTTTCAGTGATGATGTTGCCTTTGAAGCATCCTTGCTCCGTTTAGTAACCTTCACCCTTACTTCGATAAGTAATCTCAATAAACTCATTTGTTTGCCAGGTTGGTCTTTGGTATAATTGTTAATTTAATCTCCAATTGGTTTCCTATGTCATTGTATAGAGGCTTGTGTGGAATCTCCCAAATAAAACTGTCAAAAGAGTTGCTCAGTGTTACAGTATTTGCCAAGCATGCAAAAGACCCTCTGTTTAATTCCTAATACTGTAAAAAACAACAAGGAACTGTTATCTATTTCTTTTCATTTATATTTACATATTTTTAAATTTCAGAATTGTAAAACTGCACATGGTACTATATTACATATTTTCATTCAAGTATATATTGTGTAGTGAACACAACCTCATACCTTACCCCTTTCTCTATTTTTTATTAAAAATGTAATTATACAATTTAAAATTTTTTACAGGTTCCCTCCCTCCCCTCTCCTCCCCCCAAACCCCCTCCTCTCCCTCCTCTCCCTCCCCATCCCCCAGTGCCTCCCCCCCAATTCCTAGAGAGTCCTTTATTGTGTACGCCTGACTCTCCACTGGGTCCTCCTCTCCGATGACATATAAGGACCCAGTGGCATTTCTATAAGCCCTTTCTCTTGTTCCCCTTAAGCATAGGAGCACTACTATGGCTGTCAATCCCTTGCCTCCAGGGATCTCAGTGCCCTTAATAGATGCTAGACTTTATGAGGGCAACAGTGCGGTGGACATTGTGCAGGGCATGCAAAGTCCCATTATGATTGCTTTGGCCCCAACTATTGTTGAGAATCTTTCAAATCGTTGCTCCTCCCATCCTTTTGCTCTTACAATCTTACCGCACCCTCTTCCGCAAATGTCCCTGAGCTCCAGGATGGGGAGAGATTAGGCTGGCCTAGCTCTTATGTGATTGATATAGAGTCTCTGAAGTTCTGGATTGTGGTTTGTTGATTTTCTTTTGCAGTTTTGCTGCTCCTGCAATGCCCTTCACTCCATCCTGCTGGGCACTGTATGTCACCCCCTGGCCAGAGACAAAAAGCTGTTAAACTGGAGTCTTGTTATAATAGCACATTCAAGGGTAGTTGTAATAAAAGTAGGAAAACTCGGTGAGGGAGGGGTCCATCACCCATTTGCAAAGTGATTACTTTTTATCTGCTAGACTATATGCCCTTCCCTTCTGGTGAGATCAGGAAAGAACGTCTGTGAACTTAACCAGGTTTCTCATTACTTACTTGCAGACCTTGATGGAGGCCTATTTTCTCTGCTGTAACATGGTACCCTCTCTCCTTGTTTCTGGTGTGGCCCTCAAACCCCATCTCTCTTGTTCATAATCCTTACAATTACTGTGTTACATAAGTTTACTTTTGAGTGTCTCAATGTGGGCTGGGTGAGTTTGGTACTAGGAGCCACCTATTAGGGAGTAGATACAGTGCTTAATTTTCTGGGTTTGGGATACTTCACTTAATATAATTGTTTCTAGTGACATCCATTTCCCAGCAAATTCCAGTAATTCATCATTTTTGATGGCTGAGTAGTACTCCATTGTATAGATGTACCACAGTTTTCTTATCCACTCGTCAACTGTTGGACATTTAGGTTGATTCCATGACTTTGCTATTGTAAACAGTGCTGCTATGAACATGGTCGAGCTTGTGTTATCGAGGCGAACCTCTGCTGCATGGGGGGTTATTCCCAAAAGTGGAATAGCAGGGTCATATGGCATTTCAATCTTTAATTTCTTTAAGAATCTCCAGACGGCTCACCAGAGTGGCTGTATGAGCCTGCATTCCCACCAGCAATGTAGGAGAGTTCCCCTCTCTCCACATCCTCTCCAGAATTTGTCGTTGTTTGTACTGTGGATTTCTGCCATCCTGACCAGGGTGAAATGATATTTCAGGGAGGTTTTGATTTGCATTTCCCTGATGGCTAAGGAAGTGGAGCGTTTTTTCATATATTTGTTAGACATTTTAATTTCATCCCTGGTAAAGTTTCTTTTAAGTCCCGGGGCCCATTTTTTAATTGGGCCATTGTTTTCCTTGGAGTTTAGTTTTCTAAGTTCTTTGTGCACTCTGGACAGTAGAGCTCTATCAGATATGTGATTAGTGAAGATTTTCTCCCATTCTGTGGGTTGCCTTTGAGCTCATGTTACAATCTCTTTATCTGAACAGAAGCTCTTTAATTTCACAAGATCCCAACTGTTGAGAGTTGGTAGCAATGACTGTGCCATTGGATGTCTGTTTAGGAAATGTTGGCCTAGCCCAATCAGCTCGAGGGAGTACCCTATCCTTTCAAGTATGGTTTTTAAAGTCTCTGGCCTTAAATCAAGGTCCTTGATCCATGTGGAATTAAGTCTTGTGCATGGTGACAAGTATGGGTCCAGCTTTAATCTTCTGCATGTGGAGATCCAGTTTTGCCAGCACCATTTGTTGAAGATGCTGTTCTTTTTCCATTGGATTCTTTGGGCCCCTTTGTCAAAGACCAAGTGGCTGTAAATTTGTGGGCTTATATCTGGGTCTTCAACCCTTATCCATTGATCTGTGTGTCTATTTTGGAACCAGTACCAGGCAGTTTTTATAACTATGGATTTGTAGTATAGACTAAGGTTTGGTATGGTAATACCTCCAGCAGTGTTTTTGTTACTCAGGATTGTCTTTGTTATCCTGGGTCTTTTGTGCCGCCATATGAATTTTGAGATTGTTTGGTCAACTTCTTTAAAGAATTGCTTTGGGATTTTAATTGGTATACCATTGAATTTGTATATTGCCTTTGGTAGGATGGTCATTTTTACAATGTTGATTCTACCAATCTAGGAACATAGGAGGTCTTTCCACCTTCTGGTGTCTTCTGCTATTTCTTTCTTTAGGGTTTTAAAGTTTTCATTGTAAAGGTCTTTTACCTCCTTGGTTAGGTTTATACCAAGGTATTTCATTTTTTTAGGGGCTATAGTAAATGGGATTGTTTCTCTCAAGGCTTTTTCGCTTCTTTCATTCTGGGCATATAGGAAGGCCTCTGATTTTTGCACATTTATTTTGTATCCTGCCACCCTGCTGAACTTCTCAATTAGTTCCAGGAGCTTCCTGGTGGAGTTTTTGGGATCACTCAGGTATAAGATCATGTCATCTGCAAATAGAGATAGCTTGACTTCTTCCTTGCCGATTTGAATCCCTCTTATGTCCCTTTCTTGTCTTATGGCTTCGGCTAAGACTTCAAGTACAATATTGAATAGAAGTGGTGAGAGTGGACAGCCTTGTCTTGTTCCTGATCGAAGTGGGAATGCTTCCAATTGTTCCCCATTGAGCATAATCCTTGCTGTGGGCTTGTTGTATACAGCTTTTATTATATTGATAAAGGTTCCTTCCATTCCTACTGTCTCTAGCGTTTTGATCATAAAAGGCTGTTGGATCTTGTCAAAAGCTTTTTCTGCATCTATCGAGAGTATCATGTGGTCTTGGACTTTGGACTGACTGGTTTACATGATGAATTACATTTATTGATTTGCGTATGTTGAACCAACCTTGTGTGCCGGGGATGAAGCCTACTTGGTCCCCATGAATGATCTTTTTAATATGTTTTTGAATCCGATTTGCTAAGACTTTGTTGAGAATCTTTGCGTCTGTGTTCATCAGGGAGATCGGCCTATAGTTTTCTTTTTTAAGTGAATCTTTATTAGGTTTTGGGATTAAAACGATATTAGCTTCATAGAAGGAATTTGGTAGTGTTCCTTCCTTTGCTATTTGATGGAACAGTTTAAGGAGTATTGATGTTATTAACTCCTTAAATGTCTGGTAGAATTCTGTGCTGAATCCATCTGGTCCAGGCCTTTTTTTGGTGGGAAGATTCGAGATTACTTCTTCAATTTCCTTGTATGTTATAGGACTATTTAAAGAATTCACAACTTCCTGATTCAATTTAGGTAAGTTGTGTTTACTTAGAAATTCATCCATCTCTTTTGTGTTGTCAAACTTCACAGAGTATAAGTTTTTGAAATGTGATGTTATAATTCTCTGGATTTCTTGGGTATCCGTAGTGATAACTCCATGTTCATTTCTAATTTTGTTAATTTGGGTTTTCTCTCTCTTGCTTTTGGTTAATTTAGCTAGGGGTGTATCAATCTTATTGATTTTTTCAAAGAACCAGCTTTTTGACTGGTTGATTTTTTCTATCGTTTTCTTAATCTCGATTTCAGATATTTCTCCCCTTATTTTGCTAATCTCCTCTCTTCTACTACTTTTGGGATCAGATTGCTCTAGTTTCTCTAAAGCTTTAAGCTGCATTGTTAAGTTGTTTATTTCTGATGTTTCCATTTTTTTGATGTAGGCATTAAGAGCTATGAACTTACCTCTTAGAACAGCTTTCATTGTGTCCCAGAGATTTTGGTAAATTGTATTTTCGTTATCATTCACTTTCAGGAAATTTTGAATTTCCTTTTTAATTTCTTCCTGAATCCAGTTCTTATTCAGCATCATATTGTTAAGTTTCCAGGAGTGAGTGTATTTTCTCTTGTTTGGTGTGTTGTGGATGTCCAGCTTTAGGCCGTGGTGGTCTGATAGGGCACAGGTTAGAATTTCAACTTTTTTGTATATGTGTAGATTCGTTTTGTGGCCCAATATGTGATCTATTTTGGAGAAAGTTCCATGTGCTGCTGAGAAAAATGTGTATTCTTTGCTACGTGGGTGAAAAGTTCGATAGAGATCTGTAAGGTCCATTTCTTTCAGGGCTTGATTAAGTTCCAAAGTGTCTCTGTTAAGCTTTTGACCTGTTGATCTATCCCATGTTGAGAGGGCGGTGTTGAAGTCCCCAAGAATTATCGTTTGGGGGTTGATTTCTTGCTTTAGACGCTGTAGAGTTTTCTTAATGAATGTGGAGGGGCCCATATTGGGTGCATATGTGTTCAGTATTGTGAAGTCTTCCTGGTGAATTGTACCTGTGACTAAAATGTAGTATCCATCCGTGTCTCTTATAATTTTCTTTGGTTTGAAGTCCACTTTGTCTGATAACATAATGACTACCCCTGCCTGTTTTCTGCTTCCATTTGCTTGTAGAATTGTTGACCAGCCTTTTATTTTTAGAGCGTGCCTATCTTTTGTGGTAAAATGGGTTTCCTGCAGGCAGCAGATTGATGGATTGTGATTTTTAATCTAAGTTTGTAATCTGTGTCTCTTGTTCGGTGAATTAATTCCATTAACATTTAGTGTTATAATGGAGAAACTATTTTTAAATTCCAGACATTTATTAGTCTTTTTAATAAGTATATTGCTTCGCTTTTAATGGTGTTATATTTGCCTTCTGTTCTCCTGGATATGCCTGTATATTTCTTCATGCTTGAGTATTATTTCTAGCATTTTTTGAAGGCCTGGTTTGGTGGACATGTATCCCTTCAAGTTCTTCCTCCTTTCTCATACCTCTTCCCTCTCATTGCTTCCCAGGCAATTTCACTTTTACTTCCATGTCCTGTATTCAAGCCTGATTTTATGTATCTATATAAAATATGGAAACTACAAATGATGGAAAATATGTAATATTTGTCTTTCTGAACCTGACTTAATTCAATTAATCTCTCTTCAACTATATCTCTCTTCCTGCAGACAGCATAAATATACTTCTCTGTCTTAAAAAGTTGGGTTTATATACCATTTTCTCTATCTATTCCTGTGTCATTGGACAGGTTGGTTCCATCACTTAGCCATTGTGAATAGTTCTGCAATCAGCTTGATGTGAAGTAGCTCTGTGATCTGTGACAGGAGTCATTTGAGAGAATGTCTAGATGTGCATCAGCTAGGATCCATGGTAGATGCATTTTTAGGTTTTTGAGGAAACTGCTTTTTACAGTGGTTGGTCTAGCTCACATTCCCACTAGCAGCCTTTTGTTGTCATTGGTTTTCTTAATAACAGTCATTGAGACAGAAAGGGTCATGTCAATGTAGTATTAATTAGCATTTTTCTGATGGCTAATGAGGTTAGAAAGTTTTGTTATATGTTTATTGGAAATTATCACTTCGTTTTTTAAAACTATCTGTTCATATTATTCATATTATTTTTGTTGCTGCTTGATTTCTTGCTATTTAGATTATTTTATTATTATTTATTCAACTGTGTGCATGTGCGTGTGTATGTGCACGCACGTGTGTGTCTGTGTGTGTGTGTGTCTGTGTATGTGTAGAACCACGGACGAATCGGGAACCACCAAGGACCGCCTTCACCTCCTTCAGCCCCAGAATTCACAGGCTCCGCCCTACCAGGACCAGAAGCGCAGGCCGCCCCCGCTTCCGCCTGGCATCTATACGTGGGATCTGGGATCCGAACTCAGGACCTTCCGCCTGCAAAGCGGAGGCTTAACCCCTGAGCCACCTCTCCAGCCCCGCTATTTAGATTTTTGAGCTATTGGTGTAGCCTACCCATTGCTCCACTGTCAGATGTATAGCTAACATAGGATATTCTCCTATACAAAATACTATCTTTTCATGTCATTAAATATTTTTGAGGCTATACAGAAGCTTGTTGATTTCATGATGTTCCATTGTCATTTGTTGGCCTTATTTCCTAATTAACGAGAATCCTATTTAGAAAGTGTTTGCCTATGCCATTATTTAAAATGACTTCCTTATTTTTTTTCCATTAGTAGTATCACTGCTCAATTCCATTTAGAATTGATTTTTTTAACAGGATAAAAATAGTAAACTAACTTCACTATTCAACTTTGTTGAAGAGATTTGTTTGTTCCAATGAGTCCATTGTATCCTATATTCTACAATGGCTTTTTGATGACATTGTCTGTCTTTCTACAGTAATTATACAGTAGTTAAAGAAGCATGTATGTTAGTACTTTAATGATCATTTTATTGAATCTACCTGGGTTGGAGATTTTATTGGCTTTTCATTTATTATACATTCGATATTCTTTTTTGTTGTAGATCTGTTTAAATTGCTTATCTCATTTTTCCCTATCTCTTAGATTTTCCAATTTAGTGGAACATAAGATTCTCAGGTGTGCCCTAGTGGTTTATTGAACTTCACTGATACTTGCTATGATGACTAAGTTTTTATTTTTAATTCTGGAAACTTTATTCTTCTCCCAATTTTGGTTAATTTGGATACAGTGTCATCAATCCTACTTACCTTTTCAAAGAACCAACTCTTGTTTTATTGAATCTCTAGCTTTTTCCTCATCTCCATTTCATTAATTTCTGCCTTAATCTTAGCCTTTTTCTCCTGATGATTTGGGGTTTGACGTATTCTTGCTTTCCAAGGGACCTTGATTCACTGTTAAGCTATTTATTTGAGATCTCTTTGATTTATTTAATGTAGAAATTTTTATCTTAGACCTCCTTTGGAGTGCTTTCAGCATATTCCATAGGTTTTGTTAAATTAAGTTTTCATTTTCATTTGTTCCATGAAATTTTTATGTCCTTCTTGATTTCTTTGACAACCCATTCAACACAACTAGTACTATGTTGCTTAGTCTCCTCGAGTTTCTGTATGTTCTCTAGTTTCTTTTGCTTTTGAGTTCTAGATTTATTCTATTGGGTCCAATGTAAAATTATTTCATTTCCTTACATTTCTTAAGATTTGACTTGTGTCATATTATATGATCTATTTTAAATAAATTTCCATGGGCTGCTGAGAATTTACATTCTATAATGTTTTGACAGAGTGTTTTCTTGATGTCTATTAGATCCATTAAAGCTAAAATAACTCTGAGACCTTCATAGACAAATAAAATTCCTTGTACTGCATATGTAATACGCCCTAATAAGCTATTTGTCAAAGAGAGTCTCAAAGTCTCCTAAGACAATATAAGTTTTTGCAATTGCTCTTGGTAGACTACCAGAAACAGACAGCAAGACCCTCTTGATAAAGTTACTATATACGTTGATCACAGATAGGCCTAATCTGGAGATTTTTTTTAACTTACCAGTTTATATGGTACCAGAACATGCAATGTGAGCAGTTCTGGAGAGAAGAAAAATCAACGGTGCACCTAGGTATGAAAACTTTGAACTTCAGTGGCAACCACACTACAAGAAGGGTCATCAGTGAAATAGCAGTATCAATGCTGTGGAGATAACCAGTTGCTTTCTGATTATATTTAAGACCAACTTTTCAGCAGGGAACATATCCTTATAACTACAAACCAGGAAGAGGAGACTATAAACCCCTAAGGAGAAAAATCTGCTAAGATTTAGCTTTAAGAATTTGATATCAAACTGCCTTTTTAATATTTACCATGTGTACCCATGGTTAGAGAAGCTCTTTACACTCAACCTTGAAGCTTCCATTTACAATTGAAGGTGTCTGACACAGAGAATAACAAGTGAACAGAACAAGTGACAGAATAATACATAGGATAAATGACTGTAGGCTGCTTGGCCTAAACAAGATATCCAAGTCACCCCAGAAACCAGGACTCAGGGAACATCACAGAAGAAGGGGTGGTGAGAATGTAAGAGTATGCAAGTGGAGTGGAATACAGGTCAATTGTACCTTCCAGACACAAAACGCTACTCGTGAGCACACTATTTCTGCTTTGCACAACATTTGGTCTATCAACATTACACCATGGAAGGGAAAAAATATCAAAAGCGGTAAAAATGTAAGTCCTCCATAAGAGACTGATGAAAGTTAATGCTGGATAGAGAGAAAGAAAGTTACTTTCTCAATGGTATACCTACTCATAAATCATTCATGCTCCATCAAGCACTCAGATATAAGCCATTAATGGCAACCCAAATGAAACTTAGTGGAACACACACAAAAGTATATAAAAGCAGGAGAGAGACTGGTGAGAAAGAAAAATCTTTGTAGTGGGAAAAAGAAGATTAGAATTGGATAATAAGGGCTAAATATAACATGAATTAATTTATTGTATCATGTATGAAATCCTACAAGAAAATAAACAAACAGATAAAAAATTAAATCCTTTTTTGGGGGGCTCTAGAACTGCACAGGGCACTGAGCTCAGGGCTTGCCCTTGGCCACACCCCTAGCCTCTGGGACAACAACAGACTTTGGCAGATCACTCCCATCAATCAATAGCAGAACCTCCCAGAGTTTAACAGACTCCATAGGAACTACAAACCTGGAATCAGAGCACCAATATCTTGCTACTGAGGACACTAAAGCTCCTTCATCAACCAGAAGGAATCTTCACATCCAACCCTAAGATAAGTAATCCTTTTTACTTTCCTTCTTATCTCAATTGACAGTCACTTCTGCTTCAGACGTCTGTACATCATACCCAAAAACCCACACCGACCCCTTAGGACATTAACCATTCACCCTCACATACCTGAAAAGAACTAAAGTTGTCATAACACACTAATCTCAAACCCATGGCTACTAAACCCATCCTATTTAACAAAATAAAGCTGATCTAATACTTAACCCAAACCATACATAACAACCCTTCACACCCTATCTCAAACATCCAGGCAAATTTAGACCTGAACTTTGTCTCCCCAAGAACATTTTTTGGTAGCATAATCACATTATCACATTACTCATAAAATAACAGCAAGAACCTTTCCCCACCCGCCTGGGATGCGCACAGTCCAGCCCGGACTCACTGCGACCTAAGTAAGCCCCCCCAAACCCCAAACCCCAGTTCAAACAATTCAGTTCAGTGAAAAACACACAGAAATTGAAAGAAGGTCTTAAGAGTTAAAACAATGCCCAAGTCAAAGTGCAAATCCATGAGAAATAACACCCAAGTAAACAAATCTCCCACTGAAGGAATTAATCCCATGTTAGACTCCAACCAGAACAAATCCACAGAAAATGGCCAAGAAAGCCTGACCCAGGATAATGACTTTCAAAATATGATCATTACCATGTTCAATACTGTGAAAGAGGAAATCTGGGAGGAATTAAATAAACGCTAAAATCACATTGAAGAGGAACACAACAGACACTTGGAGGAGTTGAGAAAAACAATTCAAGAAACAAAAACAGGCATAGAACAGTTAAAACAGACTCAAGTAGAGTTTAAAACTGAACTAAAAGACAAGTTATCTTCAACCCAGAACTCAACAGAGAGTCTTACCAGCAGAACAAACAAAGCAGAAAATAGAATTTCAGACCTTGAAGACAAAGTGGGAGTATTAACCAGTTTAATGGAAGAGGTGGTTAAAGCCAAAAAGAAACTCGAGAGAAATATTCAAGAGGTAGGGGATACCCTGAAGAAGCCTAACATGCGTATTCATGGAATACCAGAGCAAGAATCCAAAATACCACACCTGAGAAAATTTTTCCAACTATCATCAAAGAAAACTTTCCTCATCTAAAAAAAGAGAGGCCCATCCATATACAAGAGGCATTCGGCACCCCAAACAGATATGACCAAAATAGAAACTCAACACTGCAAATAATAGTTAAAACGCTCCACATTCAACATAAAGAAATGGTGCTGAGAGCTTCAAGGGAAAAAAAAAAAAGTCACTTTTAAAGGTAAACTTATTAAAATAACAAATGACTTCTCAATGGAAACAGTAAAAGCAAGAAGAGCTTGGAGAGACGTACTTCATGTATTAAATGAGCAAAAATGTCAACCCAGGCTGATTTACCCCGCAAAACTATCCGTCATGATCGAGGAAGAAAGGAAACATTTCCAGCACAAAGACAACTTGAAGGGATACATGTCCACCAAACCAAGCCTTCAAAAAGTGCTAGAAATAATACTCAAGCTTGAAGAAAAAAACAGGCATATCCAGGAAAACAGAAGGGAAGTATAACACCACCAAAACCTAAAAGCGAAACATACACTTACAAAAGCCACTAAACATAATAAATGTCTGGAATTAAAAATAGTTTCACCATTATAACATTGAATGTTAATGGAATTAACTCACCGATCAAGAGACATATATTACAAACTTGGATTAAAAATCACAATCCATCAATCTGCTGCCTGCAGGAAACCCATCTCACCACAAAAGATAGGCACATCCTAAAAATAAAAGGCTGGTCCAAAATTCTGCAAGCTAATGGAAGCAGAAAACAGGCAGGGGTAGCCATTATGCTATCGGACAAAGTGGACCTCAAACCAAAAAAAATCATGAGACACAGATGGATACTATAGTTTAGTCACAGGTACAATTCACCAGGAAGACTTCACAATACTGAACATACATGCACCCAATACGCCCCCCCCACAATCATTAAACAAACCCTACAAGGTCTAAAGTGAGAAATAAATCCCAAAACAATAATTCATGGGGATTTCAACACCGCCCTTTCAACATTAGATAGATCAACAGGTAAAAAACTTAACAGAGACACTTTGGAGCTTAATCAAACCCTTACTGAAATGGACTTTACAGATCTCTATCGAACTTTTCATCCACATGCCAAAAAATACACATTTATCTCAGCAGCACATGGAACTTTCTCTAAAATGATCACATATTGGGCCACAAAACAAATCTCCACATATAGAGGAAAGTTGAAATTCTAGCCTGTACCTTATCAGACCACCATGGCCTAAAGCTTGACATCCACAACACAACAAGCAATAGAAAATACACTCCAAAGTTCAAGATTACATGATACTCTCGATAGATGCAGAAAAAGTTTTTGACAAGATCCACCAGCCTTTTATGATCAAAACCCTAGGGAAGGTTGGAATGGAAGGAACCTTTATCAATATAATAAAAGCTGTAAACAACAAGCCCACAGCAAGGATTATACTCAATGGGGAAAAACTTGAAGCATTCCCACTTCTATCAGAAATTAGACAAGGCTGTCCACTCTCACCACTTCTATTCAATATTGTACTCGAAGCCTTAGCTAAAGCCATAAGACAAGAAAGGACATAAAAGGGATTCAAATTGGCATGGAAGAAGTCAAGTTATCTCTATTTGCAGATGACCTGACCTGAGTGATCCCAAAAACTCTACCAGGAAGCTCCTGGAACTAATACGGAAGTTCAGCAGGGTGGCAGGATACAAAATAAACGTGCAAAAATCAGTGGCCTTCCTTTGTACCCAGAATAAAAGAAGTGAAAAAGCCCTGAAAGAAACAATCCCATTTACCATAGCCCTTAAAAAAATGAAATACCTTGGTATAAACCTAATCAAGGAAGTAAGAGACCTTTATAATGAAAACTTTAAAACCCTAAAGGAAATTGCAGAAGAAACCAGAAGATGGAAAGACCTCCCATGTTCCTGGATTGGCAGAATCAACATCATAAAAATGAACATCCTACGAAAAGACAATATATAGATTCAATGCTATACCAATTAAAATCCCAAAGCAATTCTTTAAAGAAGTTGACCAAACAATCTCAAAATTCATATAGAGGCACAAAAGATCCAGGATATCAAAAACAATCCTGAGTAACAAAAGCATAGCTGGAGGTATCACCATACCAAACCTTAGTCTATACTACAAATCCATAGTTGTAAAAACAGCCTCATAGTGGCTCCAAAATAGACACACGGATCAATGGATAAGGGTTGAAGACCCAGATATAAGACCACACAACTACAGCCATTTGATCTTGACAAAGGGGCCCAAAAAATCCAATGGAAAAAGAACAGCATCTTCAACAAATGGTACTGGCAAAACTGGATATCCATAAGCAGAAGATTAAAACTGAACCCGTACTTATCACCATGTACAAGAATTAATTCCAAATGGGTAAATGACCTCGATATAAGGCCAGACACTATAAAAACCATAGTTGAAAGGGTAGGAAGCTCTCTCGAGCTGATTGGGCTAGGCCAACAGTTTCTAAACGGACATCCAATAGCACAGTCACTACAACCAACTCTCAACAGATGGGATCTTGTGAAATTAAAGAGCTTCTGTTCAGATAAAACGATTGTAACTCAAACACAAAAGCAACCCACAGAAGGGGATAAAATCTTCACAAACCACATATCTGATAGAGCTCTATTATCCAGAGTACACAAAGAACTTAGAAAACTAAACACCAAGAAAACAAATGGCCCAATTAAAAAATGGGCCTTGGAACTTAAAAGAAACTTTGCCAAGGAGGAAATTAAAATGTCTAACAAATATCTTTTAAAATGCTCCACATCCTTAGCCATCAGGGAAATGCAAATCAAAACTTCCCTGAAATATCATCTCACCCCGGTCAGGATGGCAAAAATCCACAATACAAACAACACCAACTGCTGGAGAGGATGTGGAGAGAGGGGAACTCTCCTACATTGCTGATGGGAATGCAGGCCCATACAGCCAGTCTGGCGAGCCGTCTGGAGATTCTTAAAGGAACTAAAGATTGAAATGCCATATGACCCTGCTATTCCACTTTTGGGAATAACCCTCCATACAGCAAAAATTCATCTCGATAGCACAAGCATGACCATGTTCATAGCAGTACTGTTTACAATAGCACAGTCATGGAATCAACCCAAATGTCCCAGTTGACAAGTGGATAAGGAAACTGTGGTACATCTATACAATGGAGTACTACTCAGCCATCAAAAATGATGAATTACTGGAATTTGCTGGGAAATGGATGTCATTAGAAACAATTATATTAAGTGAAGTATTCCAGACCCAGAAAATTAAGCGCCATATGTAGTCCCTAATAAGTGGCTCCTAGTACCAAACCTACCTAGAGACACTCAAAGATAAATTTCTGTAATACCTACAGTAATTTCAAGGATTATGAACAGGAGGGATGGGGTAGGAGGGTCACACCAGAAACAAGGAGAGAGGGGACCATGTTACAGCAGAGAAAATAGGCCACCATCAAGAACTGCAAGTAAGTAATGAGACATCTGATTAAGTTCACAGACTTTCCTTCCTGATCACTTACAACTGATGGGGTATGATCTCACCAGAAGGGGAGGGCATATAGTCGGGCAGATAAAAAGTAACCATTTTGCAAATGGGTGATTGACCTCCTCCCTCACTGCAGTTTCCTACTTTTATTACATCTATCTTTGAATATAGTCTTATAACAAGACTCTAGTTTAACAGCTTTTTATCTCTGGCCAGAGGGTGACATCCAATACCCATCAGGATGGAGTGAAGGGCATTGCAGGAGCAGCATAACTGGAAAAAAAAAATCAACAAACCATAATCCAGAACTTCAGAGACTCTATATCAACCACCTGATACTAGGCCAGCCTAATCTCTCCCCATCTAAAAGCTCAGGGAAATTTGCGGAAGAGGGGGCAGTAAGATTATAAGAGCACAAGGATGGGAGGAGCAATGATATGCAAGATACTCCACACAAGTTAGGGCCGAAGCAATCTTAATTGGACTTTGAATGCCCTGTGCAATGTCCAATACGCTATTGACCTCACAAAGTTTAGCATTTGCTAAAGGCACTAAGATCCTTGGAGGCAAGGGATTGACAACCACAGTAGTGTTCCTATGCTTAAGGGGAACACAGGAAAGGGTTCAGGGGAATGCCACTGGGTCCTTGCACTTCATCGGAGAGGAGGACCCAAAGGAGAGTTTGGTATGCACATTAAAGGATGCTCCAGGGATTAGGGGGGAGACACTGGGAGATGGGGAGGGAGGGGAGAAGGGAAGGGGGAGCAGGGGGGTTGGGGGGAGGTGAAGGGAGGGAGGGGACTGGTGAACCTGTTAAGTTTGTATGAGCGGAAATAATAATAATAAAAAATGTTAAAATAAATAAAATAAAATAAAATAACAGCAAGGAACCTAGACCAAGACCTTAAACACCTAGGTAAACAATAGCAGTAACAGTTCAAGTGAGTAATTCTGTCCCACTCATAACAGTCATAAATACTCACCAAGAAAGATTCTAGAAATCAAACGAAATGACCAGGGCACACCATAAATTCACAAGAAACAACAAAAACAACTCCCCAACAAAAAAATCATTGACCCCTCCGACTCCACTCTATATAGAGCAGCCTCAATCAGAACCTCACAGCAATGAGACTTCAGCTCATCAAATCTGCACAGTGGTGAACATGTCAGCATAGCCCCATGGGACTGACATGGATCTTAGCAGAAATAGTTTCATGCAGTAGGATCTTTAGGGGCAAGAGGGTTAAGGGGTCAACCAGAGGTAGGAGAGTACTGCCTCTCTGTCTGCCACAGAGGCATGAAACCCCATGAGAACATATGATACAGTGGGAACCCAAGGACCCATAAAACCAAGGTCAGGAGAATAGGGAATAGACTAGGCCCACATAGGGATGGGAGGAATGGTGGGTTGGGAATGAGAACAAAAAGGAAGAGAGGAAGGAAGAAAATGGAGAATAAGGGAGACAAGGAGCATGTATATGAAAATTTAAATTTAATACATTTATTTTAAAAGAAATATCAATATAAACAGAAGCAGAATCAAACTGCAGATCTACATAGCATCCATTCTCTTCCAGTAGCAAAGTTCTCCCCACTTCGATGTTGTACTTGGTTGCAGCAAATTGGACAGTTATGAAGATGGGTGTTCATTTCAATGTAAGCTTTCATTAGGACACAATGAAGCTACAAATGTGTACAAATATTACATTCTTAATAAAATCTAAACTTCAACTTCAAAAAAGTTGAGCCCATAATGATAGATACTTACTAGAATAAGCCCTCAGAGAGTAGTCAAGAACTCAATAAGCAAGACAAGAATTTTCAAAGCATGATCTTTACCGTGATCAAAATAATGAAAGGGGAAATCCAATAAGCCAATATGAGCAGGAGCACAACAGGCACCTAGATGAAATGAAAACAGCCTATTGAAGAAAAAAACTAGGCATAGAGCAGTTGAAAAAAATTCATGGAGATTAATTGAAATTAAAAATAAGCTACCTATAATCCAAAATTCTACAGAAAGTCTTACCAGCAGAACCAATGAAGCAGAAAATAGAATATCAGAACTAGACAAGATGGCAGAACAAATTTGTTCAATCAAAGAGGTTGAAAAAGCAAAACAAAAAAACCAGAGAAGAATATTCAAGAGTTATGGGACTTCTTGAAGAAACCAAATCTGCACATTCATAAAATACCAATATAAGAAACCCATAAAGCCACGCAGGAAGATATTTTCACACTATCATTAAAAAAAAATTTTCCACATCTAAGGAAAGAAATCCTTATCCAAGTACAAGAGGCATATAACATACCAATCAGATATGACCAAAATAGAAGAAACTTGCCATGACAAATTATAGTCAAAACAACACAGATACTTGATAAGGACAATGTGCTGAAAGCATCAAGAAAAAAAGTCACATTTAAGGTAAGCCTATTAAAACAAGGGCTGATTTTCCAATGGAAACAGTAAAAGATAGAAAAGCTTAGAAAGATGTACTTCAAGTCATAAATGAACACAAATACCAATCCAGACTAATATACCCATCAAAATTATCAGTCATGATTGAGCATGAAAAAAATCTTCCACCATAAAGACAAGCCAGGCCAACAATAGATGCTAGAAAAGTTACTCAAGCTTGAAGAAAAACTCAAACATATACAAGAGGACAGAAAGAAAAAATAACTTCCAAGTAAAGAATACACACATAAAACCACAAAACACAGAAAACGACAGGAAAAAAAACAAGAATTTCTCAATTGTAACCCCAAATGCTAATGGAATTAACTCTCTAATCAAAAGACATAGGCTACAAACATGGAATAAACATCACAACCAAAAAATCTGCTGCCTTCAGGAAACACATCTCACCATGAAAGATAGGCACATTCTCAGAGCAAAGTTAAAAGTACTGCAAGCTAATGGAAAAAGGAAACAAGCAGAAGTAACAATTCTGCTTGAACAATTGTTCAAACCAAAAAAAAAGAGAGAGAGAGAGACATAGAAGGATGCTATATATTAGTAAAAAGAACAATTTATCAGGAAAGCTTCACAATACCGAATAGATACACACCTAATACAGGCTCAGCCACATTAATTACACAAACATTACAACACTTAAAACAACAAATCAACCCAAACACAATAATAGAAGGGGACTTCAACACCCCACTGTCACCGTTGGATAGGTCAATAGAACAAAAACTGAAGAAAGATACACTAGAACTTAATCAAAACATAACCCAAATGGACCTGACCAACCTCTACCAAACTGTCCAACCCAACTTCTTTTCAGCAGCCCATGGGACTGTCTCTAAAATAGACCACATATTGGGACACCTGTCAAGCCTCCCCATATACAGGAAAGTTAAAATAATATCCTGCACTCTACCTGACCCCAATGAAATAAAGCTAGATAACCACAACAAAGTAAATGTCAGAAAATATACAAAATTTTGGAAATTAAATACCATGATACTGAACAAGGAATGGGTTCAGGCAGAAGTCAAAAGGGAAATTAAAAAATTCCTAGAAGTAAATGATAATGAAAATGCAACATATCAAAATCTTTGGGATACGATGAGGGCAGTCCTAAGAGGAAAGTGTGTAACACCCAATGCCTATATAAAAATGGAAATATCATATGTAAACAACATAATGATGCAAATTAAAGCCTTAGGAAGACAAGGACAATCCAATCCCAAAAGATGTACATAAATTAATAAAATCAGAGGAGAAATATCTGAAATTGAGATAAAGAAAATGATAGAAAGAATCAATCAAAGAGTTGGTTCTTTGAAAAAAATCAATAAAGATTGACAAACCATTAGCCAAATTAACCAAAGTCAAAAGAGAGAAAACTTAAATTAATAAAACTATAGATGAAAATGGAGTCATTACAACTGACGCTAAGGAAATTCACAGAATCATTAGGGCATACTTCAAAAACCTATTCTCTACAAAGTACAACAATCAGAAAGAAATGGATGAATTTCTTAATAGACACAACTTACCAAAGTTGAATCAGGATGAGTTGAATTATTTAAACAGTCCTGTAACAAGTGATGAAATTTAAAAATTAATTACAAATCTCCCCAGCAATAAAAGTCCAAGACCAGATTCAGTGAAATTCTACCAAACTTTTGAACAACTAACACCACTACTCCTTAAACTATTCCATAAAATAGCAAAGAGAGGAACACTCGTTATTCTCTGTACAAAGTTTATATTACACTAATCCCAAAATCAAATAAAAATACAGTTAATAAAGAAAACTATAGGCCAGACTTTGTGATGAACACTAATCCAAATGGGATTTAAAAACATATCCAAAAAATCATTCACTATGATCAAGCAGGATTTATTCCAAGCACACAAAGTTGGTTCAACATACACAAATTAATAAATGTAATCCATCCCATAAACAAATGCAAGGGCCAAAAGCAAACCATTCTCTCCATAGATACAGAAAACTTTTTTGACAAGATCCAACACTTTTATTCAATACCGTACTGAAGGTCTCAGCTAGAGCTACTAGACAAGAGAAGGAAATAAAAGGGATACAAATAGAAAAAGAGCTCAAGTAATCTCTATTTACAGATAACATAATCCTTGATCTGAGAGACACCAAAGTTGCCACCAGGAAACTCCTGGAATATAAATTCAACAGAGTAGCAGGGTACAAAGTCTTTATTGCTTTTGGTAGGATGGTCATTTTTATGATATTAAACCCAGGAGCATGGTCTTTCCACCTTCTTGTGTCTTCTGAAATTTCTTTCCTTAAGATTTTAACAGTTTAGTTGTATATGTCTCTCATTTCCTTGGTTAGATTTATACCAAGGTATTTCATTTTTTAGGGGCTATTATAAATGGAATTGTTTTCTTTTAAGGACTTCCTCACTTTTTTCATCCTGGGTGTATGCAAAATCCACTTATTTTGAACATTCATATTCAATGCTATACCAATCAAATTCACAAGGAAATTCTTCAAAGCAATTGACAATGCAATCTCAAAATTCATACGCAAAATAATGCTGGAGGAATCACCAAGTCAGACCTTAATCTATATCAAAAACCCATAATAATAAAGACAGCATAGATCAATGGATGAAGATTGAAAATCCAGAAATAAGCCCATGCACTTACAGTCAATTGATTTTTGACATATGTGTTCAGAAAAATCAATGGCAAAAGAACAGTATCTTCAAAAAATGGTGCTGGCAAAATTGGATATTTACATGCAGACTGAAACTGGACCCTTACTTATCACCATGCATGAAAATCAAAAACCTTAACATTAGACCAGAGACTATAAAAATCTTAGAAGGAAGAGTATGTAATTCCCTCAAAATACTTGGAATAATCAACATAGGTGGCAGAGAATTGATGAATGGATAATGAAAATGTGGCATATATGCATGATAGAATATTACACAGTCATCAAAAATTGAATGCCACTGAGTCCTTATACCGCATTCAGAGAGGAGGACCCAGAGGACCCCAATAGCTCAGGAAATAGAACCAACTCTCAACAAATAAGATCTCATGAAATTAAATAGCTTTTGTTCAGAACAAAAAGACAACCCACAGAATTGGAGAAAATCTTCACTAACCACATATCTGACAGAGGACTAATATCTGGAGTGTACAATGAACTCAAAACCCCAAGGAGATAAACAGCCCAATCAGAAAGTGGGCCATGGAGTACTACTCAGCCATCAAAAATGATGAATTACTGGAATTTGCCGGGAAATGGATGTCATTAGAAACAATTATATTAAGTGAAGTATCCCAGACCCCGAAAATTAAGCACCGTATGTACTCCTTAATAGGTGGCTCCTAATACCAAACCCACCCAGCCCATCTTGAGACACTCATAGGTAAATCTATGTGTTACCTACAGTAATTGCAAGGATTATGAACAGGAGGGATGGGGTTGGAGGGCCACACCAGAAACAAGGAGAGAAGTGACCATGTTACAGTAGAGAAAATAGGCCTCCATCAAGGACTGCAAGAAAGTAATGTGACACCTAGTTAAGTTCACAATTCGTTCCTGATCATTTACAACTAAGGGGGTATGAACTCACCAGAAGGGGAGGGCATATAGTCTGGCAGATTAAAAAGTAACCATTTTGCAAATGGGTGATTGACCCCTCCCATTGCCTAACGCCATATGACCCTGCGATTCCACTTTTGGGTATAAGTATTATATCTACCCTTGAATGTGCTCGTATAATAAGACTCTAGTTTAACAGCTTTCTGTCTCTGGCCAGGGGGTGACATAGTGTGCCCATCACCATGGAGTGAAGGACATTACAGGAGCAACAAAACTGCAAAAGAAAATCAACGAACCACTATCCAGAGCTTCAGAGACTCTATATCAACCACCTAGAACTAGGCCAGACTAATCTCTCCCCATCCTGAAGCTCAGGGACATTTGCGGAAGAGGGGGCGGTAAGAGTGTAAGAGCAAAAGGATGGGAGGAGCAATGATTTGCAAGATACTCCACCCAAGTTAGGGTCGAAGCAATCATAATTGGATATTGCATGCCCGGCGCAATGTCCAGCACACTATTGATCTCACAAAGTCTAGCATCTGCTAAAGGCACCAAGATCCTTGGAAGCAAGGGATTGACAGCCACAGTAGTATTCCTATGCTTAAGGGGAACACAGGAAAGGGTTCAGGGAAATGCCACTGGGTCCTTGTAAGTCATCGGAGAGGAGTGCCCAGAGGAGAGTCAGGCATGCACAAGAAAGGACTCTGGGAATTGGGGCGGGAGGCACAGGGGCGGCAGGGGTGAGGTGAGCGAGAGCAGGGAGTTGGGGGGAGGAGGAGGGAGGGAGGGAACTGGTGTACCTATTAAGTTTGTATGAGCTGAAATAATAATAAAAAATGTGTTTAAAAAAAAAAAAAGAAAGTGGGCCATGGATAGTAAAAGGAACTTTTTCCAGGAAGAAATTGAAATGTCCAACAAATACCTTTAAAAAGTCCCACCTACTTAGCAAATCAAATTGGCGAAAATCCAAAAGACATACTAGAGAGGATGTGCTGGTGGGAATGCAGACTTGTACAATCACTATGGAAATCTCTATAATAGTTTCTAAAAATGTTAAAATTAGAAATGCCATATGACCCTGCTATACTACTGCTGGGAATATTCCCAAAAAATGTCATTGCACCCATGTTCATTGCAGCACTATTCACAATAGCAAAGTCATGGAATAATCAACATAGGTGCCAGACAATTGATGAATAGATAATGAAAATGTGGCATATATGCATGATAGAATATTACACAGTCATCAAAAATTGAATGCCACTGAGTCCTTACACTGCATCCAGAGAGGAGGACCCAGAGGAAAGTTTGACATACATATTAAAAGATGCTCCAGGGATGGGGGGAGAGTAGGCACTGGGAGATAGGGAGGGAGGAGGGGAAAGGAAGGGGAAAAGGGGGGAGGGAGCAAGGGGGTCCAGGGAGGGGTGGAGGGAAGAAGGGGGCCGATGTACCTATTAAGTTTGTATGAGCTGAAATAAATAAATAAATAAATTATAAAAAACGAGTTAATGAAATTTGCTGGTAAAGGGATGAAGTTAGAAAAAGTTATGTTGAGTGAAGTATCCCAAGCAAAGAAAACCAGACGCCATTCATTCTCCTTTGTAAGTGGAACCTAATTCCAAGCCAGCATAATGACATATTCAAGGGAAAAAATTTTTATTACCCACTGTAACCACAAAGGATCAGAAGTATGAAAGCAGGCAAAAGAAGACCCCAAGGGAATGGAGACAAAGGAACACAGTTCAATAGAGAAATAAGACTACTGTCAAGAAAAACTCATAATTAGTGAGATATCTGATCAGTTTCGCTCCTGTTCACTGGTGTTCGGATTAGCTTGAAGCACTGGATAGTGTTCTCTGTCATGTGAAGGAGGGCAACTTGTTAGAAGATAGCCAGATGATATCCTGGAGGTCGAACCCACTCATTACTGTGCTTTATTCCCAATCCTCTTTCTTCTTCAAGCCTTCCCTTATAGAAATGTCTGTCTTTAACAGTTTCTGTATTGATGTATAGGTGAGGATAAAAACACCAAGATAGGGGCTGAAGAGGTGGCTCAGGGGTTAAGCCTCTGCCTTGCAGGCAGAAGGTCCTGAGTTCGGATCCCAGATCCCACGTATAGACGCCAGGCAGAAGCGGGGGCGGCCTGCGTTTCTGGTCTTGGTAGGGCGGAGCCTGTGAATCCCGGGGCGGAACGAAGTGGAGGCGTCCATGGTGGTTCCCGTGTTCGTCCATGGTGGTTCCCTAGTTCGTCCGTGGTTCTACACACACACAGACACACACGCGTGCGCACACATACATACGCACACACGCACAATTGAATAAATAAAAAAAAAAAACACCAAGATAGAATGAAGCCTTGTGCAGTGAAAAAATAGCAAAATAGACATCAAATCTGAATCCAGAACACCAGCAACCCTACAATGTTCACCTAGAACCATGCAAGCCGAATCTTTCCCCATCCTGAGGGTCAGGGAACTTTGCAGAAGAGGAGGCAGTAAAACTGTAAGAGCCTAAAGATGTTGAGGTACAGAGCAAGCTACAAACAGGAACTCACAGCAATGGGACTTGACCTCCTCAGACTTGCACAGTGTGAATATGTCCACATGCTTCAATCCACTGGCATGGATCCCAGGAGAAATAGTTTCAGGAAGCAGGATCCTTAGGAGAGAGGGATCAGAGAGAAGTAGGAGAGTACCTATATCAATGCCCCAACCAAGGAAGGGCCTCTTAGTCTGCCAAAGGGGCCTGAACTCACACAAAAGCAGATGATATAGAGGGAACCTCAGGACCAGCAACCCTACAATGTTCACCTAGAACCATGTAAGCCAAATCTCTCCCCATCCTGAGGGTCAGGGAACTTTGCAGAAGAGGGGGTAAAACCGTAAGAGCCTGAAGATGTTGAGGTACAGGGCAAGCTACAAACAGGAACTCATGGTCAGGAGAACTAAAGGTCAGGAGACTAGGAGGGAGTAAACTGGACCCACAATATGAGGGGAAGGAGGATGAATGAATGAATGAGAGTAAGAGGGAAAGAGGAAGGAAGTAGGGAATGAAGGAGGTAAGGAGCCATGTATAACTAGGAATTTAAAACATTTAAAAATTAATTTAAAATAAAATATGCAACAAAAGTTGTTTAAGTCTCCTGAAAAATTAAATCCTTTAAGTATTACTTCCATAAAGTTGGCTTACTGACCATGAATTCCATCAGCTTGTTTTTTATCATGGGTAGGTTTTCATCATCTTTCCATTTTGATAGATGGTTTTGTTAGTCATGGCTATCTGATTTGGCAATATTGCTTCAAGCTCTGCTGGATTTTAAAGTTTCTTTTGAATAATCTGCTATATTCTGATGGGTCTGCCTTTAAAGTTACTTGTTTATTATCTCTTTAAGCTTTTATATACTATATTTATTCTGCATATTTAGTGATTTAATTTTATAATATAATAAGGGTAATTTCTTTCTTGGTTTTTTGTGTTAGGTATTCTAATGCCTCCTATACCTGGATTGGCATCTCTTGCCCTAGACTTGGAAATTTTTCTGCTATCTTATTGAAAGCATTTTCTGTCTTTAATATGTAATTCTTCTATTTTTTCTATAACCGTGACTCATAGATTTGATCTTTTTCTAGAGTCCCAAGGACTGTGTGTTCCATTTGTGCTTTCCTATTATCTTTGTTATTGTTTCAATGTTCCAACTCATTTACCTTGATTCAAGCAAAAATTCTGTCATCCATTTTGTGAATCTTATTTCTGTGAATTTCCTTGGAGGTTTTTTAGTTTATTAAATGTGGGACCTGAACATAAGAAATGCCATTTTGTATATCTTTCTCCATTTTTTACTTGTTCACTTGTCATCCCTCTGAAACCAGATGTGCTAAATGCTATGATTCTAACTATGACCAGATAAGTTCCAAATTAGGAAATACTTAATGTTCCTGGAGCCTCCCCCTCCAAACTGGAAGAGAAGCATTTACAGTAACATTTGATCCTTGCACAATCAACAGCCTCACGAACTTTGTCAAGGACAGAATTAATATGATAGTTTGTAAAAGTTGTGGTCAGAGCAGGTGGAACTATCCAATCAGAATCCAGTCACTAACTGCTCAAGGAATTCCAAGGGCCATGAGTAATGTAGGGGGTACTAGAAACTGCTTATGGGGTACTCAAAAACTGCTGGGATAGGAGCGGACCGATCTCCACATGCCAACATGGCTCTTGTCTCAATTTCCCAATCATGTATCTGCTAGGTTAGAAAACCCCTCCTACTAGAGAAATAGTCTATAAAAGTCTCTGTAAAACAAAGACTGGTGTCCTCGTTACTGATCTGCTGTGTCAGTGACAGCAAAAGCCCAGGCTCGAGCTTCGAATAAAGATTCTTGTGTATTTACAGTGGTGTCACCTCCAGTGGTCTCTTGGGATCTAGAAATCTGAGCACAACATTAAACTTTCCATTAATTCAGATTATCTTTTTCAGTATTTCTATTTCTTTATTAAACTCAAGAGTCCATTTAATATAATGATTGTATTTGGGGAGATAAATCAGAAAGTTGAATTTGAAGTAGTTCATAACTTATCCACAACCTCCATGCTATAGGAAAAATGACTTGATTGATTTACTATTGGAATACTTTGGAGAGATATAAACTTGAGTTCACTGCAAAATCAAGGATATTCTAGATCCTTAACTGAAGAGTCCACCTACCATTTCTTATTTCTTCTTTCTTTCTTTCTCTTTCTTTCTTTCTTTCTTTCTTTCTTTCTTTCTTTCTTTCTTTCTTTCTTTCTTTCTTTCTATTTCTTGATTAAACTTAGTTTTCGTATTCTGTAGTGACCTTTTTATTTTATACAGCTCTTTATTTGTGTTCCCTTAAAATTCATAAGAGTTTACATGAATTTTCTTTAATTTTTTGAATGCATACATAATTATTCTTTAGCTATGTATGGGATTTCATGCAATTCACTTTCACTGGGAGCCATCACTATGGTACTAGTAATTTTCAGAGAAGTTGAATATGGTTGCTTTAATTTTGCTCAGATTTTTGTGTTAGAACTTGTGCAAATGGGCTTAAATAATTTGATTTCTTTCATTCTTTTTTTAATTTTTTATTATTATTATTCAACTGTGCGCATGTGCGTGTGTATGTGCGCGCGTGTGTGTATGTCTGTGTGTGTGTGTGTTTGTGTATGTGTAGAACCACGGACGAATTCGCGAACCACCATAGACGCCTCCACCTCCTTCTGCCCCGGGATTCACAGGCTCCGCCCTACCAGGACCAGAAGCGCAGGCCGCCCCCGCTTCCACCTGGCGTCTATACGTGGGATCTGGGATCCGAACTCAGGACCTTCCGCCTGCAAGGCGGAGGCTTAACCCCTGAGCCACCTCTCCAGCCCTCATTCTTTTTATTATAGTAAAAATGTTTGCAATGTCCAAGAGATTGTAGTAAGGTTATGCATTGCTCATTAGTTATGATCCTATGCCAAGGTATTCAGAATACCAGATTCAATCTCTTGTAGTGCCCTGGGAGTATAACACTTTCTGCAAAAAGAATCAGTGTAAAAAGGTAACTCACTATAAAAGTACACTAACAGTCAAATATGAGAACCATCACCCTTTTTTAATATTTAAATATTAGGTCCTTTGGGAATTAGTCAAAAACAAAAGGCAGAGTAAAACTATTAATTGATATTAGAATGTAGAGGGAAAATAGATATAAATAGGAAACAAGAAGGACAGACAGAATGAAAAACAAAGAAGAAATGCAGTTATGCTACCTAAAGTAACTCCAGCTTTCAGCAGATTGAAGCATAACGATTTCAAAACCAAACTTGTTTATGTTTTTTGGGGAAAAAAACCTATCAAAAAGAAAAGGAAAAAAGAAACAAGAATGAAAAAAAGGAAAAAGAAGAAAAGCACAGGAGAGAATAATGAAAAGGAAGAATAAAGAGAGAATAGGAATGCAGTCGGAAGAAAAGCACAGGAGAAAATAATGAAAAGGAAAAATAAAGAGAGAATAAGAATGCAATAGTTTCCAGCCTAGGAAACTGTAGCTGTTTACTGAATAATAGAGGAACAGAGTAAGGCAGAGTAGGGTGTGAATGTAGCGTACTACCTGCATTCTGATATTGTTGGTCTTTCTCACTTTGACACTAGATATTCTTCCTGGCTCTCAGTGACCATTCACATATCTGTGCAAATGTTGGACCTCTCTTAAGGGGTTGGGTTGTGAATGATAGCCCCACCCCTAGGTAGTTCTTTGAAAATGACAGAGAAGCTATTTGGAACCCATGTCTGTGTTCACTTGCAGATTCATGTGTGGTCATGATTCTATGTATACACACACTCATGCATGCAGTTTAGAAATTTTCTATTGGCAAGGTCTTAGTGCACAGTTTCTTAACACTTGCTCTGAGTTTTTGGCAAGTGCTCATTATAGAGGGTCTGGGGCTGTCAACCTGCTGACTCCTGGGGGATCTTCTGAAAATGGCATCATCTCATCATTCTTCCAGTGGGAACCAAGAGAAAAAGGTTTTCAGGCACTTTTATTCTCTGTGTTACACATAATTTTTGTCTCCACTTCTTTTTCTTCAAATCTTTAAAATGTCTGCTATTGAGAATATAATGCTCATTTTATGAGGTTCTCTAATTTATGCTCATTCTTTTCTGTTGGTACTCCCTCCCTGGCAAGGGTAACTGCATGAACTTTGGAAATACTACAGGGACAGACTTTGGACTTTCCTGCTCTGCTTTGTGAAACTAGAGAAAGTTGATCATTACATACTCTTCTGGGAGCTGTTAACTTTCTCTTATTTCTTCCATAGAGACTCTAGGAGATTATGCCTGTTTGACATCTTTCATATTCCAGACACTGTTTATTTCATTCTGACAAGTATAAACAAAATATTTTAAGATTCTAATGGAAGAAAAAGAACATCCAAGATAGAATTCCTTTGATTTGATTTGATTTGATTTGATTGTGTTTGTCTATAAAGTATGGAACTGTTACCTGGTCTCACGTGATCATTACATATAATATACATGTAGCAAATTATCACACTTCACCCCATATATCTACATAGTTCAGATAACAATATTTAATAATGCACTTACTATATAGAATTAATTTACAAAACTTGCACAGAATATTATTCATCAAAAATAGGTGAAAGAAACATTTCTGATGACCAAAACTGATAACAAAGCTAATCACCAGCACATCTAAAATAAAGAAAATAAAGAAAATTCCATAGGAGAAAAAAGTGTTTATAACTGAAGTAAAAATATAAGCATGTTTGTAAACATGAAAACATTTATGTTATTTTTCATCTCCTTATAATATAGATCATAGTGGAAAAAATAAAATACTGGGTAATTTGTTGTATAGTAGAATAAAATTATGACAATTGAGCAGGTGACAGGAGTAGAAAGTCCTATGGCATATATAAATTCAAATTATAAGTCAAAATTTATATTACATGTAAAAGGCCCATAAACCTTACTAAAGGGTAGATGTTGCCATGGGATTTGACAAAAAAGAACTTTCTTGATACTTTCAATATAAATATCCACTTAGTTCAAAAAAAATGAATGTCAAAATAAATATTAGGTAAATAACAATCCAAAGAAAGGCATAAAATAGGATTTTATATATTTATAATGTCAACAAAGCAAATCACAACAAACAATCAACAAGCAAAAGTCTGTGCACCTAATAACACAATTCCAAAATACATAAATAAAAAAGTTATGATGAAGAGACAAATTCATAATTATCATGGAACATTTCAGCTTCTCTTTGCAATAACTGATTAAAAAAAAGTATCCACAATAATTCCAGCACAAACTTGAACAAACAAGTCGTCTCCCTCAACCTGGCTAATACTTACTCCAGCAATATACTTATGCCAGCAAACAGCAGCAGAATACATTGTTTATTCACCAAGAGTACAAGGAGCTTTCACAAAGACAAACTATTTCAGATGATCCAACCTGACCCTGAAGGACCACAGTAGGTATTAATGAGAATAATGTACCTGGAGAAATTTCAAATATTTGGAACATAGATAACACAGAAATGAATAATGAAGCTACAGAGGAACTCACATGGGTAGAATGGGCTAAATGATAACACAAGAACATGTCAATATGTGCAAAAATACAACTACATGATGTTGTCATGTGTATATAGAATATTAAATGCTTGTATTGGAGAAGCACTAAGTTTCTTTAAAAACTAGAAAAATATGAGCAAATTTAGCAGAAGCAAAATGAAATAATTTATACCCCTTTACGAACTACAAGGAAATAATGCCATTGTTGAGAAAGATAAAACAATGATTTTTAATTGCCAAGACAATTTACAAAATGAACTATTAAAGACTGCTTTCAAGCAGTCTTACAAATAAGTTTTGAGATTCAAAAAAGTACAGAGAGAAAAATGCAGATAAATATACTCAGTGACCTTGTGGCCCTTGGACTCCAAACCACAGCATCTGCAGCAACAGACCTAGAAACTTGTCTGCAGGAGTTGGCACAAGGTCAATTTGTGCCTCCATATTGTCCTCATTTCTATCTTAGGAATGAACAGAAGCAGTCAGTTGAGTTCCAAGCCAACAGTGTGTGAGATCCAGAATCATTTCTAAAAGTTACACTAATAATTGTTTCCATTTTATAAGCCCAAAAGAAAAAAAAATTAAGGAAAAGATCTAGATATACAAAGATAGGTCCTGCATATACCAAAGTCTCTACACAGAAGAGATGTTGATTTCCCTCAGAACTTTATAGTTTCAGTTCAATTATTGTCAAAATCCCAGGAATGTTTTCTTTGTTTGTTTTTATTTCCTTTTGTTTTCTTCAGACAAGGTCTTGCTATGTGGCCCAGGCTACCTCTGCACCTTCTGCCTCCATCTCCGGATGGGATGCAGTGCATGCACCATGACCTTCTCCCAGTACAGATTTAAATAGATCTAGAGAATCCTTTGTTAAAATATACATGGAAAGTTTCTAGCATAGATCAATCAGTCAGTAGAAGGAGTCAATCAACCCTATTGCAAGTCTTGCTATCCAGTAAAAGAAATCAAGATCATGCTTAACTTTCTAATTTAAAGTTGTAGAAACAAACCAAGAGAATTGTAAGTTTAAGCCTAGCATTAAACGTTGGTGAAGAAGGCAAGAAGAAAAATAATGAGCTAGTAAGATGGCTCAATGGGTTAAGGTGCCCAAGTATGCACCTGAAATCCTGCATTTCATCCTCAAAGCCCATATGCCCAGGTGGTGGAAGGAAAAGACTGATTTCTGATCACAGACACTGTCATGTTCTCATGCTTGTTCTTTCTCTCTCTCTCCTCTTCCATATATAGTACATATGTATATATATAATACAGATATAAATGAAATAAATTAATAAAATACTAAAGAAAATTGAGAACTTCCCCTTTGATTCAGTATTCATGGAGAGGAATCAATAAATAAAATGTAATACTCATAATTCAAGAACTTATGCTTTGAACTCCATGAGATAATCAATTAAAAGATTTAGATGCCAGGCTGGAGAGATGGTTCAAAGGCTAAGCCTCTGCTGCAAACAGGACTTCAGTTTAGATCCCAGATCCCATGAAAACAAAACAAAAAAATGCCTGCATTTCTGGCCCTAGAATTCAGAGCCCAGACAACCCGAAAGCAAAAAATAAGTAGATCAATCCAGGGCAATTCCCATTGTCACCATAGGCCTACTTAGGTACACATACTCAAGTACCCTTTAACACATAGACACACACACACACACACACACAGAGGTACACATGCAAATAAATAAGTTAATTAATTAAAACAAATGATTTGGATGCCTATGTGTTAAGGTTGGTTTCTAGCTCATGTCCTATTAGGAGGTGATAGAGCCTATAAGCGAATAGAAGATAGCTGAAAGTCTTCTGTTTATAGGGGTTATAACAGCTAGATACAGGTGTCAACTTGACAGTTTAAAGCTTGAGCTCTGAAGCATTCGTTAAGTAATGAGTAGTTTTAATACGCCTTTAGCAAGTCTGAAAGACATTGTCCTGCAAATGAAGGAAGACCTTGCCTGTGATAGATGGGAGTTTTCCCTAGGCAGATGGATAAGATGGAGGAAGCTGAGTCAATAAATTGATATTCTTTGAAATACTTAGACAAATACACTGTCTGGAAAGTGAGCTTGACCTCTTTCAGCAGTCCTGTGGATGCGATATAGCCCCTGGTGTTTATATGAACTGTCCTACCAAGTACCAAGCTGGGCTAAGAACAATAACTGGACAATAATAAACCAGCTTCCTAAGCTATTTGGTTGTGAATTTGTCAGCAACATGCAGAGTAACTACAACAGGGGGCTTTTCCTTGGAGATGATAATAGCATCCAGCCACTCTTCCTTTCTTGACTTCTGGCCCACATGACCTTTGCTGCATAATCTGGTCCATGGTGCTGTGTCTGCCTGGCAGTGGCCAAGTGACCATAAACTGAAGCTCATCATCAAAGGTATTTAAACTGACTAACAACCATACCTAATAGTGCAAGAAAATAAATAGATGAAATGCTTCCAAGAGTGGGCTGTAAAGGAGAGGTAAGAATAGAAACTCACTTTTCATTTTTAATTAAAATAGAATGCAAAAACAGTGATCTGTTTCCAAATACATGAGAACATATTACTTTAATATTTGTACATTCCATTTTATGTTTGATTGTTCTTTTGAGACTTTTCACTATGTAGCCCATGTGTGATAGTTAATTCTGTAAGTCAACACATCTGGCATTAACTAAGATCAGCTGAGACCACCTGAAGAGATTATCTAGACAATATAAAGACCAGCCCTCAATCCAACTAGCGCCTCCTTTACTCATGGAACTTCCCAGTAGTGGACCAGATAAAAGGAGCCTTAGGACAGGAGACTGGGAAGAAGAGAGACTCTTCAGGAATCCTTCAGCCTTCAGCAGTCATGGGTGGGAGTGACTTAGCTTAACTCCAGCTTCTGCCAGCCAACCATTCCGCCTCTGCCATGAAACCTTGAGGTGAATAAATTTCCTTTTCTCCTTAAGTTGTTCAACTTTGGGTGTTCTCTCACAGCAATAGTTAAGGGTTACACCATGCTAGCTTCAAACTCATGATCATCCTGCCTCAGCCTCCCAAGCACCAAGGTCAGAGGTGCTGCCACCATGCCTAGTTTCACACTTTAAAAAAAAAAAAAAAAGGTAAGTAGACACTTCACATATAAATTTTCCTATAATACCTTCTTCCTATTGATCTTCCAATGTAGACAATATTCTGTGGATAGCCGACAGTTGACCCTGACTCAGTCTCTTTTTCCCATTGTTCTTCCAATGAGCACAACATCCATAGATTGGCTGACAGCAGCCTGGCTTAGCCTCTCCTCAATTGACTTTGTAGCATTTTGTTCAAATTGCCTTTTGTCCTCACAAGGGTTTTATGGCTCCTAGTGGCTCTCCAAAGTTTCTCATTATTGATCACTTATTCCTTCGATTAAGAATATTTTCCACACTGCTCTTCCATTTGGTTAACTAAATAGATGTGCTGAGAGCACATCAAGTATTTATCACAAAATCTTGAAGATGGCACTAGCTGCTTTTCACTGATCTTATAACCTTTGTACAGTTAAAATTCTTGCCACTGAGATTCCTGTTTTTGAGGTAATAATACCCATAATTTTATTACCTAAATTTCAAGCTGTTTATTTTATTATTATTATTATTATTGTTACTATCATTATTATTATTTAGGTTTTTTATTCCGTATCTTCAATAGCCAAGGCTGAATTTGAACTTTTAATGTAGCTAAGAATGACCTTGAACCCTGGATTCTCTTCCGTCTGCCTCCCAAGAGTTGGCAGGACAAATATCTGCCACAATACTGAGATTCCTGTTACTTCTCATACATCAAAAATGGCCTTGCACATGTAGAAACTTACTAAATATTTGTTGAGAAAGTGATGAAGCAAGACTTAAATATTTTTACAGTTCAATATCGCACTTTGTATATAATGTATAAGTTCCAAGTACCCATCCTTAAGCAGTATAGAAGTCTATTACTTCTGTGTTTTCAGCACATATTTTAACTGTCATTGTACAACGGATTCTATTTATTCAAGCAATATACTCAGAGTTATTATGTCTTCACACTCTATAACTCAAATCTCAAGAAGCAGGACTAATACCTGTACCATAGACTAATCGTGCTGCTTAAGATTTTGGCAGATGTCCTGTTATGCTTGGAAGGCTTAGGCCAACCAGCAATATATACAAATCTGCAGATGAGTCATGTCATAACAAAGATCTACTATGCTATTAAAGTTTGTTGAGAGAGTGACAGAAGGTTTCAATAGCTTACCTTGGCCTCCATCCATTACTCTCCTGTGTAGTCATAAATAACACCAACATAAGCACTAACAGCAGTGAGAGGGGAGAAACAGTCTTATAAACCTGGGATTATTTCTATCCCACAGTTTTAAAATGCTTAAAGAAAACAAAACAAAACAAAGTGAAATCTAGGATCATCTTACTAGAAAGGGACACAAACTTCAACATTAAAGTTTTGAAATAAAGCTGTCATTGTTAGAATTTAAGTGACCAATGAGATTGGTTTTGCATGTTTCTGTAATAAAAGTAATGTTACATGACCTATAGCATTAACTCCACTAGTCTGCCAACAGGTTTCCTGAGAGAAGATGTACCAACTGGGCACAGAAGGTGAGAATGTGTGTTACTGGTCATACTGCCTGGATGCAATTTATGTCTGAAGAACCCACAAATTATGAGGTTGGAGAACCCATGTGCAAAATCATAATGAGTCTCAGGAGGATTTTTAAAGGATTGTAAGAGGATTAAATGAATTAAATCAGTTGAAGTATCTAACACAGCACATACTAAAAACAGCAGCTCTTCTACTATTGTTATGCACTAAACTTTATAGTTAGCATTCTGGATATATCACATAAACTTCTTAAAACAATCGAAAACAATTGGCATTCCAATTTTGTCAGGTAGTTCATCCAATCATCCACATTCAGACCTACAGAACTTTGAACTGCCATAATCTCAGGTCCTAAAGCTGCACAATGGGATCCTATAGTGTATGTCACTAGTCTTTATTACACCAGAGACACAGGTCCTCTGATCTGCTTCAAAAATGCTATTATCTAACTTAAAAATAATTGGAACAATAATTTCTCTGCTAAGACTTCATTAGAAAGCAGTAGACTTGTAGTTAGAATAATTACCACGTCTGGAATTTTTTTTAATTTTTTTAACATTTTTTTATTATTTATTCAGTTGAGTGTGTGTGTGTATATGTGCGTGTGTGTATGTAAGTATGTGTGTGTGTAGAACCACAGGCGAATTCGGGAACCACCATGGACTGCCTCCACCTCCTCCTTGTTTATTCCACCCCGGGATTCACAGGCTCCGCCCTACCAGGACCAGAAACGCAGGCCGCCCCGCTTTCGCCCAGCGTCTATACATGGGGTCTAGGATCCAAACTCAGGACCTTCCGCCCGCAAGGCAGAAGCTTAACCCCCTGAGCCAGCTCTCCAGCCTCCATGTCTGGAAATTTTAATTCTCAACATCAATAAGTGTAAAATAATAAATAATACCTGCCTTAAAAGATTGTTACAATCTTTAAATAAATTTCATGAATACAGTTAACATATTTTTTGGTTGAAGACTGACATGCTCAGTGTTTATTTAACAATGAAAATAAAATTCTACAGATACATGACAGACTTAATATATAATAATAGATGATTAAGAAATGATAGTTGATTATATATTATATACAGATGAATAAATAGATGATAAATAGATGTACTAAGAAGACAGATAGATGAAAGATCAGTGGAATGATAGATAAATAATAGATGGTAGATTAGATAGATACATAGATACTAGATAGATACATAGTTACATAGATGAATAGATAGATAGACAGATAGACAGACAGACAGACAGACAGACAGACAGACAATTAGATGAGGAGGTGGCTCAGGAATTTAAAACCGTTGCCCCACAAGCTAAAGGACCTGAATTCAGATCCCCAGATTCCATATAAAACTGCCAGGCAAAAATAGCAGCTACCTGCAATTCTGGCCTTAGAAGTTAGAGCCTGGGAAATCCCATAGCAAAGCAAATAAGAAGTTAGGGCAATCCAGGATGATTCCTGAAATCAAATCACCCTTGGACCTCCATAGGCAAACACATTCACACACACACACACACACACACACACACACATACACACAAGTAAAAACAATAGGCAACAAACCTTTCACTCTTGCAATCTTTGAGGCATAAGGCATCACTTTCATCTCAAATGGCCCACCATCATTCCTGTTAGTGGTCCTTTACTTTCTGCCATCAACATTCTTTGCCCCTTCCCTAATTTATAAAAAAACCTATGCAATGACACCAGTTAGGAGAAATTATAAACAGGGAATTGTACACTGTAAACATGATTGCGTTCATAATTAAATAACTTTTTTAGGATATCTGATACTGACCAAATAAAGGAAGAACCAATCAACAGCTTTTACCTTCATTACTAAAGGAGCTGAAGGATGAGTAACATCGATAATGATGTTATGCATGTAACAGGGAAAATATCTGTAGGTGCTTCTCTATCAGGGGCTTTTCAACAAGCCATTTCATTTCCTTAGTCTCAGTTTTTTATCTTGTACTTAAAAACCTGGGTTATAATCATCTTGGTATGTGGCCATCAGAGGAGGTTTCAGGAGGGTCATCTATTCATTAATCATGTGCTGAGGCTTCATCACAGAAAAACAGGTATTCTCCAAGCTAAGTGCAGTGAGATTGCAGCTACCCAGGAGACAGAATGGTGCATCACTGTGGAGCTTGTGCAAAGGCTTTGACATCGGGTGCAGCATCTTCAGCAGCCCTAGGAGCTATTCAGTTTCTGGTATACAATCAGAAAAAGAGATGTTAATTTGCTGTGAAGAGGCATAAGCATGGAATTCCTGTCATCCTACTTTTCTGGTCGGAGGAAACCAGGAAGATGTGTTAGTTAGATGCAGGTATCAAGTTGACAAATAAAGGCTAAGATTTTGCATGTTGCACGATATACAATGGAGCATCTCATCACTTTATACAGCCCAGAAGCAAAAGAAAATCAAGCATGAGACTGCCATGCCATTACTCCTCTAAGGGTGGAACTCCAGTGATCTCACACCTACCAACAGGCAACAAAAGTAAATATTTCCATCTTCCATGAACACCAAGCAAAGAACCTTTGGAGAACATTATAGATTCAGCCTGTAGCAAATGATCACTTTAAGGCCATGAGTTCATTAGTGGGCTTGTAATCCAGCCTTGAGAATGTTGTTATGGCCATTTACTCGAGGTGTAAAGTGTGAGGAATTTATCCTTTAGGTTAATGATACTATATCAAAGTCTCTCGAAGTCACGGCGTAAAGCCAAAGAGAATTCATCCTTGAGGTCTTGGTTTAGGATGTAGATGAGAAGCCTATGCTATTCTTACTTCAATTTCAGGACACAAAAAACATAAACTATTATGGGAATCTCCCTAGGTCATCTTTAATCATGCTGAAGCAAGTGTTCCATTCTCCTGTAGGCCATCAATGTTCGCCCTGTTACCCTGACTCTCACTTCTCCCTGATGCTGCCACTCTGTTCTTTGGGCCCATGTTTCTAGAGGAAGATCGTAACCAGGTCTCTCAGGTTACTGTTGCTCCTTCTAAAGTACACTGAAAAACTGAAAGACCCTTCTCAAAGTCAGTTTCTTAGTTTCAAATTATAGCAGTATCCCCAAGTCCTTCAGAGCTTTCTGCTCCCAGCATTTGACAATATTACAGGAAAGCTAAGACTTCATGGAGAAGATTCCAGCCCAGATTTTCTGTAGTACTTTTCAGTGGACAAAAGACATAGAAGATGGCTAAGTACTATTCTGTACTCAGTGGGCCACAAAGTTCTTGGAGGATCAGGCAGGTCAGTCCAACTCCTAGTTCTCTGAGTTGTTCTACACCAAGAAGTGCCTCAAGTCCCTCTTGTAACACCAACACAGTGAGTTTATTAACAATGTTCACTTCTGTGAGAATGGTGATGGAATATGCTGGCATCAAGACAAGGAACAGAACAGTCACATACATACATGTATGTACATATGCATGCATACACAAGAGAAATTGGAAAAAATACTCAAATTATAGACCTCCATTGTATTTGTAAACAGTGATTCTTCACCAATGAAAATATTTTTCCCCACATCATGCCATAGACTAAGAGAACAAAGATTTTCACTTCAATTTTGAAAAACCATGAATGTATACTGTCATGGTTTGAAATGTGTCACCCATAGTCTCATGTGTTTGGATGGTCATGGCACCTTTGAGAGGTGGAAACTTGTTGGAGGAAGCTGGTCACAGGGGGTGGGCCTTTGTGGCACCATTGATTCAGGGAGGCCCTAGCCCTGGCTTCCAGTAGGTCTGGTTACAGACAAGTCCAGACAAGTACAGACATGTTCCGGACATGTCCCAATAGAGGACCCATACAGGTGGAGGGATAAACAACCAATGGTGGAAAGGAGGGATGAACAACCAATGGGAAAGAGGGATGAACAACCAATGGGAAGTGGCCATCTAACCTGCCTCTGTAATGGACACCTAGTAAACAGCTAAATGATTGGTGGCTGCTCTTCCCCTCCCCCTGAGTGGAGAGGTCACCACACCTGATTGGACCTTTGACTCTGTATAAGCCCAAACACTCCCTGAATAAAGCTGAATCTGCAGCAACCCATCCACTGCTTGCTTCTCACCTGATTCCAGGGTCTGGTTGGTGACCCAGTCGCTGGCTCACCCATTTGCCTCAAGCCTCGAGGCCTCACAGTTTCCCACCTCACGGTTTCCCCCTCCTTTCCTGGCTGGCCTGGCAGGAAGTGAATTAGTCCAACCAAACCTCTTGAAGAGGTCTGTTCTCATAACAGCAGTCTTGTAGCATTCGGTCTCCAAGATGTTTACAATGATTTAGCATGCCTTAAGCTTCTGGAGCCAACCATGCTGCATCTGCCATGAAAGACCATAGCTCCCCCCTCTGTAACTGTGAGCTGAATAAATCTCCTTTGTCCTTTAAGTTGCCTGACCTTGGGTGTTCTCTCACAAAAACAGACAAGAGTATCCAATATAGGTACTTCCAGAGGAAGAATAATTATCAAGTAGAGCTGTGCAGCTGACAAAATACAATGACAATCATATAGTCATTTAGAATTCTATTCCAAGTATTTTTAAGAAGTCATTCTAAACATCCAGAGACAAGTGGCATCCAATCTGAAATCAACAATCAGCCATGTGTTGTCACATAGAAAAAGAATGAGCTGTAAACTAGAGATAGTGATGAAGGATTATATCATACCTGGAATTCAATTTGTATATATCCTCTGAGAAGATGAAAAAGTCAAAAGGTAAACCTTTTTTGGTTTGCAAGTAGTTTATTGAAAAATTTTACATATTCATTAGGAAAAGTACAATAATATTTTTGTGAATGTCCTTATTCAATTTTTATGTCAGGATTACAATGGCTTTATAAAAATGAATCAGGTAATGGTTTCATCCCTTTATGTTCTATGAAATAGCTTGAGAAGCATTAGTGTTAATTCTTTGAAGTCTGTTAGAATTCAACACCAAATCCATTTTATTTTTTCCTCTGTATGCTAACTTTCTTTATTCTTTCTTTTTTATTATTATTTTATTTTTCTGGTTTTACAAGCATATTGAGTAATCATCCCTGCTTCCCTCCCTCTCATAGCACTCTCACCTCTCCCTCCCATAGCACTCCCTTCCCTTCATCAGTCCGTCCTACTCCCTCCCACCCTCCTGCCTGTCTGCTTCTATGGACCCCAGGAATCCCTCTGGCTTGTCTAATGTTATTGTTCAGGCCTCTTATTGCATATAAAGTTGCCTGTCTTTGGGACACCCCAGTGATAGGAGCATTTACCTTCACTCATCCAACTTTAGTTAGATTTCCACTCTATGTTCTCATCTCTCTTCAGTTCCTCTATTGTCTATGTGGGTATATTGGTAAATCAGTCATTATGTAGGTATGCTAAGAGCAAGTCTCACTATAGTGAGTTCCTAGATGCAGCAGTCTTGCCTTGAGTGGAATGCCTCATCCAATGGTGAACCTTCCCATATTTTAGTTCTTACAATCTCACCAACCCTCTTCTGAAAGGTTCCCAAAGCCTTGGGATGGAGAAAGATTAGGTTGGCCTGCTTTTGGGTGTACTTTGTTAGGTTGCTGATACACTGCATTATGGCTGGGCATTACTGTCCACTTCATTGCTCTTCTATTGCCTTAGGCTGCATCTTGGTCAGGATGTTATAGAGGATGTTTATGGGTCTAACAGCAGCTATTTACAGAGCCATTTGATGTACTGTCTTCCTATCTGTAAGTTCATTGACTGCTTTTGCCTACTGATCTATTTCCTTAACTTTTTTAGGTTCTTATTCTAGTTAACTGTAACAGGAATGTGTTCCATTCTGACAGCAGATCTTGGATCCAACTAGAAAGTTGTTGGTTGTCTCCTTGATACTCATGACATTATTACACTGGTAATCACCTGTGCATGGCAATTTTTATCACAACTTGCAGATCAAAAGGTAAACTTTTAAAGAGGTCAGACTTCATATTCCCAGAATTCACATAAATTATAGGTAGACATGCAGCTTGCCTGTAAGGTTCAGCATCAGAAGGTAGGAATCTCCAAACCATCTGAATAACAAGACTAGACTTAGTGTTGAGGTTCAGGTGTAACTGAAAGACTGTATAAAAGCACAAAGTGAGAATGATATCAGCTTCAGGCCTTCACAAACATGCAGACACACAACGGCACACATACACAAGTAAGTAAGTGTACACACACATGCATGCACACATGCATCGTGCAAACCCTCTTACATGCATTTACCATACACACATATGAATGAAATGCTAACAGAATTTTTTAAAGAAAATTACTTTAAAAAGAAGTCTAATCTGTCCTTGTGATGTACTCTGACAATTACAGGGGTAGTGAACTACATGGAGTTTGAAAATAAATTGAAGTGCATTCAAATCTCACATCAATTCCTTCTTTAACAGCAATGTAATTTGACCAAGATGATTTTTATGCCATTCTTTATCTCAAAGTAGGGAAAATAAGTGTCTTGCTGTTTGGTAACTGGGGAAAGGATCTCACTGAATAACACATGCAAAGTGTTGGATTGGCATCATGGCAATCTCGTATTAAGTATGCAATAAGGGTTATTCTTACCATCACCCCTGGCTTTATAAGTCTCTGTACCTGAGTATCCCTCTACCTACTGCCATAATCCAGTGACACACAAAAGTCTCAGGATGAGGGGCAGAGCTGGGCAGGAATTCTGGCTCCATCATTTTCCAGCTGTATGGCCTGGAAAACTGGGCTTGTTCAGATATCCATCTTGAAGATATTTCATGGTCTATGAGACTATAGCAGACAGGTCACACGAGGCGTTTCCTCAGTGGCCGATTTTTGCCTCCTTCCTTCCTGCTCAGAATGATGCATAAATGATTCTGTTTATGAGAAAAACAAAATTTCTGTATAATCATCACGAATATTTCTTTGGACACTGGATTTAGAATTATGAACATACTAATAAATTAAATAAATAATGTGTTGCCTGAAATTATACCAACTATAAATCAAGATCAGGAGGATTCTTAGTAGATGAAGTTAATCCGGTTTCCATTAGGTGGCAGACCTCGCAAAGAAGTCAGGGGAAAGAAAAGAAAGAAAAAGAAAGTACTGGTCTTCCCAAGCTAGCCAGTAGGTGTCTCTTTGCAACCACATATTTCTGAGCTGTCTGTGAACTACAGGCCAGTTCTTTCTTGCTCATCTTCTGATAAGATTCTCACCACTCTACCTGTGGTGCAAATGGAACCTTGAAGACATTCCTCTGAGTGGGATGTGATAGCTATACTATGTTTGTCCAGGAGAAAAGAGAGTCATTAAAACACAATGAGAAATAAGATGCTAAACAGAGAATGGCAGAACACATACTCATTAAACCTTCTTCCATGAGGCGTGTGAGGGATAAGAGGAGGACTGGGGGGACTATCTACGTAAGAAACCTAAATGCCAGTGCTCAGATGTAAAGGGCTTATAGATAACAGCATTAAGTACTAACACACAAATTTAGTGGCTATTGGCCTAGTGAATAGGGTTCTAGGAATACACAGGAAATTAAGACATTTCTAAGCAGGAGAGGACATCCTGACATTTCTGCTGATATTGTTTTCCTCCTCAATTTCAAAAAATGTACACACAGTTCCTGTCTGACTCTGCAGGCACCATTGAGTAGCTGTGTGTGTCTGCAGGCTTATGCATGCATATGTGTGTGCATTTGTATACATGTATGTATGTGTATGTCTGTGCATTTGTGAATGTATATGTGTGTGTTCCCACCTTCCCTCTTAATTCACAAGCTTAGGATATAAAATTAGATAAATTTTATATCCTGATAAATTTTCTCTGATAAATTTTCTTCTTTTAGGAAATTTTAAGGAATATTTTTTCCAAATTAATTCTGAAAGAGATTTTACATAAGTCAAGCATAATTTCATATATAGAATCCCAGACATTAAAAGGAAATGCTTGTTTTTCATGATTTTAAGGGATAAGTAATTAAATTAGAAATGTACAGTATACACATAATTTGTGTGTGTGTGTGTGTATTTTAAATAAGTACAAAAGCACAAAGTGACATTTTGTGCACAAAAGCCCAAAAGGCGTCACATTTGTCAATTAAATTTTGGTTAATAAATTACTTTTATTACCTTTCTACTAGATTTTCAGCATGGTATACTATGGTGATAGTCTGGACACTCAAGCAGTGGTTTTGCAAAAGTTCACACTGTTCACAAGAATTAACCATTCTCAGCCTCAGAGGGTGTCATGTGCTGAAATTCCACAGAAATACAGTTCATTTTCAGGAAAGTGTGTGGTATACAAAAGGCATTCCAGCTCTTCCAACTTCATCTCATACTGCAATTCCTGAACATGGCTGTCATGTTTTTGTTTTCTATACATGGGAAGATTTAAATGTTTATAAAACAAATATTTAGCATCCATTCCCAGTGCTTGTGAATTCAATAGATTTCCCTATTTGGCAAGATGAAACTGTCTTTCCTGAAGAAGTCTGGAACCAGGAGTGACCCTGAAGGTCCCTGGAGACTGGTGGGGAAGGTATGGTCCTGTAATTAATGGTTTCTCACAAGATATCTTGGTCAGCATCTCCAGAAATGGCAAGAAATGAAAAAATGAGAGTTACATGACATGAACTTCTTGTGTCACATGACACAGGACTTAGGTTCATGAAAGGCAGGTCAGAGAAGTCACCTTTAAACCTCACATTAAGTGGTTTGGAGCCTAAGGCAGAGCCAGTGGCTTTCTTAGTTTGAATATCTTGTATCCCTTGTTTCTCCTGGCTGGGGAGTCTGTTCTGTGAGATATGCCACTCTCCCAAATCACCACTGCCAACTGCCTACTTTTAGGGGAAATTACCCTAGAACTGATTCTTTGCATTAGATTCTCAGCCTCTCCCTCTTCCTGCTTCCTTTCTTTTGCTATCAGAATGAAACTTAAAATCTGGTAGTAGTATCTGAGCAAAGATCCCTGGCAAGACAGGAGAGAATTTTTGAATCAAGGACCAATGCCAGCTCCTGTGTCCGTGGAAGCCCCCTGGCTGTCAGGAAAAAAGCCTGTCGTGTCAAAACAGATCCTCACAGCTGGCTTCTGGGTGTGGCCTGGAGTTCTTCTCTTCCTGCGTTTTTACATCATTCGGGCACCCATGCCCTGTGCTGTGTCTGAGCAGAGCACCTGTTTAGCATGACTCATGTCATCAGCACACAGACTCTTCTTGCGGATGGTGGAGCAGACCTCACACGGCTAAACCCTGTAAGGGACTAATGTGCCTCAGCTAAGGCTCTGCCCAGTAGCTATCCTTCTGCACTCCCCAGAACATCATGGCTTCTGCAGCAAGAACTTTGGCAATCTGTGAGGTAACCCCCAACACAGGGACCCTAGGGAGAGGACTTAGCTATTCTATGACTTTGTGGTTAAATTCAGTACTTTTTTCAATTTATTCAAGCATAGTGCTAAAATGGATCATAAGAACTCATGCTTCAACAGGTTATATGTGTTGTAACTATCAGTACACAGATATCAAACATTCTCTACCATTTTCTGATGTGAATAACTAGGATCGAATAAAAGGGGGAAATAAATGTCCACAACAATTGTGTTCTCCCAGCTGTGTTATGCGTAACTCCAACCAAACACATATTTTGTAAGAAACTGGATGGAATGGGCAAGGAGAATTCCTGTTCCAATAGATCAGGTGCTGGAACCTGAGCAAACACTCACTGAAAGCAGCTAAGCCTTGGACTGGTTGCAGAATGGAGAAATGTAATGTGTGTTCATATTTTCCTGTCTCCCACGAATTCAGTTTCCTTAACATAAGGATTCATCTAAATTCCTTTCTCTGCTTGACATTTAAATCAGGCCGTTGGAAAGAAAAAGAATCACTGACATGATTACTACCCAGAAAGCCTGTGGGATCCTTGCCCCTCCCCCAAACTCTTGTTTTCCCATCTGAAGATTAAGAAGTTATGCAGTCTGACAATGCACTTTTCTTTTACAAGTCTTAACATCTCCAGTGTTATTTTCTTCTCTTTTTGTCTAGCACCTGCTAGAAACAAAAGTCTTCAGGGGAAGTTATTTTCTCCCTTTTTAGTTGAGAAGAGACAGGAAAAAAAAAAGAATGGTCAAAATTGTAATTTTAAAACGAGCAACGATCGACCATTATTAGGTATCCTATGATGTATACAAAACCAGAGTAGTTGGCTAGTTACTGGACCATCATCCTAAACCTTGGCCAAGTAGTACTGGTGGAGTTTTTTTGTTTTCTTTTTTGTTCGTTCGTTTGTTTCTTTTTTAATGCAATCTGGGAAACTGGCCCACAGAGGACTTTGTGATGACTTTGTAGCGGAAAAGATATTTAAGGAAAAGGATCGCAAATGCCTTTTCCTTTCTTTCACTAAAGCACATAGTGGAGTTATCTTGTCCAATGCCTTCTGAACTTGCCCCAGAAAAGTTTGCCTATTGTTCCTGGCAGTCTCTCGGCCAGCCTCCTCTTTCATCTCCGCACTCTTTGCATCTCCTCTGATAGACCACCAGGCATTCCCTTCAAGTCACCACGGTTAATAAGGTGAGTCGCTAACTTGATTTCCCTAGGGAGCTGGAGACCCGGAGCCTGGGCTGGCGCTGGCCCGTCCCTGCCTTTGGCGGGCGGCTGCGCGGCGGCCTCTTGGCGCCCGGCGCTTTGTCTGGCAAGTCCACCTCCCTTCCTCAAAAGCCAAGGTTCGTTTTTTTTCGATCCGTGTGCAAATAAAACCCCTCCAAACGCTACTTCCAAATATAGGCTCCCCCGCCACCAGGGGCTGACCCGGTGTCCCGCAGGACGGCCCTTCCTTCCTCGGGCGGACGTTGCGTTCCCTCTGCGCCCCACATCTGGAAGCCCGGCGGCTCGGCCAGCCGCAGCCCCACGGCCCGCTCCGGCCCCGGAGCCAGCCGCGCACGGGCAGCGCTCGAGCACTGCCTTCCTCCCTTGAAAAGTCTTCAAAACTTATTTTCCTCTTCGCTGAAATCCCCCCAAATAAGCCCATTTTGAAGGAGAATAATTTAGTCTGACAACAGATTCTTCCTCTGTTCACAGCTGTCCCAGAGGGAGGGGCTGAAACCCGAAGCTCTCAGCTGTGATTGGATCCTTCTTGCAAAAGCCAGGGAAAAAACCCCTCCCCAGCCGGAGGAGCTCAGTTGGGAACGCAGCGGTGACTCGAGGCACCCGCCCGCCTGCCGCACCTGAGCGGCCCTGCCCGGCCGAGATGCTCTAGGGCCCGCCGCGTCCTCAGGGACCGTTATCCGCAACCACCGGCACGATGCCGCGCTCCTTTCTGGTCAAGAAACATTTCAACGCCTCCAAAAAGCCCAACTACAGCGAACTGGACACGCACACAGGTAAGAAGATCTCTCTGGCCCTCTGCTTCGGTGAATGTGTGAGTTTCTGCTCCCCTGCTACTCGCACCGAGCGGAAGACCCTGCCGCTTTCTTCGCACAGGGTCCCCTAGAGAGAGCTTGCCCTGGTTGAATCATCCCGCGTTGGTTTTAATTCAAAATCGGAGCTCTCCACCGCGCAAGACAGCCTCTGCGCTCCAGCGGCTGGGGTTTCCAAGCTCGTATGTGCACGCATAATGAACGCGGAGGGTGTGCGGCCCAGGACCAGCCTGAGCTGCGGGTTTCTCCTGGCCCGGCTGTCTTTTGAAGTAGCTGGCTTTACGTGTGGTGTGTCCTTGGCCCCACGGCCACAGCATGTGCCAACAGTCCGTGTGTAAAATGGAAAGCAACTTTGGAGAGTTTCAAAAAGCTAGAGTCGTTTGTCTCAATGAGGATCCTGAGGCACTCCCTGAATGCCAAGAAGGGCACGGCAGAACAACTGTCAGTCAGCAAGGTACACTAACTACCCCGTGAAGTGAAGAATTTTCCCAATATGTATGTGCTGTGTATGTCCTCCTGAGAGAGCCGAGGCTGTCTGTTTCATCGTGTGTGTGTGTGTGTGTGTGTGTGTGTGTGTGTGTGTGCGCGCGCGCGCGCGCGCGTGCGTGTGTGTGTTGCTAAATATTGTCTCACTACATGCATGTATCTGAAAAGATAGCTTTACCTTAATCTTCTCTACTTTCTTCCTTTTTTCCCCCAGTGATCATATCCCCGTATCTCTATGAGAGTTACCCCATGCCTGTCATACCAAAACCAGAAATCCTCAGCTCAGGAGCATATAGCCCCATTACTGTGTGGACAACCTCAGCTCCATTCCACTCTTCTCTGTCCAATGGCCTCTCTCCTCTTGCCGGATACTCCTCATCCTTGGGGCGAGTGAGTCCCCCTCCTCCATCTGACACCTCATCCAAGGACCACAGTGGCTCAGAAAGCCCCATTAGTGATGAAGAGGAAAGACTGCAATCAAAGCTTTCAGACGCCCATGCCATCGAAGCTGAAAAGTTTCAGTGCAATTTATGCAGTAAGACCTACTCGACTTTCTCTGGGCTAGCCAAACATAAGCAGCTTCACTGCGATGCCCAGGCTAGGAAGTCTTTCAGCTGCAAGTACTGTGACAAGGAGTATGTGAGCCTCGGCGCCCTTAAGATGCACATTCGGACCCACACATTACCTTGTGTCTGCAAGATCTGCGGCAAGGCGTTCTCCAGGCCCTGGTTGCTGCAAGGACACATCAGAACTCACACTGGTAAGACAAGTGCACAGTGTCTGTCAAATGGCGGGTGGCTGGCTGACCGTTAGGCTGTGTGAGGCAGTGATACCATGTGGTTCGTGATAGTGGATCACTTATAGCTATTTCCTAGCTGCTCCAAAACTTATTAGAGCACTGAGGCTCTAGTTCTTGCTAACAACCTCTGCTCCAGAGACTGCAAACAGAATTTAGACTTTGGAAAGTAGATGCAGGAGGTTTGGTCTCAAAGATCACTTAGAAAAGCAGAAACTAGGTGCTTGGATATGTGCTTTGTGGAACTGCCCCCGGCAGTTAGCAAATACAATGTTGGGATCCTGGTCAATTGATCTGGTAAATAGATGGAGGGTTTTCCTGTGTTTTTTTATTTTTTTGTTACATTCTGGCTGTGAAACATGTCAGCTTTTGTTTGTAGATGGAACAGAATTCATGGTTTTTATTTTTAATTTTCTTGCCATTGAATTTTTTATCCTTAATCCAAAATCACCTAAGGATAGTCAAGGCATTTATGAACCCTTAGTCATAATGTAGAAAAAGGAAATATTGGGAAATGTAGGTGGCGCTCAGCTGCACCTGCTGCAGCAAAAAACCTTAGTAAGAGAAGGCCTTCCAACCCTAGGCAGCATTTCTAGCTATGATTTCTAGGGCATTCTAGCTATGATTTTTAAAGCAAATTTGAACTTAAAAGGCCATTGAATATAGCTGCCTAATATCGGGAAATTATTCAGGCCATGCTACTTATTTTTTTGATACAATGTGTTTACCGTTCATTAATGTTATTTGACTCTATGTCCTCTAAAATCACTGACTTTCTCTCTTTTTTTTTTCTTTTCACCCCAACCCTCACCCTCAGGGGAAAAGCCTTTTTCTTGCCCTCATTGCAACAGAGCCTTTGCAGACAGGTCAAACCTGAGGGCACATCTGCAGACCCATTCTGATGTAAAGAAATACCAGTGCAAAAACTGCTCCAAAACCTTCTCCAGAATGTCTCTTCTGCACAAACACGAAGAATCTGGCTGCTGTGTAGCACACTGAGTGATGCAATCAGTGTTTACTCGAACAGAATGCATTTCTTCACTCCGACGCCAAATGACAAATAGAGGTCCAAAGGCATTTTCTCTTGTGCTTACCAACCAAAGAATAGGTATAGACACACATGAGTGCACACACACACACACACACACACACACACACACACACACACTAAAAGCTGCAAGAACATGGAATCCATGTCTTTAAAGTTAATCCTTTCCATGTGAAGTTTAAAATAACTATATTTACTGACAGCTAGATTGAGAGGATAAAGACAAGGACCTTTCTCTTCAAAGATGAAGCGAAAAGCACATTGCATCTTTTCTTGCTAAGAAAGAATGCAAAGATTTACATTGCTGCCAAATCATTTCAACGAAGAAGAACAGTATTGCTTTGTAATAGAGTTTGTAATAGAGAATAGGAAGAGAATCTGCCAGATGCTATCTCAGGTGCCTTATAAAATATTCCAAGTTTACTTCATTATATGTCTGATGTCTGGGGTCATCATTGAATTAAAGCCTTTTTTAGGATTGCCTACAGTGCTTTAACCTGTATTGTTAAGAGAGAGAGAAAAAATGAGAAAAAAGAACAAAACACAGAAGAATGTATTAAAATTTTGTTTCGTTTTGTTTTGACCAATACGTGCCTTGGGAGAGGAGGGAGGTGTGCGCTTTGAACAGTCCTGGTGCATGCTCCATGTCTTACTTTGAAAAAGAATCTTAATGATTTTTCTAATGCAAAGTAAATATGGGAATAAGTGCAAAAGAGGATTTTTAGACTTCAGTAACGTACTTAAACTTTTCAGATGCATACGATGGATGCAATAATATAACACCCCTCCAAGTGCCTGTTTTAATTGTGTAGTTGAGTCGATGTAAATTTGTGTTTATTTTTATATGATTGAATGAGCTCTGTATGAACGTGAGATGTTGTCTATAGCTGTGCCTATATGCAACCTGAAGACTTGTGAAATCATTGTTCCTTTTTAAAAAATAACTTTTAAGTCATTTTTTACAATAAACATTTTTGATTTAAAAATTATTGCTCATTTACTATTTTCAGAAACTTTACTTGTTCTAATAGCAGATTGCTAAGCTACAATTTAATCAGATGCTAATAAGCAAAATCATAAACATACTTTTCATACATGTCGTGTTATGTTACATTATAGTAGACTAGTTTTTTTTCTTTTTCACTCTTAAGATAATGCTGTTTCACTCACAATGGATAGCATCCTACTGTTAGTTGGCTAGTATCTATAACAAAAAACATACTTTGCAGGGGGATACAAATAGTCATTAATAGTCAAAAATACTTTTTGAAACTTTTTTATGTTACTCTCCTGACTTTATAAAAACAAATTATAATCATACTGTTTAACATCAACAATTTGAAACAGCTCAAGATTCTTTAAAAATAGTGTTCAGTGAGATTTTAGGAGGAAATCTATGAAAATGTAGACTATCATAAATGATATGTTGGATAATAAAGCCATGCACAAACTCCCACATGTGGGATAGGCAATAGGCAGGGTAGCAGGGTTAAACAGGACATCAATATGTCCATTGAGAACTTGAACAAGTTCACAAGCCCATCATGCAGAGTCAGCATGCACTTGCAAAAATGTGACCTAATTATATACCCCACTCTCAAGGTCATGTTTAGTAAGTGGATGAATATTATTAAGTAAATTTCCTGTGACTGGAACTGTAAGGACACCAAAGTGTATGTATATTAACCAAACTTCAACCCCATTATGACAATAGTTTCTGACACTGCAGGATTATGTTTCTCTCTCAATGTCCTTAGGATACAAATGAATCTTGAAGCTAGGCCTGATAGGCCATTAACAAGTGACCAATAATAACCTCCAAAAATATTCCTTTGATATTCATATTCATTCCTCTGTATATGTTGTCTACATTTTAGCTTACATATAAAGGGATTGTGTACTTCATGAAAAAATTAGTTTTATATTGTACTTTTACTTTTTAAAGACTGTATTTGCCAGACGCAGAATTATCTGAACCAGCAATTTTCAGATGCAAATGCAATGGCTGCTTGCTTGTCTGTGGCATTCCATAGTTGTGAAAAGATCATCTAACCTGAGTGTACATAGGTCAGAAATGCTGCCATTAATAATCTGATGTTTTCAAAGTTAGCTATCATGCAGAAAGTCCCACAAAGGGAAGCTAGTGGAGCATTCCCAGTGCTCTGGTAGCCACCTCAGGGACCACATCCATCCCCTTTTCCTAGCTCATCAATACTTCTACAGGTTAAATTTCTTGATGCTCAAAATTAAAGTAGATCATTTTCAAATGGGAAAGATCATGAGAATATTCTTCAGGGAAGTATTAATAGTCATATTTCTGCAATATATTCAACTTTGTTTCCACTATTCTAACTTCTTCTTTTTAAGCATTTATTTTGAGAGAGAGAAAGGACAGAGACAGAGGTGGGAGAAGCTGCATGCATACTATGGCACACAATTAAAAGCCAGGGGACGATTTTCAGCTGTCAGTTCTCTCTGTCCATCATGTGGGCTTCTGAAGATTGAACTTGGATCACTAGGTTTGTGGGCAGATGCCCTGCTCACTGAACTATCTTGTCAGCCTCCTAACTTTATTAATATAAAAATTTTAGTTTCAGTAATGTTAGCTTGGGTCTGAAGTTGCATCCTATACTAGGGTAAACTATAAACAAACTAAGTTTTTCCCAACACCTCAGACTTGCATTGCACTGCTACAGGTTGCATGTATACACATCACAGAACTCATTCCATCACATTCTTTCCTTACCTTTCTTTTCCACCTTACAGAATATCCTTAATAAAGAAGTTCTCAGTGCTTAGCACCAGCACAGCATGTCTACAAATGTTTGTTGAATAAATCAACTGGTAAAATCATAGCAATTGTGGGAAAATTTACAAATTCAAAAGAAATTCCCTTTATTTGGGAGTTTTAATAATTTCAAAGGTTCTGCAAAATAAATGTAGTGTGTGTCTCTGACCATAGTGGTAAGAATCTCTCCAAATAGCTCAAGTGACTTAGAAAAAAGGAAGGGCTAGGCCAGAGAGATGTCAAGAGAGTTTGTATTAAAAAAGATTTTAACAATAGTGCAAACATAATGTGAGGCACTGTGGCCAAGTAGAAAGAACACAGCTTTTAATTCAGTGAGCGTGTTCACTAAATCACTACCTCTTTCTTTACTTTATGTGTGCTTGTATGAATTGCTTGGCCACTCTGTACCTCATTTTTTAAGTGTGTCTAGGAAAAAAAAAACTCTTAGTACTTTTTAGAACTAGAGAGCCCTTTGAGGTATACACATCTTATAGATCACAAGGAAAGCCACCACTGCTGTTACTACTAACTGTGTGGTATGTAGGACTACCTAGCACCAGGAAGTATGCATGCATGGTGTATGTGACTTGCAATGATAATGATGCATGATAATGTTTCACCAATACGGATATTAAACACAGGATGGAAAAATGGATTTTCAGTAACATAGGGGACATGCTGCAAAACAGAATTCAGATCTCAGCTTTTCTGCTTCCAGTCTCTCTACTGCCCACATCACCATGGGAATGGGAAGACTTGCCGACCCCCACTCACTCAGCAGTGATTTACACTTCGGTGAAAAGGACAGTGGTAGTATGTGCTGAAATTCAATATTTTAATGGTGTATTTAGGTACTATCATAATTCAGAAATTATACCACGGACATCAGGAATCTTCAGAAGCATTCCCTGAGTTCTAGGAGCCCCGCTGATTCCTGTGGCTCCAGTCCGGGCCCTTCTTGTCATCCCCAAGCCCTCATCTCGCATGGGAGCTCATTTCCTGCACTCTGTTCTCTGTGGAGATGAAAACCAGCTGGTCTCAGTCCTCTGTGCATTAGCGCTCCTTCTTCTGAAGGCCACTGCTCCTCCCTCCCACACCACACTCCTCGGCTGACTTTTATCTTCTTGGACTGGATAGTCTTCCAAGCTAAACAGCCACGTCTTTCCCCCACTAAGATGTGGACACTCTGGTGTAATGAGGCAATTATAATTTTCAAAAGTATAAGTCTTTCCTGGATGAGAGCCACATCTCAGGGGTTGTTCCTTGTTTAGGTAGGGGAAACATTTTGAACAAAATTAATTCGAGATTCAGTATTCTTTTTATCCAGGGAAGTAGCAATTTTCAAATAAGATGATTTTCTGTCACTGTTGAATTCTGCCATACAGAGGCAGCAGAAGAACCAAAGCATCCCTTTTGCCTGATCCTGAGACATGGGGAGGGGGCGCTCTGAAATCTGATTCTCAGCAGTGAATGTGCATATCCTGGGACTGCAGTAAAGAATAGCAGGCAAGCATTGGGCCTCGGCCCTTGGCCCTTCAGGAAATAATCATTCCTCTGTGGAAGGCACGCATGTAACGATCAGCAAGCATGGCAACTTTTCCTCTGTGGCACTGAGCCAGATCCCTAAACAATGAGAGATTAGCAGAGGAAATCGCGGCATATCCATGTCCGCAGACTCCAAAGGAGTCAGGGAGGTATTTATAGCTGGGAGTAGGCGAGCTGCTGTGAGTAAAAGATGGGGGTGTTTGTGGATCGGGAACCAATTCATCTAATTAAGCTTCTCTGGCTCTTGCAGTCAGTTGAATCCATCCAGCCCGTTCTTTTGGAAATGCATGACAGTTATGAAGCCCTTTCAATCAGTCCTAATGTAGTTTTCCTTGGCAATGAGCAAATAGACAGGCCTGTCACCCACTCATTCAGTAGTTAGGAAAGTGAGAGGACATGATTATGGACACCCAATTTATTCTGGGGCTTGAAGAAACTCGAGTGCCTCCCAGGTAAGGAGAAGCAGTTAACAGTACAGATACTAAATGGTTAGGAGTTAATTCTAAGGAATGAGAAGAAATGGTCTGCCTGAATAACACTGATAATTTCTCTTGCCAAAGACAACGAATGCCAATTCCATTTCCTCTAAGTTCTATCTTTTCTCTGAGTAGTCATCAGATGAGTAGAGGTTTAGAACTTTCCCATATTGTATATTTAAAGTTAAAGAAGAAAAGGGGCTGGAGAGGTGGCTCAGGGGTTAAGCCTCCGCCTTGCAGGCGGAAGGTCCTGAGTTCGGATCCCAGATCCCACGTATAGACGCCAGGCGGAAGCGGGGGCGGCCTGCGCTTCTGGCTCTGGTAGGGCAGAGCCTGTGAATCCCCGGGCAGAAGGAGGTGGAGGCGCCCATGGTGGTTCGCTGAATTCGTCCGTGGTTCTACACATACACAGACACACACAACACACACGTGCACACACATACACACGCACATGCACACAGTTCAATAAATAATAAAAAAAAGTTAAAGAAGAAAAGAATTGGTAGAAAGACCAATAAAAGTGAGAATCACCTCTTGTTGCACCCAAATGAGCTATGGAATCCCAGTGTGCCCAGTCTTCTCCTTGGGTTATTGACATCTGGTTTGCTGAGTCTGGGTGGGACCTGACAGTCTACATTTCTGGCTGGTTGCCAGGAGATGGCCCCTGAAGTGGATCAGTCTTTGCATGCACTCCAGGAGGCAAAGCCAGTCTTAGCTCCTGGTTCCCTGTCCTTCTACCCTCTTGGTTTCTGACTCTTTGCAGCCAAGATGACCTTGAAAGACAGAAGACAGAGTCAGGTAGGATCTGGAAAGAGGCTTGCACTGCACCTGAGCTTGGCTGGGGTTGAACGGGATAGACATAACCGCAGATTCCCATCAGGGCCAACTCTGTTTCTTGCTGTCTTCTCTATTCCTTTAAAAACCAACAATCGCCAGCCCTCTTTATCACTATGAATCAAATATATACTTTTCCAAAAACTGTCTTTATACTTAAAACATACAAACTTTTAGAATTGTTTCCTAAATATTATAATGTAGTACCCCAGCTATGTATGTGTGTTTGTATTGTTTTAAATATTATAAGTATTCTATAAATGATTTAAACTCAACTGAAAGATGTGATAGATTCTACCCACTGTGACTTTTTAGGTAAAAAATCCTTGCACTTTCATGGATAGGGTCATGGAAGGAGTCTACCATGGATGCCAAGGGGCACTGGAGCAATTTTACCAGGATGCTCTTTCGTTGTCTCATTTCCACTATAATTTGCCTTGTAGTCCTGCCAGGTCTCAGCTACTGAGGGAACCATGACATGCTCATTAACTCTTTCTGGTCCGCTTATACCTGGGAAGCTGGCTGGCTCAGCACTCTGCAAACAGCCTCTAAATAGAACTTCAAACTTAAGGGGCTTCACATAACAGTGATGGGCACCATAAGCAGAGTCTGATGGCTTTGGGAGGAGAGCTATGCAATGTCGCCTCAGGCATCCTGAGCATGCAAGCAATTGACTAGTGTCAACGCCCTCCTGTGGGGATCCCATTCGCAGTGTGCATCTTAGTTGCTGTGGTAAAATACCATCATTGACTGACTTTAGGGTATCAGATAGTGAGATGCTTGTAGGGCCTGCTTATCCATCAGATAGTGTATTCTTTCTATTTTCTGTTCTCATCCAGTCTGGCCTCCAGAGTTTGCCCCTAAATATTTGACATAATTGTAAACGATACATGTGGGGTAAAGTCGTTCTTCTGACTTTAAAACATACCACAGGTCCCAGCTGTAGTATTAGTGGCTAATGACTCCCATCCCCTGCTTCCAGGCAGGAATGGGAATTATTCTCTAGACCCACCTTGGCCTAGAGGAACTAGGGGTTCATCCAGCCTTCTATGGTCTAAAGACAGAAGCTGAATGAGCTCTACCAAGCCCATACATTGGAGAAGGGAGATCACCAAATAGAAAGGGAAGGAAGACTCCAGAGCGGCCAATGTGCTGCAGGAAGCTCGTGGCAGTGGGCAGAGATGCTCCAGTGGTGCAGACTTCAGTAGGTGTCTAAATCTACCGGTATGTTTCTGAGGATGCCACTGCCAATTCCCTCTCCAGAGTTCCTAATGGACAGGCTTGTGGTCAACATACAAACTGTCCTTTCTCATCTATTCCTCATACAGTGGCCCTCATACAGTGGTGTGGGGACCACACTCTTAGAGTGAGTGATCACACCGAGAGGTGGTGGATGCAAAGACTGAGAGACAATTGTTGTAGCTGATCACATTTTAAGTCTTATCCTCCCTAATTACTCATTGCCTGGTGACTATTGATGAACTGAGTTCTAAATTAGTCCCTCAGCAGAAAGTATTTTACAAAAATCTCAGTGATAAAAGAAAAAGCTTTGAACATGTTTTCTCCAGATTCCAAATTCTTTATCAAAACTTTTGAAAACAGTCCACAGGGGCTGGAGAGATGGCTCAGGGGTTAAGACTCTGCCTCCCAAGTAGAAGGACTTGAGTTCGTTCCATGAAAAAATGCCAGGTGGAAATGGCAGCAGCCTGCATCTCTGTACTTGGTGGGCAGAGCCTTGGAAATCCTAGAGCAAAGCAAAAAGGAGGTAGAAACAATCCAGGATGATTCTTAAAATTACCACAGGTACGCACTGTGTCAATTGATGCATGGAGACAGAGAGCGAGAGAGAGAGAGAGAGAGAGAGAGAGAACAGTCCACAACTGAGGGGCTTTGAGAGAGAGTTAGGGATGAAGCAAAAAGAACATACAAAAAATGTGGGAGCATAGATGAAAGGAGCACGGGCCGGGCTTCCCTTCTTACTGGAAGATAGAACTCACACCAACTATGACCATTTCTTTACAATATTAAACAAAAAGAAAACCCAGCTCCTTTTTGCCTGATCGCATTTATACATCAGTTTCTTCAGTGTTTAAACTAAGACAAATGAGTATGCTGCCACACTGGAGTTTTTTACTGGTAGGATGAGCCCTACCCACGGCACAGCCAGATGAGCCTCTCTTGGATTCTGCTTTTCATGTAATGATATAAAAGAATCTGTTGTGTTACTGTTTTCCTGGGGCAGTAACAGGCAATAAAAGAGAATTAGAAGAAAAAGCCATTCTAAAACACAACTCAAACTTTTTACGATTTAGGAAAATCTCTACAGCTCCCATCAGTTGTTGCCAGTGGGGGCTGGTGGGTCAGGCAGACTGGAGCCTCCAATGCCAGCTCCCTCAGCCACACCAAGGATGGATGAAACAACCCAGGTAATTTTCCAAGGCTGTGTCCAGAATGACTCAAAAGATCTTCCCCATCTCTATCCATATCATCCAATAAGAAGGATGCTTACATATTTAGTATGTATGTGTGTTGCACAAATTTCTGTTGAACTATATGAAATAAACATGAGTAATTTTCTTCCTTCCTTCCTTTCTTCCTTCCTTTCTTCCTTTCTTCCTTCCTTCCTTCCTTTCTTCCTTCCTTCCTTCCTTCTTTCCTTCCTTGCTTGCTTGCTTGTCATTTTCCTCTTGCAGTTTTAGGGATGAAACCCCCATAGTGTGAGCATGCTAAGCAGGCACTCTGCCACTATACAACATTCCCCAGCCCTGACACCATCTTTTAAAAGAACCAGTGGATCAGATACAACCTAATCCAAACTGTTCTGGTCTTGCTTATCAACCAGAGACATAGCAGGCAAGCAGTCACCCTTTTATCACATTGATATGAGGCAGGTGTGCTGCCCTCTGCCTCTTCAACTTAGTGGGGGCTGACAGCACAAGCGAGCAAGTGAACACATGCAAGAACCATTTAAGCCCAGTAGTAATCATTTCTTTTTCCCTTTAAACTTAAAACCTGACTTTCAATTTATATTTATGAATACTCAGAAAATAAATACAATGCATATGTCTCTATTGAAACTGTTACTTTATCTTGTTCTAGAAACAAACATTCATTTTCCCTTGTGGATCTCTCACCCTGTTCTGGTTTAATATAAAATCATACAATACAAGTATGATCAGAGAACCAGCCAGGTATTCATAGTGGATTGAAGTATTTAGATACTGTGCCCTGAGTAACACAGAAACAGAGAAAGTATTCAGAAACATGGTATGTAGATTTGTAGACAACTGAAGGACATCCATATCCTTCATCAAGCTGTCAATGAAAAAAGACCTTGGACAAGTGGCTTCTTACATAATGTGCATGACGAGTCACAAGCCCCATCCACTTCTCAAATCACAAATGCTTATTTAATGCTCCAGCGCCACAGAGTGCTGTTTTTCTCCCGCCTAGGTGTACTCTTGACTCATGCTTGATTATTTCCCTGTGAATTCCATCTGTTAAGAGACTCACTGATGTTAAAAACAGAAGCAAATGCATTCAGTCACAGAAATGAAAGAACATGTTCTGGAATAGAAGTAATTTGTGGCATAGTTGAAAATGCTTTGGAACAGCTTTTCACTGATTCATAAATACGAGTGCTACCTGATGCCCATCACTTCTATAAAAATTCTCACTGTGAATTGGTCCAAGACACAAAAGATACTAGGCTAAAAGAACTAGTCATCATTTCTTTGAGTCTTGAGCAAGAGCTTGGCTTACATGAGAGCAGTGAGTCAGTACTCTCTTGAAGAGAGAAGGCATGGATGGCAGGGCTGGCAGCAGCAAGGACTTGCTTTCTCCATCATAAAAAAACATGGCCTGTTCTATTCTCTCTCAAGCCCAGCAGATCTTCAAAAGATCAATAGACCTAAATACCAGACACAAATTCACTCTGAGTTTGACTAGATAGCCCTCCGCACAGGGCGCAACTCAGCAACATCTTATGCGATTCCTAAAAACAGTGACTACCACATTCCTCCCACCCATAGACACGAGGAGAAGACCATATCTGGGAGAGTGAAGCACTTTTTTCATTGCTTCCTGTGTTGAGTAAAGAAAGACAGATAGACATTATAAGGCTTAGCTTAGCCACAAACCTGCAGTAACTATGGATCTCACCCAAGAAACAGAATCCAAACTCCAGTCAGGAGTTCCAAACTCCATGTCACTAACAGCAAAGCTCAAAACTCTCTTCACATCTTTCTCACTGTACATCAACCAGCTCATTCAGAGAAGGCAACAGATAAAAGAAACAGTCAGAACATCATACGCAAATTTTGGCATCATTTCTTGCTGGCAAGATTTTCAATGTCCAGGAATCACAAGATTATATATTTAAAATACTAAGTAAGGTACTTAGAAGACTGTGAAGAAGCTAAGAGCAGATATCTCCAGGGTTCTAGTCTAGTTATTTAATTTCATAAAAATAACTTTCTAAATATGCATTAAAAACCCGAGGAACTGCCTTTTCACCACAAAAAAATGTCCTGAGGCAATTCATCCATCATGTTCAATGATTCATTCTCATTCTCCATTAAGCTAGTCCAGGCCCTAGCGCATGGAGGAGGGATGCAGGAAGCTATCCTGGAGAAACAGGCCATAGAAAACACAGAGCATATCCTTCTCACTACTGTGAGACATATTCAGGTAGCTTCCATTTAAATATGTACTATCTAAGTGAGACATCTGAAATGGCTGAGTCCTTGACAACAGGGAAGAAATCCATGTGAAAGGATTTCTGACTCACTGAACCAATTCAAGAGCAAATATAAAGGTGCTGATATATCCTCTTACCTACACTGAGTGCCACGATAAGTATAAGCCCTCTCCTCTCTCTCTCTCTCCTTTCTTCCTTTATCAAATAAATAAATGAACTGTTTCCTTTCGACAGTTGCTGAATTAGTGATATCTTCTGTGCTATCATGAAAACACCCTGTCCTACTCTTTCAGGCAAAATTAGGCAGCACGAAAGTCCCACAAATCATGTGGTCTTGCCTTGTTTTCTAATATAGAAAAATAAAGCAATTTAAGCAATGCATGTTCAGTATATGACACCAAAGGAAACCTCTGTTCATATTTAAATATAACCCAGTTCTCTGCATGTTTGTTGACATTCCGGTTTGACATTTTCTGTTTGTCCACACTCCCAGAGAATACTGTTGATTCCCTTAGCAAAGCAAGCACAGGGACTGAGTCACAGGCACTTGCTGCCTTCGGCTCCCTGCCTCCTCCTGTTCATTGTATTCCTACTGCCAGTCCAAAAGCCTCTCAGTCTCCTCAGACACTCCTTGGGGGTCTTGCCTATAGCGTGAATGTATGCTGCGTCAATCATGTTGCCAGCCTTTGATTCCTTTCTTGTCATTGGTCTGTGAGTTCTTGAGGGAAGGGGTCAGGATTACATTTTTATCCCTAATGGCATGCTGGTTTCTGGGATCAAACAGAGGAGTAGAAAATGTTATTAAAAGATTACTAGTGTCTTATTGCTGACATGATGTAGTTGACTGAAATAACAACTTCATTAAAAATGGGTCAGTGATCTGAATAGACACTTGTCAAACAAATAAACAAACTAACTAAAAAGAAATGTCAAAAGCCAATCATACGTAAGAAATTCAAGACAGCAATCAGGAACAGGTGAATCAAAATATGGATGAAATGTCTCATCCCCTTAGAAGGGTTGTTTTTAGGAAAATGAGTAACAAGAGCTGGAAAGGATGTGGAGAGAAAGAAATGCACACGGAAACAAAAACTCTAAAGAGGACAAGCAGAATATCATATAACCTCTTCCAGGTGTATGTCCAAAGGAAATGAATCCAGCACACCTACAGAGATCAATGTACACCCATGCCTATTGCAGCATTATTCATAAGAGCCCAGTGATGGAATCATTAGAGCTGCTCACCAATGGATGAGTATACATAAAAATTGTGCCGTACGTACATACTAGAGCATTATGAAATCCTGAAGAATAAAATCCTGACATTTGTAGCAAAGTGGACATAACTAGAGGACATGATACTTAGTGAAATAAGCCGGGCATATAAAGACACATACCACATGTTCTTTCCATTTTTTGAAACTTAGAAAAGAAACCTGAAGATTAAATAAATATTGCTGGAGTTTAGGAAAACAAAGGGCATGAGTGAAGGGAGACCGGATTTGCTCAGTGCACACTGCATTCGTGGATTGAAATGTCATAGCAATCCCTGATAAGTACACATGTTAATCAAAACTTTTAAAAAGCAAAAGGTAAAAAAGAAAGCAAGCCTACATAGGGAAGAGCATTTCTGACTACCCATGGTGCTTGCTGCAGGCCTACAGTCGGCTACCTCAGCAAACATTTCGAGAAGCCTCCTGTTCTGGCCTCAACCTTCATGTTTCCTCAGTGGGAAAACTAAATCATGATTGGAAAACCAAAATCAAGCAGAAAGAATCACTCCAGTGAGAGCTACGTTTGCATGAAGCTCCACGAAGTTCCGCCGCCTTTCTTGTCCCTCCTTCCTTGTTCTTTCTCTTCTCCGGGCATCAGAAAAGAGAGCACATCTGGGATTTTCCTGTGGTGTGGTGTGTGCTCTTGATGGCTCTTCTCTTCTAGGTTGGTGCTCTGATTTCTTGTGGTCTTGGAAACCAGCCTTCAGAGTGATTCACCCATTACTCTAGGCTCTGGGTTGTGTAAGAGCCTTTCATATCCCTAGCGGTTCTACAAACAAGACAGTTGCCTATTATCTGTGTCTAACTGTCATCAATCACTACACTAGGGAAAAAAATTTTCATCTTAAATCTTTTCGTGCATAGGTTTTAGCCACTCCGTTGCCAGCCCATGTGCATGTGCATGTGTGTTGGTGTGTGTGCCTGTGTGTCTGCATGTCTGCGTGTGTGAGTTACACAGAAGCACTGTAGCTTAGCAAAGCCCCTCAGGCTAGCAGCCTTGACTCAGTGCTTAGTCTTTGGAACATTAGAAACATCTGGAGAAACCACATTTCCATGTTGAAATAAAGATAAGTTGTCATTTCTGCTACTCATTTTGAATTTATCCCACAGCCTGATGAGAGGGACTTTGCCCAGAGCAAGTTGGAAAGCACATAATGTAAGAAGGAGAAAAAGAAAGAAAGAAAGAAAGAAAAATCAGAGACAAAAAAACTGACTTCCTAGCTCTCTTCCAGGAGTCTCCATCGCTGCCCCTCCACAGGCATGCACATCACCCGAATGCCGAGGGCAAGAGCTGCAGATTCAAGGGTTCAGTGACACCATGGACCTTCCCAAAGACACTACAGTTGGCCTAGTAGGAGAATCAGTAAAGATTTCCTTCTCCTAATTCTAAGTAATAATTTATTTATACTTACTAATGCAGTTATTTGCTCTAGAAATTGAAGGAAAGACAAAGCCCATGTCCGATTCTCTAGAGCCCCTGGCTTCCAATTTCATGCTTACTTGCTGAATGTCTGAGTGCCTTGAGATTTTCCATATGTGATCTCTACCTTTAAAGGTTTCTTATCAAAAGGCTGTAATACACCTGTGCTCTGTCCAAGTGGCAGGCGTCCTCAAGGCTAGGTTGCTCCAGTGATAATTGACTGCACTAAGAAGCTGACGGTCCAAAAATCCCAGTGCCGGCCCTAAGGATGCCCCAAAACAGGACCCTGCTGCTTCTATCCAGCCGGCTCTCCTTCTGCTGGGAAGGGCCTCTCCTACCCTGGGAGTTCTAACATGCTGTGGGGAGAAGAATCAGACACTGGCGCCTTTTGGATGTCATATGAGGTTTCATTCCCCAAATACCAGGAGAACCCAAGGAGGGGCAGTGGTCAGTCTTGAACATCCACAAATATTTTTAGAGTTCTTTTTGTGGTGGGGGATGGTCAAGAAACCCAGTCTTCAAAGGAAGTCTGGCTCATGGAGAGAGAGAGGGACTCATAGGTGGTGTGTGTGCTCGAGGCCAGTGCCCTGCCACAGTCTGTAATCACTGTGATGCCCCTCCTTCATTAGGAAGCAGGCGCTTCATGCAAACTGCATCTTCTTGCAGCTCGAGGCTCACATAAACACATGGGAAGGTGTGTGAGTTTTACACTCTGGCAATGGGTTCTGATCCACCTACAGCGTCTGTGATCATCCCATGGAATTCTTGGGGACATAGTCATGGCCAATAGTTGTCCAGGCTGCTAGAGAAGTTCTGGGACACATGCGCTCCCCTCCCCCCAGCAGTTTGCTCTCTGCAGAGAGAAGAGCGCTGAGCAGGTAGCACATGTGAAGGCAAAGGCAAGGAAGAGCGGGTCCAGGGATATGGGAATTTTCCCATAGTGACTCCCAGAAGTTAACTCCACCTCCCTCCTGTCTCCCTATGTGGGTTGAGACCCAAAGGACTCCTTCCCTTCCACCAGGACCCCTAGTGGGGTCTGTAAGTCTAACAAGGCATGCCACCCAAATTACAACCCCTTCTTCAAAAGAAAAGTTCTCAAAGGAACCTAGGGTTCACTTCACTCTCTCTATATATAGCCATATTTTATAGCATGGTTTGCTTTCCTGGGAAATACACTAACTTAAATGGGACCTGAAAATAAGGCTAGAATTCTGAAGTACAGGTACATTATGAATAGAAAAAAAAGAAGTTATTTGGTCCCTTGCCTAGTCAAAATAGACAATTGTTTATTCCTATTCTGATTTTTTTCGCCTTCTTAATGAATAAGTAAATATGTAAAACTCCAAAGCTCCCCAAGCCTAGACATCAGAAATCCACTGTCCTACATCCTGTAACCTTTACCTGACACTTTCCATTCCATTGGGAAGTGCAGCTCTCATTCATGGATTTCTATGGTCTGTGGTGCTAAGGACAGGAGGAGGTTGATGCTTGTCTGTGCTACTTTGGCTTCCACAGCAAGAAGACTCCAGGCTGTGAGGGAGGAGCCCATGGGAGAAGCACCCTGAATCCAGGACAGGCTACACATGCATCACACATGAACTCATGCACTCAACACACACACACACGCACACACACACTGGCCAGAGAAACAATCTAAGCTTTCCCTTGGAGTAAAATGGAGAAAGTTTAGCTTATCTGTTTCTTTTTTCTCATCAAAGACAATTAAGAAATAATATATGTGCACACATATATGTATCTATGTAAGTTCATATTATATATTTACCTAAACATGAAGATATTCATAAATATGAAGTTATTATCATGAAGTCTTAAATTATTGGTGGCTATTTCATTCAAGGAGTATTTTTTTACCATTTAAGGCAAAGCCTGCCTGGAATAGCACTAACGACTAAGATCTTAGCTATAATTGCAAGGAAGAGGTATGCTGCCATGGGAGTATGTTCAGCCATCTTACTTCACGCATGCACAGGAATCTCCCAGCACAGACTATGTGACCTTCTTGTCCAGAGACTTGCTTTACTTTGAGAAAAATATTCAGAGATGAAGGTTGACAGAAAGTTTACCTTGACAAGCATCTCTACTTATTATTCTGAAACAAGTAAGATTTGTTTACCAAAGATCCTATCACCATCACTCTTTTTATATGGCTGCTGTTCTGACATATCAGAGTAACAATTGTTTGTTAGTAAACCATCAGATAAGAAGTACATTGAGCATCTTCCCAGCAACCTATACTGGGAGTAAGCCGAGCACGTGTCTGTAATCCTTCTCTTGGGAAATCACCTCTATTGCTGTTAAGCTGAAGTTGAAATATATGTAGACTCAAGATGCTGCTGAGCCTTTGTGTGTATTTGGAGAGAAAATTAGCCTTCAGATATAACTCTCTCATCTTAACCACATTCTTTCCTACTATCTGCACCAGAATTTTTTTTGGGGGGGAAGCATTAAGTAATTGCTTCAGATTTGATTAGCATGATTTCCCCAGGCATTAGAAGTCAGAAAGTTGGTCCCTGTTGAATCTGACTATCAACGAGATGTTGAAAACTACCCAGTGTGAAAGCTAGATGGTCATATTTTACGTATGTTCTACTTGGAGAAACATGTGACACAGATGAGATCACACCCTATTGAAGCAGGAACACTGCCAAAGCTAAGTTTAATACCACTGCTATCTCCACAGATGGCTCAAAAGGAGCTATACCCTCCCATTCTGTACAAAGCAGACCACATTCCATCCCACCCTCTCCCAACATGCCCCTCACTGCTTATGAAATGGAAAAGTTACTCAACTCAAGCCTGCCTTTATTCTTTATAACATGCATTTTAAATTTAAATATTGGAGTTTTAGAAAGGGTCTCTCTTTGCAGACAGAAGAGTTCCCTCAGTCTAGTACTTTTTCATTTAATCTCAGCAGATCTCCAGCTGAAGTCATCTTTGTTCATTGGAAAAGATGATTATGGTTCTAAAAGGCTGAAGCATTTGCAAAGGCTCCATAACCAGATGCACACGAGCAAAGGCTCTCGGATAATTGCATCCAAACCTACAAAGACTATAGACTTTTCTGTAGCATTCAAATCTATGCTTTATGTCACGTGGGCCTTTGTGTTTTCACTGAAATTAAGACAGCAGCTTTCCTGCCTAGACATGCTTCTCCATGGGAAAGGGGATACCTTCAGTGTGTCCAAAATTGAGACTGAAAGAGCTCACTCAGGTCAGCCTCAGAGCTTCAGAACATGAGTCCTCAACCTCCACAGCCTGTCAACTGAATAATAATGGACCAGCAGGTTACTAACTGTGACCAGCCACCATTTCCATCCCCCAGGGCTTTGCTGTGCCAATCTCCCACTGTGCAGTTCAGAGACCTAGCACACTCTCACCACACACAAACACCTTCAGTGGGTACAACTTTTTCTCCCCTTCCGTTTTGGAGAGCTACCTACAGACAGCATGGAGCCACATGGCAGATTCTAAAAACAGCATTATTACATCAATTTTTCCAGATGTTCTAACTGAGAATATTTTGAATTCTCTGAAACAAACCACCTTGTAAATGAATTAGAATTCAGCATTCAATCCTGGCTTTGGGCCTTTATGAAAAACCAATCAGCAGGATTAAGGAGCCTGACCCCTGGCCTGTGACAAACTGTGCAGACCAGCTCTAGGGCTGGGCTCAAGCAGTAAGATCCTTACTGTATACTTACTATGCTGATATCCTCAGTCTCACATTGTGCATGACCAAATATAGCCATAGGCTTCACTTAGAAGTGATTTAGTAACTTGTGTCTAGGATACTAAAGATCTAACCCCACCCCTGCCCGCTCCCCTCTAGCTGCTCTTTCTGTCTTCCCCAGCACCATGGGAAGCTATAACCTTCAGATTCTTACCTGTTCCCAGGTTTCCCATTGGCTATTCTTGGAAAATACTCCCACCTTCTCCCTATGCCTGCCAAACCACAGATTGTTTTTACTAAATCAGCTCAGAAAAGTATCAGAATTCCTCAAATTGTTGCCTACACATAGCATGTGAGCTTGCTTTCAGACTTCTCATATGGTTACAGCCATACCTTCTGGCCATGATCTCACTAACTCACTTAGGAAAAAATGCACAGGAGCACAGATTATTCATTGACTTATAAATGTACAACTATGTATGTGATGTGCTGTGTGTGGCATATTTATGTTCAGCAAAGGTATGGGAAACACACGAATGTTCATATGTGTAGTAGATGATCATATATGACTGCATGTGTGACATACATGCATATGTGAAAACTATGTGGTGTTCATGAGTGTATGTGGTTGTATGTGCATAATGTTCATGTATGGCATGTCTTTATGTATTTATGATGTATATGTGTATGTTAAATGCAGTATTACATGTAAATCTAGTACACACATGTGATATATTTATCTATGATGCATATGTGCATGAGTATGGTGTAGGTGCATCACATGTGCTATGTATATGTATAATGCATGGGTGTGTGGCATGTGTGACAAGTGAATACATACATGTGTATGTGAAAACTATGAGTGCTATGTGCACTTAGAATTGGTAATGTGTGACATAAGCAGAATGCTACTTTGATTGCACATAGTCCATTCATATTCTTACTTTTTAGCTATCTGATAAATACTCATTGATTAAATGTGCATTGGATGCTACTTTCCAGTGAAGAAAGAATATACTTACTGGTTGTAAAACTCTGTTCAAAGCTCTTAGACAAAGGAATAGGTCGATCTTCCTGAAAATCATAAGCTGTGGAGCTGTTTTTGCTTCCATTTCACCGATGAGAACACTGACACTGAACACATGTGAAGTCACATCACAAGTCCCAGAAGAAGGGTCATGGGAAGAAGCAGAAGAGTGAAGGCTGCAGCAAAACCTCTCAGCCAACTAATGCAACCCCCATATGCTTTCCTGTGTACCCCATGGGGCCTGAACTTCCATTTCCTTTCTAGAAGGAAAGAACACAAACCCTGAGGCACACAGCGTTTTTACTAAGGACCAAACTCTCCTGTAGTGCACATATAACTTGGACATATGTTGAATACTTTCATTCTGAAAGTGATTAGTAGCAACACTTAGTGATATTGAGCAAAAGGCAAACTCTTAGTCTTCCATAACAGGCAGAAGACAGCCAGGCTTCAGGAAGTCAGAGCAACGTTTGGAAGAGTATGTGTGAAATTTGTCATTATTGTTTCTTAAAGATGAATTGAAACATACTTTCTGATCTTTCAGAAGAATATCATCAAAGGCCTAGACCCCTCCACATAAGCCTGCCTCAGGAAAGTTAGGCACATACAGCATTGCCTCACAGTGAACACAGGGCACCAATGCTCTTAAGACCTGTCTGGTCAAATCAAAAGGTCATCAATCATAACCAAAACAACCTCCTGCACATTCAGAGTGCATTGCACACCTTAACCAAAGGCTGACACTCCTGCTATATGCTTCAGAACAACCAGAGCAGGAGCAGATAGAGAGATTCTAGAAGGTGAGATTCACATGTTCAAAACCTAAGCAAATTTTTGAAAATTGCTGAAGTTGTCTACTGGGAAAATCCAGTTCATTTACTATTCTACTTAGTGAATGTTTGAAAGCTTCTGTGGTAAAGATATAAAAAAGAAAATCACCAAACCAAGCAAAACTAGACGTGCAATAAACTACTATGTGGGGAGGGAGATAAGGACAGTTAATACCAACTGTGGTTCAAGAATGGAAGGTCTGAGAGTAGTTAAACCATCTTGTCTCAGACAAACTGAGCTCACCCTGTGTTGAATCTTGCATTCTTCATATATAGTTAGACAAATCTTGTTTGGTTTGTTCTCTATCCTACTGCCTAATGCTTTGTGTTTCTTGATAAATGTTTATGTTTGAATCATGCATATATTTAGTTTGGACATTACATTTGATGTGTGTTTAAAACTATCTACGTAAAAAACTTATTCCTGTTTCCTTTTTAGACATTAGTTTTCTTAGTCCTCAAATCACGTAACAGTAGGCCAAAACTTGCTCCTAAGCATGTACCATTGATTCCATTTTTATTTCACAGCAAATGTCTCTGACCTTATTTTACAACATATATATACATGGGTCTTTCTATTAATACATCATAAAGGACACTGATACATGAGAAACTGCAATATTGCTTGACTCTGGACAATGAAGGTTTTACTCTTTTGGAGTCAATTTACTTAAATATAATGTATACATATAATATAAATATAATAGAATAGTCAGGGCTTTACAAGGATTGATTTCTATTTAAAGAATCATGTCAAAAACATAACATAAGCAATGAATCCATAGACTCACATCAGCTGTGGTCAACTTCTCTGAAGCCACACAAAACAGGCCAGTCAATGACTAGTTATGCATGGAAGAACAACTCAGCAGTCCCTACTGTTACTTCAGAACTCCTAGCTACTGATAGACTCTAGGGGAGGGTCAATAATTGTCTTCAGTAGTGTATCCACTTCTGAACTCAGCAAGTTCCAACAGATACCGCCTAACCCATGGTCATACACACATTGCTGCCTGAGACAAGGACTTGCAAGACAAGACCAAGCAACAACAAAAAATAGATACACATGCAAGTGAAAGACTTATAGGAAAGAAGGTGAAAGGGGTGAGAGAGAGAGAAAAGGCGGTGGAGTGCAAGAATGGTTAATATGCATCATTACATATTTAAGATTGTCAAAGAACAAGTTTAATAACTAAATTTCAAAAGTGGATGAAGAAAACTAGTAATGTTCTGTTTGAAAAATATGGTGCCTAAGAAATAAAAGAGATGAGAATCTAATAATGTATCATTATAATTCTAAAATACAGGTGTAATTATAGTTCCTTGTGGTCATTTTAGACCTAAGTATCAAATTACTCTATAATATTATTCTTTCCTTTCAACAATGGATTAGTTTTTTCAATGCTCCAAGTCTAAGCTTTTATATATGGGTTTTCTTTTCACAATGCTGCAATGTATACACCAGAATATCACCTTTTTTAAAAAGCTGCAAAAACACAGAATAAAAACTCTCTCTCTCTCTCTCTCTCTCTCTTCTCTCTTTCTCTCTCTCTCTCTTCTCTCTCTCTCTCTCTTTCTCTCTCTCTCTCTCTCTCACACACACACACACAAAGAAGGGCATGAACAGAAAAGTATGATTAGAGATGGAGATGGCGATCACCTTAAGATGGATATAAAAATAGGTGTGGAAATTGAGGAAGAAGTGGGAATGGCGAGAAGAACAAGTTGGAAATGGGAATGTAGCTAATAACTGAGAAAGGCATGGAAATGAAAATGAGGTAGGGATGAGGTGAAGATAATGGAGATGAGGCTGGAGATAAATATGAGGTTATAAATACAGATAAGAGAAGAAATGAAGGCTTTTATTTTTCCCAATTAGAAGTTGTCATGAAGAATGTGGGCATGAATATTCTTCAGAAAGTTCTTAGGCCACGTGGGAATACATTCTGTAGGCCATATGTGCCAAGGGCTGAAATTTTTAGGTTCTGTAGATAATGCCAAATGCTATACCAATGTGGTTACCACAGAAAGAAAATGTTGAATAATTGATGGATTGCAGACATGTAAGGACCAGGAACCTGAAATAGGAATAATTTACTGGAGAAACAAATAGAAAAATAAATCACTTAAGAAACAAAATTATATTCTATGAACATGCATGTTTTTCCATTGAAATATATTACTACAAAAGAGCAACTTTTAATTTAATTTTCTTTTCTTTGAATGTGGATACAATCGAATACTCTGCTGACCTCTGAAGTCCCCAGGAGGTTCCTAACACAGCAAGGAACAGCCAGCTTTGTTCCCTAAATCTTCAGAGAAATTCATGAAAACCACATTAGTATGAGATGTGACTGTGGTAATGAGACTGTATTCAAATTTACATATCCAAATGATTGCAGTTCCTTCAAAGTAGCCACTTGGCAAACTTGTACATTTGCAAAAGGAAGTATCTCAAGTAAATAATGATATGCATTGTCTCTGGGGGAATTAGCTGTCCTCACTGACACTGTGTTGCAAATGCCCCTTCCAAGCATCCTCCCCTTGCCACCACAGTGATCTTTAAAACCCTTAAGAAATCCTCATATGCCAATGGGCCAATCCTTTAAATGGCTTCTTTTCATCCAGGCCCAAGTCCGAGTCCATTTTCCTGGCCCAAAAAGCCTCAGCTTGTCTCTGAGTGCTTCACCAAGATTGTTTTATTCAAAGTCACTTCATAAAAAAGTTCTATGGCTGGCATCCATCTGAGTGAGTCCTGAGTATTAACCCCCCCTAATCTTCATGTAAGGCCTATAACATCAGCCCCATGGTCTCTAATCTCACTGCATAGATGAGAAAATTGCAGTGTAAGATGGAGAAGCCCTCACCATAGTCTCCCCATCTCTGCACCCTGTCTGCATGATTCTGGGCCAAGCTAGTTTGGAATCTGTCTTCCCTCCCTTCTCCTCTTCCCCACTCTGCTTCAGCTCCACCTTTTTCTGCCATGTTTCCTGGCTGTGTTCCTGAGCGTCATTCGTGGTGATGGCGCCCCACCAAGTCAGCTTGAACTGTGCTGCATCCTGGAGCCAATACTCTACTGTCCACTTGTCTCTTTTTTAATTTGTATATTAATGGAATCACCATTCACATCTGTATCTCTCCCTAGAGTGGTAATTTAATGACGGACAAAGTGAAATCTTAGTCAAAGTTTGGCGTAGTGACTGATCATACCAAGTCAAAATGTTTGCAGGTTGATATAAAAGAGAGCAGAGGGTGTGTGTGTGTGTGTGTGTGTGTGTGTGTGAGAGAGAGAGAGAGAGAGAGAGAGAGAGAGAGAGCTTTAATACAATTAGCTAGAGAAGAAACAACCCAACTCCCTTGAACTCCTTTTACCAATTTGTGCATCAAAATGCTATTTTGCTGAATTATGAAAAATTAGACATGCTTGCAAAGTGACTTCAACATGATACACAATATTTATTGATATAACTATATTTTATTTAATTGTGTGATGCACAATAGGAATTTATTTGTTTGGTACCATATGTACCTTATGATGTGTACACACGATTTTCTTTCCCTTTTAGGAAAAGTAATGGAATTTCTTCTGTATACATTATCAACATTATAAATGTATCAAATGTTTCTATATCATTGCAAAAATTCCCTTTGTCCTGAGGAGGGAAATTTAGAATAAGATAGTGATAATGAAATCATTAAAATATATAAACCCTTCAAGAAAAATATCACCTGGAGTTGGAAGTCACTCAGTAAAACCCTTGACAGTAAAGCCACCACTCATTCTGTGTAATGTCCAAATTTATTTCTATATTAGAAAATTTCCTTCTCAAAAAAACTCTGTTCTGTACCCAAATAGGCCATGTATTCCGGGAAACTGACACATGTTTCTATGTGTGATCCTAGGACACATATTTGCTCCTCCCAGAGGACCCATGAAAATGAAAGGCACCGAAGATTCCCAAACACTTCAGATATAGTCATGTGTTCTCTAGGAACATGAGCCCTCTCAATATACTCAAACAGAGAAAGCACAGCATACTTTTCTAGGGAAGAGCTGGCCAGTGAAACATGCATCAATGCACGGTGAAATGTGTTATCATGTGATCTGGTGAGACCATCAGCAACATTCCTTTATCGAGGAAGCTTTGCATGTGACAACAAAGAAGTGAGAGCAAGATGCTCTTACCTGAATGATGCACTTGAATTGCTTCTAAACTAGGCAAATGCAAGCAAGCTCTTTATAAAGCTTGCTCTGTATTTTTATTTCCACTAGTGAAAGGCCCATACTTATAAAAAAAAAACCGTAGATTTTCCTCATCCCAGTCTGTAGGTATTTTCTATAAATCCAATTCAAAAAGCTCCATGGAGGGCAGAGACAGTACTGATTCTCTGCTGTGGTCTCTCCTTTCATATTTTTGAAGCCAAATGACTAAAGTGAATGTACAACACAGAAGCTGGATGGTTAGTTATTAAAATCACTGGAAAGTCTGAGAATGTTAATGTTGGGCCTCCACATACACATACACATATGTGCACATATACCCATATACATGTGAACAGACATAGACACATGCAGAAGCATGAAATAACCACTGCAACAATTCTGAGCATGTATTTATTTCAGCCCTTTACCCATGAACATATTAGAGTTCTCAGAGTTCACATGTGCATTACTTAACCTTTTATGGGATAACAGAAAAACAAATTTTTAGGAGTTTTTAAGTTGACAAGTATGAGTAACAACCATTAGCTATGTAAATTATTGAACAAACTGCTGGCTTCCTTAGTGAACTAACTATATTTGAGCTGGAAAAATTATGCTTCTTACGAGTCGGCATTTTATAAAGCCCTTTCCTTCTATTCAGCATCCAAAGGACATTTCTTTCTCCATTGGCTTTAAAAAAATAAAGCTACAAGGGTAAAAGAGAAGTGATGGATAAAAATGAAGAGACAGAGAGTAAAGAGGTCAATCTGGTGAGTCACATAGGAAAGTCCAAGGAAAGATTTTACCAGTGGCACTTCAGAGAAGGCTGATTCTCATGCTTTTGGAGTGAAATTCAGATTGATTCCAGGAGTTAGTCAAAGTAGTCATCAATGAAAACTCGATGATGCATAAAAAATTCAGTAAAACTTCAAAGGTAAAACTTTGTTTGAGGTCAGGTAAAATCACTTGCATGGACAAATAAAAGGCCCTGAAATCCTCCAGCTAAGCTCTGATGGTGACACTAACTTGGTATCACTATTTTATTCATATTACTCTGAATCTTGGGTAAAATGCATGAGTAGAGACATGCATACACATGGGTATGTATGTATGTATTATGATCAGTTGGACACTACAGAATCATCATGAACACTGAATTAATGAGTCTTTAACCATAACTTCAAGAAACAATACAGAGATAACTATGTTCCCTTGAGTCTTGGACAATGTAGTTTTATCAACCAATAGATGAGAAGCTGTGCTTTGTGTATTCCTGTTTAAAGGCACCTTACTTAATAAAAGCTGCTGACTTTTTAACACAGAGCCACAAGTGTTGGACCTTTTAACCAACAGCACCACAATTCATGTTTGAGCAAAGCTTACCTAACATGTATTTCTCCAGATGCTATGTGACAGTCTTCTCACATGCTCTAGAAAACCAACCAGGAGTTCAATATCACAGTTGGTAAGTGATATTTAACACATTAAAATTATCCATGCAAAACACAAGAACAAGAAAATGGGCAAAATGGGGTCGTAAAAAGGACAGTTGTTTGCTTATACTATGCATGATGAAACAGAAGGCAGACTATCACTAAATCCTCATGCTAATATCTGAAGCAGGATAACTGGACAAAGACACACTGATTCTCACAGTTCTCAATGCTCAGAGGCTTGGTGCTGCTTTAACCCTGGGCTGCTGTGTCACATCAGGCTATATGTAGGTTGGAAGGAACACATCAGCAAACAAGCCAGAGAGAAACCAGATTCCTACTAGCTCTATGTGCTTCATGCATTTCATTTGCTCTGTTTGAGTCAAAGCACTGCAATGTGTAAGTGTCTCTTTTGTTCTTGCTAAGTCTCTAAGTGGCTGGAGCAGCAATATCCAAGCTGGCAGAAAATACCAATGGGCAGAATTTGAATTTTCACTTTTAACACCACTCAAAAGGCTTCATCATCTCCAGCCATTAAGTAATGCCCACATTAAGAAGTTACGGTTTTCTATGTATTTTCATCATATCTAATCTTTTTCCCCGCTGCAACTTGTCCATAAAACTATTAAGTCTTGGTTTGCATGAGCTTTCCGTCTGTGGTTGCAGCACTGTTTACCTTGGCTCACAATGTCTCTCCTTCCACCTGCACTTCACAAAGGGGAAGCACGTTCTTTGCCCACATGAAGGCAGTTGAACAAATGGCTTCCCCACTCACCTCTAGATGTGACACAACTGTAAAGCCTTCAGGAGTTGAGAACACTAGCAAGTATGTCTAGCTAAATAGCTTCATGATAGTACAAGAACCACTTGTCTGAAGTCAAGAGAGCCAGTATGCCAAGGCAGAGGGAACTTCTTCCTGCAGGGCCCTCCCTATATGACAAAGAACCTTGGAGATAATACAAAAAAAATCACATATGAATAGTCCAAAGTGAAAAGAAAGAGGAATTTAGCAGCCTGAGGACCACAGGACTTGAAAGCTAGGAAGGCAGTCAATCCCCTGGTCTCATGAACCACCCACATGCCCCACATAGAGCATTTCAGAAGCTTCTATCCAGAACTGCCAACATGCATAAGGAATCTTTGATAAGTTTGCTCCTTCTGGCAAAAAATAAAATCCATATAGTGTAGGGATACCAAGAAGTTAGAAACTTCAATCCCTTCTTGACATCTTCTGCACTCTCTAGCTTCTCAGGTGAAGGAGAGGAGTCAAACTAATGTGTTTATCTCTACCTATTGTGCCTCCACAAGACTAGAACAGATTAAAATCCCTGCACAGTGTACAGCCTACCTTTCTGACCCATGATATCAACTGATTCTGTGCTAAGCAGAAAGATACACAGAAGCAATATTTAATGACTGTTTTTCCCTAAGTTGAAAGGATATTGACTAGAAATTGCTAGACCCTAAATACAAACGTGGGCTCTCCACTATATGCAAAGTTGTAAAAAACTTGACATCAAGAGAAGTGATTAATTACATAAGTGTATTGTGTTCCTTGGGGTAACCATTCATAGAAAGTGAAAGATGTAATAACTCCAAAATACATGATAAGGATGGAATGTTAAAAGTGTTCATGTAACCTACAGAAACAAGAGAATGGAAGCTAAAATTGAGAAAGAGGAAACAGGGAGGGAAAATTGACTTTATTAACAGCTAATACTGCCTCTGTTATATGAGACATATTCCTTGGAACAAGGAAATTTCTGGAGACAAATAAGGGGTGAAATATCTGCCACTGATATTTGTTTCTAGTTTTATGACTTCATTTGTTTCATGACTTCAAAACATACAGATGCTTCTAGGTACAGTGAGGGGACGCTCCATCTTCATCATTAAAATTCTGAAATGGAACTGTGAATGTAGAAAATGTCTCCAAAGGCTTCTGACTAACCTTTCATCTGATAATCACTTGAAAAAATGGTTTTGGAAAACATAGTAATGAAGACTCACAGAGTCCTTAAGTAATCACAGGTACCCTTTATCTAACACGCTAATATTCTTATTAAAATACATGTGAGAAATTAATCACTAATATAAAAAATTGATAGATAAGCTGGGTCTAAACTTGAAAGTAATTCTTTCCCTTTTTTCAGTCAGTGAGCAATAAACTCTGAGAAAACTAATGTTCATGCTTTTAGATCAATCCAATGCTGTTGATCTATTTTATTATAATTTTCAAAAATTTAATAATTTTATTGAAAAACCATACATTTGGAAATAGAAATGAGAATGAATCCAAATCAAAGATATTAAGTATTAGGCTGCAGCCTCTGGGCTATATAGCTTAAGTTTTTTTCTTGTGATCTGCCTGCCTTGGCTGGCAAGCTCAGCACATATCTTTTAGCACCATTCTAGTTAAGGTGCTGAGTCTTGTCGGCTGATCACAAGTATTTTATCATATTCTGTCCTTCTCATGCATCATTTGCTGTTCAACTTTTAGATCTAGAACAGGAATCAACTAGGTATGTTGGCAATACCTGTTATCCCAGTACTTGGGAAGCTGGGGCAGAAACACTGGTAGTTAGAGGCCAGTTCAGGCTATATAGCTGGATCTATGCCAAGAAAAAAAAGAGAAAGAAAGAGGGGGAGGAGAGAGGAAGGAAGGAAGAGGAAGGAAGGAAGGAAGGAAGGAAGGAAGGAAGGAGGGAGGGAAGGAAGGAGGGAGGGAAGGAAGGAGGGAGGGAGGGGAGGAGGAAGGAGGAGGAGGGAGGTAAGTGCGGGATCAGAAGGGGGAGGAGGAGGGAAGGCCGGAGCTTGCGGGCGGAGGGAGCGGAGGTAGGAGTCCTTCCTTCGTCCCATCCTAAGGCTAGCGCCGATACCGACCCTAGCGTCGCGAAAAGCAATAAAAGACCCCCGCCCGAACTATCCGTAATAGCAATCACCAACACGCTCCCGCCATCCCTCCCGACGCGACCTAACTTGTCCTGCCAGGACTGACACGAAGGCGCGGACGACGATAAGGCGTCAGCACACGACTCCCTGCCTGAGTTTCCTGTATCTCCCTCTTTAGTGTAGGGAGGGAGAGAGAAGAGAGAGAAAGAAAGAAAGAAAGAAAGAAAGAAAGAAAGAAAGAAGAAGGAAAGAAAGAAAGAAAGAAAGAAAGAAAGAGAAAGAGAAAGAGAGAGAAAGAAAGAAAGAGAGAAAGAAAGAGAAAGAAAGAGAAAGAAAGAAAGAAAGAAAGAAAGAAAGAAAAAGAAAAAGAAAGATGAATGAGTTACAAGAGAACAACATCCATGATGAGATGTGAGATTTTTGTTCCTACAAGAAGTTTGACTGATGTGCTAATTGTTAACTGAAGAATAAAATCTTAGGGAGTAGAGGCTAATGGTAGAGCTCTTGCCTAGCATGCACAAGATCCTAGATTCAATCCCCAGTAATGTGGAATAAAAATCCATGATGATGACAGATTCACACTATCTTTTAAACTACTATAATAAGAGCTTGCAAAATGAATATTGACCTGTTTGGAAGAAGAAAGTTAGATGACATATATGTGTGGCTCATATTCATTAGAAGGACCACAATGCACACTGACTCAGCACTCAACAACAACAACAAAAGGACATTGATATCCTATAATGACAATTCGCATTTTTTTTAAAGTGTGCCAGCTGACAATCTGGACCAACTCTCTGTCTGTGCTTGCTTCAAAATCCATTAATTTAGGAAGTGGTTATTTTGTACCTGCTCCATTTTTATTGATAAGAAATATCAGTTTACTTAATTTGATATGGAAATATGTAAGCTTTTTGTTATTTTTAATCAATATTTCTCAAATGAAAATGAAAAAGCTAAAACCCTAACATAGAACAAATTCATGTTTTTTTCTAAAAAAAATTCTCTCCCCACAGTTGACATTGTATCATCACATAACTGCTACTTCAATGCTGTCCATTGCCCAAGGGAATGAAGTAACACACTTTCTAACTATTAAAATATAGTTAAAATTCAGTCTTGCTTCATTGCTCCATAAAACCATTTTAATTAATAAGCATACAAATCAAAAAGCCGAAGGCACTCTGGGTACAATAAATATATATTTTTTTCTTAAATTTTATTAATTTGATGTTAAATTTGGGCTTATCTTTCTTTAAAAGACAATTTGACATAACTCTGAATTGGCACAAACTTTTATAGAAATAATAAAAGAAGCTCTGGCATGGGTTTGATCCAGATTCTTCTCAAGGCAGCATCTTGTATAATTAGAGTTCAAAATCCTGAACAGGATCCTGACACGGAGGCAGCCATAATGAGTTTGGCTCCATCACCTGAGGAATGCCCCTTATGTGCAGCTGATCTCCACTCCATCTGCTTGTATTCTTGGTTCATGGGATCCTTGAAGATCTGTTTTTCCAACAACAACCACAATTCAGAACATCAGAGATCCTATATTAACCACCTGGAACCAAACCAGCCAAATCTCTCCCCATCCTAAAGCTCAGGGAAATTTGTGGAAGAAGGGGTAATAAGATTATAAGAGCCTAAAGATGGGGAGGAGCAACGATAAGCAAGATACTCCACACAAGTTAGAGCCACAGTATCCATAATCAGACTTTGCATGACCTGCGCAATGACTGACATGTCAATGACCCCCCCCAAAGTCTAGCATGGATCACAGGCACTAGGATCCTTACAGGCGAGGGGTTAACAGTCATAATAGTGTTCCTATACTAAAGGAGAGCCCAGGAAAGGACTCTGGGCAATGCCACTGAGTCCTTACACCTTACTAGAGTGGAGAACACAGAGGGAAATTTGATATTCACAATGAAGGATGCTCTAGGGAATAGAAGGGAGGAAGGGGGGGCACTGGGAGAAAGGGAGGGAAGGGGGTGAAAGGAAGGGGAAAAGGGGGCGAGAGTGCAAGGGAGACTGGGGGGGTGGAGGGAGGGAGGGGACCAGGGTACCTATTAAGCTTGTATGATTGTGAAAAAAATAAATAAATATAATAAAAAGATCTGTTTTTCATCAATACAATTCATTTGGGTAACACTGTAAAAGCAAAAGCATGCTGTATGTAATCTGGGATTGGCAGTTTCACCTCATGCAATGTCTTGCAGAGTTATGCCAACTGTATCAATAGTTCTCTTTTTTAAAATAATAAAAAAGTGTAAGCTTTATTAATTTATACATGCTTATAGAGCCCTCACAAGCAAGCAAAGACCCAAAGGAACTATCAAATCAGAAAGTTTTCATGTTTTTCCAATGATGAATGATAAACATATAGACAGAAAATTCTGTGTTCTGAAGTGTTGTCCCTATTTTCTTCAAAACGATTTTGAAGTTTGACACCTATATTAAGGCCTTTGACTATTTTTTTTAAGATCTCTTAATTTTTTAGTGTTACATACATGAACTAGTGATATTTTCACTCTTTAATCCCCAATCCCACCCCCCTTCTTTTTCCCATTACAACCCTTCATCTCTCCTGCCAAACTTCCTCCCATTTTCAAATCTTTTCACTTGTGTGGCCCACTGTGTTTCCTCTAGTTTGTTTTTGATGACTTTTGCCTGACACGAGTCATGCTTCATAAAGTATTATAGATCGGTGGGTATACCTATCAGCCTTAGCCCTCATCCATCTCTCAGGGAGGTATGGAGCTTTTTCCTGAGATCTTTTCCCCTTCCATGGTGAGATGCTAATAGGGCAGTGAAGCTTGTGTGTAAATATACATATCTGTCATTTATTGCTGAGAAATATTCCTGGCATGTGGTCAGGTACACGTGTGCGAGCAAGGGTATAGATGCACATGTGTGTGTGCCTGCTTGTGGAGGCCTGTATTAATTAGATTCAGATGTTAGTATCATAATTGAAAACTGGGTTTTTAGGTACACCTATGAAAAATACTTGGTTAAGACAAGTCCTGAGCAAACCTTTAGGAGAGTAACAAATTAATGTGGGAACACTCAGCCCGTAGTGGGAGGGACCATCGTCTTGAAGGTGGATAACACAGACAGCTGGATCAGAATTCTGGCAGACTGGCAAATTAGAAAGTATTCTACACTCAATTCTTCCTGTGGCTATGGCATGGACAGCTCCCTCAGCCCCTAATGTTGGTTTGAACTTCACCGTCATGATATCTGCAACCAAGAAATGTGAGCATAAAATAACCTCCTTGCTCCACTAGGCTGTGGGGTTCTGTATTCATTCAGCAACAGGAATATGAAACTGACACAAAGTTGGTATGAGGAATCATTCTCGATTGTTCTTATACTTTATTCCTCGAGGCAGAGTCTCTCAGACAAACCCAGAGCTTACCGGTATGGCTACTATCGCTAGTCAGTTTGGTCCAGGGATTTCCTGTGGTTTCATTCAGTAGCTAGAATAACCTGGCATTCATATGGTGCCTGTGGTTCGGAACTTCAGTCCTCATGCTTGTGCACCAAGCACTTTAAACACTGAACCGCCTCTCCATCCCTGGATTTACAACACTTGGCTAAGTCATTTATCCATTGATGGACATCTGGATTGTTTACTTCAGGATAGTGTAAATAAAGTTACTGTGCATGTTAGGCACATACTTCATCTAAAGTTTTCCTGTCTATGAATCAAATGTCCTAAAGGACAACTATCGAGCCATAAACTCCATGCTCAATGTTGTAAGGCACCTATATTCCAGTGCCACCAACAATGTGTGAGTGATACACATTATCTATTGTCATCACTTTCTTTCTAGTCATCCTAATATGTTCATAGAGTATCTGGCTTCCAGGGATGCTGAGATTCTTGTCACGTGCTTGTTTATTATGTGGATATTCTCATTCAATGAGAATTTGTATTCTTATTCCAAAACCTGTCCACTCATCCTATGGGAATATTGATGCTGAGCCGTGAGAGTTCTTTGAGCATCCCATGTACTAAACCTTTGTTGGATATGCAGTTTGCAAATATTATCTCCTAGCTCATAACTTTTTTCTGTTTTTTTTTTCAATTTTCACTTTGACAGTTTAATTTGTCTATTCCATCCAACCATCTTCATAGTAATTTCAGGGTATCAGTTTGCCTATTTCTCTGGTGGGTACTTAAGGTAATGACAATATGCAGCATGCCATCACAGTCTGCTGACGTCAACATACTTCAATTCTAGTAATACATGGAAATCATGCTTCCAACTAAGCCTGTACATTTCCACTTTTCTATATAATTTCTTAAGTATCTCTTCAGCATGCAGTGAGCAACATACCAGATGGTCTTATAAATCATGCTTCAATCATCAAGTATAATTTAGGTAAGTCATACAGAAAGAATCTACTGTGATTTTGTATTTACTTCCTTAAAAAAACCCTGAAGTTCATTTCTTTTAACGTTTCAATCATTGTTGCTGAGCTTTCCATTGTTTTAACAGAATACTTGAAATAATCAACTTCTAAGAGAAAAGGTTTATTTTGGCTTACTGTTTTTGGAAAATTGTAGTCCATGAATAGGTGGATTCCTTGACTATCATGAAAAGGAGTATGTGGTGAAACAAACTTACTCACCTTCACAGTGGCTGGGAAGAGATGGAATATGAGTAAGGGACAGGGTATTAATATTCTCTTCTGGGTCACGACTTCAAGAGTTAAGCTAAATTCCATAAGATTCTATCCTCCAAAGCTTCCCTCATTTTGCTATGGAGCCAAGCTGGGGACACATGGGCATCTGGGACACATTCATTACCCAAGTTATAACACTGAGTATTTCCTTTTTGCTTAGTGAACTTCCTGTATCCATTTCCTTAGGGCTGGCTTGCAAGCAACCCTGTCCCCGTTTTCTTTTCCTTCTTATTTCCTGGAGAATACTTTTGGCCACTCAACTCTGATAAAAGGCACTGCTGCCTCTTTCTTCAGATAAGGAGAAGGATTTCATTGCATTGGATTTATGGTGTAGGCGATGAGTCATCTCCCCCTGGCTGATTCTGAGATCTTTTCTTTACCTATAGTTTTCAGACATTTAATTACTGTGTGCATTGGCATAGATTCCGTGGGTTTTTCCCACTTGAGGTTTGCTGAGCTTTTTGAAATGTAGGTTTATGTTTTTACTTTCTCATGGGGGAAGATTTGCATCTATCGTTTCTTTGAATGCTCTTTCAGCCATTCTGTCTCTTTTCATTCTGCCATTTGGATTGTATAAAAAACTTATGACAGCTGATGCTTCATTTTTTTCTATTTCTTCCATTTTTTTCAAATTAGGAAAATTTCTTCAATCTGTCATTAACTTTCCTGATTCTAGCCTATCACTTCCACTTGGCCACGTATCTCTCCAATATGTTCACCTTGTGTTGGCATAGGTTGATCATCTTTTCTCAGTTTGTAACCCTTCCTGGTTCTTTGTTCGACAGGTGGATTTATTGTATTAGGAATGTTCAAGCCTACTCAAAACCTCCATCTATCAAGATCATGGGCAATTTCGTGGAACATAACTTGAATGATAATTTAAAATCAGAATGTTATAGAGTTATCTTTATCTTCTTGGTTTGTCTGATGACACTATGCGGCACTGATTCAGCTGGCACTGGTTGGGTTACAGAAGTGCCCCAAGCCTGCAATTTGGGTGTCCTCAAATGAGAAAAGGGAAAGTTAAGGCTCATGGGAGAAAGAGCATTTTCCAGAGCAGTTTAGGGACCAGGAAAACCTCACTGTGTCTTCTGGCTGTCTCTGGAATAGGTGGGTGTCTCAGGCCCACCACAGAAGAAGGGTTTCTGGTGCAGGCTTATGGGGACTGAGTCTCTGCTAGCAACCACTTAGCTATCTTCAATGTGCAAACAATAGGAAGAACTTCACATCCATGTTGGGGCTAGAAGGAGAGCTCCGGTGTATACTTCAAGGTTTCTTTTCCTGTTGCTCTTCTGCATGTGCACATACAGAATTGGACAAGATTTTATGTCCTATGGGAACAAGGAAACCTGTGCTGTTTCCTTGGGAAAGCCATTTGGTTTCTGGGGAGCCTTTTTCACAGGAGGTTGAGTCCATCTTGTAACTTCTGGTTGTCTGTGGGACTCTTACGAATGCCCCTGCAGGTGATGCCCACTAGCTGGCTTCATCCAGGGAAGAATGAACTCATCTTGGTCTCTGTCTTTGGCTAGGTGAGGACGAGATGCCAATCCTGAATCAGTGCCCATCACAAGGCCCAAGATCCTGTTCTGTGCTGTTCCTCCCTCCCTGGGTCTAGGATCTGAAAACGGATGCTTTCCTCTTCACCTTTCAGAAAACATTCCTGTGGATGCCTCCTGTTATTTCCACAACTATAGCTGAGCCTATGGAGAAGAACAAACATGAATCTGGACAGGAAGACAATTAGGAATTTAAGCTGTACACCAGACATGTCAGAATCATGATTTTAAAAAAAGATAGAGAAGCTGAAACAGGGATTTGCGGTGACAAAGATTCTGAATCATTAGATGATATGAAAGAATTTTATCTTGTCTTGATTATTACTAATGAAAGGGGGCAGCACAGAAAGGGAGAGAAATTTTACAAAGAGTAGACAAAACACAAGAAAATTGAGCACACTTGCCTACATTCTCAGTCATATCCAACATGTACCAAGAAAAGACACTATCCTTTCAGCCCCACCACGATCTTTGCTTAAATCTGAACTATGACCTCCAAGAGAACAAAAAAAGTCATGTCTACCAGATGAAGCAAGCCCCGTGCAGTTAATCTTGTCTTTCTTCCCAGGAACTTAATAATTTCTTCTCTCATCAGAGTGACTGGATTTTATCCTGAAAGCAACAGTTACAAAGCAAGCAATAAAATGTAAGAGCATTTCTAAACATATTCAGCCTTCATCTCTTGTTCATGGGCTTACCCTGGCTGCATGCCTTCAAAGTGACTAAGAGATGTGGCCAAGATGTCAGAGGATTCACAGACACTGCTTTCTCATATTTCCCTGAGAAACTGAGATTTATGAGCTAAGACTCTAGTCTCATCCCTAACAAAGACCCCTGCTTCGTCAGAACAATCTGAGCCTTTAGATCCCCTTATCTGAAAAGACTGCATTCCTGTCCCCTGGCTCAGACCAGTGGTGAATAGTCTGAGGAAAAGATCAGAGGTCCTAAAGCTTAAGTTCACATCCCACAGTGTTCCAGAACTCCCTCCCAGTGGTCTTCTACAGTGTGATATTTGGAAACTTTCAGACATGGCATCTTCCTTCTTTATGCACAGAAAACAAACACGCCCATTTCAGAAAACTTTGTGTGTCAAGGATAAAGCATTGGCAGAGCATGATGACATGAGCTTGTGGTCCTAGCTACTGAGTTAAAGCAGGAGGATCACAAATTTGAAACTTGCCTGAAGAATTTAGGAAAACCTGGTCTCACACCTCGTACGTACGAGACCCTCTATGGCTCCATTCAATACTATTGCACAGAATGAGAAAGAGGGAGAGAGAGAGAGAGAGAGAGAGAGAGAGAGAGAGAGAGAGGAGAGTCATATTTCCCATCTCATTCACTTTTATTCTTTTTAGGTTTTTCCAGGCTTCTTGTGATCTGTACAAGTCAAGAATGGGTGTTATGCCCTTTATGAACTGAGGAAGGAAACTGCCTTTTATGAGGGAGGGAGAGAGGGAAGGAGGGAAGGAGGGAAGGAGGGAAGGAGGGAAGGAGGAAAGGAAGGAAGGAAGGAAGGAAGGAAGGAAGGAAGGAAGGAAGGAAGGAAGGAAGGAAGGAAGGAAGGAAGGTCTTATTTTGCATATATCCATCTTCAATCCTATATCAATATGTAATTAGTTAGATAGAACAAGGAATAAGCATCATTACAGAATTCTTTCCTCTAAAAGGAGAGTTGAAAATGTTTGTCCATTAACACCAAGATTTTACTTTAATTTTCCTTCAAACTCATTTTCACCCTTTTCTCCTCAGTTGTTTTCAAATTTTGGTTGGGAGAGCCAGGAGATATGTAGACACTGTCCTCGCTAGGCCCTGCCCCAGTGGTTTAAGTGGGGATGCTCTTTGTGGGGTAGAGGCAGAGGGCGTGGGAGGGGTCAGGGGATCACCTCCTAGCTGTCCAGAAGTCTGTAAGGCCACCGCCCAGACCTGCAAGGGGTGTTTCAAGGCTCTCTTCTAGCAAGGAAACCATTGCAGGAAGACCAGGGGAGCGTTTGTTTTGGAAACAGACTGACACACCTTGGCTCCCAGAAAGCGCCCCTCAGACACTGAGCTCTTTATTTACCTGCATGGCTCTGACTAACCAGAGGCGAGGTGCTGCCCGCTTGACGAGATGACTAATGGGCGTCCTGCCTGGACTTGAAGCCTAGGCCCTGTTTTCCCTGCTGCATACTTTGCGCCCCACGCTCCCCGCCCTCCTGCCTGGCCGCGGATGGATGCTGCCAGGCAGGACACAGGGAACAAAGCTGGCTCTGAGCGGCCCACTTGCTGGCCAGCAAGTCCCTGCACCGTCTGCCTGTGCTCAGCTGACCTCCCCAGCCCTGCCCAGACCTTCCATGAACCACTGCTCTGGCCTTCTCATGTGACCAAAGTGGCTGCCCTGGGGGTGCGGGAAACCCAGGCCAAGGAGCCCTGCACATGTTGCAACCTAGGACACTGTACTCCAGACACTCCCACACCTTCTTCGCCCCATCCCTGTTTCTGCTTCTATGAATGGTCACTTGTCAGTGTGTTTAATCCTGCAAATGAACCTTGAGCTTGCAGCACAAGGACCTGTCTTCTTCCTGGTTCCCCTTACATTATAGACACAGCAGATAAGGCAACCTGGAATTGATAAGGCAAAGTATCCACTAAAGCATACTAAGTAGCTCAAATCCTAATTGCCCTAATGGTTCTAGTAATCAGACATAATCATAAGACCTGGCAGACAGAAACATAGCAATTAATTCACTGAAGTGTAATATCTGCGCACCTGCTCTTATTTTAGCATAGGCATACATTCCCATCCTGTTCACTTTTATTCTTTTTTAGGTTTTTCCAGGCTTCTTGTGATCTGTACAAGTCAAGAACGGGTGTTATGCTCTTTATGAACTGAGGAACAGAGGCTCAGACGTTCTCACTTGCTTAGTGAATGTAGAAGAGAAATTCCTGAATATATCATGAACACTGTGGACCCAGAAGTCCTGGGAGGAGAGAGTGGACATGGAGTCCAAGGGCTCGCACTAGGAGATGCAGCTCTAGAACTCCCTGCAGCTCACCCTTCTTTTCCTCCTGGTTGCTGGCCACAGACAACATCAGAATCTGACCTTGCTTTTCTGCTCTGGTCAGGACCATCCCTGGCGTCAAGGGCCTCTCCTTTCACTAAAGAAATAACCCCACAACTGCCCTCACTGCAACCAGTGCTGCCAAAAGACTCCCAAGAATCCTGGTTCCTCACACCTTCCCATTGGGCTTCTACAGGCCTTCCTATAAATACTTGGAGGTTGCCTGCAGGTGCAAAGGCTCAGGAGACCATGGGACGTAGGAAAGGGAGTGTGGGGCATCTGGGCAACAACCACACATATACTCTATTTTGACTTGAGCAGTACAGAATTTTGCTGGCTAGACTGGGTGTGTGGGCACCATCAACCATGACATTTTATGAGAAAATGAATCCTTCTTCTAAAAGCCAGCTTATAAATTAGCTGTGCAATCTGAATATGTTCGTAAATTGCAGAATCTCTGCAACAGAAACTGGATGAATAACAGTTTTGTTTCTGCCGAGTTGACTGCTTATTAAATATTGCTTGTTGGGGGAAAAAAGTCCTTCCCTAAAGACAGGTGTCATAGTTCTATTTTATTTGCTAATTCTTGTGGGGGAAGGTAGAATGTTTTAGTGTAAAACCTGATTTCTATGCTGTTTCTCCCTGACTTCTTGGATTAATAAATCAACTAGTTAGTGTTGATTTGAAAACTTATGAGGAGTTGACCTGAGTATTACATTCAGGTTAAGGGGTGCATACGCACGCATGTGCGTGTGTGTGTGTGTGTGTGTGTGTGTGTGTGTGTGTGTGTGTGTACTGGAAAAAAACAAAATAGAATACATTGGTAAATGACAAGTCCCCTTCCTGGGAATTTAAAAAGAAATAAATGAAAGATAAGAGGCAAAACAGGAAGACTGTGAATGAATTTGAGGCCACCCTGACCCTGGACTACATAGAGAGACCACGTTTCAAAAATAAAGCAAGTTTGGGGCTGGAGAGATGGCTAAGCGGTTAAAGATTTTGCCTTGCAAGCCAAAGAACCCCAGTTTAGACCCCCTGAATCCCACATAAAAATGTTCTGGACTTAATTGTTCAAGTAAGATTGTGCCTAACAGTCTTCATGGGCACATCCATGAAGCAAGAGCACACGTGGCATAAAGCCCAAATCTGTTGAATTTCTCAAGACTCTTTCCTAGCTACAACGAGCGAGATGGAGGCAGAGTGACTGGGGAGGAATTACCAGTGAAGAGAGTGGTTTTGTTTATATGACATGTGGCAGGAAAGCATTTTATAAAGGAGTGTACTGAGAAGGACTGAGGGTCTATTCTGTTGGAATAAATCATTTTAGAGTTTTGTAAAGCCAGATGATGATTCATACAGGCAGTAAAAGTAGTACAAAGCCTGGGGAATCCAACTGTGACTCTCTGCAAGGAAAACTACAAAAGATGAAATGAAAATATCTCATTCTTCTAACTCTTAAAATGTCAAATCTTAAAAAGTACAAACTAGCTTTTAGAAGTGTACTGAGAGATACTTTTTCCTCCACTTATGTGGCTAATGGATAGCCAGGATAGTCCTGGTGGCATTAGAACAGATACACTAAACATACAGACCACCAGAATCTTTGCCTCATTAAAAATCCAGCCATTTTGCCAATATGCGCCTGTCCCCCACCCCACAAGACTGACTTCGGTGGAGGATGCCCTCAGTGCACCCAGTCTTTTATGGGTTGTTTATAAAGTTTAATCTTAGTTATGCTATTTAGAAAATAATTTTTAACAACATATGGACACAGCTGTTTGCATTTGGTACAGTTTTGAACTCAAAGTGAATTATACTTTCCTTTAAAAAGGGCAACTTCTGCTCCTCTGTTAATGCAGAAGTCAAATAATTACAAATTGATAATAAACATGTCTAGAACTTTCTTTCCAACTTAAAGAGAGAGAGAGAGAGAGAGAGAGAGAGAGAGAGAGAGAGAGAGAGAGAGAGATGCAGGCCCTGACCTCTGAGTTTATTTGGTCTTCTATTTTTTTAGAAGAAAACTTTCATCTGTTCTCAAATACAAACTTAATGCATTAACACCTTTTAGGTTTCAACATTCTTTATTTCATTTCAAACAAGAAGAGAAAAAGGGGTTTGCCTCAAATTTGAATGCTTACTTCATGATCAGAGGAAAAACAAAATTAGGCTCTAAGCAGTCTACTACTTAGACTATGAATACAAATTATCTAGAGCATTAAATGTGGAAATTTATTTTCTAATTCATCCTTTTGAAAGCTATATTTTCCTTTAAATACATCCAGAAGAATTTTTGGTAGTCATGTAAATCTGAGCCATACACTACTATCTATTAGCCATAGAAGTAGATTTCATTCTATTTATTCTATTTTCATTTATTTAAAATGAATTAGCCACAGGTGGCTAGTGGCTATTGAAGGTTTTATTGGTAGTCTTCTGTATAATTTAATGGAGGAAGAATAGAATTAAAGTCTGGCTGGTCCAAACATCACAAGACAACATGCAAAAGAAAGAAAAATAAGTGGTATGAAATGGAGGTAGAATATGAACAGAGGAAAAGCAAACACTTACTGTGGAGGAGGGCAGTACGCACTTGAATGTCTAATAGTATACACCTTAATTAGGAAATGATGGAAATAGAGAAGAAATCACGTCAACTTTCTGGTGCTATGACAGCGTGCCTAGAAAAAGAATCAACTTATAAGAAAGAAAGGTTTATTTTAGCTACACTTTCAGGAATTGAGTCCATGGTCACTGATCTTTGTTTCTTTGCAGCTAGGGAGCAAAGAGACAGACAAGAAGGGTCACAGGTAAGGTACGCCCATGATGACCATCTGTGAGACCCCTTCATCCTCAGATTCCACCACATCTCATTAGCATTGCAGGTGTGGAGATTATGCCTCCAGGGCATGGGCCTTTGAGAGGAACATTTGCCAAACAAAAGAGCAGAAAGAAAGGCAAGCTCACAATGGGCTAACATTCTCCACTAAGGTGATAAACAGAGAACAGGAGGTAGGAGGAAGCAGAGGAAAGTGCTCCTACAGAGAGGTAGGCAGACAGCACACTTCCTGTAGCTATTTGAAAAGCACCAGGTCCAATTTTGGAGAGGTGTGCATCTAATATCATTATAGATGTTGGTGGATCTATAGAAACTTCTCCATGATAGGCTATTGAGAATCTGTTTTGCTATGGCCTTTCATTTAATAACATTAAAAAAAAAGCTGCAACAGCCTTGGGTAAGAGAAATCATGGTCTCTATTTTAGCATGTACGCAATCTCTGTAGGATGCTGTCTACTTCCCCATGAACTTCTGTCTCCTACACAGTTTGCTTTACCAACTGCTCCACCTGGTATTGAGGTCCAGTTAACTATGTTAACTACACTTTTGTTTTTAGAATAAGAACAGTGGAAAGAATCTTCTTGCAAATAGAGACACTTTGCGGGTGGGAGAGAGAGTTCCCTCAGGATGCTGTGCCAGACAGACAGCCTTACAAACATCAGCAGCCCTAGGCAAACAACCTCCCCCTCACAAAACATGAGCAGCCTGCCCAAGGACATCAGGCTCATTAGTAGCAAAGCTGGGACTAGAACACACATTAATTGAGTAGATTCTACTGCTATGTAAACTTCAGAAACGTGTTTCCCTCCATCATATCACATTCTACGATGGATGTAAGGTAATTCAAGAAATGGTGGCTTGGGCACATTTACTCCTCACATACTATGGGAAAAGGTCAAAGAGCCCACAAAGTTAGTACTACACAAAGGTCTTCCTAGGACCTTGGATCTTAAGGGGCACAGGTGAGCAGCAGAAAGTAAGCACGCACCATTTATGGATGGTAAATAGTTTTCCACAAAAAGATTGTTGCTTTTACTTTTCTTCTATCTGAGGAATTTTTTAAAATTGCAAAGTAGATGGCAGAACAAAACCTCAGTAGTTTCCAGTGGAAATAAAATGAGTGATTGTTTTATACCTTCTGATTTTATAGCATTTGGGGCTGAGCCACTCCCCGCCCTCCCGCAGGTCCCCTCTCTCAGACCACTTTCAACTCTAGGGCTGGACGCCAGGTCAGGAGGATGTGCGTCTACAGGGAGGGGCAGTGCCAGCAGCGCCGCCTCCTCAAGACGAGCTCAGGAATGTGACACCTGTTGGAGCAGGACAGCAAATATGTACCTGCCTGCAGATGCACTGAAGTGGGTGTGTGCTCAGTCAGCCCTCGCAGCTAGGCTTAGGCTGGTGGAGGAAGGGAGGAAAGGGACACCCTCATCCGCAGGTGTGTCAAGTGCTGTGTCAGCCCCTCTCAGTCGGCTAGAATGAAGAAAGGCACTGTTCTGTGTACCGCTTGGTCACAAGAACTGAAAGTGGCTGGGGGGGGGTCATAACTTCCTGCTACTTCCCTTCTGCCCTGGTGCCCCCTTCTCTGCTCTGTTATTTCTTAAGAATCAGAATTGTGAGATCTTCCTCTTAGGGAATGGACAGAACAGAATTAAGGAGATGAGAGAAAAATGTGAAGACACTGAACTACTCACCTGACTCCTACAATGCATGGACAGCAGAGGGTTTTCTTGAGCCACCTGGCCATAAGTACACAGGTGCATACACAAACAAGTATTCCTACCTATATACCTCAAATGCAGATTTACATACACATCCACCTATATAAGTGCAACACAGACAAATGCACATATGCACTTAGATATTCATACACAGATAGACACATGCATTCATGAGTGATCTATCAATGGTATAATCCTCTTTAATTGCTAATTTTATTAAGTTGTGTCTTCTCTCTGTCTTTTGCTTAGTTTGACAAAGAGGATATCAATATTTTAATCTTTTCAACACATATGTGAGCAAATACTACAGACTACACAGATATGCACACATAAATACACACCTTCATTCATACATACACATATACACACACCGGCCAAATACTGCCGGCAAGGAAGGCATCCTCCCAAGTCCCTGCACACTTGTGGCCTTGTGACTGCGGTTCCTAGACCTTGGACCTGAGTTGTGGGCAGGGTACAGTGTCTCCAGCACATGCACATGCTCCACGATCTGAGCTCCTTGGTAACAGACCTTCATCCTCGACATCGAGTGCTGCCCACCAGACTCCATAAGCCCTCCTGTCTCCCTGACATCTTAGCAACACAGCCTTCCTGTGAACCTCGGTGTTTCCTTTTTTCCATTATTTTCTTAGTGGTTACTTGAGCAAATTGTTATGCTGGTAAAATGTCAAATGCTGTTTTCCTTGGCAGTAGCATCGGGATGGCAAGAAAGGGACATTCTTACCACTTTTTTAAAATGTTGTGTGGGGAACTGGGACATTAGACTAAAGACAGTCACTTCAGAGGATTCACAGGGACACCTACCTGTCACACACAGCAGAGGCATTTCCCACTGTTGGCCATACAAGGCAGAGTGTCAGCTTCCTTCTTTCAAGGCAGGATTCCCAGAGTAGCCCTAGCCTTTGCCTCAGGCACTTGAACTCTGAAAACACTTAGCCCACTGGAACCAAAACTGAACACAGATTTAAAGTATGACCCAACCCTGATCTAAATGACCTGGAACCTTCTGGCACTGATATCCTGCCCCAGGGCATGAGGGTTGTTCTGGAAGTGTGCCTATTCGGAGAAATCAAGGCATTGTATGAGCATTCAGCACAGGCGCTGCATGTCCTTTCCACAGGTTTATCAGTCTACTCAAGGAATTGTGTTCATTCTTTGGCCCTCCATCCACACACACAAGCACTTTTTTCAAATTTGCATTCACCATGCACCTCACGAAATCACAAAAGGAAAACCACTCATCCCCTTACTGACAAGTCAAGTACAAAGTCAACCACTGAGTTCCATGGGAGATGTCTCTGACTAGTTGTTTCACTGTTGCTGGCTCACTCTCTGCCATCGGAAGACAACCTCCTCCTTATTCATGTACACATAGAGGAAGGTGAGAAGGTGAGGAAAGGCTTCCTTTTTACTTCAGCAGCCTGAAGGATCCACCACGCAGAGTACTCGCAGCAGGCTAGGCAGGTAGCCAGGGGTTTATATACATGGCATGACTTGGCACGATACTGAACTTGGCATCAGAGGGTTACCTGTAAGGGAAGTACAACTGAGAGTTTCCTAGTAAGGAGACAAATTCATGAAGCCCCATGAGAGCTTTCACAAGGCGCTGTAGTTCTCTTCCTAAAACAAGTAATGATCTGGAACTCAGGAGACGGCTGAGAGTTAAATACTTGCCATATAAGCCTGAAGACTGGGATTTGGAGCCACAGAGTCCACAAAAACGCTGGGTGGTCATGACACCAACCTGTAATTCCAGCATTCAGAGTCAAAGGGATTCCTAGAGCAAGCTGGCTAACAAGAATTGTTGAGCTCTGAGAATAAATGATACACTTATCTTATTGATATCTCAGGAAGAGAAAGAGATGGAGGAAGACTACAAACAACCATTTTGGGTTTTCACATGCCTGCACACATGCCTGTTCCCACATACATGTAAATACACATACACACAGATTAACACGTAACACATATACATGAATGTCCATATGGTAATAAGCAGCACTATGAGATATATTTGTTCTGAGTGTAATATTTCACTGTTGCTGCTTTTAGCATGGCCTCTCTGGTTTTCCAGTATGACTGACATTCATGGGTTCTTTGGGAATCCTTCAATTATCAACACTTGACTCTGACTGCTGGGAGACTTTTCATGGATACTGCAGCCTTCAGTTCCAGACTAGAACTCCTGGGAGACTTTCCAGAAAGTCTTCAGCCTTCAGCACCAGACTGGGATTGTAATTTTCAGCTAATGAGCACCTAGTCTTGGAATACTCAGATTTTATCTTGTAAGTCAATTCTATTGTTGCTGCTCCTCTAGAAAGCTTTAATATAATGGTCTCACCATCTAGTTCTGGTATGTAACAAACAACAGTTGTAATGGCCTTCAGGGTTTGTGGAATCTCAAGATTCTTCTTACCCAACAAACATTGGAGGTATCCCACCCCTAGAATTGAGCAGAAACCTTATGGCTTCTGCCCTTTCTACTCAGGCAGGGTGCTTTCATTAAAGCTCCTCAGATCATATCTGTCAGATGCTTTTGCAAATCTTTAGAGTGTCATCATTATGTATTAAAACACTGTTTACAAATAGCCATTTCTCTTTGATCCAAGCAATTGTTGCAATTGGATGGCTAAGGGAGTACTGGAAAAAATAAATGTTCGCAAGGCCAATACAGCATGAAAGTTCCAACACTTGCTCAGCTTCCTTGAAAGAGCAATGCTATACAGTAGCAATGACGGGGGAAGCACCATCACAGCCACTTTCCTTGATCTATCCAGCTTCCTCATCCTGGGGTGCTGCTGTAGAGGAAATGTTCATCTCTTCATCAACTCAGCCAGAGAGATGTTCTTCTTCTCAGTAACTGTTTGTTATCTTCATGACCTTGGGGAAGGGACTTATCAATCATGCAACTTTGCAATCTTCCATAACCTTGCAGTTATTTTAGCTTCCTGAGTCTTATGGGTCTCCCTCCTCTCTCCTTGAGGTAACAACATTGCAGTCAGGAAGAAATAATTCCACAACAGTGGGGATGAGATGACTTATAGGACTTTGTGCTGTTCAGCCAACCAGCCATGCATCATGGTCCACAGGAGAAATCTCAATGCATCAGAAGTGCTACTTAGCACTATGAAGTGCATTCAGATTCTTCACATAATTCTTAAGATGAGCAGCAGCAGAATCTATAAATTCACGCCTCTGGTCAACACGTGGACCCTCAACAGTTTATACCATGTATGACAACATCCATTCAAGGACATACAGTATACACCATACCCCGCACCTCAAAACATGCTCTATGTAATGCAGCATGAAACCATGGAACAGTGTGAAGAAAATTTACATGCACATTACTAAGCAACAAGAGCTAGTCTGAACAGATCACATGCTGTGTTCTTTCAAACACATGGTGTCATGGTATGAAATGTGTCCCCCACAGTCTCATGTGTTTGGCAAGGTCATGGCACCTTGAAAGGTGGAGCCTCACTGGAGGAAGGCAGTCACAAGGGGTGGGCTTTGAGGTGGATTAGTCCCATCCTACCTCCAGGAGAAGTCGATCTTTGCAGCAAGCAGTCTGCAGCTCTCAGCTTCCAAGCTGTCTGCGATGACTTAGCCTCCTCCAGCTTTGGCCAACCAGCCATGCCACCTCTGCCATGAGAAACTGCCTCCCCTCTGGAACCATAAGCTGAATAAACCTCCCTTTCTCCCTTAAATTGATCGACTTTGAGTATTCTCTCACAGCAATAATTAAGAGCAACTATTACACATGGCATCTACCAAAGACAAAACTATAGAAAGAGGAAGACAGTCAATGATCGCTAGAGGTTAAGGGAAAGGAGGATGAACAGAGATACACAGAGCACACGGAACTGAGGTCAGTGAAGCTACTCTAAATGAGACAATAATGACAGATAGGCATCTTTATGAATTTATCAAAACCATAACATGTATGACACCAAAAGTGATCTCTATTCCAAACCAAGCTCTGAGGGATAATGCTGCATCAATGTAAGTTCATCAGTTGTAACAAATGCTCTACCTTATTAAGGGATGATGTGCATCCATCAAAGTCCATTTTATGTTGCTATAATTGAATAACACATATCAGGCAATAAGAAAATAACTTTTGTAAGTCCTAAATCAAAGAGAGAAAACTTAATGAGGGCCTTCTCGCTGGTAGATCCTTGTAGAGTGAGTGGGGCATGGTATGGTGATAGCATGAGAACCAGAGAGAGTCACTCTCTCAATAAACTACTAATCTGTAGCCAATGAGGCATTGTTGGGACATTCAAACATTCACACACAACCTTTCTGCAGTACTAAACCCTTCACATCCACAATACACACTAGTTACACTTACACACCCAATGCTCAATATGCTTTTACACGGCCTTAAATTCAGAGTCACCAGGATCCTCAAAATGCAGTAACAGAAGCTACCCGCCCCCTTACACAGATATCACTCACACTCATTCTCAGGTGAAACTTCCTATGTCCTATTTTTTGCTCGTATGCATGTACACACACACACACACACACATACACACACACACACACAGAGAGTCTTCCACGATTAAGATCAGACCATCTCTACTGATTCATATCCATTCTCTCTCTGTTTTCAAATTCACATACTACGCCCCCATGTATTCACTCATAGTCACTTTTATTTCTTCTCTCCCAGTCTGTCTTCTGTCCTTCAAAAGGAGTTAATGATAACAGATAAATCCTTCAGTGCTCTGATAAGTAGGGATCAGAAAGTAGTTTCAAAGTCGACAGCTGGAGTACACTACCCTGATCCAGGCACTTTACTTGAATCTACACAATGACCCCATGAAGTCAGATTTGTTAGCAATTTATGTAGATGGAAACATGGATACATAGAGACTTTAAGTGACTTGTGTGTGATTGTCCAATTAAGGATGGGATGGAGACAACTTTTGATCGCACGAGTCTCATCATAAGTGTTTTCTTTCATCTGAGTTGAGACATATATAACAAATATTTATATTTAAGGTACACATGATGTTTAGATATGTTGTGAAATGATTACTGCAGCCAAGTTAATTAATATACTCACCATCTCATCTTATATATTATAGTTATCATGTTACAACTGTGTTGTAAGAACTTGAAGATCCATTTTTGTAACAAATTTCAAGTAATCTATATCAATAGTCTACATGCTGTGAACTAGATTTCCAGCACTTATTTGTGCCATGTAACTGTATCTTTGTATCCTTTAACCAACTTTTCTCCTCTATCAGCCTCTGGTACCCATCATCCCTCTCTCTGCCTCTCAGAGCTTGACTTTTCTAGATCCAACATGAAAGTTGAATATGCTTAGCTCACTGTACCTGACATTGTCCTAATTTCATTGTTGTTGCAAAGGCAGGATACCCTTCTTTTTACAGCTAAATGGTGTTCCATGTTGTATTTCCCACATTTTCCTTCTCTGTTCCTCCTTCAGCACTTAGGCTAATTTCATGTCTTGGCTATTACAACTCATGCTTCTCAAAACATGGGAGTGCAGCTGCACCTTCAGCATGCTGACTTCATTTATAGTTAAGGTACACATGATGTTTAGATATGTTGTGAAATGCAAGATTCTAGTTTAACAGCTTTTTGTCTCTGGCCAGGGGGTGACATACAATGCCCACCAGGATGGAGTGAAGGGCATTGCAGGAGCAGCAAAACTGCAAAAGAAAATCAACGAACCATAATCCAGAACTTCAGAGACTCTATATCAACCACCTAGAACTAGGCCAGCCTAATCTCTCCCCATCCTGAAGCTCAGGGAAATTTGCAGAAGAGGGGGTGGTAAAAGTGTAAGAGCAAAGGGATGGGAGGAGCAATGATATGCAAGATACTCCATACAAGTTAGGGCTGAAGCAATCATAATAGGACTTTACATGCCCTGCGCATTGTCCAACACACTATTGACCTCACAAAGTCTAGCATCTGCTAAAGGCACCAAGATGTTTGGAGGCAAGGGATTGGCAGCCACAGCAGTGTTCCTATACCTAAGGGGAACACGGGAAAGGGTTCAGGGAAAGGCCACTGGGTCCTTGTATGTCATCGGAGAGGAGGGCCCAGAGGAAAATCAGGCATGCACAAGAAAGGACTCTCTGGGAATTGGGGCGGGAGGCACTGGGGAATGGGGAGGAAGGGGGGTGGGGAGGGGTAGCAGGGGGTACCGGGGAGGAGGAGGGAGGGAGGGAACTGGTGTACCTAATAAGTTTGTATGAGCTGAAATAATAATAAAAATGTATTAACAAAAAAAAAGATTACATAAAAAAAGATATGTTGTGAAATGATTACTGCAGCCAAGTTAATTAATATACTCACCATCTCATCTTATATATTATAGTTATCATGTTGCAACTGTGTTGTAAGAACTTGAAGATCCATTTTTGTAACAAATTTCAAGTAATCTATATCAACTATAGTCTACATGTTAGGTAAGTTTGCTGGCTCATATGATAATAGTAGATTTTAATTCTTTCATCTTTCATAGTGCTATACTAATTTATGTTTCCACAAGCAGTATAAAAGAATTCCCTTTGTTCTACATCCTTGACAACACTTATGACTTTATTCTTTTTTTAAAAGAAACCATTTAGGGCTGGAGAGGTGGCTCAGGGGTTACGCCTCTGCCTTGCAGGCTGAAGGTCTTGAGTTCGGATCCCAGATCCCACGTATAGACGCTAGGTGGAAGGGTGGGGTGCCTGCGCTTCTGGTCCTGGTAGGGCGGAGCCTGTGAATCCCAGGGCAGAAGGAGGTGGAGGCATCCATGGTGGTTCCTGATTCGTCCGTGGTTCTACACAGACACACATACACACACACACACACACACACATACACACACACACACACACGTGCGCACGCGGGCACATACATACGCATACACGCACAATTGAATAAATAATAATAATAAATATTTATTTACCTTTAAAAGTGACTTGTTTTTTCTCCCTTGAAGCTCTCAGCACCAGTTCTTTATCTTGAATGTGGAGTGTTTTAACTATTATTTGCCGTGGTGTGCTTCTGTTTTGGTCGTATCTGTTTGGGGTACGGAATGCCTCTTGTATATGGATGGGCCTCTCTTTTTTTAGATGAGGAAAGTTTTCCTTGATGATCGTTTGAAAAATTTCCTCAGGGGTGGTATTTTGAGATTCTTGCTCTGGTATTCCATGAATACGCATGTTAGGCTTCTTCTGGGTGTCCCATATCTCTTGGATATTTCTCTCAAGCATCTTTTTGGCTTTAACAACCTCTTCCATTGAGCTGGTTAGTACTCCCACTTTATCTTCAAGGTCTGAAATTCTGTTTTCTGCTTCCTTAGTTCTGTTGATAAGACTATCTGTGGAGTTCTGGGTTGAAGATAACTTGTCTTGTAGTTCAGTTTTAAACTCTGCTTGAGTCTGTTTTAACTGCTCTATGCCAGTTTTTGTTTCTTGGACTGTTTTTCTCAACTCCTCCAAGTGTCTGTTGTGTTCCTCTTCAAAGCGATTGATTCGATTATGTAATTCCTCCCGGATTTCCTCTTTCATAGTATTGAACATGGTAATGATCATATTTTGAAAGTCGTTATCCTGGGTCAGGCTTTCTTGGCCATTTTTCGTGGGTTTGTTCTGGTTGGAGTCTAACATTATGGGATTAATTCCTTCAGTGGGAAATTTGTTTACTTGAGTGTTGCTTCTCATGGATTTGCACTTTGACTTTGGCATTGTCGTTTTAACTCTTAAGATCTTTCAATTTCACTAAACTGAATTATTTGGCCTGGGGTTATGGGGGTGGTCAGGGACGGAGCTTACCTAGGTCGCGGATGAGCACTGGCTGGACCGCGTGCGCGTCCCGGCGGGCTGAGCGGGGTGGGGAAGGAAGGATGGGGGCGGCTGGGTCCCTTGGACTGACCTGGGGTTCTGGGGGCGGGCGCCGACGGAGCTTACCTAGGATTGAGGTGAGGCTCGGCTGGACCGCGCGTGTCCCGGCCAGAGGAGCGGGATGGGGAAGGGAGGATGGGGGCGTCGGCGTGGAGCTATTTAACCCGAGGGGAGCTGGGGCGGGGCCGGGCACAGGGGGAGGTCCTAAAAAATTTTATTAAAAAAAAAACTATTTAGTGAAATGTAATGCTGCAATGTACTTTTTATTTGCATGCCTCTAATAATTAGTAATGTTGGACACCTTTTATATACCCCTTATTTCTAAGTTATATTCTAAGAAATGCCAAATTTTATCTTTAATTTTTACATGTTTAACAAAAAGCTTATAAAGAGCTTACAAACAAACAGCTTATAAAAGAAACAAATTCTTGTAAGAACCTGCATCTTCAAGCTTAGCACTCAATCTAGATAGAAGCTTCCTTCTACAATGTTAGGTATATATTACAGAAAATCACAACTGGTCAAAGTGCAGAAAATCAGTGACTGTGCATTACTTGGCCCTAAAGAGGACATCTAATCACCCCCCTATGGCTCAATGATCATCACTGAAAAGGAGGGCAGTAGGAATTTAAGTGCCTGAAGATGACGAGGGGTATGACCAAATGGTACCTTCTGGGCATGTTGGTTCCTCTGAAACTGCAAACTAAACCACAGTTGGTTCTGCTTCCATGAAACCACAAGATTGGACCTAACTACATAACATAATGAAAGGGAAAAGACCTCAAGAGGCGCCACATATCACTCAGAGACTATTAGAGGACAGGGCTGGATGGAAGAGAAGGGAGCAACTCTACAAAGTGATATACCCACTGGTGCATTGTCCTTGCTCCATAAAGTGTTCAGCACATGTCATTAACTAGCCCAGATGGAATTTAGTAAGTCACACTTGCAGAAGGAAATGAAATGGGGAAGGAGACAGGTGGGGATGAAGAAAGTTTTTAGGGGGACTTGGGATTGGATAATAGTGAATGAAAATGACATATGATAATAGTGGATTAAAATAACATATATGTGGGAAGCACTAAAAATATAAATTAATAATATTAATAGTAATGATAAATGCCCTTCATCCTGGCCTCATTTTTAAAGTAAAATATTATAATCTTTTCCTGTTCTTGTGACCTTTTAATTATATCTCTTGATCATTATGCTTACAAAGCCAGATAATATACACATTCCTTTGTTTTTTTATTTATAACTTTATTCACTGATTTCCCTGTAAGACACAGGATTTAATTCATTAAATTCCCAAATTCTTAATTTTGAGATTGTATATTTTATTCTTTTACTGATTCCTAGCATTTAAATTTCCATTTCCTTTTCTCTTCAAAAATAGATTACATTTATTATTCTCTGTCACGTGAAAGGATGTGTCAATCTTTCTCTACTCATTCCTTTTCCACCATGTGTCCACAATATAGTACCCTTTACATCCAGTTGTATCATAATTTAATATTTACTAGCTTTCCATGGCTTGACTCAGTGAGTCAAAATAAATACACAGAACACATACTGTTATGGTTATAAAAATATAGCCTGGGTAAATTGCTCAGTAAGTTAAGTGTTTATCCTCTAAGAACTAATATTTCAGTTTGAAACCACATAAAAGGCCAGGAATAGTAGTATGCGCCTAAAATTCCAGGAGGATATAGGAGGAAAGCTGAACCCAGTTTCTCCATATGATATTTTCCTTCTTGTTTGTATGTATGAACACATGTACAATTACATACCTTCCCATTTTACTGAAATCCATCTTCAACTGATCTTCTGAGAATGTATATGACACACAATACAATTTCATAAACACTTATGCATTAAAAAGTACCGATGCTGCTCTGAAACTTTATCCATACTTTAAAGTGAAAGCATTTGTAAATGCCTCCCTTGCTGTATGACCTTTCCTGAGGACAGTTGAACAAACATTTGTTGCTGCATACAGGGCATCAGCAGTAGAAAAAAATACCATTCAAATATAGCTTGCTGAAACAAAGAACTTATCAGGGTTAATCACAGGCTAATTGCAAAATGACAAAGTCAACTGCATCATTAAACCCCAGTCAACCCCCAACTAACAGAAGTTGAAACACTGGCCCTCCAGTGCCCAACTTGTGGGAAGCTACATATAAGCAGCTCTTAAAAGTATTTACTCTCATGAAACCCCATGGAGTAGTTTCATGAGTCTTGTAACTTTCTGGAACTTCCTGCATCATGGGAGTTTCCTTCCAGGAGGAAATGTTTCAGTCTGGAGAAAATAGCTACAGAAAAACATACTTGCAAGTATTTCTGCCTTAAAGTCTTTCTGCCACCAAAATATGATAGTTTAGCTAAATTTTATTATCTTGTTAGTGGAGGATATCAGGAGGAGGTACATGAAATAAAAAAAGATAAAAAGGAGTCAAATACTTAGCTTCCTTTGGTTTGATATCTATTCAAAAAATCAATGTCAGAGTCAATAGCAAAGATTTGGATTTATTTGTGTATGTAGACACACATAAAATAAAGAATATGCATACATAAATATACATATGCATATTTATTCATATTTATACATGCACAAATACAAACACACAAAAATGATCATGGTGATGATCCCATCGCAACATCTTCCATTTTAAATACCAGGTAGCACATTATGAATGTCCTTCATGGCTTCACTTTTTCCTCATTCACATTTGGACCTTATTGCTTCAGAATGGTAACGGAGCTTAGAGAACATTGTGAGGTTGCTCTGCTTTCTACCGCCCCTCCTTAATGTCACCTCACTGCTTTCCTTTTGGGGGTAAGCAGCCCCATGCCTTGGTTGCCCCTTTGAAGTAGGCCATCTTGTAGACTCCTGCTAACCTTCTCTTCTGTGAGTTTGCTAGGACTGCAGGAAGTACCGAAAGTAGGAACAGGCATGCTTCAGTGACCATTTCAACAGCACTTCTTGTGTATGATTTTCAGTTAGTAATTTCTATTACTTTAGACTTGAGATTGTTTTTATGTTGAGGTATTTACCTATATCTTTGGCAACTATAAGAGGAAAACCACTAAATAAAGAATAGTTTCAAAATATTTGTGTTCATTTTTATTATCTTTCAATCCCAATTACAGTTTTACATTAAAACTAACTACACCTATGCAGCTATCTCTAACTACAAACAATACCCTATTTTTCAACTCAATTGAATTTTAGATTGATTAATAAGCACATCTCTCTACATTAATACTGATGAGATGGGAACATATCAGAGAGACAGAAAATAATGCTTTCTTATACAGTTCAGAATCTAGTTAAGTTGAGCAGAAAAATCTAATAATATACAAGTTATTATTGCAGTCTTATTGAATTTTTTAATACCAACATGAATTTGAAGCTCAGTATTATCACTCCTGAATGTGAGGGCTGACAGCATAGGTTGTACTATGGAGAAGCCCATTGTGAATTGTACTAATTGACTTTACTGCATGCATTTGAGTGCTGAATCAGTTAGTCAGAGCACTATTTCTCCTGAGAATAATAATACAGCTTCTCAGTGACTATTGTGCTATTATACTTAATATCTCTTTAAATACACTTATTTTTCAGGATTCTCAGACATTGAGGATTGAATAACTTGTTTAAAGTTCCATCACTAATAAAGAGGAAACTTTTCTTATGTCTCTTACATGCATGCTGCTTGAGAAAGAAAGATGTGAAGTGTAACTGTAGCAAGAAAAGCTGTGCTGCAAACTGGACACTGTGAGAGCACAGGCTGCTCTTTCTCACAATTCTAGCCCCTGAGAGCCATTTGGAAGGAGGCTACTTCTTCAGCTTTGGCACCGCTATCCACATGCATGGTGCATCATTTGTGCTTCACCAAGGACAACATTGTAATATGCACCAGCTCAGTTTGAGACAAGCTGGGTCACTGACAACTTCCCCATTAGGTCCCTCAGCAATAATAATGACATGCCAAACACTAAAAGGTATTTTGGAAAGGAATCATTAGTAGAAAGGCACAGTTTCCTGAAACAAAGATTTGTAATTGGCTGTGTCACAGGTTGTGAAGATCTGCTCAAAACATTCTGTGGAAATACACCGGCTCCTCAGAGCCAGGTGTGATCCACAAACCATGATCCCAGGCTCCCTTTCTGCTCAGAGGGCTCTTCTCTGTTCCCATGGTCCTCAGGAGCATTAGCACTGTTTATGGAACACTCAGATACTAAGAATACATATTTTTTTAGAATTTAGAAAAATTAGCCTAGGCTGACTTTTCACAGAACTTGATTTGTTCACTGAAACCATCTTGGATTCTGAATCCATTTACCAAATCTTCCATTAATTAATATAAATTCTGCATTAGCTGGTGAAATTTATGTAAAATTGCTTTGAGAAAGTAAATAATTACATGGGATACTTAGTTTAGAAGATATACTGAAGGTGAGATTATCTACATAGTTCAGGATTGTCTTCAAAACTAAGGCCAATCAGGCATAAAATACCATTGTAATCTAATTATCCTCCATACAACTTAAAATTCAGTTATGAAATACACAAAAGACCACCTCAGTGATGTAATATTACCCAAAGCAACCCAGATTCTTGTAGATCCAATCCTTCATTTATGGAGTCAGACTGCTTATTTTATTATTAGGTTAAATGCACTTCACATTTTCTAGAACAATTACATATAAACCTTTCCTGCTCTTCATCTTCTATAGTCTTCACTTTCCTTCATAGTGAATGTCACAAAAACAAATAAATACTTGTTTAACTGAAATGAACAGAGGCTTCTTTGTTATTGCTGCAATCTGGACCAAAAAAGAACAATTTGACTGGACTCTAGAGAGTCCAGTTTAAGCCTATGAGTGTTAGTTCCTTGAGAGGAGTTAAAAAATTAAGACTCTTAAAAATTCCCAGTGGAACTACATGTTCGGGGATCAATTTAGTGCCAAGTGATAATACATTCTTTTGCAGAGTGAGGAAATGATGGAACTTTCATACACACATCCAGATTCAAAAACCCAGCTGATCACCTGAGATCATACTTCCACTTCAGTTGCTTCCTAAAGAATGTGCTACATAATGGTTATTCACCCAAAATGTAGATTGTTCATGTACTCTAACCAATCTAGAAATTATTTACAGCACAAAAGGTATATAAATTATATGCAGATTATATGCCTTTTTGGATAAGGGCTGCATCATCTCTAGATTTTAGTTTCTGTGAAAAGTGAGGGTTCCTGGTCCCTTCTCCTATAGATGCCTATGGCTGACTATATGTAATGTGAATGATTAGTTAATTGCCCTGATTTACTCATATATATACACACACACACATATATTATATTGTACTTCATGAATATATAAACATTATTGGTCAATGAAAAGTAAAACTATATATATATTTATATTGCTACCAAGACTTCAAAAACTCATGTAATTAGGATATATTATTCTATTTGAAGTTCAATAATACTAACATGATTTCCAAAGTCACAGAGAAGAATCTTTAATAAAATGTTTATAATATTTTCTGACAGATGCCACAACATTCTTTAAATGAAACAAGAACTTTATCTCTGTATCACATTCAACAAGATTCATCTTGTCTACTTGATGGACATCATGCAGTTTAGGTTTGCATAACACTCAATTAGAACAAATGTCTATTATTTTCATTCATATCTCATGTTACTTCATTTAGCACTGAAAAAATGAATAAAATGATTTTATTAAAGCAACAGAATCAAAAATGATTCTTGTTCTTAAAACTGTAAAGCTTTCTAGAAGATCTTTAAAAAAATAAACATCAAGAAACTAACTGCTTCTGCTAAGCAAAGGAAGCTCTCCACTGAGTGAAGAGGCAGCCCACAAAGACAATATTTCCCAGCTATACATCTGACAGAGGATTAATATCTAGAATATACACAGAATGGAAGAAACTAAACATCCAGAAAACAACCCACTTTAAAAAAAAATGAACTACAGAACTAAATGGAATGGTTTCAAACAGGAAAGACAAATAGCTAATGAACATCTTAAAAAAGTATTGATCATCTTTAGCCATCAGGAAAATGAAGTTTAAAACAACTTTAGGCTTCCCTCTCACCTAAGTCATAGAGGCAATTAACACAAAATACAAATGACAACGAATGCTTTCATGCATATGGAGCAGAAACCCCTATAAATTATTGGTGGGAATATAAATTGGTACAGACACTTTATAAACAAGTCTAGAGGTTTATCAAAAAGCTAGAAATAGAACTAATATATGTACCAGCTATACCACTCCTGGCCACAAAGTCCAATGCATTTATATCCTACCATGGGACACTTGTATATCCACGATCACTGAAGCTCCTAGATATTAGCAATATCTAGGAATGAAATCAGCCTAGTAGATTCTTCTTATCGTCACCTTCTTCTAAATTGACTTATAAAAAGCAATCATCCTTGCCATCCCTATCTCTCAGGAACTCCCTTCTGCAATGACCCTGTTCTTGCTTCCAGGTTTCTATACATATTGTGCTTTAAGCAAGCACATTTGATCATTCAAAGATGTGGTCCACATATGGCAGGTAAATGTAATACTTGACATTTTGAACTTCGGTTACCTTGTTCAAGTAATTTTTTTTCAAGTGCAATCTCTTTCCTGGCAAATTTTAGTTTTTCTTTGGGTGAATAGAATTCCTTCATGCTTATGTAGCACTTCTTTATCCTTTCATCAAGTCAATTTAGAAGGGAGGAGGAGGAGGAGGAAGAGAAGGAGGAGGAAAAGAAGAGGGAGGAGGAGGAAAAGCAGAAAGAGAAGGAGAAGGAGAAGAAGGAGAATGAGAAGGAGAAGAAGGAGAAGGAGAAGAAGGGGAAGGGGAAGGGGAAGGAAAAAAAGGGGAAGGGGAAGAAGAAGTAGGAAACTTCCAAACTTGGCGATCAATGGGGCAACAGTTGTCTCAGTCAGATTGTGCTCGCATTCAAGAAGACAATACCAGGCATGATCCCAGAATCCATGGGTTACTTAACAAAAGTTCCCATTCCATATTGAGTACATATTTCCAGGGAGTCTACAGAGGCCCCCAAAAGTTTGCAGGGCATAATCATTGTCATTGGTTTTCCACTGGCACATCAGAATAAATCAGTTGAATCCGACTGCTTCAGAGAGCACACAGAGAAACCATACTGAGGCTGAGCGGGAAGCATCCTCTCTGCAGGCTGCCCTTCATATTGTCAGATGTTGTCACGCAGGCAGTTGTGGGAGAAAAGTCAGCAATGACCCCAGCTTAGCGTTTTCATGCTGCAACACCATCTTTTCAGGCAAGAGATGCTTACTGGTGCAACAGTGGTGCCACTGTTTGGGGAGTAAACAACTTAGTTTGATTGGATCTAAGGCCAATTCAGTAGGAGGAACGAATGCTTGGTACTATGGACCACTTCAGTGCCCCAAACTGGGGAGATCACAGGCTCTACGGGGGAAGTTACTACTTCTGTCATGCGAATTAGATGTGTTGTCAAACTATGTGTGTACTCGTAGATTTGTACAGTTTTCTGTCTTGATCAAAGATGTATCTCTCTACAGTTGACTGTGGTTAATGAAGAGAGCCACCATCTGCGATCTAGGAGAAGGGAAATTATCTTTCTTCAGGGGTGTGGCTGCTGGTAGGTCATTCATGATTCAGTGGATGGTCCACATTGATGTACATGAGAACAACACTAATTGGACTCAGTGGGTTATAGGAGAATAAGAGGAAGAGAAGGAAGAGGAGAAGGAGGAAGTGTTGATAAAGGTAGGAAAGGGGAAAGGAAGAGGGAGAGAGAGTAGAGTGTGGCCTGGTTTCATAATAAAAAAGAATAAGCCCAGCCATGTGAACTTACTAGGCATATGGGTCTGATAAGGGCTGCCACTCCTCAGTGCTGAGCTCTGACTCAGTTTATCCTGATGGAGGTATGCTGCCTTGGGATAAAACGACTTATAGACCACACCATGGACACTGCCAAGGCAAGGCCATAAATTACCTTTGCCCACCAACATGGGGCCAAGTTGCCTGGCCTTAATTAGCAAAATGAGCCTTTCATAGCTCTCTACAAAGATCTTTGCAAAGCAGAGGGCTGAACTTTGTTATCAAAATCTGGATAGAAATGTGTTCCTTGTACCTAAAACTGCCAGAAGCTCCTCCTTGCCCTTCTAGTCATAAAGGGAAGAAATGCAGGAATATGAGTTTCTCATTGCTTCATCTGAAAACAAAATAAAGCAGACTATACATTGCCCCAACTGGCTGTCCGGAGAGTGAGTGTCCACAATCATACCTGAAGAGAGATGTCACAACAGTTCTATCAACCGATTGAGCTATCAACCTACTGAGCAATCCTTACAGTAAATGATCTCTAATGTCTAACTCAGTTGTATCTAGTATCATTTCATACACCTCACTTCATGAAGTAGAAAGCTGCCCTAAATATTATTTAAATCTAGTAATTCTATTCTCTTCTTGAAAGACTGGGCAGGAATTGCTTTGTATGTAAACTGTTATTATTGCCATAGAATGGAAACTTACAGTGAAAAGCTAGATGAGTGAAGGGAAATGCACATATCAGTTGGGTGGCCTGAAGAGAGGTAATTTGATATACTACGGATGCCTGAGCCCTCACAGAAGTAGACAAGCCAGAGTGAACCCTGAGGTCCATAGAAGCATACGGGGAAGGGTGGGAGGAACTGGAAGGGAATGTGAAGGAAAGGGAGGGGATGGAAGGGAGGTGGGAGAGAGAGAAGTTGGGATGAAAACTCAATATGCTTGTAAAAATAGAAAAATAAATTTTAAAAAAAGACTGGTCAGAGGGAAATAACTCAGTCGCTAAATTCTTTGCCTATAAGGAAAAGGATCTGAGGTCAGATCTCCAGAATGAGGAAAATACAGCAACAGTTTGCAATTCAGGCCCTGAAAGTGGAAAAGTCTGGGAAACCCCAGAGCATATCATTAAGATGATAGAGCAATCCAGGATGATCGCTGATGTTACCCTTAGGTCTTTTCAATTATGCACATTCAATCACACTGTCATACACACACACATGTATATTCACGAACATGCAACACACACATGTACACATACATAAAAAAGACTACATACAAAAAGTGTATGAGCTAGATGTGTATATGTGCTTGAAATCATAGCAAGTTAAGACAGAAGGCCTGCATTTTTGAAGCTAGCCTGGACTATATCTTAAAACTGTGCCAAAAAATGTCAAATTCAAAATCATATAAACTGATATTTTCGGAAATGTGGATAATGAAAGAATCGGGTGAGAGAGCTGGCAAGCAGTACAGTGAGGGCTTCATCCCGACTACAGAGCTGAGAACCACGCTCTGCCATCTGCAGTTAGCAAACCTGCTCGGACCTCCTTCCAGACAGAGGGATGACATCAGGCATGGGAAGTTCTGGGCTTCGATTCGTCTGCTTTTAGGTCACCGTCATAATCAAGAGATCATTTATTTGGTGGGGTCCACAGTCTACTCAGTCCTCACCCCACACTCACAGACATGACTTCTGAAAAGAACAGAGGCACATTGATACACACCACGAGAGTGACAGACATATATATACCTCCCAGTGACAGACACACTCCTCCACAGTTACACAGACAGAACTTCCACAGTGACTGACACACACATCCACAGTGACACAGATAGAACTTCCACAGTGACAGACACATACCTCCATAGTTAACAGACATACACCTCCACAGTGACACAGATAGAACCTCCACAGGTGACAAAGATACACCTCCACAGTGATACACACCTCCACAGTGACAGACACACACACACTGACAGAATCTGTCCTCTAGGGAAAGGTTTCTTCAGAATCCCCAAAGAAAACTTCTTCACAAGCTTTTACCTTGTCCCAAGCAACATAGCCCCACTTCTTTCTTAATCTAGACACTAATCATAAGGTTACTGGATTGCTAGTGAGACGTACAAATTCATCACAAAACAAAGAGCATAAATGAAAACAGCTAAGCCTATAAATTTATGTCCAATATTGGCCCCATAATTTGAAGACATGCCTTTGATATTACTTAATATTCTGTGGACAAAAGAATAACTAACATTAAAAAAATAAAAGAATGGAAAGAAAAAGAATAAGTTGTGGGCTGACCTGCTCCACGCCTCTTTACCCAGTATGTGCATTCTGGAATATTCACACCCAGATGGAATCCTAGCCCGGTGAGTGGAAAAAAAGGACTGTGGGCCTGGAAACTTGTGGGGGCTTTGCTTTTACGGATTCCACAATGCACTGCATGTTTCACTCCAGACACCCAAGGAGACCTATGGCTCTGCAGCAAATTCCTTTGCAAGCTGCATTTGTGAATGTAGTTTACAAATTACTGAAAACAGTCCATTTGGAAATTTTTCAGCTGCTATTTTGTTTAAAGATGGAGCACTCAAACTCAAATTAAATCTAAGCTGAATCCAAACATCCCTCAGCAGAGGACCAGTGCTTCAACCAAGTCAGTCAGTTTCTTTCTCAGTTTCCACAGAGCAGGGGGAAAAGAAACACCAGTTTGGCAATTCAAACAGAGCCTCCTCCTGCCATGAAGGATGGCAAAGCCCCTCTGGCAGTGGGCAGATGACTATAGATTCAGTGCATTAGATTGATGCCTCCTGGAAGCATACCTGGAAGCATATCCTTTACTTGGGATGAGAGCTCAATAGCAATAGCGATGAGATGGCTAAGAGAAAAAGTAGGTGAAAGAGTAAGTGAAAGGTCTGTGGGCATAGTTCAGTGATAGAACACTTGTTTTGCATTCACAAGACCCTAGGTTCATCCCCAGCCCTAGGAAAACAGCAAAGGAAGGAGGAAAGGGATGCAGGAAGCACTGGCTTCTCCCTCTGAGCAATATGTATGCATATTTGTGCTCTTCTTCACTTGCCCGAGATCCTCAGTTTCTTATCATTTTATCTGCACAGATGCACAGGCTGCTGGCTTTGCAGAGACCCAGACAGAGCACCAGATGCTGTAGTGCAGCCACAGTTTTTGCCCTGTGCTCCTGAAGGAGCTGTAATTTCTGGTAAGTGAAAAGTCCGCTTGATTTTTTTAGGGCATGGAACAAAAGTCAGCTGTAGCTGATTAGCTTTGTAAATCAGCTGATTAGCTGATTGATTTGTAAAGGTTTCTTTACATAAAAAGGTAGTTCAAGCTCAACCTCAATGGTTATTCCCACCTGTATCTTTGAAGTATACTGACTGACCTGCCCACGGAGTGATGGGAGGGCAGAGTCGACTTGCCTCAGCAGAGGTGGTAGACAGTCATACACCTCGCAGGTGAAGTTCTTTTATTGACTCCTGGAGATATAATTTTTCTATATTAATTCTTAAAATTGTATTCATTGTGTATGTTTGTGTATATATGTACCTATACATGTGTGCTTGTATTTCAGCACACATGCAAGACCTATAGAGGTAATAGGACTTTTCTGGAGTTGGTTCTGTTCACTCTTTCCATCATGTAGGTTTCAGAGAGGGACTTAGGTGGCCAAGTTTGCTCAGTTTACCTACTGGGCCACCTAACTGTTGTTCATCCTTTGTGTCACATAAAATAACATTGAGACTCATAAGGGGATTTGTGATATATTTACATAGCACTTTAGGGATTTGAACATGTCAGGCAGAGCAAGACAGGCATCTCCACAGTTCTGAGGAGTAAACTGGAAAGTCATGAAATCTGCTTTACAAATACAGAAACAAAGTCTCACAGATGTCAGTTGAGTCTCCTGTTCTCACACTGAAGTTATTGACCACTGTTCTCACCAATTTCTTCCAACCACTTACAGGGAGAAATAACACCAAGTGTTAACAGAATTCTTGAAAGAATAGAAAACTAGAGACTACCAGCCAACTCTTTTTAGGAAGCCAACATGCAGTTCATACAAACCAAGAAGCATATTTTTAGAAGGGAAATGTCCTGTAGGCATGGATAGAAAGAAATTAGAGCTAGTTTTATAAAATTGTAATGCCTCTGATTTCTTTATAAAATACTTCTCTTTTCTTCTTTCTTTATATGCAAATTTGGCTTTCTTGCTATTTTGTTGGACTACCTATGAAAGTTTACTTAGGCAAAGGAGCTAATTATTGAAAATTCAATGAATACACAAATCATACTGTCTCAAACATACTGTCTCTAAAACATCCCTTAATATGTCATTAAGGTCAAACATTTAAGTGATGTTGTTTGCCAGCCTTACTTTCTGTGATCTTGCAATAAAGTTGACCAAATGAAGAACTCACACCCAAAGAATAAGAATACCCTTTACCAAGCAAACTGACCATACGTGCTACTTGAAAATTTTTATGGATTTGTGTTAGTTTCAGTTTATTATGCAAGGCACAGTTCTCAGCTAGTGATTTTTTTCTGAGTTCAGAGTGAATTTCCAAAATGTTTACCCCAATCCTGCAGGAGTGCATAGTCCCTTCTGGGCTCCATGTGGTCGCTAATATAAATTTTTGTTGTGTCTTGTTTTTCATAGTTCTCCCTACAACTTCTCTCTTTGGGCAGACCCAACTTCACTCCCACCATCTTCACCAAACAGCTGTACTCTACCTTTGTCCTTTCCATCCGTACTTTTTTACAAATGAAAATGAAGACCAGTTTGGTTATCTGATGGTCTATGGTTCAGGACTGATGATTTCTTAAAACAAAATCCAGCCATCCTTTTTCTCACTGCTTTGTGAAAATACTTCAGTTTTTGATTATTGGTCAGATCATAGTCATTAGATATTTTGTTATTTTAAAATATAGGGCACAAATTTTTATGGAAGTAGGAAATCAAAACTGAATTAGTTCTAATTGTCTAATAAGTCACACAGATGCCACATTCAAATAGATGAAATGATAGTCAATATTGTGTTGACTACACTACTCACAGACTTATGTATAATCTTAAACTCCAAAGTAGAATTTGTTACAAGAAAATATTTCAGTCCATATTCACAAATATCCTGCCTTGTCTGTTATCCTGATAATGCTTTTATTTATAAGCAAATCATATCAGTTATTTTCAGTGGTCCACTTCAAAACTAAAAACTGAATCCTCAGATACATACGTGGTAAGCTTCAGAACAAATGTGTAGGGCACTGACTAATTGAAGACAAGCCCATAGTGGATGGAACTTGCCAATTTGTCAGATTGGCAAGTTAGAAAGCAGTGTTGGTCCTTGCCTCTCTGCCTTTGCTGTGGGCAGTTCCCTCCATCCCTGAAGGCAAATCTCCTGCCGTCATGTCAATTGTAACTTGAAATCATGAAATGGAATAAAAAATCCCCTTCTTTCCCTAAACTGTACAGCAACAAGAATATGAAACTAAAACATTCATGTACTGTTTCAAGATGGTCAAGAGAAATTCAGTAAACTATCAGACATGTGAATCATCTTTGTTCTGTAACTTAACCCCTGTTTGATTTAACGAGCTATGTATCGAGCAGCCCTGCATCAAGAGTTGCTCATCTCTCCTGATGTGCTAGGTGTAAATCTCAGTCCCATCTTGAGCTTCATGTATCATTGATGACTCTAAAAAGAACATATAAGAAAAGACAAGCTGGGATGGAAAGGGAAACTTTCTCCATGCTGGTTAACCTCACAGTGCTATAAGGTATGATGCAGGCTAACAGGGAGAAATAGCAATCAACACCTTCTCCAAGTTATAAATACTGCAAGCTACAATAACAACAACTCTATTGAGAGGAATCCAGAAGTGGCCTGTAATATCTGGGAGTAACCATTTGCTTTTTGATTGGCATTGGGGCCTATTTCACAGTAGGGAACAAATTCCTGGTGCTGCAAACCAAGCCAAATACATGTGAATATGGAAATTATAGGCTAAAACCTAATTATACGTAGTGTTATATTTATGGTTAGTGTTAACTATAAATAATTGATAGTAAGTTAGCATCTAAACACTTATCATTATAACCACAGATCAGATAAGTACTCAACACTAAACCAAGAAGTATCGCTGTGCAGTGGAAGATGGGTAATCCAGAGAATCACAACTGATCAAAGTGCAGAAAGTAAAAGCAACCATGGATGGTTTGGCATGAATTAGAACAATTAAATCACCCCCATCTCAAGACTAACCTTGCAGAAGATGTGTGAGTAAGGATGCAAGAACAATGTCATAGCAGGACTGCTGTACCCAAGAATTCAATGCAACAATGTCTACTTCCATTAGACCTCCACAACATTTAACATTTTGTCATGAAGGAGGAAAGATTCCATGAGATAAATAAAATGCTACCCTGAGAGACTGTGTGGGACTGAGGCTGGACAAGAGAGAGGTGAAGACTCTTTATATATCACAGTTTACCCGCAGGAGTGTCTTTCATACCCTTGTGAGTACTAGCTACTGTAGGCATCCTAGATAGGGCCAAATGGATTGCACATGCAGGTAGATGTGGAGAAGGGAGGAAACTGGCTGGAGGAGAGAATACATGAGGTAGGGTGGGCTGGGGAAGTGGAGGTAAGTAGTGGGTGATGAAAACATAAATTTATCATTAACATAATTAAAATCAAAGATTATTTTTAAAGCACCATGAAGATGGGATATTTTTAAATGAATGGTTTATTCAAAAATAATCACAAGAAACTGTGAAACAAAAGAAAAAGAGAATAATGCTTCTAGATACTAAGCTTAGTATGAGTTGCAGTGAACAAATCAGTATGTGTTTAAGAGGAAATGGAACATGAGATTGAAAATTCGTGTCTAACAATGCCACATGTAATGAAGAAGTTATCTCACATCCTAGGAGAAAATAAACATCATCAGTGATTGGCACTGATGCATAGTGCATAGTCATTCCTGGGGGAAAGGTTTGTACCAACATGAATTAGACTAGTCGCTTAAACAAGAATGAAAATCCTGAAGTACAAACCTGTGGGAGGGTCAGTTTATAATCCCAGAGAAATGAAGGCCTAACTCCAAAGCAAATTCACAAGCCATAAGAAAGAAATTGATACATTTAATAATAAAAATAATGTCTCAGAGAGAAAAGCAATCATCAGCAAAAGCAAAGACACAGGAAAAGTAGGCTTGAAATTCATACAATAAAGAAAGGTCTGAAGTTGGTGAGATGGCCAAATGGGTAAAGGAGCCCAATGTACAACTGAGGGGGTATGATCTCACCAGAAGGGGAGGGCATATAGTCTGGCAGATAAAGAGTAATCATTTTGCAAATGGGTGATTGACCCCTCCCTCACTGAGGTTTCCTACTTTTATTACATCTACCCTTGAATGTGCTATTATAACAAGACTCCAATTTAACAGCTTTTTGTCTCTGACCAGGGGGTGACATACAGTGCCCATCAGGATGGAGTGAAGGGCATTGCAGGAGCAGCAAAACTGCAAAAGAAAATCAACAAACCACAATCCAGAGCTTCAGAGACTCTATATCAATCACCTAGAACTAGGCCAGCCTAATCTCTCCCCATCCTGAAGCTCAGGGACATTTACGGAAGAGGGGGCGGTAAGATTGTAAGAGCAAAAGGATGGGAGGAGCAATGATTTGCAAGATTCTCCACACTAGTTAGGGCCGAAGCAAACATAATAGGACTTTGCATGCCCTGCGCAATGTCCAACACACTATTGACCTCACAAAGTCTAGCATCAGCTAAAAGCACCAAGATCCTTGGAGGCAAGGGATTGACAGCCACAGTAGTGTTCCTATGCTTACGTGGAACACGAGAAAGGGTTCAGGGAAATGCTACTGGGTACTTGTACATCATCAGAGAGGAGGACCCAGAGGAGAGTTAGGCATACACAATAAAGGACTCTCTGGGAATAGGGGGGAGGCACAGGGGGATGGGGAGGGAGGGAAGGGGGAGCAGAGGGTTCGGGGGGGGGGGAGGAGGAGGGAGGGAGGGAACTGGTCTACCTATTAAGTTTGTATGAGCGGAAATAATAAAAAATGTATTAAAAAAACTTGAAACCTGATTGAATGCCTAGAGCCCACATGAGAGAAGGAGAGAATCACTCATGTTCTGTCCTCTGACTTCCACACATGCTCTGTGGTGTACATGTGCCTAATATCCTCTTGCCAGTAAGTAAATATTAAAAAAGACAATATTAATTTTCCTATCATATGAAGGAATAACACAAGCTAATGGGAAAGAGAAATTGGCATAATAATAGATGAAAATTGAAATTCAAAAGTTTCTTATACAAACTTCAGGGGTTCAATGTAGGGTGTATGAAGATTCTATTTCCACTTGGGAAAATAACAGACACCAAAACATTTGATGGTGCTCTTGTTAGTAATGTGTATTAATGAATGCTATTAATGAGCTGGTACAACTCTCTGGAGAGAAAGGAGTACATTTGTTATAATTATAGTTAACATCTTCGCCAACAAAAATTTCTACTTTTAGAAGTTTACTTGAAAGATTAAGTTCAATAAATCTGTAAAAGTAATTTATATGTATGGTACAGTGCCTATCTGTAGAAGTATTTGGAATTTTTCAGTGTTACCATAATACTAGCTGTACTCAAAAATATGTGAAATAACCTATGTAACTATTAAGCAAATAGTTCAGTAAATTGTGTCACATTTGGAAGATAGAGTATTGCAGCTACTTGAGGGGATAAGGGAGAAATAAAACCCTTTATATAAAAATGTGGGAGAAGCTCCAAGAAATACTGTAAAGCATAAAAAGAAGAGAAAAAAAAGAAAAATGTGTTAACTCGCAAGTGTAGAATGCTCCCTTCTCTGCTTAAAGAGCATAAAAGAAAGAGCATGTATGTGTATGTATGTATGCATGTATATAGATGTAGAGGAATGTATGCATGTGTGTGTGTCCATATATGTATAGATATGCAGGTGTATGTATATGTATGTTTGTATGTGCATAGGCGTGCATGTGTATGCACACACATATGTATATGTGTGTAAATGATCAGTGAATCAAGAGTTCCATTCTAATTCTACTCTCAAAATATGGGGTACAATCAAGCATTGTTAATACTGACATGATTGAAGAAAATACTTCTGAATATGTTTATGAAGTGCTCTCTAGAGCAAACAGGGCCAAATGACCATGGACAAAATCTTCTTTTCAAAATTAATCCTATCTGCTTATCTTTGTTTTATTTATTTTTACCTCTCAGGTATACTAGTCTCAGCAATGAAAGAGTATCTAATTCAGTTAGGGATGTGTAATTAATTTTTCTCAGACAAAACCAATGAGTGTTAAAGTAGCTAAGCAGTCAATTACTAGAATCACAGGTTTTCAGTTTAATGACATGCAGTCCCAGTTATATTAATTCATAGATGTCATCATTTCAGAACTACTAGCAAAAGCTTACCTTGCTCCAGTGTTGAATACATACAGGCTGCTGACCTGGATGTTGCCCACCCTGACTCTGTCACTATTAAAATAAGCCATAGTCGTGGCTGTGGGGTGATGTACGCATGTCCTGGCGAAGCAGAGAGTCTGCTACACATCAGAGGTCAGAGGGGATCTATAGTGCACTGCTGCTGAAGTGTGAGAGCTGAGTGTCTATCTCACTGCAGATATAGAAATTGCAAGTAGGAAAAATGCACATAGGATGTTTCTCAGCACAGATGGAGTCCAAATTCTGCACCTGGCACGCTAGGAAGAAGCAATGGTCAAATATGTGTGAAGCATCACATTAGCTCGGCTGAAGAGTTTGAGTTTGAGCTTCACACACAAAAAATGCATATGGTCAACTTTGATAATAGCTTGATTGTAGAAAGCATGACATGTAGGGGAGTGGTTTATACTAACCCTATTAGACACATGTAGTATCTGCTGAGTTCATGTTACCTAGAGCTCTGAGCACCATTGTCTGTTTGGCTTCAGTGCTTCCCAAGTACTCATTAAAGCACAGGTAATAGGGAGGTTCAGCCTCTCAAAAGCTCATCATTTCAGTCATACAGAAAGTGGATATGGAATCTCATTTGAGTTTGTAAGCCAACTTTTTTTTCAACGCCTCTCTTGGTCTTTTTCCCTCCTTCTCTTGGTAGTTAGTCATTTAACTGTTGCATTTAAATTAGGAGCTACTTGGCTGCATTCCATTCTGAAGAGTCAGTGGCAGGACTTCAGAAGCATATATAGGACCAGTGTTCCAATCTGCAGACACACCTAGTGTTAGGTCTGGCTTTTTCATGTTACAGCTTCCAAGGTCACTTGCTCCAAGGAGCACAGCACATGCACAATTGCCTAGTGAATGGAATCATTACAGGCATGATCCAGAGCCCAGAGGCACCCACTGAATTCCAGGTTCTTATGTTCTGATACAAACAACTTGACCTGGGACAGATGAATAGTGATATGAATAGGGACAGTTTATTAAGAAAGGGAAGTACTCTTCTCTTTCTGGTACTTCTCTTTCTGTATCAGAGTACTCAGAGAGATCTGAGGCTAAGGGATCTTGGACCAAGGCAGTTTTTGGCTCATCTTCTCTGACATTAGGAGATTTTACCCCCCACACAGTTAAGTTACAGCCTGAGGTCTAGTCTTCTTCTGGCGTTGTTTTTGTTTTGTTCTGCCTAGATGATAATCTTGATTCCTTGGAACCTCCCTCTCTGTCCAGTTTTCATATCTCATTACCAAGTGACCAGGCAAGACCTCTCCCTAGCAAAGATTTAGGGCAAGAAAAGGGAGGATTTGTGATCTGGGCTGCAGGGTACACTGACTAAAAAACATAAAGCAATAATCCTCTGAAAATACTTGGTCTGGGTCACAGTTAGCCAAAGTAGCATTTCCATAGTGGTTAACTTTCTGAGCAGTAGTGTGTAAGTGATCAATATGTTTAAAAAATGTTAGCCATTGCCTCTGAATCTAAAACTCTGAGAATACCCCAAGCAATACAGAATACCTCTATCATCAATGATCTTTTTTGCAGCACAATGTTAGGACTTTAGAAAGATATCCTCTATTTCTTGTATTTTAAAATTACATTTGAACAATACATTCAATGTAAAATAGAACAAGGAGTTGAATCCCACCAACTTCTTTCTCTCTGCCTTCCCCAGGTCACCTTACTGCTCAAAATTCAATGACAATTGATAAATATCTATTCACTTCTGCAATATTATCAATATGATACTGAGTAGACCTTTTCAGCGGGCACAATGCATTTACAAGTGACCACAAAATTCTGGGATAATTGCAGCTCGAGACATCACTGAATCTTCTGCATCAATGTAAACAAGAAGGTACTGATAGGTGTTTCTATGGCCCTCATCTGATGCCCAAGCATCTAACTTCTGCCACAGGAAACAGAAGTAGACAGATCCTCTCTTGATCCTCAACTTGGATCTACAATGTTGTAGCTATGGAGTCCAAGTGCCTTTTGCTATATCCCTAAGTGCAGTTTATAGTATTCTGCTGACACACCACGTGAACTGAATGGAGATATTGGAAGAGCTAGAAAGAATATTATATTACATTGGACATATTTAATTTTTCTGACTAACAGGCTTATAGTATATCTAAACAGAATCTGTGATGCTCATTATAAAGGACCAACGTAAAAGATCAGCACACACCCTTTTTACCAGCACTCAGCACTCCTCTTTCATGCCTGACCACCTTTTATCTCTATTCTGTAACCTATTTCTTGGCAGCCTCCCACTCCCTCTCTTCAAAAGAACTGCATAAACCAGAAAATGTGTCTTCAAAAATCATCCTACACCCTCTGAATACTCATCTTGCTCTGTGAAGTTCCCATTCTCCCCTGTCAGAGACACTCACATGGTATTTCCTCCCCAGGGATACCAGAAGTAAGATGCAGAGGTATTGTTTCATGCAGTGGAGGGTCAAATGGTACAAAGAGGTCAGCAGACAGGCTCAACTGGTTAGAAATAAAACACAGTGCCCAAAGATACAAAAAGGGACACTGGGAAATTTTTAGAAAGAAAATATTGTCCAGTTCATTTTCTCTGGTGGTGCTGACAATTGAAATTAGGTCCTTGCATGTGCTAGGAAAACATTATATAAGTGAGCCAAATCCCCAGCTCAAAAGCTTGTTGTCTATTGACTTATCTATCTATCTATCTATCTATCTATCTATCTATCTATCTATCTATCTATCTATCTGTTTATTTACTTAGAAAGACAGAGAACAGGTACATATGCCATGGCACATGTATGAAGTCAGAGAATAGCTCTCAGAAGTAAATTATCTTCTACCATGTTAGCACCAGGGATGAAACTCAAGTCATCAGGTTTGCATGCAGGAGCCCTTAGTTGAAAAGACAATCGTCCCTTTCTTGTTTTGCATATTAAGCAACAAGTGCCCTCAGGTTTTCCAGTATGCACATTGCCAATTAATTATTGGACTATAAAAATACATTCAAAGTAATTTCAGAATTGTATTTGGTTAGTCTAGTACATGTTATGTAGCAAGTTCTCAGTAAGCAACGAATGGTTAATTAGTTTACAATGTAGCATCCAGCCATTGCTTTGTTTGGTTATCATCTGAGGTATGCTGTTTCTCAGCACTAAATGATTCTCCGAATACAGGAGACTTTATCTTTGATATTCCTAAAGCAGTAATAGCAGACATGAAATAGTTACTCAACAAGCATTGGTAGACTTCAATCTTCCATCGTTTTCTCTTACCCATCCCTATCATGTTTTCATATCCTTCCCACAGTAAATACCACTTTCCGTACACTCTTGCCCTCAGTGTGAGATAAGCAAATGGGGAAGCTTCAGCAGGAAGTGACTATTCTTCTCCATTTGGAGTCCTAGATTTTTCAAAGGTTTGAATGTTACTACTCCATTCTTTTTTCATGGCAAGATAATGTCAGATGCTTTGTGATAACACTCAGGAGACCAGAAATATTATTTTTCCATACTATTAACTAATACAGGAAATTCACTGGGTTACTTTATTGATCCCTTCTATCCAAGAAAAAAATACAATAAAGAAATACGTAGCACAAAAAAAGATAAGCAATTTCCTTTAGCATCACACAATCAGTTATTTTAAAGAGCCGAAATTGAATTATGGTCTCTTGGTAGAATGTCCAAAAGATTTTTTTTCTACTCAAACCAAAATTAGTTTGAGATACAGCAGAAGATACTCAAGTGTTGCACAGAGAAGAAAATGAGCCACTACCTTTCATGGTGCTCTATGCACCCATTGCTTGAGGGGCAGATATTCAGCCCAGCAGAGCAAGCTGAAAAAGTCTGCTGTTCTTGCCCTGTAAACAACTCTCCCAAAGCAAAACATTTTCTGAGCCAGGTGCAGGCTATAGCTATGGGAATCTCTGCTGGCACAGAGAAGACATTCTTAATGCTGCAAGGGACATGTGACCTATGCCGACGGAGGCTCTGTCTGCACATGCAAACCTAAGTCCTAGAAGCTGCGGTCATTTACCTGTAGCTGCTGTTCCAGGGAGGAGGCACTTGATTCCTCCCTGCCAGGAATGCTAGGTAGGGGGTGGAGGAGCACAGAGTCAGCCAACCCATTTGCAAAGGAGGAAGGCAAGACCTGGAAAACTCTAGAACAACAATAGAGCTCCTGGAGAAGTATGAAGATCAGCTGCAGTGGGTTCGAGGCCTCTTCTGAAACCATGCCACACCAAGGGCTGAACATGTGTGTCTGATTTGAGTATCGCTTTCCTAGCCTACTCCAACCTGTTCTCTACTCTCTTAAAAATGTCATCAGACCAAGTTGACAATGGCAACATTAAAATCCCCAACTTAGTGATACCCATAAATACAACTCTGATAGCTCTGTTGCCTTTGTCAGAGAACCAAGCGCAGAGAATGCATGAGTTTTTCCCACCTACTTTAAGAACTATTTCATTTTATGTGGCAGATTCTTGGATGCAAAAAGAAAGCACAAGAAGCCAAAGAGGAAAGGTTGGGAAGCAAGTATTGTGGTGTTACCCAGGATCCTCTAGTCCAGAGCAAGTTCTAAAAGCAGGACTCTCCAAGGAGAGGAGTCACAGCTTGGTACTACAGGGCTTAGAAGCACCATCCAAGCCTGCATTCCAGAGGTAAGACGAAGATCAACAAGAGGATAAAGCTTTGGGATCTGCTGGCCCCAGGACAACCTGCAGACAGTTGTGTCCTTGAAGGTGTGGTGGTCCACCTGGACTACACTTAATGCCTTTTAAAGGCACTTTGCCTCACAGGCATGCCAGGAAAATGTTCACATAGCAAGGCAGAGCAGGGAGGAGGCCTGGAAATTCCACATAAATATGAAGGCACATTGAGGAGAGCTGCTTGCCTGCCACAGCAGGATCTGTCTTGAGGTCGAACTTCCTTTGCATCCCTATCTGCGATCTATACAGCAGGCTGATGATAAAAAAACAAGTTTCCATAAAGCGTGTGTGAATGTATGGGTGCTTATGACCATGTATGTGTAAATATGAGTGTACAGAACATATGAGCGCATTTGTGTGTACACATGTGTCCTTATGTGTCCATGCATGTATTTCTGTGTGTGTGTTTGAGAGAGAAAGAGAGAGAGAGAGAGAATCTTTTGGAGTATGGAAGCATTCCAGTTGGATCCTATACCACAGCAGTGACAATTTCTTCAAATTCTCTTTTTCTGCTATGCTTGTACTTTCTGCCTTGAAGGAGGCTGTCCATCCTAAGACAGAATCTGAACACTCACAGAGACTGCACGTAGTATGGTAAGTGCCAGGGCCAGTAAGCTTCTCCCTTGAGTCTGAATTGGACTCAAGTGAAATCATATCAAGGACTGCACTGACTTGTCCCACATGTGTTGGAAATACTGATTCTGCTTTCCAGGAAGCTGATCCTCAGAGACCTCAGATCATGGAGAGGGAGAAGAACAAGTTCTTAGTTAAAATCTGAGTCCCAGAATGTGAAATAGCCTCTCTTGTTGACTTTTCAAGACCCTAGAGTTGAAGCGGCTTATAGAATTAGCCTTGATACTTTACATTCAAACAGACCATGTAGAAAACATCAGGGAAAAATAGTATCTTTGCTGAATTTGTGTTTACTTTAAGTCTTGGTTTCCCTAAACAGTGCAGTATAACAACTCTTTATATAATATCCACATTGTTTTAGATAATTCTACACATGATTTAGAGTTTTGGGGATGATGTGTAGGTAGTGTGTCATTCTTTATTTTTGAAATCCATCATTTTAATTTTGATATAAATCATGTAATTTTTTTTTCAAAAAGTATCCAAAATATGCCACTGAATGATGCATGAAAATAGTGTCTGAGAAGCTAGGGAAAATAATTTAAAATCTTGGATTTTGATTTATCAGAGGAAAATTAAAAAAATCTTTAGCTTTACATTTTAAAGCTGAGAAAAACTGTTATTGGGTGTTTAACCTATCTATGTCTTAAATAATAATTGACATCTCAAAATCGCTGAGCATAATTTATGTAATATAAAATGGTGAGAAATCAGTTGACTTGATTTTTATTTGAACTGTGATTTTAAAACTAGATTAACATTGACTTTGTTATTAAAAATATTGTTAAACAAGAAAAAATTCTTTCTCTCTAAATTCCATAATCTATGATGCCCATAAAGTATGTATGAAGAGGAGTCACACACGACCTGCCCAGTACTAATAGCAAGATGCTACAATATAGACTTCTGTTCTCACATAGTGGAGAGATTGATTCTGCAGTAAGAACAACTGTGTGTTCAGCAACAGCACCCCAAGAAGCTGCAGAAGAATTAGGGAGGAGGTAAGAGGAAGACATGTATACCTAAGATGCAAGAAAACAAAGTAACATCCCATCTCCGTTTCCGTCAGCAAACAAGGGCCACATGCATGGAACCTCTCCGTACCCTTCCCAGCCTGGGTGGGCATATTCTTCAGAGAATATTTCCAGCAGCACCAGATGAAGCAATATTAGGAGCTATGGAAGCTCTACAACAGATCAGTGTGCAGAGTATCTCCTTCCTGCTGGGCCTGAGACACCCCTTACCTGCTAAGACACAGAAGTGCTGGCAACAGAATCAATCCCACAGCAGGCTGCTGGGGAGGGACACACTACCATGAAGTTCTTGGGGGTTCTCCTGACGATTCAGACACACCTGTGCAATTGGGGCCCCACTACACTCTCCTCACCGAAAGACATCTGGTACATGGTCACGGAAATCTCTACCATGACTCAACTTAAGCATATAGGTATAGCCAAGGACATGGGAACAACATAACCAAGTGAACCAAAGCAGCACAGCAAAGACTGAAAATTACACTACCTCCAGAAACATTCCAGGATGGTGGACTAAACCTACATATGGTGACCACTTGCTAAGACATAAGATTAAAATATCACCCAGAGATTCCTAAGAGCCAAACTGCTTAGTATGTAACTAAAAATCATCTAGCAAAGTAAGAACCAAGAAATTCATAACTTTGAGGCAATAAACTAAGGTTGATATTAATCAAAGGCTTGAAGTGTCTGGCAAGGTTTGAAACCTGCCATTATAAATATTCCTTAATAATCTCCACATCTGAAAAAGAGAGAGATTGAGAGAGACAGAGACAGAAAGAGAGAGACAGAGACAGAGAGAGAGAGAGAGAGAAAGGAAGAAGAAGGAGGGAAGGAGAGGAGGAGGAGAGAGAAGAGACAGGAAGGAGAGTGGGAGGAGAGATAGAGGAAGAGAGAAAGAGAAGAGGGAGGGGCAGGGTTGTGCTTGGTATTCACATACAGAGGACAAAGTGGGAGGCAGACATCTTTCTCTGCCTTGCTGCCTTGAGACAGGGTATTTATGTGAATTGAAAACTTAATAAACTTGCCATTTCCATTTCCATTAGATTGCTGGCTGGGAACTTCCTGGGATCTGCCTGTATCTGTGCAAAGGTTACATGCACATAAGCCTAGCTCGGCTTTTTTCATGGGTCCTGAAGATTGAAACTCAGATCCCTATGCCTTTAGAGCAAGTGTTCTTACATGCTAAGCCACTCTCTAGTCCCCTACACATCTTTTCATACTAATAAAAATACAATAAATATTGGTAAAGAAATAGAAATTACAGAAAGAATCAAATGGAAAACTATAATGTAAAAAATGTGAAAGATTAATTATTTATGGGCTGGAGAGATGGCTCAAGGCTTAAGAAACTGTCTCAGGAGCAGAAGGTCCTGAGTTTGGATCCCAAGTCCCCAATAAAAATATCAGACAGAAATAGCAGTGGCCTGCACTTCTGGCCCTAGTGGGCGAAGCCTGGGAAATCTCAGAGCAAAGCAAGGAGGTAGAAACAATCCAGGATGATTCTCAAAGTCACCTTTGGTCCTCCACAGGGACACACAGTGCCCTCTGATATGCCCTCTGATACACGCACGTACACACACACACACACACACATACACACACACAAATGAATAAAGTTTTTTTTTTAAATCTGTTCTTTCGTGATAGCAGATTACAGAGGTAGAAGACAAAGAGATTAGATCTGGAATTTGAAGGAACTTTAGCTAGAAATGTTCCTAGACACAAACCCACATATCCAAGAAACCAAGAAAATATCAGGTAGCATAAAATCCAAAAAGCACACACTAAAATACAGTATAATTTAACTGCTAAAAGCTAAAGTAATGAAAAAGTCCTGGAAAAGTGCTAAAAGAAATGGGAATAACTGTAGAGGAATACCAACCAGGACAATAACAGACTTGACATCTGATTTCAGGGCTGTTAGAATGAAAACACGTGATGCAAAATATCAACCATCAAATTTGCAGAAATGACTGAGTGTGTGGAGGTGTTCGCCACCAAAATAACCATCTCCATAACCCATGTGAAGGTGGAAAGAGAGAACCAAATCCACAAAACTGTTCTTTGATCTCCACACCATGAAAGGTATGTGTCCCGCTCTATCATACAGAGATGTTACTACCAGTACTACTAGTATTACTACTAATAATAATAATCATAGAAAATAGAAAACAGCTGTCCACTGCTAACTGACAAACAATTTCTAGCTGTTAGGCATATAAAATATGCCCAAGTAAATATGAAAGAAAACAATGTATGACTAGACAAATAGTTTAAGCACTCTTGGGACATGGGAAAGAAGAGGAAACAGCAGAAAGATGAAAAATGACTATTTTTTTCTGCATGAGTTTCATAATGCACACTTGATGACTACCACAATGACAGTGATATTAAACAATATAGAAATAAAACAAAATGAAACTGGGTTGGCACACTGGACCTGAAAATTGGAGAGACCAAAAGCAGCAAATGTTCTGTCATGTGTGTATAGTGTCAACCAGAGAAGCTAAAATTAACACTACAGGGAAATACAACACAAAACATTATAATATAGTCAATAATATAGTCAATAAAAAACAGCAAGATCTTTTGGGATGACAAGAACAATTTAGCAGAGGAAAAGAAACCAACAAAAACAAAGAGAAAGTAAAAGACGGAATGGCAAATTTAACTACTAAACTATCAGTAAACACCTTAAATATAAATGATATACAAACACAAAAATTTTAAGAATGCATTAAAAAGTATAAATATAAATCAAACTATAAATACTGTTTAAAAGAAACTAACAGAGTAGACTTCAGAGTAATGGGACTCATGGTAGGTAAAGGACATTCTGTAATAATGAAATGATTAGGTCAGAACACGTATAGCACATATAAATGTTGCACACACAAAGTTACAAATTTTGTGCAAAATGTGTTAAGTGAAGAAAAATCATTAGAGCTGAAATGTGAAATAATAAACTCTGCACTTACACCTTCACCCTTATCAACCTTATCAGCAGACAGAACCCTGAAGTAGGAAAGCCAGCACATTCCTGGGGAGAGTTGTTAAATTGGAGCACATCAAAATTAACAGCTTCGTTTCATGAAAAGTCAGGTAAAAGAAATAAAATAAGCTACAAATGGATAGAAAGATATCTGTGCATGTCCAGCAGAGGACAAGTGTTTGGATTTTCTCACAGACTCTATGCTCCTATGCATCACATAGTTAGTCCATGGTTAAAATTGCCAGCAGGTATGTGCAAAAGGAAAAGCCCAGATAATAAGTGAGAGGGTATGAAGCAGGTCTGCACCCTTAGCCACCAGTGAAATACAAGTCAAAGCTATTTGAAAGATTTTGCTTCGTTGAAATTTTGTTTTACAATAAAAGCAGTTTATATCTGTGTCTGTATTAGGTGTTTTGCACTGGACACACTGTGTGACAAAAAAATTCAAAGGGAGGAAAGCTTTAGTACAGTTTCTGTCCAACATGGTAGTCAGGAGAGATAAAAAAGAAAGGCGGGAGGTGCAAGGGCTGGCTGACTTTCTCCTTTCCTCCTTTGCTCAATGTTACAGTCTGCTGGATGGCAGCAACCCCATCCAAGGGGGTCCACTCTGCTCAGGTGATCTCCCTGCAGATGCCCCAGGAGACCCACCCAGAAGTGTTTCACCAATCCAATCAAGCTCATGATAAAAATTAATCATTAGAGTAACTGACAACATGAGATTTATCTACTGGTGAAATATGAAAAACCATGTGAAAGCTTATTCCATATTTGTAGCAACGCAGGACAGAGACCTATACAAGAAGTCTCCAGAAACAAGTTAAAGGCTCTCATCTTACTTGATGCTGAAGACTCTGCAGTAGGGATCAAAAGCTGAGATGAATGGAACTGATCTCAATTTTTGTTCCAGAAATGGTCAAGGTGCCCTAAAATGGTGTCTAGCATGGTCCAGAAGTAGAAAGACACATCCTCATTTAACTTGGAACCAAATTACTAAGAGTCTTTTTCAGGAGGTGGCCTAAGTCTTCAGATCTGGCATGTAGACTCTAAGCACATAGTAAAACTGCTTACTGTGAACAGGAGAAGCTTGAAGTGAAGTCTCTCTCCCTTTGGAACTTCTTAACTCTTCTCCTGTTTCCAAGTAAACATACGTACCCATTGTTCGTGACTCTGTAATGTTAATCTAGTGGCTAATCTAGTGAAAAGGTTGGGGAATTATATCACATTTATGAACTCATATGCCAGCCTCATTGTAGAATATAGCATGTAGAAATACAGATTATCAAGAAAACTACTACTACAAAATTTAGCTAGAACTAAATCATCTTCTTCTTTCTTATAAATAATAATAGTAAGGGAATCTAAAAAATGCCTAGTTTAAGAACTAATGTTGGAATGGTAAACCCTGACTTCAAGCTCAGAACACTTCCTCATGCAACAGAACTAGAAAGAAAAAATTCAGCTCACATGGAGTCCAGAACTGGCCTGCGTCCAAGTCCTCCCACCACCTTCTGGCTCTGGTCTATGTGGCCACCACACCTGCATGAGGTGTACAGGTGAAGCCCCACTTCCTTTACTAGAAGAAAGTATACCTTATTTCTTTATATCTTAAACTATTATGATCCACGTCAGAAGTTCGGCAGTTCATTTTCTCCATAAAAGAATCATTAAATGGGAAAAGAGTTAAAAGGTTTATATTTATTTTAAAACAAAAAACCTAGGGAATGGAAGGACTTTGGGAAACTAAGCTGGAATCTCAGGAAGAGGCACACTTAGTGGTTGGCAAGCAGCCACATGGCAGAAAAGCTAGAATCATCAGAGAAACAGCAAAAAGTCTCATGTATTTGAGAAAGTACTTTTAGAGTTTTAGAAGTTTAGACAAAAGAATAGAGGAGAGGGAGAGAGAGAGAGAGTGACAGAGTGACAGAGAGAGACAGAGAGAGAGACAAAGAGATAGAGACAGAGATTTGTGAATTTAAAGCTGGGAGGAAATGTGGATTATAGGATGGGACCCTTGAGTTCTGCTCACTGTCTGCTCTTTTCCTTTTGTGTGTGTGTGCGTGTGTGTGTGTGTGTTGGACTTTTTTTTAAAATTTTGTTTATTTTTTCCACTCATATAAACTTGATAGGTATCCCATTCCCCTCCCTCCTTCCACTCCTCCCTGGATCCCTTTGCTCCCTCCCCTCTTTTCTCCATCATTTCCTCCCCTCCCTCCCTTTCTCCCAGTGCGCCCCCCCCATTCCTGGAGCTCTTTTCTGAGAGATAAAGACAGAGAGATGGCCGCCCAAGCAGGAAGGCAGACTCCTTCCATCTCTTCCACACACCTCCTGTGGATCAAACTCTCTGAGGAGTGATAGACTCCTGAACAGGTGATTGACAGACCTAAGTTTACTTACTCCGTTTTAGTGTTATTGGGGAGTCCCAAAGAGGCATCAAGTCCCTGACAGTCCCCCCTCTGAGGACATAATCCTAAAATTTTTAGGGGATTAACTGAAATCAATTTCAATCATAAAAATTTAGAGATTTTAAAGTTGTTTACCATAAGATGTTGGTCTTTGGGCTGGAATTGGAGTTTCATTTAAGAAAGATAGAACAGAAAATCAGAACTTTCTCTTTGCATCCCTCACTTTAGGCCAGGACAGATGTAAGACATTTTTTTTAATCTTCTGGCCAAGGACAAGCATGGAACCATGTCTCTTGGGGGTTCCTGTTCCCTGAACTGCCTATAATTCTTTTTTTTAAATTTATTTATTTTTCTGCTCATACTAACGTAATAGGTACCCCTGTCCCCTCCCTCCCTCCACTCCTCCCTGGACCTTCCTGTGCCCTCCCCCTTTTTCCCTTCCTTTCCCCCCTCTCTCCCTTTTTCCCAGTGCCCCCTTCCCCCATCTCTGAAGCATCCTTTAATGTGTATATCAAACTTTCCTCTGGGTCCTCCTCTCTGATGAGTGTAAGGACTCAGTCTGCCTACAATTCTTTAATCACCTGTTTTCATAATTCTTCCTCTGAGGAAGTAACCACTGTCTACGAGCAGGGATCTGGGGTGACATCTGTCTAGCTTTTTCATAATTTAGAATCTTAAGTCTTACACAATTAACACTCTTGGCAGACTCTAAGTGAGTCTCTTAAAAAGTATTTTTGTGTTCTTGCATTTTGAATGACAGTAATAATTCTGAATGAAGCCGTCTCTGGAAGTATTTCCAGTGATCACGTGGGAGGGATGGGATGAGGTTTCAGGGACCCCTTCCCAGTGGCCTCACAATGCATCAGTGTTCTTCTCACTGTTAGAGTACCTCAGGATCCCCAGGGCTGCAATCCATTCTCCGTGCTTAGAAATGGAACACTGGATATTTTTAACTTTAAGTGAAAATAGAGTGGTGGAAATGGAACTGAGGCAGAGGTGAATATTTTTATATAATGATCTAATGGGAATATTCGTCTTCCATACCCTGACACAGGCAGGCTCATTTCCTTTCTCAGTGTTTCAAGCTGTTCCTCCTGTTCCCTGAGGGGTTCCATGCAGTGCTAGTTCTCACACAGTTTTGGGAGCATATGCCCCTTTTTCAAAAATCACTGCACCTGTCACAAGAGGCTATCCGATTAGCTTAGTCAGCATTAATTTTCTTTTCCAAGGTAACAAATAGTATTTGAAGAAAGTCATCCCAAGTCCTTCCCAATACTGTGTTGTTTTAGGAGACAAAGAATATTTCTAAAAATATTTTTCTCCATAGTATCGCAGAGATCCCTAAGAAGTCTCCAAAGTCCTCTTCTGTGCTAATGCATGCCTTGTGTTCTTCTGTCTTTGAGACATTCTTCCATCTTTTGCCATTTGATGACCTTGAAAATACTAAAATTCAGCTTATATTTGTATTTACAATTGATTTGGCAACAAGTGAATTGAGCATATGATATCAGTTCTACATGCAAAGGTACTGATACTTTACAATAATAAACAGTATTGTAATGACTCTTAAAAACTAACAGCCTGAGCCTGATGGTGTACACCTTGGCACTCAGGAGTTGAATATCAGCCTAGATGTACAGCAAGTCCCAGACTAGTGCATACAGTGAGATCTTGTTTCATGTTTACTGTACTTAAGGAAAATTAATGAAATTCTACCAAAAGAAAAATCAATGTTCAAGTCTCTATCTTGTCAAACTGACATTTTTCTTTGTATTACTTATAAACTGAGGTTCTCTCAAAATTGAATTTATTTATTTATTTATTTAGATGCTTGGAAAAATTGTCCATCATTTATGGACAGGGGAAGAGGGAAAAGATATCAGGAGAATGAAGGACATGGAATACCACATTTCTCTCTTTGATGTTTTTATACAAATTATCATTCCATGCATATGTGACAATACACTTAATTTCATTGTGACATTTATTACATATGTACCACTACGCTTATGCTTCATGAGGGATTTCCTGCTATTTTATCACTCCACTGTGTCCTTAGCTTCCTCCTCAATGTCACCCACTTTTTCTCCTTCCTCCATTCTTCTGCCTTCCTGTCCCATGTTACTTGCTTATGTTTCTTCCTTCTTTCTTCCTTTTGCTCTTTTCCTTCCCTCTCATAGTCCTCCTATTTTCACACGTAATGTTTCTGCATACATATATAATTCTAATTTTTTTCTTATGGGAGAACATGTGCTATCTGTCTTTCTCAACCTGGCACATTCCACTTAACATCATGCTCTCCAGTTCCATCCATTTTCCTGTACCTGGAAAAAACATTAGCTCATTATTCTTTCCAGCTAAATAAAGTTGCATTTTTTGTATATGTGGGACATATTCTTCATCTGTTGATAAATAGTGCTGCAACTAATCTCTCCCCATCCTAAAGCTCATGGAAATTTGCAGAAGAGGGGGCGGTGATTGTAAAAGCCTAAAGATGGGGAGGAGCAAAGATATGCAAGATACTCCACACAAGTTAGAGCCTAAAATAACTGCATGATCTGCACAATAACCCACATAGCATTGACTCCCCAAAGTCTAGCATGGATCACAGGCACTAGGTTCCTTAGAAGCAAGGGATTAACAGCCACAATAGTATTCCTATACTAAAGGGGAACACAAGAAAGAGCTCTAGGCAATACTACTGAGTCCTTACACCTCATTAGAGTGGAGGACCCAAAGGGACGCTTGACATTCTCACTAAAGATTGCTCCAGGGATAGGGGAAGAGAGGGGGCACTGGGAGAAAGGGAGAGGGGAAGGAAGAGGAAATGGGAGGAGGGAGCAAGGGGGTCCAGGGAGGAGTGAAGGGAGGGAGGGGACTGGAATACTTATTAAGTTCGTATGAGTGGATAAAATTAATTAATTAATTAATTAATTAATTAATTAAAAATAAAGATAAATAGTGCTGCAGTAACACAGATTTTGGGGCAGGAGATTTCTCAGCAGTTAAAGCACTTGCCACATAATCAAAAAGACTAGAGAGTGACATAAAAAATTCCAGGAAATCATGACAGCCTGCCAGTAGTTACAGCCCCTGAGGACCCCTCAACCCAGAGCAAGCTAGCTAATTAGACTGCCTCTAATAGAGCACTCTGAGTTTGATTAAGGACTTAAGCTCTTCTCTTTCCATTTCTGATTTTGTTGATTTGAGTTTTTGCTTCTGTTCTGTGAAAGAAACTGTTAATTGTCCAAAAAGACAACCCACATAATGGGAAAAAAATTTTTGCTAGCTATGAATCTGACAAAGGATTAATCTCTAGAGTATACCAAGAGCTCAAAAAACTAAACTCCAAGGCAGCAAACATTTCAATTAAAAAATGAGCCATGGAACTAATCAGAGACTTCACGCAAAAAGAAATTGAAATGTCAAACAAACACCTTAAAAGATGCTCAACTTCCCTGATTATCACAGAAATTCCAATCAAAACAACCCTGCAATACTATTTTATCCCAGTCAGAATAGCTAAGATAAAGAACACAAACAACAAAGTTTGCTAGTGAGGTTGTGGAGAAAAAGGGATGTTTATTCACTGCTGGTGTGAGTATAAACTGATGCAGCCTCTGTGGAGACTGGTATGGAGATTCCTCAGAAAGTTAAAAGTGGATCTGCCATATGAGCTAGCTATAACACTCCTAGGAATATTCCCAAAAGATTCTACATCTTATTACAAAGACACTTGCTCATTTATGTTCATTGTGAAATGTAAGTATGGAATCAGCCAACATGCCCACCAACAGAGGAATAGATAATGAAAATGTGGTAAATATACAATAGAATATTGCTCAGCCATCAGAAAGGATGAGATTATGGGATTTGCTGGTAAATGGATGGAACTGGAAAATTTAAATTGAGTGAAGTATCTCAGACACAGAAAGATAAGCACCACATATTCTTTCTTATATGTGGTAGCACTGATGTCCTTGTCAATGTATTTGGACTGAAATTACTGTAAGACCCCCAAAATTTGAAAAAAGATGAATGAGTGGGAAGGTGGGAAGGAATGGTTAGGGTGAAACCTTTTAAAGGGGAGATTTAGAATACCATGACAAGTAGGGTGAGGGAACAATTAATTCAGAAAAATATGTATCCAGGAATGAATGTATGGGAGATAGGAGGGACAGAGGAACTTATAGAAAAACTCTAAGATTATAAGAAGTAACCCAAAAAATGTCTTTTAAGGAAAGGCACAAGAATGGTTGGCCCCTATGCAAAGGAGCACAGTGAAAGGAAAACAGGACAAAAAAAAAAAAAAAAAAGAAACCAAAAAGCCCACAGCTTAACCACCTAGTACCCAGTGACAATTAGAGATGTACTAGAAATAACAGGAGTATGGCACTTCCTGATAAAATTTTGATCAGAGAAATCTCAAAAGCCCCCAAACAACATAGGTTTTTGCCATTGCTCTCGGTTGCTCTCCAAAAGAATGTCAGTAAGACTCTATTACTGAAGATGTGACACAAATGGGTCACAGAACATGGACAATACATATCAACTAGAAGTGGTATGAGAACTTCCTCTTTGCTGGATAGCTTACACAGTACCACGGAATACTGTAGAAGCTGCTGGGGGAGGAAAATATTCACAACGACATAAGATCTGTAAGTTGCAATAAAAATTACCATGACAACAGGTGAACACCAATGTAATAGTTGCATGAGTATCAAGGAGACGACCAACAGCTTTCTGGTTGAACTCAAGAGCTGCTTGTCAGAATGGAACACATTCCTCTTACTATTCACTAGAGCAAGAATCTTAAAAGGGGAAGGAGATAGATCAAAAGGGAGAAATAGCCAATGAACTTATAGGTAGGAAGACAATATACAACAATAGTTGTTATTATACCTATAGATTGGAAGAACACTTGATATCCAGGCTAAAAGTCTTCTTCTACAAGAGAAGTAGAGGATCTCAACACCTTCATGAGATAAAGCCTCAGGCAATTGAAGAGCATGAAATGCAATGGCCAGCCATAATGCAGAGTACTAGTGAGTCAACAAGGTTCACTCAGAATCAGTAAAACCTAATCTATCCCCATTGTAAGGCTTTCAGAACCTCTCAGAATATGGGGCAGTAAGATTGTAAGAACCTAAAGATGGGAAGATTCACCTTTGGACAAGACATAATTCACTACTTGTCTTTCCCAGACCTGCATAATGACTGACATACCAACATTAAGACATAACAACTTAAGAAAGATAAGAACATACAGTGGAAACCTTGGGGACTAAAGCTAGATATGTGAAGGGAACACTATTAGGGGAATTTCCCCTAATAGTCGGGTAGCCCAAAGAGAGGCAATTTGGTATGCCACAGAGGCCTCTTTTTTTCTACTCTTTTCTACAAGAGTAGAAAAGCCAGAGGGAACCCTGGAGTCCATAGAAGCATACAGGTAGGAGGGTGGGAAGGATTGATGAAGGAAAGGAAGGGGATGGGAGGGAGGAGAAATGGAGAGAAGCAGTGATGAATATTCAATATGCTTGTAAAAGTAGAAAATAAAAAAAAAGGACTTAGGATCAAAACATTAAGGTGGCAGAGCAATTGAGGGTGCTTGTCAATATCACTATCAGGCTTCTACATGCAAGTTGGTCAAGTGCACCTGCACCCCCCTCACACACATGCCCACCACATGCAAAATGTGCATACATATCTGTATACAACATGCACACATACACACATGCACATGAAATGGAAAGAAACATTCTCGAGAAAAGGCTCAGAAGTTAAAGACTTTGGCTTGCAAGCAAAGGAAACTCAATTTGGATCCTAGATTCTACATAAAAACACTGGACAGAATTGGTAGCAGTTTGCAATTCTGGAGCCTGAGATACCCTAGAGCAAAGTGATAAGGAGATAGAAAAATGAAATATGATTTCCCAAAAGTCATCCTTGAACCTCCACAGAAACACACACTAAAGTGCTCTCTTCAACACACCACACACACATACACACAAACACACATACACACACACACATACACTTAGATGAAAAGAAACTAGATGTATAAATATCTCTGCTGTAAATATGTGATCAGACATATGCCCAAAAATGGAATAACAATGTCATATAGTAATCTTATTTTGAGTTTTTAAAGGGTTCCTCGATATTTCTTTCTAGAGGGGTTGAACCAAGTTACATTACCAACCATCACTGTACAAAGTTTTCTACATCCTCCCCAATGTTTGTGGTTTTGATGACAGCCATTCTGAAGTGAGATGGAATCTTAATATACTAATAGGAAAATAACTCTGATAGAAAATGGCTTCACAATCAACAAACCACAATCCAGAACTTCAGAGACTCTATATCAACCACCTAGAACTAGGCCAGCTTAGTCTCTCCCCATCTTGAAGCTCAGGGAAATTTGTGGAAGAGGGGGCGGTAAGAGTGTAAGAGTAAAAGGATGGGAGGAGCAATGATATGTAAGATACTCCATACTAGTTAGGGCTGAAGCAATCATAATTGGACTTTGCATGCCCTGCACATAGTCCAACACACTGTTGACCTCACAAAGTCTAGCATCTGCTAAAGGCACCAAGATCCTTGGAGGCAAAGGATTGGCAGCCACAGCAGTGTTCCTATACCTAAGGGGAACACGGGAAAGGGTTCAGGGAAAGGCCACTGGCGGGAGGCACTGGGGGATAGGGAGGGAGGGGGTGGGGAGGGGGAGCAGAGGGTACGGGGGGGGAGGAAGAGGGAGGGAGGGAACTGGTGTACCTAATAAGTTTGTATGAGCTGAAATAATAATAAAAATGTATTAATAATAATAAAAAAAGAAAATGGCTTCACTTAATACATAATAAAGCAGAGTAAACCATTTACCTTAGGAAGATATAAGACAAAATGAACACAAAATATTAACATTCATTAGTCAGAAATGCTATTGTGGTTTTTGTAGTTAATCTATGTGCTGCTGTGAGACAATATCCAAACTCAATTTAAGGGAAGAAAGAGGTTTATTTGTCTTATGGTTCCAGAGGAGAGGTATAATCCATTAAGGTGGGGATCTCATAGTTGAAGGCATGGCTTGGAAGCAGCTCAGGTCACAGCAGTCATAATGGAGGCACAAAAAGCAAAAGGAAGCAGGATCAGACCACCAAAGCCTCAAGGCCTGTTCCCTGTGTCAGGCTTTCCTCAGGCAAAGCATCATTACTTTCCCAAATATTTACATCAGCCAATGAGTCAAACACACGAGCCAGTGTGAGACCAGGACACTGGTTTATTTCCTACCTAACATGATTGACTTGGAAGAAATACTATTGAATTCATGAAGCTACACAGTGAAATAGTCAATCAACTGGAATATACAAAAGTCTACTTTAAATCCTGGTCATTTGTCTCTATTGCTTTGGGTCTGTTCTAGCTCAGTCAATCATGATGTGACTACATGGCAACCGAGAAGCAAAAGAAGAGACAGGACTGAGCTGGGATCTTCATATCACCTTCCCAGGCATGCCTAACTTTCTTTTACTGAGTCTGATCATTTAAATGTTTTACTACCTCACAATGTGTCACAGAGTTATGATCAAGCCCTTAATTCACAAGATCTGAGATGTATGCAGTCACTCCTAGTAGTGGTTGGAATGATTCTTTTCTTCTGACTGTGGAAACAATACTTACTAGTTTTTATTGTGTGCTATCTATACTTAAATTCAAGACAATTTTGTAATTAGAGATAAAGGTAAATTCTGGGATGTTTAAGCATCATAGCAGATTGTCACGATATGAGATTGTTTCCTCACTGTCTTGACTGAGGATTTGTGATCCATCTTCTAAATATAAGGAACTTAATAGAAAAGACAAGAGGGTTGGACCATAGTCTCCAAGTAGCAAAATTAAATCATTGTGAATGTGTACTGTTGGGAATGCAAACATAGAGGAGGTATATATTGGGAATTTGCTCTCAGAACAAAACTGAATACTCAGTAAATCATGAGCCCTAGTTCTCTATTTCATTGAACAATCCAGAGTTTTGCTGCTTCCTTTGTTTCTTAGAATAAGCCCTGCTGGGGGCTTCTCTCCAGCTTGCACATGCCTTGCTCTTGACAACATTCAAATCTACCTGCACATGGTAGAATCGCTTTCTGAACCCCATTTTCCGTCTTCTAATTTTCCCTTACGTATGTAGGCCCTTGCTAACTTGCAATCCATGCATGTTCCTGCCTGATCCATGGTAAAGTACATGGAATTTTTCTCCACAGTACTATAGTGGTCATAAGCATGAGAGAGATTTGAGATCACTTTGAAAACCATACAGTCTGTACAAAGCAAGGATATTCACAGCTTTGCTTGGTCTTCCCTGTTCAACAGAGAGCCCAACCTCAGGTGGCATATTCAAACAGGGAATGTGTATCTTGTATTTGAGAAGGGTCATTCGGATGGACGACACCCAAGTAAGCATGCCTGAAGAAGACTTTTCCTTGCCCAGGTAGGTGCACCTGTATTGGCCACACATGGGTCTATTCTCTGAACTATCTGTAGTTTCCTCTGTGCTTACATAAAGAGAGACAAAAGGATATGTGATGTAGATTCAGCAAGTCTCACAGCACTCTGACATGGTAGCTAAGACTACTAAACACTTAAGATCTAGTGCCTCAGGCTGGAGAGATAGCTCAGAGTTAAGACTCTGTCTCACAAGCAGAAAGTCATGAGTTCAGAGCCCAAGTCCCATGTAAAAATGGCAGGTGGAAACAGCAGTGGCCTGCACTTCCAGCTCTGGTGGACAGAGCCTGGGAAATCCCAGAGTAAACCAAAAAGGAAATAGAAGCAATTCAGGATGATTCTTGAAGTCACCCTTGGTCCTCCACAGGGACCCACAGCGCCCTCTGATATACAGGCACACACACACACACACACACACACACACACACACACAAATAAATAAAGCTTAAAAAAAAGATTCACTGTCTCAGGAGACATATCTTCTCATTATGCAAGGTCTCAGAATAATAACTTTCTCTTCTTAATCTTCAGCTAGTTTCTTTTACTTTGTCACAACATATTTCATATTTGTTCCAAATGAAGTAAATTTAACACTTTAACATAAAGTGATTTAACACCACTGCTCTACAAACTTGAATACTTTATAAACTAGACATGGGTGGCTGAGGAAAATGTCTAGGGGACACTCAGTCCTCTTTTCAGTGTTCATTTCTATTTCCAGTTTCTTTCTCAAATCTGACTCCTTTGGACCAATTTACGTTTAACATTTCTGAAGCTAAATCATAGCTGTGGGTGACCTGCTGCCCACCCTGGTTCCTCTGTGACAAGTACTGACCAATTGACTTCTTGTGTGTGTGTCCTTTACCCGAGCATGTTCGAGGAGTGGTTTGGCTGTGTGCTTCGTGTCGCCAAGCCTAGCTGCTTGGATGGTTGGAATGAAGCTTATCCTGCTTGAGCAACATGCTTCAGGTGCTAGCTTCCAATTCCTATCTGAAGCTTAAATACAGAACTAATGTGCAAGTCCGAACCCCAGTCTTCCCTCTCAGTGCTGCTGTGGAAGTAACAGCCATTGCCACATCATGCTAAGCAGGTCATGGCCTTTGATTTTTTTTTGTTGTTGTTGTTCAGTTAGAAAATTAGTTCAGTTAGAGAAAGTTCTCTGAGGTAAGATTCAATCAGTGTACTCACTGAAATAGCGGGGAAATGCCCCATCAGGACACTGTGTGAAGTTCATATACTCACCTTCAGGACCTCAGACCCTACTTCTAACCTCTGATACCGCTTTCAGAGGTCCTTGCTTGTGACTTTCATTCATGAACAATGAACAACTGGATGGAAATCTTGTTCAGGTTATTCTGATACTTGTTCTGATAGCTTGATCCTTGCTAGAGTGTGCTCCAGTGAGCTCACAGACCTTCAAGGAGCATGAAAGAAATCGACTTGGGTGCTCTACTTGGACACAGGGAGCCTCTGCCACCTGAGATACTGTAAACAAATATATTTTAGTTAAAAAATGTTTTCTAGGGAAGGGGTTGTGACTCAGTGGAAAATGTTTTCCTACCATGTATAAGGCTCTGGGTTTGATCCTCAACACTACTGTGTGTGTGTGTGTGTGTGTGTGTGTGTGTGTGCGTGCGTGCGTGTGTGTGTGTGTGCATGTGTGTGTGTGTGTGTACGTGCGCCAAGGTTTTGCCTGTATTTTCTTCAGCGTTAACACTCCTTAAACATGTCTGGGAAAAATGTCTAAAAAAATGTCAAAAATAGGGTCTTAGCTTCCAGAAGAATTGTTGCTTATTATCTTCTTTATTTGTATCTTTTTCCTACAAGATGTGAAGTGGGCACAGATTAAGAACATTCCCAACTGCTGCCCCTTAAACCTTGGGCAGGGCAAGGGCTGTGCATGCTGCAGAGAGCGGCGCTGCACTTGCCAACCTGCCCCCCAAGCTCAGAGGATTGGTTTTCAGCAGTTCTCTCATAATTGCCTCCTCTTACTAGTCACTCTGTCCTAGAATTTTCTTTCCAACATTCATTCATCATGTATCATGAAAACCAGAGAATAAAAAAGGAATTGAGGAGTCCAGGCTTGCAGGGCCACAAAGCAGACAGAAATGGGGAAAATCTGGAGGTACAGAAAAGCTAGAACAGGAGAAGGTGCCTTCAAAAATGCCTTTGGGCTGGAAAGATGACTCATCACTTAAAGTGCTTGTCACACAAGCAAGGTGGTAGAAGTTCAGATCCCTAGATCCCACGTAAAATTTGAGGCAGGCGTAACATCCCATCTGTACTTCTAGCCTCTGAAAGCACAGACTAGAAATCCCCAGAGCAATCTGGCTAGCCAGACTAACAGGCAAGTTCTGGATTTAGTTAGAGATCCAGCCTCAAAAGAATAAGGCAAGAGAGTGATAGAGGCTGATTTTTGATATCAACCCCAGACTTCCACACACACTCACATATGTGCATCCATGCAAATGCAAACATACACATACACATACACATACACACACGTGCATTCACACGCATGCAAACATATACACACACACTCCCCCATATATGCACACACAAAAATAAAACAAAATATGCCTTCTATGATGTATCCCTAGAACTGGGGCATACCAGTGCCCTGGTCCTCAGCCCCCTTTCAGACTCTGGTCAGTTTCAATTAATTCTAACTTCCCCAGCTGCTGCCTCTGCTGTTCACAGAGATCCTACTCATCCTCTGAGAATGCCTGTCTTCCATTCTCGCCTGAGATATGTCTCATCCTTGCCATGGTAAAAGCCAATATTGGAATAATAGATCTGTGCTGTACTTGGGGCAAGTTTCAGTGCCCACATCTGGAAGTGCACAAATCTGAACCACACTGAACATGGTGAGGTTAAGTGGTTGACGCATAAAAGTCTGTATGTATGGTCTTTAGGCACATGTTTGGAAACTATATCCCAGTCTCCAGTACTCCTGTGATTTCTTCCTCTCCCTGATCATTCTCATCTATTTCTCATCTGCTTCTGATTCTACTCCCTCAAGTCACAGGCGGGACACTGAATGCATGGGGAAGCCCACAAAGGTCACTGAACTATGGTTCAGTGTATAGTATAGTGTGTGGCTTCTTTCAAGACTATAGATGGAACATGTGACCTTAGTAAGTGTCTCTGATACCATCAGCACCCGGCATTTGTTATCTTGAAACTAGAGACTTAGTTCCTCTAACACCAGCCGGTGGTGTCAGGCTGGGACATAGGCAGGAATGAGGAAATCCACGAGCTCAATAAGACTGTATAAGTGGTAGAGGTGGTTGAGGCCTCTCTCTCCCAAGAGCAAGGCCTGAGTGTGGAGCAGAAAACACCACTGACAGGGAGTAGGAAGCACAGTGCAGACTGTGTAAGTCCAAAGTCCCAACTAAGTCCTGCTAGCGTGTATGTTGAGCACACCCTTCTGCCCAAAGTCATGCCCTCTTCCCCATGGGCACCCATCACTGTGCAGGTGACAGCTCCAGCCACATTTCCATAAGGCGTGTCAGCAGGACTCTGACCTACCCTATGAAGCCCCTCAACTGTTCCCCCCCACACACACAATAGCAGGCTTACCTCTAGGCTATTACGACCCCTGTAAATACGGCATGTGCACTTCATCCCACCTGCCAGGCTTCAGTGACAGATGTAGGATGCTCAACTTCCACTTCCTCAAGGGACTTCTCTGAAGCAACCAATCTTCTTTGCCTCCTTTTGACACTTCAAAGACCTCAGAATAAAAAGAAGTCTGAAACTGTGACTTCTAAGGTGAATAGTGTTACCTCTATCCCAGGATATAAAAAAAAAAAAAAAACCAACAGATCAATAACCTGAAAGAACAGATTGCACTTTGGCACCTGTGACCTCCACATGTTCCCAGCAGCACGTGCGGTCTGACAGGGTCAAAGAGTTCCAGGTTGCTTCCCCTGCCCAACCCCCTGTCTGCCGCTGTGTCTACACTCAGTGCCCCAGGCTGTGATTTCACTCACTGCCCGTGTCCCCACCTCTGTCTCCCTTTTCACTGTATGTGTTCTCACCCTGTACCCCTGGTTAGCACTCCACCTACTGCTGTGTTCCCACCCCATGCTCCTGCCTGCTGTCCTGCCCACCTGCTGCTTGTCTCTCCAGTGCTCCCATCTGCTCTGCCACCTGCTGCGGGTTCCTGGCCCCTCCCCTGCTGCTCAGCCCACCTGTTGAGTCCTAACTGCCCCTTCTGTTCTCTGCTCTCACTCCAAAATAGCCAGATCACTTTTCAGGGTGACTCATCTGCTTCTCTGTCTGGCAATTGATGTCCTGACCATGTCCCCCTGGAAAGTGACATTCACCCCTGCAAGCTCTTGGGCCATTCAGGCACAACCTGCCAATCTCCACTCCTGCTGGCGCTGTGCCGCCTGGCATGGTAGTTTAGCAATGCTGGCAGATCTGCCACCTGCTCCAGGCTTCAGCTTTCTGATCAGCTGTTCGTCCATCTGCTTAGAAACCCTGTATCTCCTCACTATTAGAATTCTGCCAAGTTTTACAATGTGCAATCCTTAACAGCCGAGCTGTGGCCTAAGTCCAGAGTCAAAACAGCTAGTTATTCATTGTTGTGTGACAGTAAGGGAATGCAGGACTCTCAGAGTTGCGGAATACTGCCCATTCCCCCGGACCGCAGAGATTTCACTTCAGGGTCAAGCCTCCCACCTGGAGAAGCGAATAGACAAGCTAGAGAGGAAGCGGAATCGAACTGGAAAATCTGCAGGGGAAGTTAGAAGAGGTAAAAGAAGCTACAAGGAGTACAGCAGATAAGCAAGAGACCAAATACAGGGGTTTGGATTATTTTTAAATAATCTGAAAATTTCAGAGCAGAAAAATTTATGAAAACATTCAATTTGCTGCCTTCAGACTGCTAAATGGTATTTCTATAATCTAATAAAAAATGTAACCACTATCAAAGAAGAGGAACATAACATTTTATCTTTGTGGTATGAATTGCCTTTGGTGCACACTTACAAGAGTAGAAAACCTACTGTTATTCAGGACATGCATGGAAGCTGCCAGGGGCTCCTCCTGAAGAATCATAGCCAGCAATAATGCCACAAACAGGAACAGACTGCTTCATGATGCAAACACATCCCAGAGGATATCTCAGAAATGATTCCTCTGCAGAGTGCTCGTTTCTTGGGAAACAGCACCTGCCAATAAACTTGGTCACCTTAGCCTTCTGACTGGCCACTTACTGGCTTTTCATGACTCACAGAGCCATGTGTAATCTATAATAATAAAAGAGAAGAGCTGACCCATTTCAGTGTGAGACTCAAACTGCTGGCCCCGACTGTGCCAGGAGGTTGAGGTGGGTTTGCAGCTGTATGAAAGGGTGCTCCAGAACATATGTAGTGAAGCAGCAGCTGGAAAAGCCATTGAAATAAAACACTGATCCCAAAATAGCCATATTTTATAGTTGGAGACTTGCAAATAGTTAGAGAAATAGATCCGCCTTTGGGAAATGATGTTTCTTCACGTCTCCTCCTATCCAACTCTCCTCCTAAGTTAAAACCAAAAGCACCTCTGTGGTGAGTCTTTCTCACCCACTTTGAATGCCTCTGGAGTGCTTCTGTGTCCTTCCCGGTGGCAGAAATGACTGTGCATGGTATTTGAGAATAAAGGAAATAAGGATCACTCATTAGAATAGAGATGGGCTGCCTGGGAATCGTGGTCTACTTTACCTCCCCAATGAAGCTCTGTTCCAAGAAACAGAGCCAATCACCTGGGCACACTCAGACAGACAACACCTTTGGACTATATATTTGACCACTATATACTCTTAGTGGACAAAGGAAGAGCTCCTTAACCTGAATAAAATGCTGCAGCCTTATCCTTTTTAACTCTACCAAATAGTCATCTGTCATTTAAGAAATATAACTGAGCTCATTAGGAATAAATTAACTCATTGCCCCCAGGGTGTTTTAACACATTTATTGAGTACCTATCATAAGCCATATACTTTGCCAAACACTGCAGTGAACAGGAGCACATGGCCTAGTCTTTGCAAATAAGCAAAAAAAAAAAATCATGTTTTAAATACTCCAAATGATTACTGGCTTACATCTGTGATGGATACTTGGAGAAAAATGAACAAAATTATAAAAATGAGAGCCAAAGTCTTAGAGGATCCCTGAATTACTCTTGTGGATACTTCAATAAGACTTAAGGGGATAGGTGGAGGTGCTGGCCACATCAGGAGGTAGAGGTGAGGTTAGAGGTTAAGGTACAAAGTGAGGTAACATTCTTGCTAGAGAGACACTTGACGCCATGGCCTAGATTCTACCTGTGATTGGTTGTCTTCTCTTGAACCACAAAGTTTCCTCCTGTTTTCTACACCAGCACTCAGAACAATGCTAGAGGTAAAGAAAATGGTGAACTTGCATCATTCACAGAAGAAATGGATGTCAGCCACCAATGCGGACCATGTGTAGTTATAGACATAGGTATAGGTCTGATATATCCATTTAGGAATAGGTGCCTTATTCATTTCATTCAAACTTGAAATAGTTTGAATAGTTTCGTTCTCCTTGAAAATAGTACTGGAGAGAGAAACAAACTTCCTACTGCTTCTTCTTGAAGGGTGGAGTATGAATGAAGAACACATAATGTTCCTTATTAATTTGATGCACACATATATGTGTGCCTTTTGGGAAGGTGTGCATACAAAAGGGCAATTGAGTGTGTGTGTGTGTGTGTGTGTGTGTGTGTGTGTGTGTGTGTGTGAAGGCCCAAAGGCCCATCAGGAATCATCCTAGATAACTCTAACTCTTATTACTTTACTCTGTGATTTCCCAGGCTCTACCTTCCAGGGCTGGGATTACAGGCCACCTCCATATCTCCCTGGTTTTTTTTACAAGGCATTTGTGGACCCAAACTCAGGTCGTTTTGCTTCAAGGTGAAGGTTTTAACCATTTAGCCATCTCCCTAAAGGAAAAAACCCTTACACTGCTGTCAAAGATAATAGTGTTATTTTTGTGAGTCTAATAGGGACATGTCCTAGTTAACGGAGGTATCGACTTGACAGTCAAGGGTTTGAGCTCTGGGCATATTTATAGAGAATTAATGGTTGAGTTAAGCCCAGAGTAAACCTACAGAAAATTGTCTAACTGATGGGAAAGGCCCAGCCTGTGGTGTTTGAGATTAGTTCCTGAACAGATGAATAGAATATTGAGAACCGGTTGAGGAATTTGGCATCCTTGTGTACACATGGTCAGACATGCTGGTCTAGCAGTAAGGATCATCCCTCTCTCAGCCGTTAGTTGGTGATGGGTGGCCAGTTCCCTTGGCCCTGATGTTGGTGCTATGCTTTCTTGTCAAGCTAGACTGAGAACTGTAACTGGACTATCAGTAAGAAAATAAAAATATCAAAAAGAAAATAAAATTTGATGATCATTTATCAGCAACCATGCAGACGAACTGCAACAAGACATATTTCATGGACTAATGCTTGTTTTTTTTTCCTCCACAAATAGCAGAACTTAAGTTGATGCAGGATGCTCTTTGCACCATGAGCAACTATATTCCCGAATAAAAAGAGGGAATATCAAATGCTCACCTTCTCTACTTGCTCTTCATCTCTTGACAGACATGATAAAATTTCTGCTAAACGCAGACACATTTCATTTCCCCTGTGAACAATCACACAGAAATAATGGACAGTTCTCCCTGGCCACAAAGCATACTATTGAAGCTAGCTGAGTGAGAAGTACATTTATTTTGTTTGATAGTCTATAAAATGAAAGTATTATGTGTCTTGAGAAAACAGGAAATATGCCAGAATAATGGAGTAGAAAGTAACTCTCTAACGGTATTTGACCAAGACACTCTGCTGTTCCCCAGCTGGGTTTTCTGTTTTCAATAATATAACAATTAATGCATTGATCAAGATGGAAAGGTCAAAATTGTGCAAGCTACACATAAAATGAAAATTACAAACTTACTAAAATCTGGAATAAAACCAGGAAGAACCACCCATGGGTTAGGTAAAAATGCTGAGACATCATGGTTACTAATGTCAGCAAAAGAAACACACGAAATGAAGCTTTTAGCTGACAGTTATTGCTTCAGTACAGATAGTTAAAAGAGAAACTATTTTTTCCAGTGGTAATAGCAGTAATGGCAACCATGACAACCACATCTCCACTCTTACTTTTGACATGACTATTGAACATTTTAATGGAACAGAAACATGCACAGGCAAGTTGGTACATGCAAAGCCAGTTCTTTAACCTGTGATATAGTACAAAATAAAAGAAATAGCTCTTCTCCATTACACTTTTCCTGATATTTTAGTAACTGACATAAATATCAATATTATCACATCTTGAAAGAAGTTTCGTTTTTAATTTATATTTATTCTTTTAGAATTTCATGCATGAATATGATGAATTTTTGCCATGTTTTCAACTTATCACCTAATTCCATCCACTCTCCTTTTCCCATTTCAAATCTTCATCTTCTCTACCGGTTTCCTTCATAGTGTCATGTCATTCTGCATGTGTGACTGTGGAGAGTGACTGCAGTTCAGAAGAATTCTGGGAAAGATATTCCACATGAGTGTGGCTGGACTGGTGAGACACAAGTGAAGATGTGACTAGGAAGCCAAGTCTGATTCATTCTTCAGATAAAAGTTGTTTATACTTATATTATGTGCTACAAGAAAAGCATAACCTCCTTACTTCCCTTCCTCAGTAAACTTGCAGATACAGAGTTATTAGTTTGCCTATAAAATAAACATGCTTGGGCCCAACCATGCTGTTAAGTTTCCATCCTAGCTAACAGACCACTTGGTCCCAGCTTTCCTGTACATGTTTTGCCTTTTTCTCATTCTTGTGTCCTTGTGTCACCCCAACAGAACCATGCCATGCAGTTTGCTGCATGTGGCCCACTGGGTTTCATCTGGGTTGCCTTTAATGACTTGTACCTGAGTACTTGCATGTATGATATATCAATAGAGGTACTACTGAGACCCCCTAATATAGGACTGAAATTCAATACAAGTTTCATTTTATTCATAGAAACGAGAATGACATTGTGATCGAATGGCAAACTCTTTTTATCAGTGACCTTCTAAGAGGCGTGCTACTTGACACTGCAGTGATAGTATGCCTTAAACATTCTCTCTCATAAGTGTTCCTTTATTGATTAAAATATATGCAGTCAAGGGCTGAGGAGATGGCTCAGTGGGCAAAGTGCTTGCCACACAAAAGACATGACAGTCTGTTTATAATGCCAGCACTTTTGAGACAAGGGTACAGTGGATCTTCCAAGCAAGGTGGATAGTTAGATTAGCCTAATTGGTGAATTAGAGACCTTCATCCATTATTTAAGATGGAAAGCAATCAAGGAAGATGCTTGATATTAGCCTGTGATCACATATTTGTGTCCAACCATATATACCCATGCATAAATATATATACATGTACACACACACAGAATAAAATATAGAGTATCACATCTCCAATCGTCATCAAGTCATTTTTGGTCCATTCTTACCAAGAATAGTAAATTGCTTCAGGAATGCAATCACAGCTGGTACCAGTGGACATATGTGAGATCTGAAACCATATTATTTGATAAAGACACTTTATGGGGTTAGAGAGACAGCTCAGGAGTTAAGCATTTGCCTTGCAAAAAAAAGGGCCTGAGTTTGGGCCCAAGTTCTCACATAAAAACACTTGAGTAGAGATGGTATTACCTACAATTCTGTCCCTGGGAAACCCCAGCAGAGCAATCCTGGATGATTCTTTATGTCAACCTTGGAACTCCACAGGCACACACGCTCAAGTGCCCTCTAGTACATGTGAACACACACACGCATATACAAAGGACACTCACGATGAGTGTATAGGACTTTGTTGCAAGGATAAGTGTGTGTGTGTGTGTGTGTGTGTGTGTGTGTGTGTGTGTGTGTGTGTTCTGGTGCATGGATTTTGGAATTGTTCATTAAACCTCAAATAAATTTGCATAGTTCTTTCTCTGGCCATTCTCTGAAAGTAAATGAGTCTTATAATCCTATTGTCATTTATCCTTTACTTAGTAATATTTAGCATGCTTTGAGTGCAGCGAACTATAGGTCCATTGATGTCTGTCTCTATGAAAGCAGTTTTCCTATTGTGAGGCCAACAGTTAATTAAGTACATTGACCCCTGATTCCTGCTAACAAACCATAGATTTAAATAAAATACTCCAATACTTGTATATGTTTGTGTATATGTGTGTACATTTTATACATGCATACATACATACATGTGATTTCAGCACAGCTAATCAGGAAAAGTATCATATGCAAATATTTGAAGCCTAAAATGTTTATCTAAAAATATTTTCTAGGGGTGACAAAATAGCTCACTCAGGAGAGCACTTGCTTAGCTTTTGTCACGTGCAAAACTGGGCATAATGAAACATACCATAATCTCAGTTGAAGGCAGAGGGACCAGAACTCGAAGTCATCCCCAGCTACTTAGTGAGTTTGAGGCAGGCCTGGGCCACATGATCCTCTACCTCTCAAAGAAGAATATCTGCATATTTAAGGCTGGAGTTCAGAGGTATATGTAAACAACATTGTGTAAAAATAGCTACAATTAATCTCTGGTCTAGTTTCTTTATTAAAAAGAAAATGTGGATTTTTCCTTATACATAAAAAATGGAAAACAGTTTACCACTTCTTCAATCATCTTTGTTGGATAGCTTACATACTACCAGAAAATGGGAGAAAGAGAATCAAAAGTTTCATCAGTCTGTAAAAGCTGCAAACTACAATAACAATCACCATGGCAATAGGTGGCCATCAGTGTAATAGTGGCTTGAATATCAAAGGGGGCAATAAGTAGTTTTCTGATAAGATTTCTGATCTCATCTTTCAGCAGAGAACACATTCCTGTTACTATAAACTATAACAAGACCTAAGAAAGAAGAGGGCATAGGTTCCAAAGGGAGAGCATGCCACAAAGGTTTAACTATAAAGACACTACATCAAACTGGCTTTTAAGCAATTGTCATTACACCCGTATATTAGAGGAACACACAATGCTCAACCTAGAAGCTTCCTTCTGCAATGGAAAGTGTTTATTTCAGAAAAGACCAACTGATCAAAGTGCAGAAAGTAAGCAACTGTGGACTGCTCAGCCTTAAATAGGACATCTAAGACTCTCCCCCACCCTCACTCTAAAGTTCAGGGAATATCAAGGAAGAATGAGGAGTAAATTTTAAAAGTCTAAAGTGGAATAGGGGTACAGCCAGACATTATCGTCGGGACATGACAGGGCTGTGGTATCCGTGATTTCACAGTAGCTGTATATATTTCCATAAGACCTGCAGGGAAATTGTCCTATCAACATTTCATCAAGGAAAGGGAAAGATTTCAAGAGATCCATGACAAGAGGCTCTTGAGAAAATGATGAGGACTAATGCTAATAAGGAAGAAAAGGAAGATGTTTTTCTCAATGGTATATTCACTGATATGTGATTCTTGCTCTAGTAAGTATTCAGGCATATGTCATCAAAGGAAAACCAGTGAACCACACATAGGAAAAGACTTGAAAATAGGAGGGAGTCTGTCAGGGGAGAAGAAATGTTATAAGGGAAAAAGGAGGGGCTATGGGATTGGGATTAATGGGTGAAAATATCATATGTTCACTATATACGACACTAAAAGAATAGAAATAAATAAATAAATACAAAAATTATGAATAGAACATGTAGGCACAAAATCAAGGATTATTTGAATGAAGGAAGGAATTAACAAAAATAAAAGCATGATAGATATAGAGGTAGAGATATATGTGTGTCAATGAGCAATTTTGATATAGTAATATCACAATGACTACATACTTTGTATGCTAACCCATTACTTTGTATGTTCACCAAAAGAGAAAATCAGGCTTCAACCTAACAGCAGTGTAATATCACAACTGAAAACAAAATTAATTTCACTACTGTTTGGCATTACCTGTATGTAATGACTAGAAGCACAATTCCAATTTCTGAATGATTTTCCAAGCTTTTTTTTTTTTTTCTGTTCTATCTCATAGCAACTGCACAGGGCAAAGCCTCAGGTTTGGCAGGCCTCTGGTCCATCTCCACAACTGAGTGTGTGTGGCTCAGGACAGTGACACCCTGCAGCTCCTTGCTGTGTGTTGCCACCCCAACACAGGAAGACATCATTATGGAACACTAGAAATCTCCCATTTCCTGCCTCTCTGAAGCAGAATGGTAAAAGGATGCCATCAGTTGTCTTCATAGACATTTAACAGTTGCACAGTACAGTTGAGTGGAAGTCCAGACATTAGCCTGGAAATCACGATCTGAGAGATTTCATAACAAAGGAGAACAAGGAATGTTAAAGTATTCTAAGCAAAGGAAGCTCTATTTACTAGCCAAAAAGCTCAAGGGAGCCAAAGCTTTTCTATCCAATAGTCCGGGCTCGTTTTGTTCCAATCAGAAAATGCCTTGTGCTTGCATTTTGCTACTTTGGCTGGAATTCAAGTTCTAATTCATATTTCTAGGTCTCTAGCACTATGTCTGGATTTTGTTTCAATTGTATGAACTTTCCCTGAGCTTATGTATACACACCTCCCTTCCTTTTCCTTCCCCTTGATATCCATTTCTTCCTCCTTCTTCTTCCTCATCTTTTTATCTTTTCCGCGTACCACATTAATTCCAGGTCAGTAAAATGTGAAAAGCCCAGGTTCTGGGGAAATTCCTATAGAAGAATCTGCCTCAATCTAGCAACACAAAAGCATACTGTGTATCTTGTTAATTCCTAAAACATGGCCACAGCTACATTTACAATCTGAATTTTTTTTTCTACCACCACACAGTTTATACTTAAGTCTTAAGCTTTCCAATACCACTGAAGGATGGATTTGAATACATTCACCAGTAAAAAACAGAGTAAGTCATGATGGATGACAACTTAGTATTTTTTTTAAAGTGATGATGGGCTGGAGAGGTTGTTCAGGTGATGAAGTGCTTGCCACACATGCATGAGGACTGAATTTCTTCTCCGTACATCCCAACTAACTGCCAAAGACATGGATTTAAGAGTCTGTAATACCTGGACGCATGGGAAAAGAAAAGTGGAGACCTGAAAATCTTCAGAAGCTCACTGGCCAGCCATCTTGGCTGAAGCAAACAGTAGTGAAGAAACCTGGCCTCAAGCAAGGTGGAAATGCAAGGAGGAAGGTCAAGATGTTGTCTCCCCTGCCTAACATGTACCGTGCATTCACACTTTTTTTACAAACACACACACAGTCACACATCATAAATATACAGACACTCATATATATATATATATACACACACACATATATATATACACACACACACATACATGTGTAGACAACACTATAGCAGTGATTTTAACCAATTGTCAGTTCTGTCAGTGGATGCTTTACTTGCATATATGTGCACACTTGATTTTCACAGCAGTTTTATCCAATTGGTCCCAAGTTTACCCACCCATACTGGACAAAGGAGAAATTTTGGAATCTGAAAGGAAAGTAACTGGCCCACACTCGTCACATACACAGAGATGTTAGGGTTTGCAATCATAAACGGGAAACCATTTAGAAGAAAAGTAAAAAATCTTTGCAAAGGACAGTGAAGGAAGTTGGTGGCTAGTCTTCACAGTGCAGAGATCAACAGGTTATGCCCTCAATGGGCAACGAATGAAACCATCTGATTATCAAATGCTTCACTTTTAAAATGAACACAATAACATTTTGTCTAGGTTATCTGCCTTTAGTCTCACTGCCTGCAGGGTCTTTGTTTTTGATACCAGGATAATACTGGATTCATAAAAGAAACTGGAAGAGCTAGAGGGATGGCTCAGGGGTTAATTAAGCCTTTGCCTCCCAAACAATAGGACTTGAGTTTGATCCAAGATCCTATGTAAAACTGCCAGGAAGATATATTGGCTGCCCTGAACTTCCCTCCCTGAAAAGTGGAACCTGGGAAACCCCAGATCAAAGCAATAAGAAGGTAGATCAATCAAGGGTGAAACCAGAAGTCACCTTTAGGCCTCCATAGGAACATACAGAGCCCTCTTCTACACACACATACACTCTCCCCATACACACATACACATTCACACCTACACAAGCAAAAAGAAAAGGGAATTGTAAATTCCTTCACGATTAAGATAAGAATATTCTTGATTTGTGTTCCTTGTTTTTTGTGGTGGAATTTTGATATAATTCTCAGTTTAAATCATCTGCAGTGATTTGTTTTAAGAGAGATAATTACAATTGAATGTCCTTGACTAGTCACAGGATTAGTCAAAATAGATTTAGCCTACGCTAAGTTGCGATAGCTTAGTTTGTGATTTAAAAACAACTGTCATATTTCATTTAAATTCTCAAATTTAACACTCTTTCATAGTGTTTCTATTTTTTGAATGACAGTAAGGTCTGCAGTATTAACATCTGCTTCATTTTTTGAAGAGATTATCAATCAGTATTGATAACTAATGACTTCTTTTTTGTGGGTTTTTACTGAGGATGTAGCATTCATTGAAAATTTCAAGAAGCCAAGTTTTTGTCATGTTCTCAATTCTTTTTGGTTTAGTTTCTGTCATCTCTATTGTCCCACTTTTTGTTGATTATTTGTTTCTTTGTTCTTATGCTTGCAGTTTATTGAAGTGGAATCTTAGCATTATTAATTTAATATTTTTCATGTTTGAATATAACACTTATTCTATAAATTATCTGTACCCTACAACTTTAGTTATGTCAAACAATGTTTGATGTATTTCCATATAAACTCACTTCAATGTGCTTTTCTTCTGATTTCGTTTATGGTAAATTATTTAGTAATATGCTTCTTAATCTTCAACTGTGCAATAAATTTATTCTTATTTTTCTGTTGTTCACTTCTATATTAACTCCATCATGAACATTCATTCAGTCTTTACTGAATTACTTAGCCTCTCTTTAGGATATGGTCTACTTTGGGAAAGGACTCATGAGTTCTTGAATAAATGTGACTATTTCACTTTTGCCCCATGAATGTCAATTAGAGCTTGCTGGCTGCTTGTTTGTATCCTATATCCTGGCTGATATTCCATCTAGTTGCTTTATAAATGTTAAGAAAAGTAAGTTGAACTTGGCTATTTTCTCTTCAGTTCACTTGGTTTCACATTACACTTCTTTGCAATACAGTTAGTTGTTCAATATGTGCACAATTTAATTAAGAATATTTTTGTCAATTGACTCAAAATGATTAGATAACTCTGCAGTTTCTAATTTTCTTATTAATGCCATTATCTAATAATAATGTTGCTGTTCCTTCTTTCAATCAACATTTTCATGACATATTATTTATATTATTTTGCTTTCTATTTCCATATATTTACGTTTTTCATACACAATGTTTGGTTAAGATTTTTAATATACCTATTAGTTTCCATCTCATAATGCTTAGAAAAATTACATTCAGTGGAGCTATTGTTAAGACAAGGCTGGCATTTATGTTTTGTTTTTCCTGTTTATTTTCTCTTTTATTTGTCTGTTGCTCTTCTTATGCCTTATTGTGGTATACCTAAAAGTACTTTTAGAGATTAATTTTAGCTATAATATTTTTCATGTATATCCTTCCACAGCCCATCTAATGGTTCTTCAGGTAATTCCTATTAGTTACTGGTGTCATGTTATTACCAATTGATTTATGTAGCAAAACCTTATTTCACTTTACTTTTATTTTCTACTGCCTGTGTATAATTATCTAAGCATAATACCTATAATTAAATTTTGAACAATATTGCAAAGTGATAATGTTTTTGTACTATCAAACATGATTTTAAAATTATTATAAAATGAAAAGGACACTTTATTGTTTATTCATACCATTTCCTGTCCACATTCTCTATTCTTTTCTAAAAATCCCAAGATCCTGTCTCTAAATATACCCTTTATGTTATAAGAACTATCTAGAGCCATTCTTTAAGACAAATCCTAGGTAAACAGTATTTAGTTCTACTTTTTCCAAATAGTTATGATTTCTCCTTCAATGCTGAAAGACAGGTTTTGCAGATATAGAATTTGTAGATAATACTTGTTTTCTTTCCATTAAAACCATGTGGCAAACACAGGCTAAATAAAATCCCAGCAGGTTATTTTATGGATATAATCAGTTGGCAAAAAACCTAAATATTCAATTTAATATTGAAGGTAACTAGCAGGATTCCCTACTATATACCTTCAGAACTTGCTTGTTAAGCTGAAATCTACAGGATAATATGAAATGGGTTACAAAATAAGCCTGTGACTTCCCCATCAACAGATTCTTACAGATGTACAGGACCAAGCATGAGTTCCCTCTTGTAGAGTGGAACTTAAATCCAATCAGAAAGCAGTAGGTCATCACTGTATCCTTCATGTCACTATTGCACTAATAGAAACATCTTGCCAAGATGGTTCTTACAGTAGATTACAGTATTGGGTAAGATTGTTGATGATTTTCTCCCCCAACAGCCTACATATCTAGGGGAGAACAATTACTGTTGTTCTGCTAAATGGTCCTAGTATTAAACTGCCCTGTAGATACTTATCATTCTTTCATTTTTATATTTATTTTAGCTTTCATGTACAAATGTAATAAATTTGGCTTTTTCATCCTGCACAAGATCTATACAAGATTTTCCTTGTCAACATTTCAGTATGGATGTGGGAAGAGTCAAGAGACACCCTTCTCCCTGAGAGAATATCACTGGTTAGTGCTGACTGGGAGAGGACCTGCTTGCTTCGGTGGCACATGCTAATGCAGACAACCCTTGTTAAACTCAGTAGGATGCGCGCACACACACACACACACACACACACACGTACCACACACATGCACACACACAAAGACATGAAAGCAGGAGAGGTATTTGTTGGAAAGAGAAAAGTTTCAGTGGGAGAAGGAAGGGATGAAGTAGGGCAATATAGGATAGAAATTATCAAAACTTCATTAGTACATGCATGCAACTATCACAGAATAAAATTAAACAACAGCAAAAACAGAATGAACAAATTGATCAGTGGATGGAAAGAGACTCACAGACATATAAGCTAAAGACGAGATGATAAAATGCACAATGCTTTCAGCAACATGCAGCTGAAAAACTGCACATTGGTATAGATAAAGATATTGTCTTTGGCCCATTAATGTTAATTGAGCCTGTTAATTGCTTATGCTCTTCCATATTCTAAGAGTTTAGCATGGGCATCACACTCATCACAAAAATCGGTTAAAATGAGTAGATCTAAGTGTAAAACACAGAATTAAAATTCCTGGAAGGCAACAGAGGAAAAAGACAAGTGACTTTGAGTTTTGGATATGTCACCAAACGCAGGTTTTGTGAGAGAAATAATCAATGAGGGGAACTTCATTAAAACAAAAAACATCTGCTTTGTGAAAAATACCATCACAAAAGTGAGAACTAATAATGATAGAAAAGCATGCATCTGACCTCATGAACTATTACTTAAAGAATACGAAGATACTTAAAATTTAAGAGTAAAAAAAGCTAATGAAAACACTTGCAGCACACATAAATAAACACTCACAAAAAGAGAATGTATGATCAATAAGTATATAAAAAGATATTCAATAGCATAAACCAATAGCAAAACACAAATCCAAACAACAGCATAATACTATTATGCAACTTTTAAAATGCACAAAATCTGAAACATTAATATTCATTAAATGCTGGCAAAGATGGGGAATGGCTAATAGTAATTCTTATTTGCTGCTGAGTGTGGAAATCATCACAACCATTTTGTGACTTGGAAATTTTCTTAAAAATGTAACTCCATGACCCATCAATAGAGCTTGCTATCATTTAAAGTTGAAATTGTTTTAACTTGAAGATCTAAACATGGATATTTATAGAATTTGTGTTTGTCTTTTGAGACAGGCTGTGGTGTAGCTGAGGCTGGCCTTGAACTCACTGTGTAGCTGAGGATGGTCTGAGCCTGTTTGCCTCCTGCCTCTTCCTCGAAGGTTCTGGAACTTAGGGCACAACACCATCCTGCCTGCCTTTTGCTTAGAGCCATTTTATTTAAGATTATCAAAACCTACTAACAACCGAAATATCTTTGAGTTGGTAAATGGACAAACTGTTGTGAACAGACGGTGGAATATTGATTCTGTGGGTAAAATAAAACGGACCATAAAATCCTAAAAATCCTTGAAGGAACTTTAAACCAAAATTTTTACCAAGTGAAAAAATTCTGAAAAACCAAATGCATGCAGTGTGAATCTAACCATTTGACATTCTAGAAAATTCAAAGATACCATGACAGCTAAAAGATCAGCAGTAGGATTAAGAACACAAACAACAGAAAATATTAGCAAGAATGTGGGGAAAAAAAAAGCTATTCTTGCTGGTGTGTGGCACTACAGATTCAGGGAGGCCCAAGCCCCGGCTCCCGGCTATGGACAAGCCCCGACTTGCCCCAATAGAGGAACCATACAGGCAGAGGGCTGAACAACCAATGGGAAGGAGAGATGAACAACCAATGGGAAGGAGGGATGAACAACCAATGGGAAGCGGCTAACCTGGACACCTAATAAACAGAATAAAAATGTGATACATATACATAATTCAGCCATCAGGAAGGATGAGCTTATGGAATTTGCTAGCAAATGGCTGGAAACAGAACATATAATATGAGCAATGTATCTCAGACACATAAAGACAATTGCTGCATGCTTTTTCTTCTATGTGGATGCTAGCATTGATTTCCTGGCTGAAGTATTTAACTTGGAATTTCTGTAAGAAAGGAACCAATGAGCAGGAAAGTGAGAAGGGAAGGTTAGGGTAGAGCCTCTGAAAGGGGATATATAGAATACCATGACTGGCAGGATGAGGTAGGGAATAATGAGAGAAAATACCTAGTGGAGATTGAGGGGAGGGGAGGGAATGTTGGAGGAGCTGAGGGACTAAAAGAAAAAAAAATCTAAGATCATGGGATGCAACCAGATAGGAACTTCCAATGTTATTAACATGACAAGGAGTAAGAATAGATAGTCCCTGTGCAGAGGCGCACAGAGAGAGGAAAACATAACAAAACAAAAATAATGCCCTGGGAGGCTCCATCTAGAGCCCAGTGGCCATTAAAACAATGCTGGAAATAACGGGTATGTAATACTTCTTAATAAGTTGTTGGTCAGAGAGGTCTCAAAGCCCCCCTCCTCAAATAGTAGAGACTTTTGTTCTTGGTTGCCTGCCAAAATTTACACTATGACCCTATTTAAAGATGCAGCATTCATAGGTCATAGGAAATGGACAAAAAAACACTAGCTGGAACTGGAAGCTTCCTCCTTGCTGGATAGTAAACAAAGTACCAGAGAATACTGTGGAAGCTACTGGAGGAGAATAACAATCCAAGGTCTAATCAATCTGTGAAATCTGCAAGTTGTAATGACAATTATCATGGCAACAGGTGGCCATCAGTGTAATATTGGCATGAATATCAAGAGAAAATCCACAGTTTTCTGACTGGATTTAAGGTCTGTTTGTCACAATGGAACACTTTCCTGTTACTGTAAATTAGAACAAGAACCTATGAAAAAGACAGACAAGGAAGGATCTTACTGGAAGAACAGACTATGAATGTTTAGCTAGGAAGACAGTAACCAAGCTGCATTGTAAATGCCTGTTATTATACTCGTAGAATGGAAGAGTACACAGCACCTAACCTGGAAGCCTTCTTCTACAAAAAAGGTGTTTATTATTGAAAAGCCTAACCTGCCAAAATGCAGAAAATAAATGAGTGAAGATTGCTTGTTCTAAATAGGACATATGCTTTGCCTACCCACAAACCAAAGTTCGAGTAACGTTTTGGAAGAATAAGAGTCTAAAATAAGCCAGACATTATATCCTGGATATGACAAGGTTGTGATATATTAAATTTCATGACAGATATGTATTCTTTCACAAGAATTGTGTGGCATCTGTCTCAATATCTCACTATGAAATCAGAAATATCTCAAGAAACTCCACATTTCTCTGAGAGACTGAGGAGAACTAACCCTGATGGGGAAGAAAAGGAGGATGCTTTCTTCAATGTTATACCCATTAATCTATATGATACTTGCTGGAGCATGAATCCTGTCGGGCATATGTCATTGAAAGTAAACTCTGAGTGGGATTGGAAATAGAGGAGCACCTGTGGTTATACAGTGCTCACCTGTTGATGGTGCCTTCCCAAAGAGAGCCCCATTCCTTCTAAGGGAGAGTGGGAATGCCCTATGTAAAATGCAGGCTGAGGATCAAGCAACCTTGTCCTGAGCTGATGCTTCTGCTGTTCTAGGGAACTGTAGACACTCCACTAGGTGCTTGTCCTCAAATTCAGGTCTCCAACCTTGTTCATTCCTCTTTAAGTACCTATCCCTGTGTCCCTTGGGAGATTCTAGGTTGATAATAATTATATTTAGTGGGAGAGAAGAAAAGAAAGATTTTTGCAGTTCTGGTAGACTAAAAGTTTATTATGGATGCTTTGAATGTTCATATAATGCGATGTTAAGGAAATGTGCTCTTCAAGATTGCCAGGGTCTTCTTTTTAGCATTCCATCTAAAAATATGCACACTAGTTTCTTTCATTAGTACAGACATCCTTTGGGCTGTACAGAATTTATTTTTAATCTCTGAAATTTTATCCCAAAGATGAGGGGAGTTGGAAAGAAATAACTGCAGGCTCAAAGGAGGTAAACTGGGTTGGATATCTCATGTAAAATGGTGTCAGAACCACTGATGCACTGTTAGATGACAGGCTGCTTGACTGGTATGTGTGGAAGGTCTGGAGAAGGCAGATGAAGCAATAGCAGGGCTAGAATTTCCCTAATATAATGCCACAGAGCCTCCCAAAGGAAACCTATGGCCAGAGAGGGTACGCAAAGCAGAAGGCTGCAGAGAAGCTCCCAGAGCTAATAACTCAGGGCACATACAGTCAAGGCAGTGATACCAATAATTTACTTGGTCCTTGAGAGTTGAAAATACCAGAAAATTCTATGACACTGAATGAGAATAAAATGATACTCTGCTCATCTTCATACACATTACATACTTAAATTTTCTTGAAGTAACTTTTGAAAGAAAATCTGTTATGATCGAGAAGCATGCATAGACCATGTTGGATATCCTAGAGAGTTGCTATGTCATGATCCCTGATCCTGGGCACCTCTGCCTCACTCTCTTCTCTAGTGGATGTCATATGGCCAATCTGCTACTGGGAATAGTACTCACAAGTAAGTGAGCACTGACTAACTCACTTAGCTCCTTTCCAAACTTTATGTAAAGGAAGTTCTGTGCTACTTTATTATTTTCTTTAGCCAAGCACTTATGTATCTATATTGTTTTCATTGATTCTCCAGATTCTCTTAGCTCAAATGTAAGAAGAGCATGCCCACCAAGAGTAAGAAGATTCTGAGCCAAGGATATGTACAGGAGAATGGCAGGACCAAAAAAAAATGTGTTAAAGAGTGAAAGAACACTTAAGAAATGCAAATATGTGATTAAAAATCTTCTAATGAATCATTCATTTAAGAACATTTGTCACAGACAGATTGTACTTCCTCTGACTCTCTGGAGAACCATAGGTTAGCATCCTTACCCACATATTTGATGGTGGAGGCTAGAGGACAGAAGATGTCAGGACGATTGCTCAGGGTCAGTGGGTATCCAGCCCAGCTCCACACTTTAAAACTGTGTTTTTATCCACTTAACCATCATCATGCCGTCTTCTAAGAATCACAGCGCATGAGGATGAGCACTCTGCTACCACAGGTCAATGATAGAACGTTGGTGGATGATAAGGAGACACCAAAATTCAGCTATGTCGATTTCATTTCAGACAGAAAGGAGAAAATATGTATTTCTAAGAAGAAATCAAAGCCCAAGGAGATTGTAAAAGAAAGTTTGGTTCTTTTCAGTAAGAGTTTGAACCTTTTGAACAGAATGAATCATCTACTTGTGCAGAGATGCTATGTACATGGGTACTGACCCTGGAGTTCCCTGAGTCATCGTTCCTGCCTGAAGAGCAGATAGGAAGAAAGACACTGTGCTGAGAGGAAGAATGTAGGGCGGGGGATCCTCACAGATCTTGGCCTTGACAAGTCACTGAAGCACTCCATAAAGGGACCAACAAGGTCTCTCAGTGCTAAACAAGCACTGGTTGTACTAAGGATGTGCTGGAATAAAGACAGGGTATTTTCTTCTTTGCCTTTGCCTCCAGCTGTCAAATCACATACAGTAGTAAACGGTCTGTTTTAGCAAGGCACATGATTACAGATTTTCTTTTATCTCTTTGGAAAGATAGTGCTATGTGAGTGGAAGAATCTGGAAGCCAAAGAATGATAACTGAGGTCAAGATTTGCTCATGCAGGGCACCTCCCAGCAGAACCCCATGGATGTTCTCAGCCTTTTTCTTAGCTAGAGAAAGGACTAGAAGGAAACCACATGATCCAGATGGACAACTGGAAGCTGCATCTAGAGACTCTGCAATGATAGAGTTTTTAACAATTATGCAAAATAGATATTGTGCATTATCTTACATTGTCTAAAATATAAAAAAACAAAAGGCAATTTTATAAATGCATTAATAGGAACGTCATACGTATCTTCTGCTTCTGGGTAAAATAAGCCGGTATTTGAGTAGCAACTGAAAACCAAACAGCATAACCAGTAGTTATATGTCCTTTGGTAAGTCAAAGGCACATTCTCCAATCAAAATTAATTCAAACTCTCTTTTACAGTCTAAGCACGTTTCTCCTTCTATGCCTTTCTGTCCTCCATGGTCTCAATCTCAAAGCTACTATCTCTCCCTCTGCTTTCTAAAGTATAAGCATTGCTCACCATGTTCTTCCTGGAATGCCATGTATTTACAAATTACTCATAGCATTGTTCAAACTCTTACTTGGTTCAGAGCCTCAGTTCCTGTGCTCTCAGCAAAGTAGTCGCTCAATTAGTAGTATATCAACAAGTACTTTTATAAGAGTGACAAGCAAGAGAAATGTGATCTTGGATTATATCTATAGATATAGTGTCTAGACAGGAGCCATGGGGAAAGAGGTATGTCAACCTGGGCAGTGGAGGTACTGGTTTGGATAACATTAGGTGAGAGATAGTAATGACCTCATAAAAGAAACAGTGGAAAGGCCAAATGATTTATTTCTATTGTTTGGTTTGGCTAGGGAGTATCCAAACCAAGATGTAAAGAAGTGATTTATAATATAAATTTGTCTGATCTCTCTGAAACATTTTCATAAAAAAGGTTTCCCTTTTTCTCTTCTAGTCTCAGGTACAAATCAAGAGAAAACTGCACACACTTGGAAAGAATAGACGGTGGGATCTCCTAGTCATGAGTCCTGTCTTGGAAATCTTGCATTATCACGGTACTCAGACTAGGGCTTCTGACATCATCCTCCCCTACAATCAGCACCCCAAAGAGTGAACGATGTGTGCATCACTACCAATGACCTTCAGAGATACAGTTCACAAAGTGCACATTATATATTAGAGTTCATTCTTGGTCCTATACATCTTACAGACTAGACAAATGCCAAATAAGAAAAGACATGGATCTAGGTTCTCTTTACTCCCGATATGTAAATATCAAGTTATTCTACCATCATTTGTTGAAAAGATACTAATTGTCCACTGCTATTGTGTTGCTGATTTGTCAGAAATTAATTCATTGCATTGTATAGCTTCTTTCCTGGGCTTTATTCTGTTATATATGCTGGTCTTTTTTTAATCAGTATCATTATTACAGTTTTATAGTAAAGCATGAAGTTGGGTAGCATTTGACCTCTGCTTAGTTCTTCTTTATCAATATGCTTTAATCAATTAGTTATTGTAGGATTTTTGCCTCTCTATATCTCTTAATTTCATCCTCCTATTGCTGAATGATTAAGAAACCAAACAACTTGGGGGAACAAGGGGTTTATTCATGGTAAGTACTCTTAATTACAGTTCATTAGTATGACAAGAGAGTTCATACCAATATCAGGAGGTGAGGAAACTGGTCACACTGTATCCACATAAAGAGCCAAAAGAAGGACACACTTCCTTGCTTGCCAATCTGGTTATATGCCATTTTTCAATCATTTCACTCCGTGTCTTGTCCACCTGGTCAGGAATGGTCCCACCCACCATGGACTGCATATTTCCCATAGCAATTAGATAATCCTTCGGAGACTTGTTCAGAACTTGCACTAACTACCAATTCTTCACAGATGTGCACAGAGTCCTAATCTTCAATTGACTAGTTGGCACCCACAACTAGCTGGCGTGCCATATAAACTTAGGATACTTTTGCCACATCCATAAAAGAAATTGTCAGGGTTTTGATTGCTGGGATTTATGTAGAATTGGTGTCTTGCCAATATTGAGTCTTCCTAACTAAGAATATGAGATATTTCTCCATGTTTATTTTTCCATAAGTTTCTTAAATTGGAGTTGTATGTCTAGATTTTGCACATATTTTGTTAGATTCATGTTTAAGTATTTAATTTGCTTAGTTTCTAATGCAGATGATGTTTTAATTTAAATTTTAAGCATTCCATGGAATGAAATGAATGTATGTAGAAGAAAGTAACTGAAATTTGCATATTAATCCTGTAGCCAGTTATAACTACCTTAGTAGGTGATTTGATATCCTACTATTCCTAATTCTTTGGTAGGCTGCAGATAGACAATTATGTTATCTGTAAACAAAAATAAATTGTTTTTTCACTTTCTCCACTTGTAAGCCTTTTATTTTATTACATGAGCTGAAATTTCCCACATGAAATTGGAAAGAAGTGATGATTTACAAATGCTGCCTTATGTAAGTAGTGCAGGTCACCATCCACGGTCAAATGCTGTGTTGATATGATGTGATGGAAAAGGTGGTTTAATGTCTGTGATCTTCCACCCTAATAAACAACCTTGTCCAATTGTTGAGAAAACATTTTGAAAGTGCCAGCAGAACAGCATCCTCCAAAAAACTCAGATAATTACTTCTCACAATTGTCAATCTCTTTAAAAATAATGGAAATCAAAAAAACCATTACACTTGAACTGGGCCTATGGAGATGTGACCACTAAATGTAATGTATTTTCCAAGGAGGGATCCTACAGCAGAGAAAGGGCATTGGATTAAAAAAAAAGAAAGCAAACTGAAAACATCACGACTTTAGTTAATCACAATTTATCAATATTGGTTCCTTAATTTCTGGCAATCTATATATAAGGACTTACTAATGGAATTAAGTCTATATGGCTGCCAGGGAGATATACAAGAGCTCTGTATTGTCTGCTTAATTCCTTTGAAAATCTAAAGACATTCTGAGAAACAGTCCGTTAATTTAAAAGTTGGATCTCTGGGACATCAATATGGATCTACACAAAATGACAATGTGGGAACAGAACCTACAGAAACCAGTCTGACACTGGAAAATGTGTACAAAACTGTGTGTTGTATTAATGTCATTTTCCTGATCACAATACTGAAAAGCTGTGGCTTTGCAAAATGTTTAGACTTATGAAAACTGGGTACACGAAACAACCAATTACTTTTATATCTTAGAACTCAGATTTTTTTTGTGAATCAAAGAATGTTTAAAATAGAAAGGATAGAGGAAGCTCTGAAAGAGAGTATAACTTCTCAGAATAGAGAGAAGAACAGAGACCAATAAATACATAGAAAGAAAAATACTAGTGTTCCTGGAGTGAAGCTACATGGATCTCCTTCAGAAATTCATATTTCACAAAAAGTTGCCATTGACTTTGGGAATGGCCTTCTGTTCAAAAAAAGAATTTTTAATTAATTTATCTATTAATTAATTCATTTAATTGAGAAAAATAGAGAAAGAAAACAGGAACACACATGCTTTATTGTGTACATGAAATCAGAGGACTATTTTGGAAGTCAATTTTCTCCTTCTACCATGTGTGCTCCAGGCTGTGAACTCGAGTTGCTCCATTTGTGTGTATATGTCTTCATCTGTTGGACAATCTCATCAGTGACTCGTTCTTTTCTGTTTTTAATAATTTAAAATTAGTATTTCCTCTGTTATGCAAATGAAAGAGATTCTCTCTAAATGTATGACTCAAGAATGGTAAAATATGCTCAGGAAGAAGAAAAATTAACTCTGATTTTAAAAAATTATTCAATCACAAATGGCCAAAGTGCAGAAAATAATGAATATGAACTCTTGGGCCCTGAAAAGTACTTCTAAACCACACCCCATCCCAAGACTAAAGGAACGTCACGGAAGAAGGGACAGTAGGAATGCACGAACCTAAGGGTTCTGAAATAGTTTCTGAAAACAACAGCACTACTCAATATGAACTCGCTGCAGGAATACCTACATCTGCAATACCTGCACAATGTGTGACCTATCAGCATTTCACCATGGAAAGAGAACATTCTCAAGAGGCCCCATGCTTCCCTGAGAGACTGTTTTTAACGTCAACCCCTACCTCCAAGATTTCCCTTCCAGAGAGAGCTTCAAGCATCACACAGACAAGGTTTATACCGAGTAAGGTTTAGGTCAACAAGTTCTACATTTGAGTCCCTCTTGGGTCACCTGACTCTTCTAGTGCTTATGTCTGGGCCTCTTTCTCTCTTTTTCCACCTGTTCTCACAATGACACAGCATCTGCTCACACCACATGATCCAGGTGCCATCAGGTTGGCAGATTGTATCTCCTCATCCTGCATTTGTCTGTCATGCTGTGACTGGAAGGTGATACCTAGCTGACAAAAAGCAGCCCCACATAGGCCCAAGGCCCCTTGTCCCTGAGGGAGGCCCTACTGATTAGAGTTATCCAAAGTTTCAAGGACTCTATCTCTTTCTCCAGATCACAGGAACCAGGTGCTGCTCAGCTGAATATTTGTGCTTCTCCCCCACATACCCTTGCCCACCACATTGCCAATCCATCAAAAAGGCTAGGAAGTTGTGTGCATACGTGTGTGTGTGCATGCTTTGATGTGTTTCCTTTATCTTAAATCTTATCTTGAGAAAACTTGGCATCCTGGACAAAGTGGCAATTAATCAGCCCACAGCATGACCCAAGAGACTTTGCAAGGAAACACTGATGCACAATACTTAGGTGAGAGAAAGATAGCAAAAACTCTGCAGCCAGAAGATCATCATATAACCTCCCTTCTCTCCTTGAAGAAATGATATTAAGGTTTGGAAGTCCTAGAGCAAGAAAAAATGCTGTATAAACTCCAACTGTAGCAACATATAATGTATGTTGATTTTCAGGAATGTTATTGTGATTTATGAAAGTATATTACAATCATTATTATCTTCTCCTAAGTGGGCCGTATCTCACAGACATTAATTTCTAAGACCCATAGACCCAGAGATATGGTGTTCTGACTATAATCTTTGAATGCAAAGTTCATTAACCATCTTCTGAGGAAAGAGGGGCACCTCAGCCCCAATGAGATCCTCAGTACCTATTCTTTATGCTCTATTGGTCCTTGTGTTTGCCTTAGAAACTACTGAAGCTCAGCAGTACATACTATACTTCAGTCTGGCTGAAAACCATTGATCCAAGCTTCGTAATAGCAGTGTGCAAGGCATGGAACTCAAGGGGCATGGCTCCAAAGAACAGGTCTCTGAGGAAAGGCAGGATGCAACTGCTGATGTGAACAAATTTGTCTCTGCACTAACTTGGGCTCTAAGAATCTGATCACAAATCAGTCATTTTGATTGGATTTAGTATAAAATCACCAAGGAGATACACTTCTGGGCATGCTATTGAGCAAGTTTAGTCTGGACAAGTGAACTGCAGGCAAAGCATTTGTAATTGCTAAATTAGCTGAATTAAGAAGCTTTGCACTGGAACAGTAGGAGAGGTACTCTGAAGATAGGGCCATGCACATTGAAGGCTCCACCTTAAAAATACATTTGAAAGGAGCAAGCCTGAGTTGAAAGCACCAAAGGATCCTTCTTTAAAACCAACTTTATAGGTTGTCTTTTTCCAAATCTCAGCTACCAAGATGCATGAAGTTCACTATAGCCATGCTAGAAAGAGATCTAGATGTTGCCTTGTATCTAACCCCAGATTTTACACTCATGTAGAATTCATGGAGGTTTGTACCACAATTCCAGAAGGATGCTGAGGCCGGCCCTGTGCGGAAACTGTATTCCCTATAAAGAGATTTAGAGACCATCGTGTGGCCTGTGAAGGTGAGGCCTAAGGCACAATAGAGACTACAGCATGTCAGAGATGCACAGATTGAGGATGTCTGCCAAGAAAAGCCACAGGAATGGAGCAAGGCTGCTACAAAAGAGAGACAATGTGTGCTACAGATGGCAAAATTGCAGAATCAGGGGTCCCCAAGGCTTTCAGATCCAAGATGATGTTACTAGAAGCCCCAGATGCTAGATATAAAGTGTCAGAATTTGATCTTTGCACTTCTGAACTTCAGTCTTTCTTTAATGCGATCTTTCCTTCCTGTTTCTCATTCCTCCCGTTTTGCAATAGAAGTGTTTATACTGAATGCTGCATTTACTGTGCATGTGGCTGATAAATTCAGGACCAAAGACCTTAGGGGAATGAGGGAGGTTTGTTCTTTCTTACAATTCTCAATTCAGCTTGGCAGGAGAGTTCTTACCAACATCAGGAGTGAGGGAATTGGCCACACCATAGTCACAGGATTGCTGTGAGGGGCAAAACCTCACTTATGAGAGAGCAAGACTGCCAAGGTATGCTGGAGAATGTCATTTTACTGAATTAGTTTTTCCCATCTTATCTACCTACGCAGGATGTAGTCCTAATCACTATGGGCTGGGTCTCCTACATCAGTCAGATAATCTCTGTAGACTTACTCAGAATTTATCTTAATTATTACCTCTTCACAGAGTACCCAGAACACAGCTACAAATTGTCAAATTGACACCTATAAGTCTAACGAACACACTTTTTTAATTTCTATTTTGATGTAATAGGAATTCACATTTAGAAGATTTCCTTGACTCCCCAAAGACATTTTGGACTTTTGATGTGTTGAAACTGTTAAGACTTGGAGACTCTTATTAAATACATTTTGCAGGCTAGAGAGATGGGTCAGGGGTTAAGACTCTGTAGGACAAGCAAAAGGTTCTGAGTTCAGATCCCAGGTCCCACATGAAAACACCAATCAGAAGACAGTGGTGGCCTGCACTTCTGGCCCTCCTATGAAATCCCAAAGCAAAGGAACAAGGAGGGAGAAGCAATCCAGGATGATTCCTGAAGTCACTCTTGGTCCTCCACAGGGACACACAGTGCCCTCTGATACACACACACACACACACACACACACACACACACACACACACTAAATAAATAAATAAATAAATAAATAAATTGATAAAGTAAAACTAAAAGAAAAAAAAATCAATTTTCATTATGATATGGCCATGAATCTTTGAGGACTAGAGGTGGAATATTTTGACTCCCAAGACCTGTGCCCTGAAAGTTTGGGTGTCAAAGTGATAAGAGGTGGACTTGTAATAATTAACCTTCACTATCAACTTTATTGAATTTAGAACCACCTAGGAGACACAACTCTGGATGTGTCTGTAAGGATATTTCTGGATTAACTGAAAGAGGAAGATCCATCCTCAATGTCCCATCCCATGCCTTCTTGGAAAATAGAAATGGGAAATAACTAAAACCAGGTGAGCACTGGTTTCCCCTTTTTTGCTTACTGTTCAACCCTATGAGCAATTTGCCTCCAGCACCATCATAACAGACTACTTCTGAAGAAAGTATTTGCTTTTTTGTCAGACATTTAATCATGTAGACAATAAAGATAACTAATACAGACCCTGTCATCCTAAAACCAAGTGAACACTGGGTAGGAAAGAATAGCAAGAAGCCCCCATGGATGTCTGAGCCTGGTGCTCTGACAACCTCTGCGTGATGGCTACAGCCGCCAGTTCCCCCAACGCCAGGCCCTCCTGCCAGTCTGCTGCCCTACTTGTCCTACCTGCTAACGCTCAGCAATTGAAAAGGGGATAAAAGGAATGAAAATGGGCAGAAAGGAAGTGACAGGTTGAAAGAAGAAAGTCATGGAAGTAAAGAGCTAAGGGTACACAGCCGTGACAACATACAATCAGAATAGTGTGGGGAGACCAGAGTGCGCCAGAAACGGGAACAGACGTGGCGTCAGAGCTGTGCCCGCTCTGCCTGGAGCCCCCAGGAGTGTGGACCATTTGGAAAGACGCGGGGGTGCAGGGACTACCTGGTCAGGAATATCACACTCATGTTATTTTCCTCCCAGTTCTCTTCCATACGATCTTCACTCTTAATCTGTGTCATCCTTCCTAAAGTAAAACATTACACCTTGCCTGAAGCCTTCATTTTAAGTGGAGAGCTCCTAAGATCAAGAAATTCTCAACACCCAGAAGTATTCCTGAGCAGGGGAAGGAGCAGCTGGGATCCTGTAGCCTCAAAAAAAAAAAAAAAAAAAAAAAAAACTATAAGGGAGAACTTGGGAGTTCAAAGCAACATGAGCGACTGCGAGTTGCTTCTTTTCTCCCTTCTGTCCCCTTCACGGAGTCCCCAAGCACGGGAACTGTCTTGCAAGCAAGGCCGAGGGAAAGCTTGTCAGATCCTGCTTAGTCACATCCTCTTCTGGGCCGCACTCTTTCTGCAGGCTCGTTCCGCCCATGCCAGCGGCTGCCCTGCTGCTCCGGATGAGTAAGGACCATCGGCCTCATCTCCGCTCTGCCTGCCTCCTTCCTCGCTTCTGGAGTCACACAGAGGCTCTTTGTGTGAGTCAAGAGGCTTGCTCTTGTCTTCAGTTCCACAGTATAAAGTGTCATCTGATTTTTGACGAGTGTCTTTAAGTTAAAAAAAAAAAAAGAAAAAGACAGTTACAAAATGGCAAGGGAAGGCCGAATTCTTGCTCACTATCTAGTTTCTAAAACCATGAGAAAATGGAAAATGCTTTCAAAAATGTCTGTGGTCAAAGGCGGTGGCCAGTGATTTAGGTCCCTCTTAGTTTTCTGATGACAGAGTACAAATTGCTCACTCAAGAGCCCTGAGTGGGGGCAGAGATGGCCACACTCAATCTGTCTTCTTCCAAGTTCACAGGAGACAAACTGGTGACTGCTTTGTAAAATTAAGAGAAAAGCATTCATGGACACACAAGGTGCACTCTTGGACAGAGAGCAATGGGCCGCCCAATCCCATTTCGCAGGTTCTGTCTGCCTCAAGCTCACGGGATCTGTGGCTACCTGCCCCTGATCCCCATTGGTCTTTGATAGAGGACAGGGTATCCATCATCTGAGACAGAAATCTCCCCCTCTCACATGCCTACAGAGTCAACACACATACAGGGCTGAAAAGAAGGTGGAGTGTGACTCAGTGGAAAGTTAGTCAAAAAAGAAACTGCCTGGCATTCAGGAGTGATACCTGTGATAGACCTGTTAGCACCAGGCGGGTCTGTCAGGCAGCTGTCTACCTTTGCCTTGGACCAACATCAAGCAGACATGCCAGGCACGCTCCAGCATCATCTACCACATAGTGACTCAGCGATGCTTCCTAACTGGGCCTCACCCTCTGCCCTCTCTCAGACACTGCTCTGTGCTTCTCCACAAGCCAGAGGGCAAACAGATCTGCTTCAGAGTGAAGATATGACCCTGAACTGCAGGAAGATAGCAAGCAAAAGGCAGGGAGAGGCGCATATACAGAGAATCCATACTCTGGACTTTAACTGAGCCACAGTAAATATGTAAATATTTCCTGTTGTGCACTACTGGCTCTGAATTACACACCAAAAAAGGAAAGGAATTCCCCTCTCTCTCTCTCTCTCTCTCAATTCCTTTTAACCTCCATCCCTTCTCTTCCTTCTCATTCTTTCAATGAAAACTTGTTGATCACTCCTTTGCATAGTTTTATTGCGCCAGGAACTAAACATTTCCAACAAAAATAATTCTCAGAAGACACTCGGGATGCTTAGTCTCTACAAGGGGAAGGTAAATACACAGGTACAGCAGCCAATGCACCTGCTAGGTAAAGACAAAAAAGAAGCAATTGAACTTGTTCAGGAAATTAGCTAAGGACAGTGTATGTGGACATTCCCAGGCCTACTATATTGAGTATACAATAGAGAAAGTCTGACTAAACAAGTAGAGAATGGATGAAGCAAGGAAATACTTGATTAAAGAAAGGAGCTCTGTGCAAAAACTGATCCACACAAAGTTCAACTCTGCTCTCGTCTTAAATGGTTTGACAAACATGGCATTTGGTAGTCACACTGAGAAAGATCTATTAAAGCCAAATCAGGTACAGGAGTCCTAAACAGCAAGAACACTTTGGGGTGATGAATCTCAAGGGTTCCAAACATTTGATAGGAAAGCTACCAAATCAAAAAGTGTCAGAATACAATGAACTTTAAAGGAATAAAAATGAGAAATGATAATGTGACCTTGTCACCACTCATGATCTGTTTAACACTTGCATTTCCAAACCTCTTACTGTCTCCAAGACTTGAAGGAGAGGGTGAAGGAACTCAATCTGACCTTTCAACTTGTTCCTTCTGATCAGTTCCTATAAACTGATCTCCTAACCAGTGGGCACATGGATGGTCACCAGAAAGGGGTACCCAGTAAAAGGGATAAAATCAGCCTTGTGGATTATCATGCGCACTGGGCCTTCAGAGTCTGCTTTCTCTGACTATTTCCCCTCCCAAAGCCTCAAGCCTCCTTGCTTCCTTCAGTTCTTAAGCAGTGTAGAACAGTTTGGCAGGATTAGACTTCTGGTACTGCAGTTTTACCTTGTTGAGGAAGAGGCAAGGGTTTTCAGACAGCAACCTGACCATGAAGGACTTCTCTTTCTCACCATGTTTTTCAGACTCATGTAATGTGTTTTCCTTTATCCATCACTTGTTTCATTCTGCAGATGCAAGCTGGCCTACAGGATGATTCCTAGGCTCAGAGAGCCTCTGAAGAGGCTTTGATAGCTAAGAACAGGCTGAAGAATAGTCGTAAGAATGCTATTAATATTAGACAAGGGGTCACACACAGCAAGGAAGAGACCCCAAAGCACTGTTCAGCCACAGGATAGTCAGGTTGCCAAATGTGACTTGGGAAATGAAAGATATTTATGATGGTCATCTTATTAAAATAGGAAAGAAACTCAGAGAGCTGTAAAAAAATTATGTGAATTTGGGAGTGTGCACTTTCCAAAAAATTAAGCAATGAAATGATCATTTTCTTATTGTGATGCAGTGAGGGCCAGATAGTTACTGTGTGTGTTTCCTAAACAATAGGCCCGGCTTAGAATGCCTTACCATCACTCCCTGTGTTATACTAGGTGAAAAGGGGCCAATGCACCTGTCATGTTCCCATGGTGTCTACACTAGTAATGGCGGAGATGGGATTCTAGCCATTTTTCTAAGAATGGAAAAATATAAAGCAACTGAGTGTGAAGGTGTGAAGGATGGGGTTGACGCTGGACAAGCAAGGAAGCACTCTGCAAGGAGACTGTCTGGCCAGACACCTGCAGGGCAGGCTGTGTGCTAAAAGGACAGATCTGGACCCCCAAGGTAGATGGTCGGGACTTTCAGGAAGTATCCTGCACAGTGCAACCCTTATGTCATCACCACGGACAGTGCAAAGAGCAAAAGACTGCAGGGCATCTGTCGATGAGACACTGATTGAATGGCAAGATCCCTACAGATGGTCTTTACAGCTGACAGAGTGCTGTGGGTCCTGCCCAGTAGGTAACAGCCAAGGGCCACTCTATGCTGCATTATTTACGTTGGAATGATTTGTGAATACCATCATTTTAAAAATGTATTCAACACCCACCATGCTAAGTGTTGGAGATAAAATCTTGAGCAAATCATCCTGCCTGGTGGAAGAGCCACTCTGCTACTATGGCACTGTCCAAAGAGCAAAAGCCAGCAGCAGAAGATGACCTCTGCTATGGGAAACATTGAGTCAAGTACAAACATATAGCAAGGCTGCTCGTCACATTAAGTGATCAGAGTAGAGGCAAATGCTGTGGATATCAACATAAACAGCCCACCACAGCAGTCACCAAGGAGAATGAAAGCATGGAAGTGTGGCTAATCCCAGAACTAGCTCAACTATGCTTACAGGGCGCTAAGCCCTTGGCCACACAGCCTTCTAAAGTCAGATCCTCTTTTCAATCACAACTCTAGACTCCATATTGTGTGAAACCTTTAGATTTCAAAATAAAAGTTACAGCTTATATGAAGAAATTAAACCAGGAAAAGAAATGGATGACCTCTCACTTTATTATATTTAGCAAAATTTCTGTGGAGTGCCCTAAAGTGAGCACAGAGAAATCATTTCCCACAGAATACATCATGTTCTGCCGTTAGCTTGCTATTCTGATTCCTTTTGCTGGAAACATTTCATGCCTTCTGGTTTTTTTTCCGTAACATCAAAAAGAAGCTGCTTAGCACATGTATAACTCAGAGATTGTTGAGCAGTTTTCTTGAGTAACAGTCTCTGTGATTTTTCTCCTGTGAGAAGTTCTGTAAAATCCCAGAGCCTCAAACATCACTTTAATAAGTGGAAATTTTTTTCCTTCTTCAAATATACCTCCTGAGATGTTTATTCTAGTATAAAAGCTTTCCTAGGTTATCAAATAAACAGCACAGAATAACTTCAATTGAGAACAGAACTGCTTATGCCGCTCTCTGTCCCCACCAGTGATTGTATTTATTCATCCAATAAATACTCCTGAAGTGCTCCCTGCTCTGTGAGAAAATCCCTTTGGCCACTGAGCTCAGTGTTATGATATTTTATTCCCTTCAATTTGTGCATGTTATTAAAAAGTTTTTCTATGTAATTATAATTGAGTATATATGCATATTCAAATGTATGTGCATATGAATGAACTAAACAGTATGTAACTATATGCTATGTATAAAAAGGTTTCATTTGAATGCAGCTTGTATAGAAGATGTACAAGTTTAACAAAAAAAATAATATAGCACCTATCAACACTCATATATAATAAATATATGATGTGTTATAGAATACATTACCTCATGAAACATGACCTGAAAATAGCATCCACAATATTTAAGGAGCAGACAGACCCCTGGAGAAAGAAGCATGGTGGATGTCTGAGGTGTGTTTTTCCTGCTGTGTGCCTGGCTCAATGTATGAGAAATGTCACAGGCCTTGCCATCAATGTGGAGTTTCATTATCACTATGGGAACCAGGGAGTGTCCAATTTCTCAGTCGTCATCACGGGCTTCTTCATATGTGTCCTTTCTATGGCTTTAGTCTATGGCCCAGAGTCCTAGACTAGGAAGAGCCAAGATTCATCCTTCTAGGATTTCTGGACCTGTGTGAAAGGAATCTTGCTAAAACTTACTAGAACCCTGTGGAGTTATGAAAAGTTGAATTATCAAATGAATAAAGCTGAACAAGCACACGGGGGATGATACATTAGCAGACAAAGCAAATGTGGAATAAACCAGGCCTTCCTGTTGGGGATCACTGTAAAGCCAGAGTGCTAGATTCAAACAGGCAGATCCTACTAGAACCTGTGCCTGAGTGTATTCCCATCTGTGAAAGTGGTTTCTTGTCTAGAGCAATTAGAAGGAGCTCTGAACAGTTTGCTTTGATGACTTCAAGAAACGGATCTCTCAACAAGTTGTCAGAAGTGTGTGAGACCCCTCACTGAGGAATTTTTATGGATTTTTCTTTCCTAGCATATTTTATCCATAACTATAGATTTTTAGGCTTTCAGTGACGAAACCTGGTTCCTGTGCAAAGGCGCTCCTTCCTGAGTGGGAACACAGCACAGCAGTGTTAGATATATCAAGGGTATGTTTTTCCCCTAAAGTATCCCTCTAAGTCATGATAGATACAGTGAGATACAATGGACCAAGACTACAAAATATAAGCTTGGAAGAAAATGATAGTTCATCACTCTTGGAAATGCATTGGAAGGCCCCAATGGCTGCAGAGTTGGAAGGCAGACAGTATCCTAGGAGGTCAGTAGACACTGCACTGTGTACCAACTCTGCAAACAATTTAAAAGCAAAACCCAAACAAACAAAAAAAAGACTTTAGAAACGAACTACACTGAGAAAGTTTTCTTTCACAGCCTTATGATGCCTAGGGGTAGTCAAGGTTCTGTGAAAGTACTGGCTGCTTGCTAATCACTTTTTGAAAAAAGCTATCTTAATTATTCAGGTAGTTTAAAAGGGCAGACTATCTTTCAGTGTCATCCATTGTTATCTGGTTGTATCAGACTGTACTTCTAAAAGTCACTCACTGACGATATCTTTCTGTCCCAAGGGAGGAGGCTCTGCCTGCTTTCTTTTAAATCTCCACATAAAAATCCATTGAGGGGGTCACAGATGAAAAAATGCTTGTACACCTGCTATGGGAACTGCAAGCTAACCCACTCATAAGGCTGACTGTGGATACACAGGAATTTTCATCCTACAGTCTATTTTACATTTTTAATCCTGGGCTTTCAGCATTGGCCATGACATTTTTTTGTGTCTAAATGTTCTAAATATACGGTCCAAGATGCAGTTTCTTTAAAATGAGGAGAGCAATTACAGCAATGGCTACTGGAGAATGAACAAGTGCATGTGAAAGAGCCAGGTTTCAGTAGGCTTAGGAGGCACCAATGCTGCCAAGGGCTTCTCTGGGCACCACTGGGCTCTCCACACAATTCCTGTATCTCAGACATAAAGATTTCATTAGCTTTTTCTACATCTTCCAGAAAACCAATTGCTGCAGATTAAAGTAAAGAACCTAGTATTTCAGTGATTATCCAGCCTCGCTGGCAAAAGAACAGACCTTTCAGACATGGAGTTGGTCAAATGAAAATTCTGGAACTCAGCACATAAATCAACATATAATTCCATGTGCGATTTTAATCCTGGCCTTGCTAAACTAAGAAAATACTACTGTGATTACATCATATTATTGTGAAAGAAAGGAGAAATGAGCATGAAATAAATTTGCTTCTCCATTGTAACAAACTCAATAGGCAAGTTTTATCTATACATTTCCTATTCTACCAGTGTTTTCCAGCCGTGTTGGCAAATCCTTTGGATTTCACAGTCTATGCAGAGCAGTGCTTCATTCTCTTGCCTATGGTTCTCTTCGTGATTAGTTTAGGACAAATTCCATATTCAAGAAAGCATTCAGTCCCACTAAGTCCACAGCAGCAGACATTGATTTGGTTCCTACTATATTGTATGAACGCTGTCTGCAAGAGCATTGAGATTAGAGATGTTGTCACGGGTTCCTGAAAAATGTCATTATTGAGATCTAAAGGGAAGTCCCAAACAAGCTCACTCATTTCCAGACATAACTTTCTGGACCGACTGCCATTTTCCTCACCTTTTATAGTAGCAGCATCCTCACAGCCTCATGCAATACGAGTCCCCTCCTGTGGCCTGCCAGCTGAGGGTGTGCCCTTACCTCACTGTCCAACTCTACAGCAACTACTGTCCTTCTTCATCACCCCCCAAGAACAGTAAAACTTCACATCCAACTGGATCTAAACCAGCAGTGTAGCGTACTATCTGATTATTCTGAGAATCCAAAATCCTTTTACACTTTAACAAAGACAGTAGATATAAAACCAGTACTCCTGCCAGTTCAGATGATCCATGGTTGTCCCTTTTCTCTCTGAGTGCTAGGCCTTCATGTCAGAAGCTTCACCAATGAGATCTATGTCCTTAAGATCCAATTCCACAGAGTATGAGTTGGTCTTGGTGACCACTAGCACACTACAGTTCTTGGTAGCTGATCTACCAACAGCCAGGGAGCATGAAATGTTCATGTCATGCCACTGATATGAAATCTCTGAGTCGAAGCTACATGTAGCTACAGCCACACCATGCATACAGAACCCCTGAACTTATTTTAAGATTGAAAAACTGCAAAGAAAGCCTCTCCAGAGAGCAGAAGAAACTTGTGTAGGTAGTGCTGGAAATGCAAGGGAGTGAGACCCTCTGTCAACCATGCTGGGTCCTCCATTCCCTTCCCTGGATGGGGGAAACTAGGGAAAATTCACATTAAGAAACTTACATGAATTCACGTGTAAGATAACAGAGGTCTCAGTGACAAAGACATATTTCTAAGGAAAATGTGATAAATCTTCATACTCTTTTCATGCCTGTAGTGACCCCTGGCAAAGAACTAGTTCCAAAGACAAAGATGAGGTGGCAAAGTAGTGGGCAAGTTTACAAGTGGTTCAGAAGTTCATTTAATTGATCACCTTACACAAAAATGAACACAGCTCAGGAGTTAAGCTTCTACCTCACAACAGAAGATCCTGAGGTCGGATCCCATGTAAAAGTGCCAGGCAGAAATAGCAGCAGCCTGCACTTCCAACCCTGGAAGGCAGAGCCTGGAAACCATTGCAAAGCAAAGAGGAAGTAAAACAATCCATGGTGATTCCTGAAGTCACCTCTGGCCTCCACAAGTGCACTTGAGCATGTGCACAGCACTCATGCACGCGCGTGCGCGCGCGCACACACACACACACACACACACACACACACATATATAAGCAAAAAAATGAGCACATCAATCTTAAAGTTATATATTAAGTTTTATTTTATGTCTTTCTTGCAGGAGACTGAATTCTGGACTCGATGAACAGACTTCTATGACACTGGGATCCACCGCCTTTGAGCCTGAATGGATGAAGGCTCACACAAAATTTCCATGTCACATTGTCCCTACAGCTAGATGTGAATTTTCCAGTATTTCTTCTGCTGTGAGGAGAAAGGTTTATATGCATGTGCCAGGTGCTTGAACACTACCAAAGCATTCCTGTGGCAACTGTTTAGGTAAACTATGTAAGAACTGTCACAGCATATTAAAGGAAATGCATGGTTACTTTCTCTAGCAACTGCCCACAGCACAAGACAGACTACAATCTGAAAAACTCAATCTACTCACTGTATTAACAATCATTCCACTCCCACTGCTGCATGATGCAGTGACGAAATAGATTGTGTTTCTACGGGTTATTTGTTTGTTTCTTTGTTAAGGAAAGACGGTAGCTTGACTTTCCAAGGTTCTTTCTGATCTCATTCCTTAACCCAAGAGGAAAAAGACAAAAGAGAATGTTCAAATGATTATAAATGGTGGGAACTGGAATTGAAGAAGAAAGCACAGAGAAGCAAAGTTATGGATGCAAGAGTGAAACTGAAGTGGCATATTTGTTAGCTATATCTAACTATGCTGTGATGGGAACATTGCAGTGTTACCCACACTTACACACACACACACACACACACACACACACACACACACACACACACACACAAACAGATACTACAAAAGAAACTAAAAGCAGGGCTAGAAAAAGTAGGAAAAACTCAAGAGTATCCATCTGTGGTATTGGCACCAGATCGCAGTATTTCCAGTTGTCTTAATTGCTTCAGTTACTGTGTTAAATACAAACAATTTGGGAGAGCAAGGCATTCGTTCAGCTCATAGTTTTAGGCTATAATGCATTTCGACAGGAGAGCGATAACAGCATCAGAGGAATCTGGCCACAGTATTCACAGGAAGAACTAAAAGAGAGACATACTTCTAGCGTCCCTCTAGCAATTCTCAATCCCATCTCCTCTCCACCTTATCCACCTTCCCAGGGAATGGTCCCCCTCACTATGGACTGGATCTTCTCAATTCAATTGCTTAATCATCTGCAGGTTTGCTCAGAGGCATACACCTTAACTCAATAATAATTCTTCCTAGATGTAACTAAGGGCTCAGTTCTCAATGATTAAATTGTCACTTAAAATTAATTGCAACACCAGTGCAGATGTCTTCAGTGCCGCACATCAAGAAACCGTTTTCTTATATTCAGATTTCATTTCAAATATCTATTCTCCACAAGATTCTTAGCACTAAACAGGTTCAGTGTTCTCAGCACAGGAGTGTTCATGGTTAAACTCCCCTAAAAAAGGAAACTAAATAAGCCATGAAACTGAAATGTTTGGTTTAAAACAAAATACCTTTAAAAAACATTATGTTTAGATACTTCATATTATTTATGAAACATAAAGTCCATTTGTTGATTACAAAGCATTCCAACTTTTTTAATTCTTTTTTATTTCAACTTTAAACTTTCTTACATGAATACACAGGGGTCTTTTATACCCCTTATTAACCAATCCTCCTTCTTTGCCCACTGCAAATTTTCTTCTTCCTGACTAGTTTCCTTCTTACTTTTATATCTTTCTGTGTGTGGCTCACTGAGTTATTATGGGTTGCCTGCAATGGCATGTGACTGAGCACTAGCTAGAACATGGATGATGTATCAGTGGGTTCAGGAAAGGCGTTTCCTCTCCTACTCCTGATTAACCCTCAACCAGTCCCTCCAGAATGTATGGTGTCTCTTGAGATCTTGCCCATTTCATGATGAAATGCTTATGAGCCAAATCTTGTGGAAGCAGAAACAGCTACAGTGAATTCAAGGATACGGCAACCTGGTTATGTCAAGAACATGGGACTTTTCTCCCCCAGTATCTTGCAACTGCTTTCTGATATTGTGAAAGCTGAGCAGCAAGTAGGAAGCTTCCAGATCAGTTCTAGTTTGTTTCGTTGTTGTTTTGTTTTCCATCCTGTGATCTTTGTATGTGATGTCTTCAACAATAACCTCTTACTATCAATTTCTGGGGGACAACATAGAACAAAAGTCTATATCATTCTAGAGGTCTTTGATACCTTCCTGATCAGCAGCTCATTAGGAGGTATCACAAAGGTATAGGTCTTAGGAGGTATAACATCATTGGTGCTGAGAATTTTGTTTAACTGTGTCTTCAGGTAGGAACATGTCACGACAGCTTTCATTATACCTTATCATCCTCTCTCCAAGTTCCCCTGTGTAATGCTCATTCTCTTTTAAAAAAAGTATTATTTTATGAAATTATAATATAGCCCTGACCATTTTTTGTTGTGTTTTTCACTCAGCCTCAAGCCATTCCTTCTATAGTCCCCTTCTGGACATTCATGCACTTCTGTTGCTACCTCTCCCTCACTGCCCTTCCTTCTCCTTCCTAGCAGTCTCTTCAAGCTTGGCTTTAAGATGTATTCTCAGTTGAGCACAGCAGTCCAGTGTTTCAAAGTTAGGAATCCATATATAAGTAAGAACATATGATACTTTTCTTTCTGGGCTTAGGTTACTTCACTCAGTATATTTTTTCCAAGTCTAATACATTTAGCTGCAAAATTCATAATAATTTTTCTTAATGGCTGAATAATATTTCACTGTGTACATGTGCCCCATTTTCATTATTAGATGATGGATATAGGATGATTGTAGTTCCTGACTATTATGAATTGTGCTGTGATAAACATGGATGTGCTGATGTTCCTATACTAGGATAGTCTTTTGGGATATACTCAGGAGTGACATAGCTGGATCATAAGATATTTCCATTCAGAACTGTTTGAGGAAACCATGCTGTTTCCCATAGTGTCTGAACCATCTCCTACTCCCGCTGACAGTAATGAAGGATCACTTCTCTCAGCATCCTTGCCAGCATTTGTTTTTAGTTGTTCTCCTAATTGTGGCCATTCTAACTAGTAGGATGAAATCTCAAAGTGGTTTTAATTTGCATTTTCCTGACTCCCAGTGATGTTGAGCATTTTTCATTTTTAGATATTTCTAGGCATTTTGTGAATTTTAGGTTTAGTTCCTTACTCCGTTTTTACAGGTTTTCTTTTGTTTGTTTAGTTTTTGAGCTCTTGGAAACAATTGCCCTGTCAAATGCATGACTGACAAAGACTTTCTCTTTATTTAGATGACTTTCTTTTGCTGGATAGAAGCTTCTTGCAGTACCATTTATTAACTGTGTGACATAGTTACTGTGCAGATGAGCTTCTACTTAGAATCATTTCCTGAATCTTGGAGTGTTGTTTCTACACTTTCCTCAGGGTTCAGAGTTTCACATTTAACTTCAAGATCTTTAACCCATTTATGATTGATTTCTATGTAAGGTGATAGATAGAAATCAAGTTTCATTTTTTTGCATGTAGATATCCAATTTTCCCAGCACCATTTATTGAAAATACTGTCTTTCTGTCATGTGTCTTTGCCTATTTTGTCAAAAATCATGTTGCTTTGGGTGTGGTGACTGATTTCTGAGTCTTTATGCTACAGATCAGTGTGTCTGCTTTTGTGTCATTTTTCTTTCATGTATGTGTGTACAGGTAAGTGTGTGTGTGTGTGTGTGTGTGTGTGTGTGTGTGTGTGTGTCTTTGCATGTAGATGAGAGTATGTATGCATGTACGTATATGAATACATTTGAATATGTGCTTATGGAGGCCCAAGGGTGATATTGGAAATCATCCTCATGACTCTTTCAACTTATTGTTAGCCTGGGTCTCAACTAAACTCAGAGCAGCCATTAGACCTAGTCTTGGTAGCCAGATTTCTCTGAGGAATTCCCAGAATCTACCTTCTAAAACTAGACTTACTTGTGGGCCACCATACCTGTCCACACTTTTACATGGGATCTGTAAACTGAATTCAGGTCCTTTGCTTGTGAGGCAAAGACTTTAACCACTGGGTCATCTTCCCAGATACCTTGGTGTTTTTTATTTTTTTAGAGGTTTTGTGTTGCCTTTATTAGCAGCACATACAGAGATGGACCAGCGCTTCCACTACAACTGTGAAAGGGTTCTAAATGACTTCAGCAGGAAGGACACCAGGGATGGTCACTGGATCTTGAGAAAGGCACAGACAGCACAGCAAGGGGTCACAACGGTGCTGTTTTGACATAAGAAGCTGAATATTTCATTCCTGAATATCTCAAAGGATCATCACTGAGGACAAAAGACAGAGAGCAACAGCCCTGTGAGCCCAATCCCAAGGCATCCTGCACCTCCTGCAGATGCTGGCTGCTTTTTGGAGAAGAAGTCTCACCGCCAAATCTGAGAACCCCACAGGGGTCAGTTAGTTATCCCCAGTAAGCCCCTGGAGTCTAAACATTTCCAACTGCCTGGCAGAGCTGACTCACTCTTTCATTAGCGGGATGAGCCATGTCCCTTCTTGCAAGTCTGCTTATGACCTGAGAGAAAGAAATGAGGAAGAGGGCAATTTCACTTGAGAAAGCTGAAGAAAGGAGAGGGCAGAGAGCAGATTCCTCTTGAGCAAATGCGACACTCTATGGAAAATTGGGTCTCTTGGCTCTTTAGCTGAGACACATCATTCAAGTAGGCAGCAAGCATCCTGGTTCCTTCTACATAGTTGCACCTGTGAGCTCTTCATTCGGGAAGTGGGTGCTGTCATCAGCTGGCCCCAACATGATGTTCTTGCCAGTGGTCTATTGAAATGCCAGGGTCTGCCTTCTCCAGTCAAGACTGGTTCAACACCAAACACTGCTTCAGGGATCTTCTTCCAGCTATGTAGTGAGGATGGTTGAAATAAGACACCCAGGGTTTCCCACAGAGGCACATATGCACTTTGAACTTATTGGGACTATGAAACTCAGCAAACTTCTTAGTTAAATAGCTTGTCATATGCTCACTGATAACTGCAGAGTTTTGTTTGGCCTGATCAAAAACTCACTGACTACCTTCCAAGGAATCAGAGTGCTGACCTCCAACCTGGAGAAGACCCCTTGCATGTCATGGAAGGACATGTACTGCCAACAGAGCATCAGCATGTCTTTCTTGCAGCCATACAGGAGGCTCCTGACACCAACATCCTTGGCAAACTCCTCCATGTTAAATTTTGATATAATCAGACAGCACACATGCCTCAGAGGTCATGGGATGAGAATCACTGACTCCTGAGATGAGAATCTTCCCCTTCCTATATACCAAATGGTTTATCAGGGCATGAGATCCACAGTGGCATTCAGCCACCACATACCCTAGAATAGAGAGGTCTTTGTCATGGTGTTCGACCTCATGAAAAAACAGCAGATACCCCTGAGGTCATAAGTCAGGTGATAAAGGGCTTCTTTTTCTCCAGCCAGTAATAATCCAAAATACAGATGTGGTCCACTTCTTTAAAGAATGTGTGTTTTTGAGCGAATCTCAGCTCCTCCAGACTTTGGAAACCCAACACTCCATGCATCCCAGGCAGATTTAGCACACTGACAAGAGCCTCCTGGTCATTCTTCTGATAAGCTTCAAGTGCATTCTTCTAGCTAGTCACAGAGTTTTATTGTCAGTCGAACATCTCCTACACAATTTGCCATCCTGCTCCCCTGGGACTTGCTAACTCAGCTGTAATCCAGTGTTGTGGGCTGAGGTCCAGATGTCCATAAACTCAACATTTTCTTCTTCGCACCCAGAGTGGAAATCTCCATCATAATTCTGATCTCCTTTCTCTTCTTGGGCTAGTCTGACAACTTTGGATGGCCACCTATTTTGTTAGTTTCTTGATGTAATGGTCCTGGTTTTCATCAACATAATAGAAGCGGTGGCGAGGACTGACATCTTTTAGGGGATTGCAGACCCTGGAGATTGTCACTAGTTCAGTATCACATGCCCTAGGCTCTGTCCCTGACCACCTACCATGATATTTTTAATATAATCTGGTCAGATATAGTTGATATTTTTATTACTCAGAGTTGTTTTTGCTATCACACTCTTTTGTGCTTCCATGTGAATTTTAGTAAGGTCTTTGAAAAATTGCACTAGTATTTTGACAGAAATTGCATTGAATCTATAAACCGCTGTTGGTAGGATTGTTAGTTTTACAATATTGATCCTGCCGATAGGAGATCATTCATTTTTCTGGTATCTTCTTTAATTTCTTTCTTTAGTATTTTAAAATGTTGAATATATAAATCTTTTACTTCCTTATTAAGGTTAATTGCAAGGATTTTTTTCTGAGTCTGTGGTTAATGAGACCGTTTCCCTTATTCTTTCTTTGGTATATAAGAAAGCTATGGTATATAAGAAAGCTATTGATTTTCGTATGTTGATTTTGCCACCTTACTGAATGCTTAATCATCTCTAGGAGTTTTCTTTTTTTTTTTTAATAGAGACTTTGGAGTTACTGATGTATAAGATCATATCATCTGTGAATAGTGATATCACAGTTCCTATTTTTATTATTTGTATTGCTTTTATTCCATGCTCTTGTCTTCTTTCTCTGGCAAGAACTTTTACTGTATTGAATATGTGGAATGAGACTGGAAACCCTTGTCTTGTTCCTGCTCTTGTGGGAATCCTTTGAGGTTTTTCTCCATTCATTTAGGGTAATCCTTGCTGTAGGTTTGTCATATATATATATATCTTTTCACAGCATTGAGATAGGATATCTCCAGCCCTTTCTTTCTAGGAATTCACCATGTGGGCTTTTGTCATAGGCCTTTCTCACATCTATCGAGATTGTGTGGTTTTTCTCCTTCGGTCCATTTTATGATGAATTATATGTTAGTAATTGATTTAAATACATTGAAATACAATTGCATATCTGCAGAAAACCCAAATTAATAGTTTTAATTGATCTTTTTGATATGTTCTTGGATTTAATTTGAGATTATTTTACTGAGGATTTTCATATCTACATTCACTAAGAAAATCAATCTATAATTCTCTTTTTTGATGTGTCTCTTTTGTTTTCTGGCCTCAAATAATGAATTTGAAAGTGTTATTTCCATTTTTATTTTACTAAAAAAGTGCAAAATATTGGTATTAATTTTTCTTTGAATGTCTGGTACGCTTCTGCACTGAATCTCTCTGGTCATGGGCTTTTTGTAATTGGGAAGTTTTTAATTAGTGTCCCATTACTTTGCTTGTTATAGGTTGATTTTACTGTTTATTTCATCATAGTTATCTTTGATAAGTCATATGCATTTAGAAATATGTCCATTTATTTTTTGTTGTTCATTTTAGTGAAGTATAAATTTTTGAAATATAATCTCATGTTATTCTATATTTCTTCATTTCATCTGTCTATCATGATCTCTTCTCTTTTTTTAACATTTTTTATTATTATTTCCGCTCATACAAACTTAATAGGTAGACCAGTTCCCTCCCCCCTCCTCCTCCCCCCGAATCCCCTGCTCCCCCTCCCTCCCTCCCCATCTCCCAGTGCCTCCCCCCCCAATTCCCAGAAAGTCCTTTATTGTGTATGCCTAACTCTCCTCTTGGTCCTCCTTTCCGATGACGTAAAAGGACCCAGTGGCCTTTCCCTGAACCCTTTCTTGTGTTCCCCTTAAGCATAGGAACACTACTGTGGCCATCAATCCCTTGCCTCCAAGGATCTTGGTGCCTTTAGCAGATGCTAGACTTTGTCAGGTCAATAGTGTGACGGACATGGCGCAGGGCATGCAAAGTCCTATTATGATTGCTTCAGCCCTATCTAGTGTGGAGACTCTTCAAATCATTGCTCCCCCTATCCTTTTGCTCTTACAATCTTACCGCCCCCTCTTCCGCAGACGTCCCTGAGCTTCAGGATGGGGAGAGATTAGGCTGGATTAGTTCTATGTGGATGATATAGAGTCTCTGAAGTTCTGGATTGTGGTTTGTTGATTTTCTTTTGCAGTTTTGCTGCTCCTGCAATGCCCTTCACTCCATTCTGATGGGCACTGTATGTCACCCCCTGGTCAGAGACAAAAAACTGTTAAACTGGAGTCTTGTTATAATAGCACATTCAAGGGTAGATGTAATAAAAGCAGGAAATCTCGGTGAGGGAGGGATCAGTCACCCATTTGCAAAATGATCATGATCTCTTCTTTATCACTTCTAATTTTATTTGATTCTCTCTCCTTTTGTTTACTTTAGCTAAGGATTGCTTATGTTTTGAAAGAACCAACTGCTTATTTCATTCATTCTTATTAATTTTTTCATTTCCATTTTGCTGATTCATTCCCTAATTTTTGTTACTTCTTCCTATCTACAAATTTTGGATTAAATTTGCTGCTATTTGTCTAGTGACTTAAGGTTTGTCATCAGCTTATTTATTTGCAATTTACAAACATTTGCTGGCACTGAGAACTCTAGACTTCCCTCTGAGAACTGTCTCCATTGTGTCCTGTGAGTTTTGTTCTGCTATATTTTCATTTTTATTCATTTCTAGAGATTGTTTTTAAATTTCCTTCATTATTTCTTTAGTGGTACAATGTTTATTTAATGGTATTTCATTTAATATCTAAGAGTTTGTATATTTTATATGGTTTCCTTTATTGATTTCCAGTTACTTTATTATGGTCTAATAGAATATAAGATGTTATTCAAATTCTCTTATACATGTTGATCCTTGATTTATGTTCTAGTATGTGATCTATTTTTTGATGTTTCCATGGCCTGCTGAAAATAATTTATATTCTTTGGTGTATGGATGGAATGTTCAATAAATGTCTGTTAAATTAGTTTAGTTTATGGTTTTGGTTCCAATGTTTGTTGACTATTCATTCAGGTTATCTATCTCTTGCTGTGAATAAATGTGAAAGCCTCTTACTATTACAATATTAGTGCTAGTGTCTAGTGGTATTATAGGTCTAGTGGTATTATAGATCTTGTAGTTTTGTTTATGAATATAGATACATTTGCGTTTGGTGCATATATGTTTATAATTGTAATTTCTTCTTGATGAATTATTCCTTTAATGAGCATGTGGTTATCTTCTTGATCTCCTTTGACCAGCTTTTGTTTGAAGTTTATTTTCTCAGATGTTAGAATATCTATGCCTGCTTGTTTCATGGTTCTATTTGCTTGAGTTACTGTTTTCCATCCTTTTATCTTGAAGTGGTATCAACCTTTGATAGTGAGGTGTGTTTCTTGGAGACAAACAAATGTTGGATTTTGTTTTCTGATCCAAACTGTTAATCTTTGCCTTTTTACTAGAGATTTGAGGCCACTGATGTTCAGTGTTATTAAAATATGTGTCATGTTTGGTCCTACTGAAGTTAGATGCACTTCTGTTGAAAGTCCGATTTAACAGATATTTCTCCCTTATAACCTCATAAATGGATTTGTCTCTTAAGTTTATAGCATTCCTGTCACATTTTCTGTAGAACTGGTTTGTGTCATTTATTCTTTTAGTTCATTTTTTATCATAGGATGTTCTTCAAATTTTACTGAACTTTTTCTGAGTATTAAGATCTAGTTTGGCAGTTGTGGTCTTCAAGTATTTGGATTACATCTGTCCAAACCTTTCTGGTTTTCATGGTTTCCACTGAGCCCTCAGTAGTTTTTCTGATGGGCCTACTTTCATATGTTACTTGTCCCTCTCCTTTGCAGCCTTTAGTTCTGTCTTTGGTCTATGCTTTTGTTATCTTAGGTAATATGTTGTGGAAAGTGTATAATGTGGTATTGTCTTTTTGGCATTCTATAGGTTTCTTATACCTGGATGGAATATCTTATATTCCTATATATTATGAAAACATTTGCCTTTTTACATTTATCCATTTCTTTAAATGAATGATCCAGTTCCTTTGTCTTGTCTTTGAATCCTGATATTCTGTCTTCTTTGTGATCCATTCTGTTTTTGAGGCATTATGCCAAGGTTTTTGTTTTATTACATGAATTTTTCATCCCCTTCATTTTTTGCAGGAGAGGGGTGTTTTTCTGGAATTTCTATGTCAGTTTTATCTTCATTTGTCTTCTCATTTCATTTAGTTGTTTTTTTGATTTTTCTTGGGTTGACATTTTTTCATTTTTTTTTCCTTTCTAAGTTCATTTAAAAGTTCATTGGTATTCTGTTTGCATTCTTTGAGCTCTTAAAATTCATTGGATATGTTTATGATCACTGTTTTGAGCATTGTGAATTTTACCCAGTCCATTCTCTATTTCGTATGTGGTCTGCACAATACTAACAGGGGATACAGGACCCTTTACCACTTGGTTGGGCTTGTAGAACAACCCAGTGGTTGCACGTCCCATATATTCTCTGGGGGAAACTAATGTCCCTGTGTATGAAAGATATTTAAATCACCAACTGTTAAAATGGTGACATTGCTTAAAGCACCATTAAATATGACAGACAATCATTTGTGTTAACTTGGCTTTTAAAATTTGATCCTTCTAATTTTTTTTAAAGACTGTGTTTGTCAGAAAAGGAGATCCTCCTCTAATAAATTGAAATCATTTAAAATTTGAAATTGTATGGTGTCTATGATAATTCATCACTTGCTAAAAGGATTTCTTTTGGAAGGGAAAAAAGAATCATTTAAGTAATACAAGGAAATGTGCACCAGGCACATGCAATATAGCTTGCTAGTGCTATGCTGATTTCATCAAATTATCTTGTCTGAAAAAGTAGGATTATTTACTTTTCCACTTACAGATACCACAAACTGAGGTTTGGGTATCTTCAGAAGCCTTATCTAAGATGCTGGGCCTGGTTTAAATGGTCTGGCTTGCAAAGAGCCCCCCTGTAGCTTCTGTACTACACAAAGTCTTCTAGCCAACAGGGCTTCTCTGGCTCTGTGATTTCCTCAGTGGCACAGAATGACTAGAAACTGCTGTGTGTCACTACATCTGGGAAGAGTACTAAATATTCTTTGTTAAAGTTGTCTTAAGTTCCCCAATCCTGAGCATTTTAGCCATGCGGCTGTCCTTGTAACAGAAACATTCTCCTCTCCCAAGGTGCATCTGCAGTGTCAGACAGCACCAGACAGTCTGCAGGAGACAGGCAGATATAACAGCCATGTGTCCATGTGTTGATATAGAAAACAGGTCACGGCACAAATGCACAGATGGGATTCCTCGGTCAGGCTGGGTGTAAAGACACACTCGAGTAACTCAGAGCAGGACAATGAATCTTCCAACATGGCCTTTCAGAGATCTGTCCCAAAGGCTTTTCAGTTGTGCCAGTCTTCATATAGACAAAACATGAATGTTTTCACCAAACTCTGGTGCACCAAATAAGGCCTTAGAAAAATAAACTATTTTACATAGCAAATATCAGGACGTACAGAACTTCTCATCCTAAAGGACAGACAATATAAAGGCATTTCACGAAGGAGGTAAATTTGCAATTGGTAGCCTCTGATAGGTAAAGCATGTAGATCATAATCAACCTTCATTAAGTTGAATAATGGTGCAGAAGTCATATTTTCTTATTTGTAAAAAGCAACTAGTGTTTTCTAGACAAATTTGAAGTTATTTTTTAAATCTAAAATTAGTCACAAATAATAAAATATATGTTGCAAGCATCTTTGAAAATGAAAATAATGTGAATAAGGAAGAAAAATGACAGGAGAAGAATGCTCCATGTTCTCTGTACCTTTAAGACTCTCTAGCCTTCTTTCTCTTCTTTCAAACTACTATCTTTATCATTGAGTAAAAATGTTTCATTTTACACTGAGTTTCAAGCCCCCATTTTGAAGTGTTCATTTTGTCTCTGGTATAATTATCTACTATGAAGTCCCTGGACTGAGGAGATGGCTCAGCAGTTACCACTTGTCCTGCAAGCAAAAGGGCAGGAGCTTAGATCCCCAGATTCAAGCTAAAATGCAGGTCTATAAATCAGCTTTGGAAGACAGAGGTTGGGAATCCCACAGCGATCTGACTCTAACCAGCATACCCTATTGGTGAACTCTGGGTTTCATTTAAAGACTCGTCTCAAAAACAATAATATGGAAGAGTGATCAAGGATGATTTTGATTACCAACCTTGGCCTTCCATAATCACATGCACACATGTACATTCTCACCTGACACACATGTGCCTACATGCATAGAAACCCACATACACCAAATGCACACACCGCTACACACATTTGAAAATAAAAACTTAAAAAGAATGAAGTCTCTTCCTAACAGCACCGATTATTATAGTTTAAATTATACTATCAGTGAGGACTAATACGGCTAAAAGGCAAGCATTTTCCACTTAAAAAAAGAGAAAAAAAGATTGCCTGATGAGAGATAAATGTTATAAGAACCATTCAATAACTAAAAATGTGATCAATGTTTATAAACAGCGTTTGCAGCTCAGAGTCCATTTACCAATTCACAATATTCTCCTTCAGAGAAACACAGTGAGTCTTCTTATGAATTGGTCCTAATGCCTAAGGTCTCAATATCCATTAAATAAAAAAATAAATAACATTAAGTAAACACAAATATTGCTGAGCAACCCTCCTTAACTTTAAACAAGTGTCTCTTGTAGGAAAGCTTTCAGAAGGAGCTGCTATGAGATTCATGTACGTGTTCACTTTGTGAGTAGTGCAATGTTGGTTTAATGATCAACTACATAGAACAGTGACTGGATTCAGCCACAGACTCTACAGAGCTATGTCCATTCTCACTTCCTCATGCAAAACTTAGAAAGTCTGAGCATGTACACTTACACACTCACAGTAGATCTTCAAAATGCATTATTCTCATTTTTAAAGCTTGTATATATTTAAGCACCAGTGAGAACTAAAAAGTCCTTGTCTTGTTTCTCTTGCCTTCCATGACTGATGCAGCCCTTAAATATATATTCTGCACTAAGTATCTAGGCTGAAAACCATCTGATGGAGATTGTCTGGGATGCCTACAGGCCACAGAGGTGAATACTGCAGATCCAGTGTACTATGCTTCAGACCTTTCTCAACAGATGCCAGAGGCAAGCAAACATGCTCTGATGAATGTAAGAAAGAAACTGAGTTAATGTGATAGCTAGATACAAGTGTGACAGTTGCAGGCTGAACCTTGGGCACAGCTGCAAAGAATTTGATAGTTAAGGCAAGCCCTTGAGCAAGTCTGCAGGTGATGGTCTAATTTATATAGGAGATGCAGCTGATAGTGGATGGTATTCTCTAGGGACAGACCTGATAAAAGGAAGTACAAGAAAGGGGACTTGCCCTTTCTTTTTCCCTGTGTTCACTAGTTGTGTTGAGTTAGCTGCTGCCACTTTTATTTGCTACTGCTATTGCTGCTATTATTGCTGCTGCTGCTATTTTTTGGTCAACATGGGAGTTCAGTCTTTGCAGCCTTCCAGTGTCACTGAGGTTCAGGGACTTGTCAAGATTTTTTCTATCATCAGACTGCTGAGAGAATTTCCAGGGATCCTCAGGTCTTTAGTACCAGCCTGGGTTTGCTATTTTCCACTGAAGAATTGGGCAGCAAACACCTACAAACTGTTGTTTTGTTGAACTACTCAGATTTTCTCTTGTAAGTTATCATAGTTAGATACAGGTATCATCTTGGCTTTTGAGGGAGTTCTGGGCACATTTGCAGAGAATTAGTAGTTGAGTTAAGCCCAGAGCAAACCTGCAGGAGATTGTCTTGATGAGGCAGACCCAGCCCAAGTGAGTGGAACGAGGCCCTGGACAAGTGAATAAGACACAGAGAGCTGCTTGAAAAAGTTGGCATCCTTTTATATGCTTGGTCAGACATGCTGGTCTGGTAAGTAAGGATCATCCCTCTCTCAGTTATTATGTGGAGATGGTGTGGCCAGTTCCCTCTACCCTGGTGTTGGTGTAAGCTCTCCTGCCAAGCTGGACAAACTGTGACTAGGAAATGTAAGGGGAAATAACTCCTTTGTTCCCTTAAGCCATTTGACAGTGATTTTATCAGTAACCATGCAGAGTAACTTACATAAGTCAATCTAATAAATCCATTATATATATATCTATATATATACATATGCATATATATACATATATATCCTTTTGGTTCTGTTCCTCTGTAAACCCTGATTAATACAGATAATGTTGCATTTGTGGGTTTTAAATAATCGCTAATATACAATATCTTCATTTATCAGGCTAGATGCTGTAGAAAATTGCTGATACCACCAAACACTGACTATCTAATGCCATTTCTTTTTTTTTTTTTTTTTTAATGTCTTTTTTTTTTTATTCAACTGTGCGCATGTGCGTGTGTATGTGCGCGCTTGTGTGTGTGTCTGTGTGTGTGTGTGTAGAACCACGGACGAATTCGCGAACCACCATGGACGCCTCCACCTCCTTCTGCCCCGGGATTCACAGGCTCCGCCCTACCAGGACCGGAAATGCAAGCCGCCCCCGCTTCCGCCTGGCGTCTATACGTGGGATCTGGGATCCGAACTCAGGACCTTCCGCCTGCAAGGCGGAGGCTTAACCCCTGAGCCACCTCTCCAGCCCCCTAATGCCATTTCTTAACAAATCAACAGCAGTGTCTCTGAAAGAGTCAAAGGTTAAAATTCTACCCTAAGAAAATGGCTCTGCTTTGTGTGTTAAAAATGTTAGCTTAAGAAATGGATTTGTCCAAGTTTCCTATGTGTTTATATCATCTTTTTAGTGAAAGCACCTCTATAACTTGGCATGAATCATTGAAAAAATTGTGCTCACAGTTATTATTAGTTATTTGCCTGCCAAGGAACTCTGGTGTTTGATGGTCCATGCCCTCATCTATAAATTTCAACAGACAGTGAATGATCAAAAGATGGAACTGAAACCCACACTTGTCTGGTACCCAAAGGAAAAATGCAAAGTCAGTGCAGCATATGCTCAAATAGGAAACATGAGCTAGTGCTTGACGCTTGTGTTCATAATCTCTCTTCCATGTGCTAATAACTGCCAAAAATCAAAAGGATGAACCTCAGATTTGACTATGTCTGAGCAATGCCAGAACCCTACCCTGCATCTCTGCCCCACTTATCCATGTACACAGCCAACAGTCATTTGGGCAGGAAGTCCTCCCCACCTTCTGTCCAAAGTGAACAATAAGCAAGGCAATGTCTGGAAGCAATTTTAAAAGGCGATTAGTGAAATATATAAAATAATCAGTCAAGAGGGAGGTCTTTCTAAGAAAGCAGGTAGTTCTGCTGCAAGCTCTCTTTTCTCAGATTCTTTCCTGTCTTAATCCCATGTGAGTTCAGCACTATAGGTTCCACTTTGTTCTAGAAACTGAATCCCCATCTCTTCAGCCTTTAAAATTTCTGTGGAACCAATTTAAACCCCTATTGAAAGTCTTCGGGGAACAGTGTGTCTGCAAGCTCCTTCACCACAGTAAGTTAGTTGGTCCTTCATCCTGTCTCAAGGTTATACTGCATATACCATATGCAGGGATGGTGAGAGAGTCAGGTATGGCAAATGAACATATTTTGGGCAATGAGATGAAGGAATATTTGTTTCTGGAAACAGAAAAGTGACTGTGTGTCACCTTTCCCCATAGGTACAATCAAGACTCAAGGGCTGGAGAGATTGCTTCTTTGCCTCATAAGCAAAAGGACCCCCATGTAAAAAATGTTGGGTGGACACGGTGATGGTCTCAACTTCAGTCATCGAAAGTGGAGTCTGGCAAATCACAGAGCAAAGGAATAAGTAGAGCAATCTGGGATATCATTCTTGGTCTTCCATAGTCATGCACACTCAAATGTCCTCTTCTATACACACCCACAAACACATACACACCCACACTCACACCCACACATACAAAGAAAGACTCAGAACATTCACATCACCATGACCTTCCTTCCTATTGCAGTTTGTTAAAGGAACCCACAACACTGTCCTCTGGCTCCCATCCTTATACCCTGGCCATAATACAAATGTTCTCTATCGCTGTAATTTTTTCATTTCAATGCATGACCTTACAAAACCAACTTTTCTTTCATTCAGCAAATTTCTCTGGGTATTTGTTCAGATTTTTACTTGAATTCAGAGTGTATGCCTTTTTAGTATAAGAAGAACTGCTGGGTAGATGTGTTGCCATTCGCTTGACATTCACCTCTAAAGAAACATCTCAGCTTGCTTACAGCTTGGGATGATTATCAATTAGTCATCCAGGCATTTTTTGAAAAGTTCATTCTCACATTTTTCTTTAATTTGTATTCTTTTAGCATTTCATACATGAATACAGTAAATCTATGATATTTGCACTCATCAATCACCAATCCCACTTCCTGCCTTTTCCAATTACAACTTGTATTTACCAGTTTCCATCCTTTTCTATGTCTTTTGCTTTTTCTGGAGCATGAATCTTGTGTCAGTGCATATACTATGGAAGAAAGTATCTTCCTGTCCCTCCAGTCTATCCAATGCTAAACTTCAGTAGTCCCTTAGGCAGGCATGAAGGCTCTTGAGGTCTTTCATCTTCCAAGGTGAAATGTTGTAGGTCTTGTAAAAGTAAGTGAGTTCATAGATGCTTAAGTGAGTTTATAGATGCAACAGACCAGTCACATCTAGAAGATAATGTTTGGCCATTCCAGGATCCTCCTGCAGACTTGTACAATCTTACCACCCTGTTCTACAGTGTTCCCTGAGTCTTGGGGTGGGGAGGGAATATGCATGTCCTGTGTAGAGCCAAAAGGTCAACAGTCGTTTATTTTCTGCATGCTGATCAGTTGTGATTCTCTGTAACAAGCATCTTCCATTGCAAAAGGAAGCTTATATGCTGAATGTTGAGTGATCCAGGTTTAAAAGTCACTCATTGACCTTCTGTGGAAAACATTCTTTGGAAGAAGTTTTGTATTTTTTATTTCATTGCCCATGTAGTATAAAGAAATATGACTGATGTTTGTATGCTGCTTTTGTATCCTATGAACTTGTTGACTTTTCATGGTTCTAAGAGTATTTTTTTAGATTTCTTGGGGTTTTCTGAGCAGAAAATTTTGGCATCTATAAAAAGGAAAACTTTGTATTTTTTCCTCCTTTTGCCTTAATGCATTTTTTCTCTTGTACCATTTTTGCCATTAGTTCATCCATTGCTTTCCACTAACAACATGCATCCAAGACTTGGTCCCAATCTTAGGAGAAAGTAGTTTACATTTCACCAGTACCTGAAGGGATTTTATACATGTCATCTACAGAATCAGAAGTTTCCTGTGTCCCTGTTCATCTTAGAGTTTCATCATGATGGGTGTCAATTTTATCAAATGCTTTCTCTACATCTATTGTTATGGTTCTAAGGTTTTTCTTATTATTACTTACTACTACAACAACTTTGGCTAATATTTTAGATATTGAAACAATTTTGCCTCCATACAATGTTATGATAATAGATTCATTTTGTATATTTATTATTTCTATTTGATAAAATGTGTTGTGCTTTATGTCTAATTTTGATTTCAATATAAAGACCTGAAAGGGTTACTTTTTTCTCTTCTATTTCTAGAACAGACAGAAAATATAAAATTTGCACTAACTCTTCTTTAATGAATTGGTCATATTCTCCATGGAAACCAGTTGTGCCTAACTGTTTCTTTCAGAGAAAGTTTTAAATTTCGAATTAGCTTTCCTTAAGAGCTATAGAGCTATTCACACACAGCAGTGTGTATGGTACACGCGTATGCACACAGGTACTCTTGCCTACGTAGACATCAGAGCTAGAAGTCAGGTGTCTTTCTCATCACTTCTTCACCTTCCTTTTTAGGATGGAGTCATTCTTCCACTAAACTTAGAAAGTACCATTTTGACCACACTGGTTGGCCATCAATTCCCTGGGATCCACCTGACTCTACTCCCTAGTTCTAGAATTTTTAGGTTCCAGATTTTTAGGTGTGTTCTGGGGTGGGGAGCCAAGCTCACTGTCCTCATGCTGGGCCATGTCCTCAGTCCCTGTATATTTTACAACTTGTGAATTGTGGTGTCATTTTCCCCCCAAGCAGTTGGTCTATTTATTTTGGTTTATGTGTTGAGTTTCTTTGGCTGCTTGCTTGTTACTGTCTTGATACCTGCAAAGTTTGCAATGGGTTTTATTCCCAGCATGAACCTCAAAATGCTTCTAACCTCTGCCTGCTACCTTGCTCTGAAAGTTTTTCATATTTGAGGGTATTTGTTGAGGTGATATTTATCTGTACCATTTTTTGTCCTTTTCATTAAGGCACTAATCCAATCTTCACTAATCACCTCCCAGCAGCCTCACCTTGAATTCTGTCACCTTGATGAGTGACTTTCAGCATTTAAGTTTTATGGGATATAGTCAAACCTTAGGAGCAGGAAGTTCCCTCAGGAACTAGGCCTCGTGCTAGTCTGCCTCATCGTGTCCATCTGGACCTCTTATGCTCACTTGTGCTCTGTATGAAGCACAGCTGAACATCCTTTAGTATAGAAATGGGACATGTCCAAGTTTCAGCCACATCACAACTACAGCAGGGCTCAATAAGGCAATGTATTCCTTCCCTGAACCATAACTCACAGGACCCTGAAGCCACCCTGCCCAGCACTCCTCTGCCAGACCATCATTTCCCTCCTTAGGTAGGATTCCATTTCTGGCTTGAGTTTTGCATTGATGTTTTTATTTGTTGCTTTAAAAAAAATAAATAGGGATCATGGTGATTCTGAAAGGTAGTGACTTCAACATATTCCCAGTCTCAGTTTTCTAAAGGAAACAGAGAAGCATTAAACAAATGACTTAAATCATCTAAACAATCCTAAATAAATAAGTGTGCTTGAGTTTATCTACCTTAAATGAGTAAGTTATGAAGACAGTAAGTAGAATAAATGAATTAAATTCTACCTGTACACCAGTGAGATAGCTTAGTAGGAAAGGCACCTGATATTAAACCTAATAATCTGAGTTCAATCTTCATGTGATGGAAAGAAAGAACCATTTCAAACATGTTTCTCTTGACCTCCAGAAGAAAACTATTGCAGTCTGCCTGCATGATTGCTGATAAATGACCATCAAACAGCTTAAGGGAACAAGGGGTTTATGTCCTTACGACAGTCTCTGGTTACAGTTCTCAGTTCAGCTTGACAGGAGAGCATGCACCACCACCAGGGCCAAGGGAACTGGCCACACCATCTCTACGTAATAGCTGAGAGATGGACAATCCTTACTTGCCAGACCGGCATGCCTGGCCAAGTGAACAAAAGGATGCCACTCTCTCAACCAGCTCTCTGTGATTTAATCCAGGGCCTAATCCCACCCACCATGGGCTGGGCCTTCCCCATCAGCTAGACAATCTCCTTCAGGTTCACTCTGTGCTTAATTCAACTACTAATTCTCTACAAATGTGCCCAGAGTTCAAACCCTCAATGGTCAAGTTGACACCTATGCCTAACCATAACAAAAATAAATCAAAATTCTATCTACACAGTTTATCAATCAATGCAGTCATGAGGCTCAAAGGTAACATAGCTATTACGTGACTCTTTGTTTACTTCTGGCTTCTATAAAACTTTTTTCATTGAAATATTGTATAAGCAAAGAATTTGTACAGCATTTCAAAAGGGAATGTGATTCTAATAACCCAAAGGTCCACTGTGACAGGAGAAGGGCTTCAAGGCCTCCTTGAGATGCCCTTCCACCTCCCAAGTGCATGTGAGTAGATTGGAAACAACTCAACTTGCAAAGGCTTGATTTCCCAAAGTACTACAAAATAAAACAATGCATGCTGTGGTCACCACGAGGGTCTCCCAGGGAGCTACATACGGTATAGGCGTGTAGAGGGAAGTACTAGTTGCCTTGGACAGAGCAGCCTTTCTAGATCTTTGGCTCTACATCAGCTGACCAAAGTCCTCCTAAAAAATGACTACCTCTTAGGCCACGAGGGTTTTATGTTGGCTGACGGCCACAAGTAGTTCATAAACAAGAACAGACTCAGAAGTATTTCTCCTCTCAAGTCTTCCCTTCCCAGTCAGCTGCTTCTCTGCAGTCATTCAGGATATCAGAACACATCAAATGAATGTTTTCCAAATCTCACTGAAGTTAGAATCAAGAGTACTTTTAAGGGACTCACTTCCAAGGCCCTATGCCCAGAACAACCATGAGGCAGACTTTCCCAGAGTGGGGCCTAGAAAACCCCAACCTTCTAAAGCTCTCTGGGGGGTTCCAGGGACCTGGGACACCGAGCTCCCAGGTCTCCCTGACTCCTTCCTGACTTTTCACGGTGGCTGCAGGCTGCTCAGCATAGACACTCTGTAAGAATTTCCTGGATGCTCTTTGAGATTTGGGGCCTCACTTGGGGGCCTAGCAAGTGTGCCGCTTTGCCCAAAGTCCCCAGATCCTTTCTTGTCTTTGTGGCGCAGGACTCTATGCATATCTTTCATGATAGTTGGCTCTTAAGGCTGACTTAAATCCAAAGTTCCAAGTCCTTCTGCTCAGAGCTCCTGTCAGCAGGCAGCGGAGAAATCCCAGGCCACTCAAACAGAAACGTACATCCACAGCTGTCCACATGGAGGAGAAAGCACGGTGATCATAGCCTGCTCCTACTTAAGAAAGTAGAGACTGGTGTGTACTAACCAAGACGCAGAGAGAGACAGCCTCATAAAGAGCAACTTCAGTTCTACATCAGGGAAATAGGTATTATAAATATTCTCTCTTTCTCTCACTCTCTCTCTCTCTCTCTCTCACTCTCTCCTTCCAATCTTCCTTCATATATTCCTTCTTCTTTCTTCCTCATGTGTTTGTTTCTCTTTCTCTCTACCCTTCCTTCTCCTTTCCACTTTCTTTTCTCTTTTGCTTGTTTCTCCCTACCTCCCCCTCCCTTCCTCTACTCTTTCTCTCCTGTCTCTAGCCTTCCGTCTCTCTTTGTCTCTGTCTCCCTCCCCCTCCTTGTTCTCTCTCTCCCTCCCTCTTGGTGTCTCCTGTGAGTCTCCAGGGCAGATTATTATCCAGGCAAGAGAAAGAGTTTGTGTGCTGTGGCCTTCACGAAGGAGGCCTGTGGGTTTGGGCCAGAAGCAGGAATTCCTCTGCACAGACAGCAAGTCGGCTGCAGGAGATGAGCCGGCCAGCTCCACAGAAAGCCACTGTGTTCGCAGCCACGGAGGAGCGCCGTGCTCACATGGCCGCAGAAAGAGAGATGTTTGAAAGGAGTGTTTTTTTTCCCTAGAATACACAGTGCTCTTATTTCCTTAGGGGTGCAGTAAAAACTAGCCATGAATAGATTGCCAAACGCAGCTAACAGTCAGTGAGGATATTTATCTCGGCGGACTGGGGTTGCTGGGACCAACTTTAGATCTTTAATAAATCAAAATGAAAGATTAAAATAAGAAAGCATTTGCTAAACATGTTTGGAAAGAGGCTTTTATGCTGCTATTTTTTCCCTGCTCTGAGAATTCATGGTTTTTGAATCCAAAAGGAAATCTGGATGTATTTGAGGGAGGAGGCAAAAGAAAAGGGAAAAGTAATTCATAAGATTTACATGGGATTTTGAGGTTAAAAAATATCCAGTCACTAGGCGTGAATTCATATTTTGTATTAGGTGTGAAACGAAGCAAAACAAAACCCAAAACCATTTTCTCAGGGCAGAAGGATACTTAACAAAAAAAAAAAAAAAACCTACTGGAATATATTGTTTTTTATTTCATTAAAAATTGGCTAGAAAGCAGAGAGAGGCACCATCAATCACTTTAACAATTATGGAACATATTTGTATAGAAATGAATTGCTGCATATCTATGCTGGAGAACAAGTGTGCCTGTCTGAGTACAGAGGACACATCCCGTGGACCTGGTCTTATTGGCAAAACACAAATGTACCTTATTTGTTTAGTATGGGAGGCTGAACCCAGTTTCCTTTTCCGGCTTAAAAGCTTTCCCATTCTGAGGCTTGGCCTATCCTTCTGGAGCCCCCAGGAGAACCTCTGCCTCTGCTGGGAGACCACGTGCAGCTGGTCCTGGCTGCTACTTCCCAACAGAAACAGAAAGGCAACAACTGCAGCTGTGCTCTCAATGGATAGGCTTCTTCTGCTCCACGACCAAAAGCTACAAAGGGTCCTGACCATCCCCAGACCTCTGTAGAAGGCTGCATGGTGTCCCTTAAAAAGCTTCACAATCATCCTTCTTAGAAGACATTAAGACGCAGGCACAAGGCAGGAGGACCTTGCAAAGATCCTGGGATGGGGGCTAGACGCAAATCAACACCTTAAATTTTGACCTCTAATCTGCAGAGTATGAAGAAATACATCTGTTTTTGTTTGCCCAGAAAAAGCATGGTATGCTATGGGTAGTCCTAGCCAGGCATATAGCTTCAAACAAGACTCAGGACTCACAGGGTCATAGCTTTAGGCAAAGAAGGCAAATATTGAGCTAGAAGCACAGATGAATTTTTGGTCTGCTTAAAGATTATTCCTTACCACCAAATGACATCAAATCCAGAACATATCATAAAATGTGGTCAAATATACAAAGTGAGCACACGTCCTCACACATCCTCAGGTGCACAGGCGCGTGGCTACTTTTTAGATGCCTTCAGTGTTCTGTGGCAGGAGAAGCTGCTTTCTAATGAGTGTTGTGACAGGAGCCAAATTTCTACCTAAGCCAAGAAAGAAAAGTCTACAAGCCAGATTTGAACTGGGCCTCGCCTCACTCTCAAATGACATCATATATATGTCTATGGAAAACGCTCTCAGCAACAGGGCATGTGGAAACAGAGCAGTCTTTTTACCCCCAAAGCTCTGTCCACATCCATCTTCCAAGGGAAATAGCTTTCCAAGGACAGCAGGCTGATAAGAAATGGCAAGTGATAAACGAAGCACTGGTGTTAAAGGACAAATGGCCTCCTGAGAGTGGGAAATCCAGGAAACCTTTAGGGGAGTTATGCAGGCAAATAAATGCATGCCTTCCAAAAACACACACACACACACACACACACACACACACACACACACACCAACTTACACACCACACGTGGTCAGGAAGCATCCTTTTCGGGTCTATAACAAACTTTTAACATCTCTGAGCCTGTTTCCTTAAATGTATAACAGAGTAGGAGTGCCTATTTGATGGGACTTTCCTAAGGATTCCATGTTGATTGATTAATAGTACAGACATCGCTGTCCGGCACAGTATTTACTGACATGGCATTCTTTTCAAAACAGTACTAATTGTTCATGGACTCTGATGTCTACCCTCTATGACCAATATTCACCTGTTAAAACCTAAATGCCAGTCTGCAGACACTGACACATTCAAAGAGGCAAGCTCCATGTTTGTTCTTCAGATGCATCTGTCTATTGAACCAAATTCCAGTGACCTCAGCTGGGCTTTCCTTGAGACTAACAAGTACAGATTAGGAAGGGAAGAGGCATTCTACCCTTCTAGCCGGTCCCCAAGTCACTCATCTCAGGCAGAACTATCTGGAAACACCAACAGGAATCAGGACCCATGCCCTACAGTTCCAAAGGTTACTCTATTTTCTTTCCCTCCTCTTTTTTCAATGTAAACCTTCTTCTTTCCAACCAGTGTCTCCTATTTTTACATCTTTTTGTATATGTGGCCCACTGGGTTTCATCTGTGATGTCTGTACTGGTAAGCACAATGCCTACTAGGGCATAGATGACTTATCAGTGTATAATTCATTGAAGAAAGTAGTAGCTCCCCTTTTCCTACCTGAAATTAACCTTCAATAATGTCTCAGAAAGGTGCAATGTCTTTTGAGATCTTTTCCTTTCCATGATATAAATGTTGATAGGATAATTGTGCAAGTCTTGTGTAAGTAGACATAAATGTAGTAAGCTCCTGGGTGTATCAGCCCTGCCATGACCAAAGAATTCTGTCTGGTAGCGCCCTACCCTACCCTTACATGATTACCTGAACCTTGAGATAGGGGGGTGATTCAAATATCTTATTTAGAGTCAAGCTGTCCATAGTCGCTCATTCACTGCATTTTAACAAGTTATGGCTCTCTATATTAAACGTCTTCCATTTCTAAAGGACACTTGACCCAGGGCTGAGAATTGTCTACTGGTATAATGATTCATGTTTTAGTGGCAGTTTGCTATCAAGTACTTATATCTGACCCTTAGTAGTTTGTTCCCCCTTAGGGCTATGGTCTCTCCTTCACTTGAGTGATCTCTGCTATGAGATAACTGAACATGAGAGATGATAGCCTGACAAGAAAGATGGACCCAGATACCACAAACACTTCCCCAAACCACCTGAAATTATCTCCTTCCTGTGGATGCACCTGTTCTGAAGCCAGCATGTTGTACACAGGAGAAGCGTCTAACCCACCAGTCTGTGTAAACTGAATGCTAGTAATTGGCAGTGGTTTTGAGCCAGAAAAGTTCAGAGTGATGTGACATTTTACAACTTTGCTTCAGGCATAGTGACCTCCTCATAGTTTCTCAAATAGTCCATGCTTACTCTTGATTGAGTCCTTGACTCCAGCTACTCATCTTCCTCCAGTGCCTTTCTCAACAATATTTAGCAATGGCCGGCTCTCCACAAGTCTGAGGTTTATGCTAAAAAACTCTTTTCCAGAGAAGCCTTTCCTAAGCTCTAGCCTTATCACCTGGCCTCATGGTACTTGCTGCTATCTATCAGTACAGATGCTAACTCTGGTTACTGTGTCTACTTCATATGTTACTGAGTTCTGTGAGTACAGTTTCCATTGGTTTGTTAACAGGGCATCAACTCCTATAGTAAACTGCATTAGCTTAGGAAACCCTGACTGCTATAACAGAGCCCAGAAACAATCTACTGGCCTACCACGGGTTGGCCATTTCTCCAACCTTCAAGGTACATGCCCCAGGGTAGCAAGGGACTCCAGCAACAAGAATAACAGTATCCTATCTTCTGTCTGAGTTTCCCAGCATCCTCTGCAAGATGGAAGCAGATGCCAGGAGACCCTTGTCTTGGCTCATGGAAGGGAGAAAGAACCTGCCTCAATAACTTAATCACAGAAAATGAGGTAACATATATTCTTCTGACCCCCATGGCTACCCCTGTTAACAAAGTAGACTGAATGGGGTCTGATTAGACAGTCATATACCCAGCTACAACTGGGGGGAGCAGTGCAGGTTTTGAGAATCAGCAGGCAATTTAACCATACTTCTTCATAAATAGCTTTCCCAAGAATCTTTCTTATGAAACTCGTACTAAAATTACTACCACAGGAATTCATAACAAGAAAGAGATAAAAGACATGTATGCACTGCCTTCTCTGGTGCTCCTGGGGCTTTACCGAGGGACATAATGGATCAGCTGTCGTGGTCTGATCCCATCACCCACAAAAGTTGGCAAAGAGAAAAGCATAACAACTTGCACAGCACAAGTTTTTGCACATCAGAGCTGCACAAGACCAAGAGAGTCCAGCAAGCATACAAACTCAGTCCCTGGTTCAAGTTCAGCCTGGTCACTGGCAGAGTGGTTGTAGGCTAGTCAATTAGTTGTTCTGACCACTAGCTTATTTTCCTAGCAAACCCCATGGAGACACATCACTAAGAAAGGAATTAAGCATTTAATATGAAAGCAGAAAGGAATTCAGAAACAGTTAGAGGAAGACCAAGCAACCAGTTAATCCCATCTGATACTAAGACATGCCTGGGGCTATGAGGTGGTAAGAAGAAACACAAATGCAGGCTACTTTGTGATCATCAGAGAGGAACATGTACACTGATGTGACTATATTCTCTCTCTCTCTCTCTCTCTCTCTCTCTCTCTCTCTCTCTCTCGCTCGCTCGCTCTGTCTTTGTCTCTGTCTGTGATTGTGTGTGTGTGTGTGTGTATGTATATGTGTGTGTGTGTGAAAGAAAGAGGGGAGAGAGAGAGAGAAAGAATATAAAAATGCACATGTAGGGTTCAGAAAACAGCCTTGGGTGTTGTTTCTAACCTCTCACCTTGTTTGAGGCAGGATCCCATAGGTCTGTTGTATAAGCCAGGCTAGTTAGTATGCAAACTTCCAGGGGTTGTCTTGTCTCTGTCTCCCATCTCACCATAGAAGCAGTGGGATTTGCATGGGTTCTAGGGATCTGAACTCAAGTCTCAAGCTTGCTTACTTTGCAAGAGTTCTTCCCTTTGAGCTAACTATCTCTCTAGCTCTTCTTTTTTCTTTCTTTTTTGTTCTTTCTTCTCCTTCCTTACTTCCATTCTTTCTTTCCCATCTTTTCTTCCTTCCTTTCTTTTTCTTTTTCTTTATTTCTGCATGTTTACATGTGTTTGGGTGCTCATGTATACAGATGCATGTGTATGTATATATGCATGTGGAATCCAAGGTTGATGTCAGATATCTTTCTCAATCTCACCTGTGTATTCATTGAAGCAGAGTCTCTTCCTGAGCCAAAGCCAGCAATCTTGTTGACTGTACTTTGGTTACCTAGCTTGCTCTGAGGATATTTGTTAATATAAAACTGGTAATTCTGCACAAGGGCTGGTATTGTTAGGTGAAGCCCAGAGTAGGGAATGGTTGTCCTGTGACTCTGTCCTGCTGCCCCTGGCATCATGAAGGACTTTCTTCCATCAGTGTGTTGCAGTTTACCTTCATGGCTGCTGATAAATGACCATTGAACAGCTTAAGGGAATAAGGGGTTTATTTTCTTACTGATAGTCCAGTTACAGTTCTCAGTTCAGCTTGACGGAAGAGCATGCACCAACACCAGGGCCGAGGGAACTGGCCACACCATCTCTATGTAATAGCTGAGAGAGGGAAAATCCTTACTTGCCAGACCAGCATGTCTGGCCAAGTGTACACAAGGAAGCCAACTCTCTCAACTAACTCTCTGTATTTATTCCTACCCACCATGGGCTGGGCCTTCCCAATCAGCTAGACAATCTCTTGAAGGTTTGCTCTGGGCTTAACTCAACCATTACTCTCCATGAATGTGCCCAGAGCTCAAACCCTCAACTGTCAAGTTGACACCTCTGCCTAACCATGACAATCAGTGACCTTGTATTATGTTGTCTATTGGCCAGAATAGTAAAAAGAAAAAGTTAAAATGAATTGATTTGTAATCTTAGTAAAAAATGGCTTGATTTGCCAGTATCTAACTGTATATCTATTTCTAAATACACACACACAGTGATAAAATAAGCATTATATATCATAAAAATCAAAAACTCAGTAGTACTTTATAAAAGATATTTAAAATAAGAATGAGAAACACTAAGTTATTATACAAGGTTTCCACACTACCTTTGTTTAAATGCATATCCCTCTGAGCCCTAAAATAAGAAAAACTTTCAAGTTTTTCTGCAGTATAGTATGGTCTCAGATTTCTATTAATGATGAACCACTAGCAGCTCTCAAGTACATGTTAAATGGAACAACTCCCTTTCTATCAAGGTTTTACTCTTTTCCAGTGAACTACAGTGGCGACCAGTTCCAGGACAATTGGTAGTCCACAGCAATCTTGCAATTAGCACTTGCCACCTCTTAGCCAGTTTCTCCAGGACATCATCACCACTACAGAAACCAATTCTGCATTGCCATTATGATTGAAGCCACACCTTAGTCAGTAAACTTCCTCATCAAGACATGGCTAGCCATTGCCTTGCTGGTTGTAGCATCCCTCTAAAATCAATATTGACCAATTCTGTTTGACAGAGTCATGGTTTTGGATAGAATGGTGCCACTTGGAGTAATCCACAATGGATTCATCAGCACAGGATTAGCTGATACACATTTTCCACATGATGGATGTTTTGGGAAAAGTCAGTAGAAGCATCAGTGTGTGGAGTGCAAACTGTGTTCTCCAGCAATCAGTCCTATATGAAATCAGATTTTTAATACAAAACTCTGATATTTGCTAAATTGAAACTTTGACCTCAATCAAGTGCTGATTTCACCAGGGATAAATGAGGAGGAAAATGTATTTGATTCCTCCTAAGCTTGTTCAAGCAAACTGAGGTCATTATGTGACCCCCATACAAATAAATACTTTGTTAAAGGGAAGAATCATTTGGCTCTAATTCTTCATGTATAATAGCTAAATACATAGCCAAGGTAAAATAGAACACTAGCTATGCTCTTTCTGTTTGTTGAAAATTCATTGGGGAATGTTAGAGAAAGTGAAGGCTCAAGTATCTCAAGGCTAAACTGCTAATTACAGGAAACTAATTATCTTAAAATTCAATCCCAACCTTGACCTGCCACATGATGTCATTCTAACAAAGACTCTGGTTAGGTTATTTTATTGTTTGACATGACATATTTCAATATAGAACATGATTTCACCCTAACAGAATGCAATGCTACTCAAGGTAGGCACACACTCAAACACAATGAGATGGGGAGAAAAATAATGAACAGATCTCCGAAGTTGCAATAACATGATTTGAAAGATACTTGCATATAAATTGAAATGCTAAAGAAAAGCTGAAACACTTTTTGGAAACATCAAACTAAATTGTTTGTCACTGATTCGGTTTTCTGCCACTGTAATAGTTACCTTATAAGACAGATTTATGAAAAGAAAAAGTTTGTTCTGGATCACACAGTTGTCATTATGTAATGAATTAGTTACATTCATCCTAGGCCTTTGTTGAGAGAAGCTCACCATAATATAGATTGTGGTATAGTAAATCTACCCACATTGTGGCAGAAATGAAAGTGAGAGGAAGAAAAGACATCAACATCCTTTTAATCCTTCCAGGTCATTCTAGTGACACAACTCCCCAACAAGGGTCCCCATTAGTTGAAAGTACTATCATCTCCCAGAAGTTCCAAGCTGAGGACTAAGCCTTTCAGACACAAGTTGTAGGGAACATTTTACACTCAAACTCCACTTCTTTGTGTGACAAGTAGTTGTGATTTCAGGGCAGGAAGAGCAGAAGAGCAGTAGACCCCTGCACAGTGACTTTACCTCCTATGTCATGAGAAGCAAGCAAAGTACAGCAGTACATTTCACACGTTAGGGAAGACCTCTCTGAAGTTGTTAAATGAAAATGAGTTGGAGGTTACTTTTTTCTTGTTTTAGCTTAATGAGGTATTTGAACACACATTCTCAATGGATTCTTAAATATGCAAAGCAGTCGAGTGCGTCTTAGTCCATTTAGGTTGCTTTAACAAATACCAATGAACCACATTAACACCACTGTTCTCAAGGCTAGAAATTCCAAGCCTAAAGTATTAACAGATGTAGTACCTGGATATGTCCTCAAGTGATAGAAGAGGTGAGAGAACTCAATGGAATCACCGTATCTGAAATTATGGCTCTTCTCCCTTCATACCCAATCATCTTTAAAGACTGCATTTCCTCCAAACACCACCACACTGAGTATTGTGCTTTTGCATATGAATTCTGGATCACCCAAACATTCAGTCCAAAACTGTTTGCTAAAACAAGTGTGGAAAGTGGAAGAAGTGATGAAGAGACCTCCGTGTGTGTGTGTGTGTGTGTGTGTGTGTGTGTGTGTGTGTGTGTGTGTTGGGTTTCTATTAGCATGTGAGTAGTTAGTTGAATTGCCTTGGTTAAATTACCTGTTTCGGCTAAACCATTCATGACAAGGAAGGCAAGCAGATTACAATCCTTGCTTCGCACAAATCCTGAGTGAGGGCTAATGCCACTTTTCAAAGTCCAAGTAGACAGCAGAACATGAAAACAAACACTGCTGTTCTCTATACCAGTGGACACTGGTATCTTCCAGATGCTAAGTCAAGACACACAGGTCTAGAAAAACATACTTGAAATAGACAAAATGACTCATTTCTGTAAACTCAGCACTTTGGAGACGGAGGCAGGAATGTTGCCGTTAGTGTGAAGTCAACCTAAGTGACATAATGAGACACTGACACCCCCCCCAAAAAAGGAGAAGACAGAAAAAAGAACAGGAAGAGAATGAGGAATCTCAATCTCAGTCTCAATCTCAATCTGAATGTGTGGAATTACAGTTAAAGAGTGGATGGACATGTACCAAATATACTCTGTGATTAAAATGTAAACTAAGTACAGCATGATGAGTAAGATAATTAAATCAGCATCTAGAGTGCCAAGAATGATCTTTAAAAATGAGAAATATTTTTAAAGACGTGAATATTTGTGAATTAGTCTTCATAATTCTTTTAATTACAGAGAAATATTTAAGTTTTGCTTGTGATTTCTTGCTTATCATGGAGGTAAGGGAAGGGAATTAGCTTAAGAAAGCACTTTGTTCTGACCTGCCGCTAAAAATACATAGCAGTAAATACATCAACCATGGATAAATATTACCAGAAATGCACAAAACACAACTATGTTTACTGGAAGCAATACACAGGTGGCTATTCTGTCACTAAGTTGGGAGATTTTGCCATACCATGCAGATTATCTGCACATTCAACTCCCAAAACTTACCCTCTCAATGTGTGCTGAAGGTCTTCTTGCCCAGGGAGTTCATGGGGGAGTTGCTTTCCTGGATTATCCTAGGTGCCCTAGCCCTCATAGCCCCATATCATGGCAGCATGCATGTCTTTGCATCTAACTGCCCAGAGATGGAGGACATAAAGGATGATCCTGTGGCCAGGATCTGCTTGTGGCTCCTGTCACTTCTGCCCACACCTACGCCACAAGCTAAAACCCAATTCCATTGCCACATCTGACTCTGAGAGACTGAAATGTTCCTTCATAATGGAGGAAAGTTAAAGATATTCTCCAAACTGTCACAATGTATTTCCACCATGATTAGGCTAGATGGGGTTAATAAACTCTTTTTAGGTAGGAAATTACGTGACTTTTAGGAAGGACGGGAATAAGGATACTATCTGAAAAGAGAAGCAAGCTAATGAACCTGATTTGCTCCTAAGGCTTTTTATGTACATGTAAAAGCACAACCTTAGGCTCCATAAATAAATGCAGATGATATATGTCAACTAAATGTAAAAGTGAAAAATTAAAAAGAAACATATCAAAGAAAGTGAATTCCAAAAATAAATAAAAAGAAAGAAAGGGAAATGGAAAACATAACATTTTACTGCAACCTGTGAGGCCTTTACCAGAATGAAAACAGAGAATCAAAGCCACCAGGATAAGACTGAAGAGACAGCACCATACACAAAATACACCAGCTATATAATGTGCAGGCAAAACCCTCAAGAGAAGAGGTTAAGTAGGGTGAGCAACCTAAGTGATGTATTAATTTTGTAAAAACAGCATATTGGGGCCTGGCAGGATGCCTTAGCAGATAAGACACCTGCTCACAATGCCCAAAAGCTCATATGGTGAAAGAAGGTGACTGACTTCTGACCTCCACCTGTACATCATGGTATGAATGTTCTCTCTCTATTTTCATAAATATATTAGAAATAAAGATTAAAGTTTTAAAAATGAAAGAAACAAGAAACATGATGATGCATCTGTCTTTCTGCACCAGTATTTGCTAATCACAGCACAGCTCTGTGTGAAGAAGCTGTGGCATTTCTCCTAAAAGCCAAGCATCCCATATTCATGAATATCTTCTGTAACAGACAGTGATCCTCTCATAGAAACTCTTATCACTTTCAGCATGGTAGATAAGCAATAAGACAATCTGATGCACATTGATGACAGAAATTCTCAGCAAACATGGAAAAAAAAGGTTTCTTGATCTGAAATAAAGCATCTTTATTTAAATAAAACTGCTAAAATTGTATTTAACAGTGAAATATTGAAGATGTTGTATCCTTGGGAAATAAAGCTTGAATTTGTACTTTTATTGTGTCTCAACACACACTGGCTGTTTTAATTAACCCTTGTCTCTGAGAAGATGAGACAGAACAGTAGGGACAGTGCAACCAGAAGGCACCCATGTCTCAGGCCAGCTCCCACGGGATTATGACACTTTCTGGTGCACCTTCTGATAAGTGCTGGGACCTAACCCCTTTGATTTGTCATTTTCTCCCAGAGATCCCATTATTTTCTAATAATATATCACACTTCCCTTTCATCATCACTTTTGAGCAATTTTCATGAAGCAATGAAACAGCTAGTGTGTCCCAAGGACTGAATTTGTTTGTGGAATCTCACTAGTGAAGTGAGTAGCAGGGTCTTCTGAAATGTGCATATACACTATTGTGAAATTCTAGCACAGATCAGTGCTTAGCAGTCTGGAGATAACACATATTTTTTGGTACCTAACATGACACATCTGACTAATGGTAGCACCTAGGACTATTACGTGAATGAATGAATGCAACCAGAGTGCAGCATGGAAGAGATCATCAGACTTGCACCATTATAAAAAGTAGAAAATCTTCCCTAAAAGAGAGAAAAATAATATGTGAGAAATAAGGCGACAAACTTGACCCCATGCTGTCTGTGATTCTGAATGTGAAATTGGCCTTCTCTGAATGCCATAGTTTCTACTACTACAAAATGTCCCTTTGAAATGCCCCTAATGAGGGGATGGTAGGGCAGAGGAGAGAAGGAAGCTGGGATGAAAACTCAATATGCTTGTAAAAGTAGAAAGAAAAGGTGCTGGACAGGTAGCTCAGAGGTTAAGCCTCTGCCTTGCATGGGAAGGTCCTGAGTTCTGATCCTAGACCCCAGGTATAGACGCCGGGCGGAAGCGGGGGCGGCCTGCGTTTCTGGTCCTGGTAGGGCGGAGCCTGTGAATCCCGGGGCAGAATAAACAAGGAGGAGGTGGAGGCGGTCCATGGTGGTTCCCGAATTCGCTCGCGGTTATACACATACATACACACGCGCACACATGCACAATTGAATAAATAAAAAAAATTTTTTAGGTAGAAAAAAAATTAATTAAAAAAAGAAATGCCCCTAATGTGAGATTCCATTACAGATTACAGAACATGATGGTGGTTGCCACAAACATAGCTGCATTTTCTCAAGTGCTCAGCAAGGGGTGTTCTCAGTGGTATACATAGTAGCACTGATTGTAATGAAAAGCCAAAAATTTATTTCCTTCTCAGTTGTAAAGCAAAGGCAGCTCCTGGGAAAGTGGATGCAGCACATACAGCTTTGTGGTTATTACCAACAACTTGAAAGAAAAACACACAGTTTTGTGGTTATTCCCAACAACTTGAAAGAAAAACTCTTCAAATTCCTCCCTATAGCACACTATAATCTAGCATGAGAATCCTGGAAACTGGAAACAAAAGAAAGAATGTAGTCACTAGAAATATGTAGATAAACTTAGGCTTTGCATAATGCATTGGTATATTGCTCAGATGAATGAATTATGATACAGTCATGTGGGAGACAAATGTGAAAGTGTTTTGCACAAACTGCAACAGTGACTGGTGGTGTTTGCCTGAGATTTATTTAATGAAGCGACAGTGGTTGTATATGGATGCTGGCTTCAGGAATCATCAGTAAGAAAAGGAAACCAATGCTTTAAAGAAATAAAATCAGAAGGGCTGGAGAGATGGCTTCGGAGTTAAAACTCTGCCTCACAAGCAGAAAGTCCTGAGTATGGATCCCAGGTCCCACACCAGGCTGAAATGACGGCAGTCTGCACTTCTGGCCTTCATGGGCAAAGCCTGGGAAATCCCAGAGGCAAGCAAGAAGGAGATAAAAGCAATCCAGGATGATTCCCAAAGTCACCCTTGGTTCTCCACAGGGACACACACACACACACACACACACACACACACACACACACACACACACACGAATGAATGAATAAAGTTTAAAAAAATGAAATCAGCTCTTACTTAGAATGTGCAAGGTTCTAAGTTCAATCCCCAGCATGAAAAAAAAAATCCAGTGCTATCTTTTTAAGCTTGTGTCTGTAGAATTAAGCATAAATGAAAGTACTGAAAACCCCAAATGTCAGTGACACAGATGCTAATATCACATTCCTCTCCAAGAGTGTCTACAATGTGAGAGTCACAGCCCTTCTATTTGATGTCCATTTTGATGTCCATTCTGGCTGCAGGCACCAAGTGACCTTTATGTTCTGTGATGGCTGCTGAACATCCAGAATTGAAACACAAAAGGATTGGTCAAAACAGAAGCTTGCAAGTTTGGCAGCGGTTAATTCTTGGGCAACCATGGAGCCCACACTAGAGGACTGCAGAGGAAGTATATGACCACTTCACTTCATGACAGATGAGTTCAGGATCCCTGAGCTCTGTGGGGAAAGGGAAAACACCCAGTGTCCTGAGTCAGCTGTGCAGATGGTGTGGTTGTCTAGGCCCTTGCTGGAACTTCAGAAGTTCCAGCACTGTGAATCCTGTGGGAATTGTAGGTGGACTGAGACAGGCCAAGGGAGACAGCTTCTTTACTCATCCTGCTGACATTATGACTATCCTAATCATTACTTATCACAGGCCACATCTTAATTAACAACTTTGTATCATAGGTTACTTGTGAGCTATATGAATTTCATCTTTTGTAAATCTTGGAGACTACCCACCACTCACTCAATTATGGCAAGAAAAAATCTAAAAGCATGCTAACTTAAGAGTGTGTATTTTGGGGAAAGGTAAGTTTGAAAAAAAGCTTTTCCATAGTCCCCCACCTCTTTTTGGGACTCCACTGCTGGCAGTGAGCTCCCTCCTATGTGTTTCAACAAAGCAGCCACAGGGTTTTCCACACAGGGATAATCCCTCCTCACCCATTTCTCCCATTGATTTTTATCAATACAGACCATACAAAAGAGCCTTGTTGCTAAACTTAAAAGATGTGGAAAACAAATAGATGAATAGATAAGAATGAAAAAATAAAATAAATTTAAACATAAGAACCAAGGATTATATATATATACATACATACATACACACATAATTTATAGTCTAACAAAAGGAAATACTGCAGACCTCAAGTTATGTGAACATAGTGGCAAGAACTAGAAAGCTAATGATTTTGAAAAAGAATGACAGGAGGAAAACTTCACTTTCCACCTTAACACCTCAAAAGATTTTTTTGAGAACCATCACAGCTGGTAGGTAGGCATGAAAACACGGACGTCCTCGGCAGTGTCCAGGGGACTCTCAGGACTGGAATCAGCATGTGGCTAGAGCATTCAAACAAAGGACAAAGTGGACAGAGTCACCGGGGAGATTCAACTTCTCATCATCTGGCTAAACCCAACTCCAATTTCCATCATTATCTACAAAATAAAATTAGTAAAATTGAATTTAAATAATATAGATAAGAAACATCTCTGTTTTCCTTTTACTAAAGCAATTTCAAAAAGATTTCTAATACCCTGAAGTTGGAGATCTCTTCTATGATGTCATTTCCTAAACATCTTCCAACTGCCTTCATCAGAAGAGGTCCATGCTAAGGAAAACACTTTCATCAAGTCAAGGTCCAAGCTATTTATCATGGCAACATTCCAAAGACTAGCAAGTCAAGGGGAAGATTGTTTGGAACACAAAATTAAAGGAAACATTATAGTATTAAGAGCCACTTTAATGTACTTTTGAATTTAGAAAAACATCCATCTCAAGGTTGCTTGACTTTTTAAAAAAGTCCTATGCTCATTTCATGCACAGTGAAATGTGTGTCCAATACAAATTAAGCACAACTTTTTTATTGCATTATTGACTGATTTGATATGAGGTAACCATTTAGACTTAATTGCCTTACTCTGAGAAAGCCCTGGGGGAAAGGCAGTCATGAGCATACTTACTTCAAACTACTAAAAACTTCAAACAGAATAATTTCGATTTTGCCTTGAAATGTGATTAGTTGGCTCAAATAGGCCTATGCCTTGTTTCTGTATCTAAAAAAATCTAAATTCTAATTTTCACAACTTAAAAGGAATCATCCGAAGTTTACCCATATTTTGACAAAACATTCCTCAAATAAACATCATAGTTGATAATCTCCCAGACTTTATAGTAAGATCAACTATGCAGACAACTCTCAAAGAAGTTTTTCACACAATTCCATTCACATAATTCCATTCGTTCAGATTTCTTTGAAGTAAATGTGGTTCGGGGAAAAGAAAAGAGAAGGTGTATTTCAAATGCTGATAAATAGAAACTTTTGCCTGGCTTAATAGTTGGGCCTATTTTAATCTCAGTAAGTTGTGCTGTTGCCCCTATGTCATTTAAGGAAGTATAGCAGATGGGTCTTAGCAATGTAAACTGGTAGGTGTTTTCCAGAGGCACTCAGTATATGCTGGCTCCAAAGACACCTGGTCATGCTTATCCATGTGCTGGCCTCTAAGGAGGCCTGCTCCCAATAGACATCAGGACGACTGTCAACACACCTCTCATACCTATGAATTCCTTACTGACTTCTGACAGCAATGCCAGCTTCTAGGTTTTTGAAAGGTTAGCTCTGCAACAAATGTCTACAAATTCAGTTCAGCAGTGTAAGTAGCAAAAACCCATTAAGTGCCTCTCATCTGCTTTCTCCCACCCAGAAGTTTTTGAATTTTGACACCTGGCCATTTGATTTGAGTCCTACTGTGAACGTAAGATAGCTACCATTCACATTGCTCACCCTGTCACCAATATCCTTGGCTCCAGTTTCAAATAGCATCTTTATGTGACCAAATGAAACAGCAAAGAAAACCAGACACGTCAACACTGTAACTGGTGCATTTTGGATTATTAATCATGGTTGGCAGAATGGTTCTGCTTTCAGATTGAAAATGACAATATGTATATTATACACTACTATGGATCCCCAAGGCATTTCTCCTCTAAAATTAAGTGGGCATTCTGGAAAAAAAAATACCGTCGGTTTGTGTTCAACAAGCCTGTCCCATTTGCTGTATGAATTAAGTAGGATATTCCCTCTGCTGCTCAGAAAAGCAGAAATTCTCCCACACTAGAGTTAACAACTATTTTTGTTATTACTTGTAGACTCAGAATCTGTCTTTCAAAGAAACAAAGGATTAATTTTAGTGAGATGCTTTTCCAGAGATGCAATTTTGAACTGTACTGTATCCTACACCTAAGTAGGAACCTATTTCCGTGTGGGAAGTGACTCTTTTAACTAGTTTAAAAAGGTTTTTCACAAATTCAACTGACAACTTCCACTTTCAACAAGTGAGAGGGAGCCTTAGGAGAGGTGGGAGGAGGGACAAAAGAGAAAAAGGAAAAAAAAAAGAGGAGGAGGAAGAGGAAGAAGAGGAAAAGGATGAAAGAAAAGGAAGAGGAGGATGAAGGAAAGGAGGAGGAAGAGTAATAGGAAGTGTTCTCACTCTCCCTCCGCCCGTGTGTGTGTGTGTGTGTGTGTGTGTGTGTGTGTGTGTGTGTGTGTGTGTGTGTTTGCAGTTCTGTCCAAACATGAAGTCGTTTTCTGCATGGCTTCCTCTGGAGGATTGACAACCTCTTGCAAATCATGAATCCAAAAGACACTGACAACTGAAAAATGAGAATGCTAACCTTGCAGGCAGAGCGGTCTGCAAAGTGTGGGGCCCGGACTTTCAGGCTGCAGTGGATAGCGCGCGCTGCGAGGCCAGCACACAGGGTAGGATGCCCAGCCAGGCGGGCAGACGCGGGCCGCATAGTGCTGGCATGTGCGGATCTCGCTCAGTGGCGGGGAGCCAACCCCCAGCGGATCCAGAGGTTACCATGGCTGCTCTGTGTGTAAGGACGCGTGAATGGCCAGCGCACCGCCCTGGGAGCCAATCGGCGACAAGCAGATCCGTTGCCATGGCTACACGGTCTGTTAGGGCCGCGCAAGTGCTGGGACCGCAAAGGCTCCACCAGGCTGCCCTGGCCCGGGCTCCGGAGAAGACCTATCACTGAGCGCCTGGCGACAGTGTCCCACACGGACCCGGTTCCATGAACACCCACCATGAACCGAAAGAAATTGCAGAAAGTGACAGAAACCTTAATTAAGAATTGCAAGCATTGTGAGTAAGAATCTAGAACTGGCTGAGCCAGACTTCTGATCCAGCTCTCCTTCCCTCCCAGTGCTGAAGTCTTTGTTGTGCCAGTGAGCCCACGAAGATCCCTCAGAGCTTACGCCCTAGGGAAAAATTTGGAAAAGAATTCCATTCTAGGAAGTTAGCTCTTTGGGGGAATTGGGGGGGGGGCGGGTATCGGATTTCAGGATCGTCAGGACTCAAGAACATGTGACTGGTGTGCCTATACTGCCTCGCTGCATTCTCGGTCCTTTCCTTTTACCTTATAGAAGAGACAGGATGTGTGCTTTCAAGACATGTGGTTTTAGCCTCAAACTGATAGGAAAAGATGCTAAAAAACACCATTCCCAAGAATGCAGCAGAACCAGTTAACCATAGCCTCCTTTCAAACTCTTTCTAAAGCAAAACAAGTTGGCATTTTAAGTTCTGAAAGTTTACCAAAAATGATCATCTTCAGAAGAGATGAGTTAAGTGCTTCAAAAACAGGGATTTCAAAGCAAGGAGATCTGTTAAGAAACCACAGTACTCTGCAAACCCAAACAAAAGGGAAAAAAACCTGCTCCCCACTTCAGATGTCCACTCACTACGAGGCTTAGTGGGTTGAAAGGAGAGCCTGGAATGTTTGTCAAAAATATGTGCTCTGTTTAAAAAGATGGTTGTAGACCTCTGAAGGTCACCTTGAGATTGTATTCAGACTGAAAGAACTGTACTTGGGCTAAAAAGCCATAAAGGTGGTTTCTATGAGAAAGATATGTCTGGTGTACAAATTTAAAAGTAGTCTGTTGATTAAAAAGCTACTGGTCACTTGAGGAAATAGAAATCATTCTCAAAACATCCCCATGGCATTAACAGACAGAGTGAACATGTATTCATGTAGTGCTGGAAATAACATATAGTATCTTCCCATCCTTAGTATCTGGTGTGTTGAGTAAGAAATGCTATTTTTGATGCTGCCAGAAATAAAAATTGTGGCATGTATGAGCATCTCAGAGGAAGGGATCTGTAATTTAAGGTGCTGTTTGAACAAGATTTTGCTCTGTTGTTTTTCTTAACACATTTTAATTTCTGGGGAAAGACCAGATATTCCTAAAATACTATAAACATTCTTGTCAGATACTCAGAAACAATGTAATAACTGCTGTACACAGAACTGGCTCTTATTTAATCTGCTCAGTAAACTTGTAATGCACTGCAAACTAACATTCTGTGAGTAATTGAAAGGGAAGTGCTTTTCTTTCATTTCGTGCTTGTATACAACTCTGAGGATGAAGTAGAGGGTCTCCTATGTGTAAGGCAAACACTAGACCACTGAGCTATACTGTAGTTCTGATAAGTGTATATTTTAAGTGACAAATAAAAATATGCCCAGAAAACAGCCAACTCTTGATTTCTGCTCTTACACAAAGAACTTGAACTGTGCACTAAAATATTTGATTATTACTATAAAGTAAATGGTACTACATTCTGAAATAATTACCAGTCTTGGACAATTTAATCATTTCAAGTTTCTTTAAATAGAGGATGCTAGTCTAAGATCAAATTTCTTTTTATTTGCCATATGATGATATAATGAATGAAATAGCTATATTGCAAACCAGAGCAAAAGAGCCTTCAGCAATTCCTTAGTCAACCTCCCATCTAGAGAAGGGACCTTTGAACACAGAGCATTCTGCAAAGATGCAAGTCATTCTACGATTTCCCTTAAAGTCATGCAATATTATACTCTAAAAGCTAAGACTTCTGAAAATTCAGCAAATAAGTTTCACTTATACATCCCTTAGGTCTCTTAGGTTACAAATTCATATTTATTTAATTTCTATTTCAATAGAGATAGAAAAAAATGGTTAACTACCATCCTCTCTTCCACCATCTTAACATATCAACAAAGTGTGTCTTTCTTCACACAAATGCCTCTACCTCATCTGCTAACAACTCTTTACTTTAAGAGCTTTGCATGTACTTGTGTTGCTAGGGGAGCAGGATTTATGTCCAGCTTCTTTTGTTTGAGAGGATTAAGGCAGATTTTACTAGAGGAGAGAAAAGATGCAACTCATGAACCTAGAGTCCGTGAAGGGCAAGAGAGTCAAGAAGAACTCATGGAGTCCAGACATGGAATCCATGAGGGATAAGGGAGCCAGAAAAGAAATCACAGACATGAGGGGCAAGTGAACCCATGAAGAACTCACAGACCTAGAATCTGTGAGGGGCAAGTGAGCCAACAATGGCTTTCCTGCACTTTAATTTTTCTCCTAAAAGCTAGTTCTAAAAATCAGAAATTACTTACAGCCTATCATGATATGTGATAGAAGCATGATTTCTTCATGCTTATGTGACTGTCTTCTCCTCTGCACATACAGGTTTTATACTTGTAGTTTTGCCTGGGTTTGAAATAAAATTTCCCCATCTTTCACACTCATTTCTCATTTAAATGTTCTTAAAGCCAAACAATAATAACTCTTTGACCTACAGAACTCAAATGGCAGTTGTAAAGTAGATAATTAACTCAGTACTTAATTAACATCGCCCTTTATGCAATTATGCATTCGTGCATGTGTTTAAACATATCCTTTAAGTGAAATGTCCCTCCTCCAAAGAACTAGCAAATAAATTCTCACAAATTTTCAAAGGAGAATTAAACAGGAATCACATACAGTTATAAACATACTTAAAACATCTTTATTGGAAAATAATAGGTGATTCCAGTTCTAAAATTCTGATCTATGAATTAAGTAAGATAATCATTACAAAGGCTTCAGTATACTGATGTTTTTGCAATAGAAAGCTAATTTGCAAATATCATCAACATCTAGAAACAAATGCTAAGCTACCAGGCCTAAATTCTTTCATTCTCATTGTGAATCAGATTTCTACCAACTTGGAAGATTAGACTCTGGCACCATCATCATTATTCAAGTTACTTAACTAATATCTTCTCTCTACCTAAACATGACAGAACTTAGGGGAATGTACCTTCTGCCGGGGAATAATATAATGTCAACATCATCTTTCATTAACTTGAGGGCTGTGAATTAAAATGGGGAGATGGGTAGAAACACAAGAAAAATATGATGTTGAACATGTGAACTTAATACAAAATGCAGGTTAAAACTTAAAGATTAGAAATATACTTTTTATTACATGTCAATTTTGTTCTTCTGCAGTTAATAAATTTGAAGTGAACTGTCTTATAAATCTTTTCTATAACTTGGTGGGAGAAGCAGCAGAGCGGCCAGGGACAGTCATTGGACTGGATCGTAATGCGTTTCGGAACATCTTGCATGTGACATTTGGAATGACAGATGACATGATTATGGACAGAGGTGAGACATACATACCTGTTAGATTGGTCAAACCAACTGTAATTGGAAAAGAAAGTTTACAGTTTGGTCATAGTCCTAAAAGAAATCTCAATGCTCAACATTTCTCAATTCACCTGAATATAAAGTTTTGATCTTCAAGAGTTCATAGAGTTCACCTTCCATTTTTTGAAAAAGGATCAAGTCATATTGAGTAACTAAGTTTCCCTAACTTCACACAAAAGGCTCAAATTATTTCTACCTAGAAAGCATAAAAAATCAAATTCTTTTGAGAAGATGTTTACATTTCCTCATGTAGTATTAACTTACCTTGAGTAACAAAGATATAAAACCAAACAGCTTATATCAATGTGCTTAACATATCAAATATGATTAGCATTGGTGTATTTCATATACCAGTATAATTTAATTACTGCACATTTCCATATGTGGATTATTTTGTTTCCACAGAATATGAGGGAAATTGAATATGTAAGTGTGAGTTTTCTGAGGTTCAGTGTAGTTTCCTCCTTTGTCAAATGAGTACATTGCACCATTGGATCCTGATTGGAGCAATACCAAATTGATGGATCACTGAGGCTTAAAATGTGTCTTAAATACTACATCATATCTCTGTTTTTAGTATTCCGAGGGTTTGATAAAGACAATGACGGTTGTGTGAGTGTATCAGAGTGGATTCATGGACTATCACTGTTTCTTCGGGGCACTTTAGAAGAAAAAATGAAATGTAAGTGTGAAGTCTGCTATATCCAGAACCAGACCTCAAAACCAGAGACTCCCCCTCCTGACAGATCTCCACCAGAGATCCCATTCTGTAGGATAGCCAGAGATCCCACCCTAAAGCCAGAGATCATACTATAGCCAGAGACCCAACCTGATAAATCTGTTACTCTGATAACTGATCAAACTCCAAATCCCTTCTCCCTGCACCCCAACTGAAAAGCTTGCACCCTAGGCTCCACGTGAGCAGCCATTGCCATCTGGATGCTGCTGCCTCACTGGAATAAACTGCAATGTCGATGAAACTTGGTTTATGTTCTATCTCCCACCCCTGCTCCTCTTTGCTCTTTTTTCTTCCTCTCTTTTTCTAACAAAGTCTATCCTGTTGGTATGTACACCTTGATTATCATGGCTGATGTGATCAAGACACTGTCCCCTGGATAGCCAATATGGTGCATCATGGTTGGTTGGTGTGAATCCTCACTGACTTTTTATGTGGAGCAAATTTAAGGAAATAAGGAACGAAAGACCAGTGATTAAAAGGAAAATCAAGCAGTTCTGAGAAGTGTCTCGTAGCTCAGACACTACATTCTAAGAACATTCACACACTAAGCAGCTTAAACCTCTCAAATTCCAAATATTAAGCTAGAGAACACTGATTCTTTAAATAATTCTCAACTAATTCTAGCGAACTCTGCTGGCTGGTTCAATGAGTTTTCAATACTTGAATCAGTTTTCCTTATAATTTCAGCTCAAAACTGTCCATAGGAGTGAGTGCTCCCATTCACACCTTTTCGTAGCTGGAAAGGTTGATAATATTCTCCAGTGTGCATTAGAGTTTGGGTGAAGTGGGCTGCACCAAGGCACAGGGTGCTGAGGAAGCAACAAGATTAGCCTTGGGCCTGGACACCTCCTCAGAGGAAGCTTTGGTTAATGAGAACTCACAATCCCTTGTGTTTTTAAGATTGTTTCGAAGTGTTTGACTTGAACAGTGATGGCTATATTTCTAAGGAGGAGATGTTCCACATGCTGAAGAACAGTCTGCTCAAACAACCTTCCGAGGAGGACCCCGATGAAGGGATTAAGGACTTGGTTGAAATAACACTTAAGAAAATGGTAAATATGAGTGCTTTAAAGTTGTATATTGAAATGCATAGGCCATCTATGAGCTAGAAATGAAAATTCAAATAACGATCATTTTCAACTTCCTGTTTGATTAAATAAAACTCTTGAATTATGCTCACTACTATAATGTCAGATTTCCTTTTTGGCTGTAGGTATAGCTCAGTGGCAGAGTGCTTGCTTAGTCTGTGTGAAGACTTAGGCTCCATACCCACTATACTCCAATGCAAACTACCACTCTTTATAATTTTCTGATTTAATCTCTCATTTTTCAAGTACAACACATAACTGAAAAGTTTGCATTTGCACATGTGTCACATGTTTATTATGTGTTTACTAAACTACATGTTTAGTAAACTACATGTTTACTAATGCTCACTCCTCAGGACCACGATCATGATGGGAAGCTTTCATATTCAGACTATGAGAAAGCTGTAAGAGAAGAGAACCTCCTCCTGGAAGCCTTTGGTCCATGCCTGCCTGACCCAAAGGTAACGCTGCTGTTGCTGACCCAAACATAATATGATCTGGGAGGACCAATCCAAAACCTCTCAGTTTGTGCTAATAGACCAGGGCAATCCCACTCACCACAGAGAATATATTGAAGTTTAGAAATGCTGCCATGAAAGAACTTTGCTTGTCCCATGGTACTATTACATTATATTTTTTCATTCATGAACTCACTCATTCATGTTGAGAAGAACTAATGAGGCTCAATGTGTGCCAAAAGCTGAGATGAAAGGTTCAGCAGTTGCTCTCAAGGGCAAAAACTAACATGAAATCATTGCACAAGAGTGTGATAAGTATTATAATGTCTAACGCCCAGCATTGTATATCAACTGTGGCAAACAAATGTCAGAAGCACAGTATGCATATCAACTAGTTTATAGTTGAGGAAATTTGGTTAAGAGAATTCAGGCAGTTTCTCTCATTAATCAGTGAAGTAACCTGGGTGTCCAGATGCCATATCCCATAGAGACTCAAGGAGAGCATAACAGTAAGTGGGAAGAGGGACATGCACATCATGTGATCCACTGGGGAAGGTAGGAGAGACAAGAAAGACATACACAGAGAACTGGAGTTCAAACGTGCACACGGGGAAAGTAATACAAACAAAAGGAGGGGATGCAGGAGGGAGAAGGAAAGTGAACAAGTTTGTCTTAGAAGAGAAGTTGGCATCCAACAGGCTAGAGATGAGGGAGGCAGTGCCCAGAAAGTATTTCATAGTTTTGTGTCTTCGTGGAAGGTAGAGGGTTTATGCAGGGGGAATTATGCAAGATACTGAGCTTAAAACCCAAGTATTGGGCTTAGAATATAGTCAACACTGACTAACCAGTGATTCACAAACACAGGAAAATGCATTTGCCACGTGACCCTGTGTCCACAAACTTTGGTGGAAGAGGATCTTGCTTTGTTCTGCTCCTTTTGAAATCCTTGCTAAATCCAGTACTTTTACCTTACAGAGCCAGATGGAATTTGAAGCCCAAGTATTCAAAGATCCACATGAATACAATGAGGTGTGATTTCCTAAACATATTGTTTCCTGTGAGTACAAATGGAGACAGACACATGGTTCTTTCATTCTACAGAGCTCAGAAAGACAGCGTTCAAGTGTGTGTTTGGTGGTGAGGATATGATTCATAGACATTTATCAGTAGTGCAGGACAAGAGTAATACACACCGAAGACAAACAGCTCCTCATCAGCACTGGGTTTGGCAAGAAAACTTAATACGGCTAGAAGTCTTCAGCACTATATGATCTATATGTTGAAACACATACTTGTCAGAAAGCCTCCAGATTAATCAAGTGCATGAACAAATTATATAGTCAATTATGAGTACGAATAGTTTTCTGTCAGAAAGAAGATGGACATGTTTTGGAAATCATTAAAGCTGCTGGATTTCTTTCACAATGATAACAACTGAAGATGCATCAGAGGAACAATGACATTGGTGCTAGCACTGAAACCTGGTAGGCACAGGAGGAGGTAGGAGAAAGGGAACCCAGCCCATTTTTCCTCTGATATGTGAGGCTTTCCCTCACCCACCCTGTCAGCAGCTGAGCATCTGAAGGTGAGGATTTTCTCCACATAGGTCTCCTATCTATCACAGAAGCTAGTCCTCTGCATATTGATGATCCTTGGTGCTGTGGGCTGGATTAAAATCTGAAAAGTGCAACACAAGAACATCCACTCCCAGGGAGCAGAAAAGAAGCCTGTTTTGGTTCTAGGGTTTGGTGGGTGCATGGGCCCTGCTGACAGCTAATCTCTGTGTGATGGCAGATGCAAAAGCCCCTCGGTCCTCCTCCCAAGGTCACTCTGCTCCAATCTTGCTGGAGGTCATAGTCCTATACTGCCTGGATTCCCAGAATACACCCTCTTTCCAGAGATCATGTCATGTTAGATCGTTATCACCTTCCATCTGTGATATGCTGAAGACCACAGCAGGTAGTGTTGGCATAGTGTAGACATGAGAAACACAGGACTCTTGGGGCCACCTTCTGCTCTTAATGAATATGGGAGCAGCTGAGAGAGTTACAACTTGGTGCCTACGCCATGTGAGACACTTTAGAGGCCAACTGGAAAAGCACATTACTTTTAGTTCTGCTACTTATGCATTATGAAGTCTATGCAAAGATCATGCTGCCTAAAAAAAACTGTATCTAATAAATGGAGCAAATAAGCAGTCCTGTGAAATAAACTGTGCTGATATAGACAAGCTTTGACTGAATCATTCTATTTACAAAGGTATAAATAATGGAATGCATAATATGTTTATATTTTCATCTTTATTGGGAGATAATGACCAAGGTGTGCACAATGTGTATGTATCTATAGTGAAACAAATTGTCACATGAAGCTAATTAATGTATCAGTTACTACACATAGTTATTCTTTCTGTTTGGGGCACAATTTGCCTTTAGGCAAGTTTCAAAAGCTAATGCCACGTTGACCATCTCCAGAGTGTACTCATGTTGAAGAAGAGACACTTAGAATGCCTTAGCTTACCTCTTCCTTCTCCCATCCTTTATCCATTGTCCCCCACCATTTGACTTTCTGCTGCTGTGAGTTCTTTGCCTTAGATTCACATAAAAATGAGCTCCTATGGCATTCATTTTCCTGTGTGAGGCACACTGCATTTACTATAATGTCTGTTCTGTAAAGCACACTACTTACCATAACGTGTTCCTGGTGAGGCTCACTGCACTTACTGTAATGTCTTCTGTGTGAGCCACACTGCACTCACCAAAATGCCTGTGCACTTATTTCATTGTACCACAATTGTTTCTGTATCACAGCTACTGTGAACAATGTTGAAATAGTTATGGACACAGATGTGTCTATCATGCAGACATAGTTTCTTTCGGATATAAAACCTAGAACTAAGGTGCCTGTCAGGCATGTGGCAGTTCTACCTTCAGTTTGTCACAATAACTTCAGTAATAGCTATACTAATTACACTCTCACCAATGAGGGGTATAAGTAATCTTCTTTTTTCTATAAATTATCAGTACATGTTATTCTTTGTCTTTTTTATAAATAGCTTTTCTAATTGTGATGGGGTATCTCGCTGTGGGTTGGATTTGTATTTCCTCAAAGTTTAGTCACATTAAGCATGCTTTTATATTCCTGATGGCTATTTGCATGTATTGAAAAATGTATGTCCTTTGCTCAATCTTTGTGGCATTCTGGGAGTGGGTTTGTGGCTTTGCAAGCAAAATGTGCCAACTCCATCTTCAAATGGAGGGTTCATCAGTTAGGGTCACTATTGGGGGCTATAAGGCCCACAATCACCAAAGTAATATCACAATGATAGCAAGGGCTGCCAGGGTCCTCAGCAGGACAGACAGCTGGGTGGCACCTCTGTCTCACAGAGAGGTCAAGGCAAGAGAATCCCCGTCACCCAGATGGTCAGGCAGCTAAAATGCTTCCAACACTGCTGGCCAGCTGCCCTTAGCTTTGAGCCCAGATGGATCCTTGCATCCTCTTCAATTAATTGGAGCCTCTCAGAGTTACTTTCACTGATGAGACACTGGTGAATCTTGCTTTGGGCAGGGGAGTGAGGGCAAGACCTTTTGCCCATCATCTTACTTTTTTGCTTTTTATTTTTAATTGATTTTTTCCCATTGAGTACAATTCAGTTAAGGTTCACTGAAAAAATTATCTTAAAAGTCTAAGAAGCTTAAAAGCAAAATATTGATCATTAGCAATATTCTGGCAGAAACTATGAGGCTTTCAATGGCATGTCTAAGCTCACTAATGAACACTTTGGAGGTTTTGTAAATTGATCACATTGAAAATACTTCTTTGCATGCTGTGTTTTGATTGTGTTGCTGACTGGTGATCAGTTTTTAGATTCATTGCTTTTTTCAGCCTTGCTTATGGTTGCCAGGAGCTCCTCTGCCACTGGTCATAGTAAACACTAGCTGTGGCCATTTCTATGAGTCCAAGGTCTTTGCAATTGTAAATGGCTGTACAAGTGGGCATCCCACTGTCTGACCTGTCAACACTTCACATCACTCACAATCTTAGAGTACATTTGAAAGAGTAGAGTTGAGGCTATGCATAGGTACATGATACTAGCATATGCTGCAGGCTCAAGCTCCAAGAAGGCCTCTCAGTTGAGTCATCATGCTCACCTCCAAGGACACTAGCTTAACTCATCTATGGAGAATGAGGAATGACATTCCATTACATCACCCATGCTGTGGACCCTAATATGTATGGTTCTGAGCACTCACTGTAGATAAAAGTCTTTTATTGTAGGTCAACTATATATTGACTTCCACATGAACCCTCTTCCTTATTCAACATTAAGTTTAAAACGTGACCACCATCACCATGAATAAAACCCTACATAGTATTAATAATTTAAGACATTACTGCTCCATAGCTTCAAGATTTACAGCTTTGTTCTAGAATTTATCCAAGTGCATGGAAAACATACTTTCCTGCACCTCATCAACATGAAACCAAGACCTTTCTTTCTGTTACTGTATCTAAGATAGTGGAGTCTCTTGACTGCATTGCTACTATAAACTCATTATTATTCAAATGTCAGTTCCCTCCTTCCACCATGTTGGGTGTCCAGGAAATTGAACTCAAATTTCCAAATTTTCGAGCAAGTGCCCTACCTGCTGAGTGGTCTCACTAGCCCTTTATAAATGATTTCAACAAAAATGTATTCACTTGGTTCTAGGCCTCTCTAAGTACTCAAAGTTCACAGGAAGGCCAGATCTGTCCCCCTTTGGTACATTTAGGGTCATCACTCCCCCTATTTCCCGCTTCTCCACTTGACTTGACTTCTCACCTAAGTGTAGCCAGTATACAGCTCCATTCCTGCCTGTATGTGGGATGGCAACTGGGGGAAAAAGGACAAGCAGTTACAGTTGGGCAAACTGGGGTATTGTTCCTTCTACAGGCTGCCTTGACGTTCCTGTTCCTGTTTTCCTCTGCAGGGCCAGCAAAAAGCCACCCTGCACCCCTCCAGCAGAAAAATACATTGCCCTGCAAGCAATGCAGAGATTCTGTTTGGAAAATAATCAAGTACTTTATTTTTGTCACCTCCGGGATTTGAAAACCACCACTAAGAACTGGTAGCCCTGCATTCTTACCCCACAATCTGTGTACAAGACTGCACTTGTAAAAGAGCCTGGAATTGCTCACACCATGAAATCATCCAAAACATGCACCACCTTCCCACTCTGCACAATACCACAATGGGGAATGTGGTCTAAAGCAGTGCCCTGGGCCTCACCTCATCTTTTGTGTGAAGGACAATTTCAGCCCCATCCTGTGTCATCCCATGTCACTGAGTTCATTATAACAACCCCTGTCCAGCATAGATAGGACTGTCAATTTAAACTACAGTAAGTGATAAACATAATTCAAATCAGACATGAAAACAAGCATCTGGACTCAGTTCCTCTGAGTTTCTCTTTGGTTCTATACATTGCCGGGTCCTACACCTGGTTTAAGTGGGTTCTTGTTCCTTTAGAATCATTCCACAGCTTTTGCCAACAATGATAGATGAATCCCACCAAGTGTGACCAGCCGAGACTTAGGAATGTCATTCCACAGAGAATAAGAAACACACAGAGATTTAACCCACAAGTGTCACAATTCAGCCAGTTGTGAAAGTGGCTTCTGGTCATAATGCCTTCCCTATTGTGACTGAGGCCAATGATCACTTGAATGATTTTCTCTCTCGCCAACACAAATGCACCTCAAGCAAATCAAAAGTCCTTCTCATATCTCAGGAAATGTGCTGCTTCAGGGGAAGCAGGAGAGGAAAGACTAACAGTGAAGAGTCCTCAGTGCAGGAGGCAGGCGCCTACGTTGAGATGCCTGGATCAGGGTGTCATTACCCTTGGGCAGCAGTTAACTTCTCACAGCTCCATCCTGGGTAATTTGTGGCTTTCTGTGTACTTCTTGCCTCCTACCTAGTCTGTCAAGAAAATATTCCTCCCCCTAAGACACACATCCTCTTGTTTATTTTGACTTCCATCCTGCCTGCTCAGCTCCACACTGGCCCTATTATGTGGCCCCAGCCAGGCTCACAGAGCACTCCCTGGGGTGATGGCCTGTCTGCTTAATGAGAATTTGAATAAATTGAGTGAAAAACGAGGCCGTCTTCCCTTGAAGCCAAGATGCAGTTTTCCCAAGTCTTCCACATCTCCAAGATTTGGTACAAATGGAGGAGCTGAGTCTGGCCTCTCCACAGCTATGCCATACAGAGGCTGGAATGGAAGCATGAAAGGCATACAATGCAAAATTCCTCTCCGTGAGTAGTTTGTGGAAAGTGAGTCAGGACCTTCTGGGAGGAACCATTAAGCAGGAAACATGTAGCAGACTAAAGCACTAAAACCACGTGGGCAAGCCTTCCTCAGCAAATATCTCAGAAATAGACCAGAGTCAGAAAGTGGCATAGAACTAACTATATGGTCTCAACAATGCAAAATACATAAATAAATTTAATTAATTAATTAATTAATTAAATCAATAAATAAACAAATAATCCAGAGGCTGCTGTTAAGTGCCCATATTCCTTCTCTTGTCAACTCTTCACAGTTAACAGGGAAGCGATAAAATTATTTATGAAAACTCTGTGCATCGAAGAAGATAGGTTTAGGTAATTAAGAAATTTTGTGTCTCCAACCCAAAAAAGAGCAAACTCAAGATCTACCTCCCATCCAGTTCTAGCACTAAAGATTTGTCTACAGCAGCATCTGTTCCAGCCTCGAGTCCCTGAGGTTATGGGTAATTAAGCATGTTTGGTCCCTAAAGAACTTTCAAATGGACCCTATCGCTGCTGCTGGTTTTGAAATGCATCTGTAGTGGAACACCTATTCTGGGCCACTCTTCTCAATTTAACATACCTTGAAATTTCCCATTGAGAACTTAGATGTAAGGCAGCCTGGGCCTTAGCAGACTTCCAGCTGTGATGACTTCCATGTGTGGTCACCAGGTTGTCACACTTAGTGGCTCCAAGGTCAGCCCAGTGACCTCAGAGAGGGAAAACAGACTGGGTCATTGGCAGAGAGTGGGAAGAATTGCAGAAAACTAGATCCCTCAAATAGACACAGACAATGAATGTGTCTTTGAGGGCCTATTTTAGGTGCTAGCTGAAGGATTCTACATTGGAATAACCAGAGACTATATGGATCGATTAACAAATACAAGAAACTAGAGTGCCATTTACTAGATACCAATATATGTTCCAAGATACACTGGTGGTAATTAGTATAGCTTAGATTTGCTAGATTATTTAACCATTTAACCCCCCATTCTGAGTTCATTGTATTGTCACAAAACCCACTTCTTATGGTGCAGAAGTCTGACATAAGTGGAAAGACTTCTGGAATGATAGGGCCCATAGTGTTTATCATCCAAACTGGGATGAGGGTGAGAGAACATACTCATATCAGGACGGCTAGACATGGAAGGATGTGGGTGACCCATTTGTAGGCTGCAAATTAAACAATAAATAGCCATTTTGCAAAATAAGAAAAACATGTGTTTTCTCTTCCTCTACCTCAGAAGGTTTTTTGTAAAGAAATGAAGTGATGTTTTTTAGTCATCTTGTAGACCATGAAGAACTGGCAGAAAAGTGGGGGTTACCACAGACAGCACTGACTGTTGATCTTGGAGTGTGTCTGTGTTACCTAGAGGTGCTCATGTGTAATGACAAGACATACACATCAGCAAATGCCTAGATTATGGGTCATGCCTGTGATGAATATGTGCCTTGCTGTCTCTTAGCCAACATAAGGAAGCTGAAGGAATACAATGTCTCGAACACTGGAATTCCACTAGAGAAGTGAACTTCCACTAGAGAAGTTAGCTGCTGCCCAAGGGTAATGACACCCTGATCCAGGCATCTCAGCGTAGGCGCCTGCCTCCTGCACTGAGGACTCTTCACTGTTAGTCTTTCCTCTCCTGCTTCCCCTGAAGCAGCACATTTCCCTGAGATATGAGAAGGGACTTTTGATTTGCTTGAGGTGCATTTGTGTTGGCAAGAGAGAGATAACGTGGGCTGGAAAATCATTCCAGCGATCATTGGCCTCAGTCACTATAGGGAAGGCATTATGACCAGAAGCAGAATTCTTGGGCTCGTATTACTAAAATTGCTTCTCTATACCTTTTCAACTGCAAACTCAGCATAGACATATATGGTTTATCCTACTGAATAAAATCACTGTCCTTCCTTGATTTTCAAAACATCACTTATTCTAATAAAATTGGCACTATACTACTGAATATGCTTCACTAAACCACATTCAAGATATAATGTATAATTGAGAATGTAGTTCAATGACAGAACTCTTCTGTATCATGTGAGAGACCTTAGAATCAATATTCACCACCACAAAAAAAAGTTCAGTAAGCGTATGTTATACTGATTCAATGTGTTAGAATATCACAGAGAAGTCAACAGAATGCATGACTTTTGGGTAAATATGAACTTTCACTGAAAGCATTTGAGTGTCAGTGAAATAAATTCATATGGTAGTCTTCTTGCTATAATCTTAAATTGATAATGCAAATTTGTAAGTGAAACTCAGGTCGTTTTATTCTTTGGCTTTCAAATTACTTGTCACTCTATTTTAAACACAGAAGTATAGAGGAGGGCCCAGCAGGCCTTGAAACACTGGTGGGTCACACACTAGTAAGTGTGAAGACTCTGAGGTCACCCTGTCTGGAGTATGCATAGTGAATGTATAATTTCTCCTATAAAGCAATGCGCTAAATGAAACCAACGCAGGATGTGAAAAAGGAAGGCTTCTCGCTGCCTTCAGTAGCAGAGTACAGGAAAGCATGGAGCCTGCTGTCTTGTAAACGGGGGAGAAGAAAGGGACAAAAAAGAAGGGGAACAAAAGAGATGGTGTAACAGCAAAGGTTAGCAGGGTAGAGGAAGTGGTTCTCAGGCATGAATTCCTTTTAAAGCACACAGAACTGAAGAGGCGCTGCTTTTCTATCCTTCCTTGGGCACAGGATTACAGACATCAGATGACTGTTGAGAAATCAACAGACTGGCCTCCCAGGGGTGCTGAGCAGGGCCCAGAAGGAGATGGAATCACAGGCAGCAGGATGTGGAGCAGGCCAGGGCCTGCACCAGAGCCCAGGTATGTGCTGAGAGGCAGGCGCTGGCCTGCGGCAGGTGCAGCACAGCCAGTGCCCAGCGGCCTCAGGAAAGGAAAACCTGCAGGTGCAGTCAGGACATGCCCTGACTCCCCAGCCACGCGCTTTTTCTCAATAGCAGCCCTATCCTCATTGTCTGCCTGCAAGATTATGGTTTGCAGTGGGAGGAGATGTGAGGAAGGGAGTGGTTTGATGGAGTCTCCAATTCTGGCAGCTTTGATGACACAAGGGCTGCTGCACAAGTGAGGGGTGCCTGTGGGGTGGAGTGGCCTTGGGGTCTGAGGGTGGCTGTAGCCTGGCTGAGATCATGCCAACGGAGAGGTCCCCTAGGCAGTACGCATCTCTTCTGTGGTCTGTCTTCTACCACCTAGTTGCAGCCCACTCTCCTCCACACTGTCCCCACCAGCACGCCCAAGCAATATCCATCGTGCTAGAGAACTTCGCTAAGCTTTCAGAATTCTCTCTGCACATCCCAGAAAGAACACAGCACCAGCCATGGGTACTCAATATAGTACAATGTCGCCTCTTGGCCTCTCTCATAATGCACAATCTGAGAGTTTTTTTGTTTGTGCTTTTGTTTCGTTTTTTGAACAATCACTGTCTTTCCCTGGAAATGAGGCAAAGCAGAGCAGTGTGTCTTTGAGCGGCTCACAGTGATTTGTCCTGGGACACATACCCTTTCCTTTTAGGAAAGTCAGGTTGAAATATTGAGATGGAGGAAGAGTCTAGGGACTGAAGAGAACACTTACTGTTTTTAGAAATTCAACTCAAGTGTGATCATTGTTCTAGCATTAATCTGTCCATCTCAAGGTTAAGGGGGGCATGGAAGATGAACCTTCTACTTTAATACTGCTGAGGAGGAGATGGGGAAGAGGCACAGAAAAAAAAGATGTTAGGATATTAGAGAAGGTTCTGGAACAATGGTAAAAGAAGAGAGTAAAGAGTCAGTGGATGTCTTCAATACAGTGCCTGAAAGATCGACACAGATCCTGGAAACTCCCAGAGTACACAGTCTGGAGAGAAGCCAGACAGAAAGGAATTATGGAGGGACAGGTAAATGGAGAGACATAGTGAGGAGGGGCACTGTGTAGATGGTAATTAATGAAGGAGGCAGCCAAAGGGGGGCTTTGGAGAGAAGGGACATCAGGAAGACTTCAGCCATAGCCCCATTGCTTAGAGATCCTGGAGGCACAATAAGGGGCACCCCACATGTCAGTTCTTTCCTTCATCCATGAGACATGGAAGCTCTCCTGGGATACCCAGCATCTAGGACAGGGCAGGTCGCAGATGGCAGTGTTGACATGGAGTCTGGTTGTCATGGGCAGTTGCCCTTCTTTCCTGGTCCATAGTTTTGACTGCCCCTAGCCCCTCCTTAGTCTGGTTACCTCAGTCTACCCTGTAGGAAACTGTTGCTTCTAGAAAAGGTGCAAAATTATGAGATGCCTTCTGACACCTAGGTCAGCCTAAGCAACATAAGAGTAGAACCCAGAACAGTGTGTGTGTGTGTGTGTGTGTGTGTGTGTGTGTGTGTGTGTGTCCAATATGATTACAACTCTCTTTCAGACCCAGACAGGAATCTGGAGCACTCTTTATCTTACTTTACACAACTACAGATTGTGTGGGGTAGGGGTCATCAAATACCACTCAGGATTGAGGTGTTTGAAGTGGATAGTTTGAAAACACTTTAGAATGGGGTTAGAGCATATGGAGATGTATAAATCCTAAATAATTATTATGTGTAGATTATTTCCATGGAAACATGTTTGTGCTGTGACACATCTTAGAATTTTGACTTGTCTTCCTATTCCTATGTGGCTGTGATTTTGGTCACTGCTTTGGTGACTCCTTAACACCAGTGCTCAGTGAGTTAGTTACTAGCCCCTCTGCTGCATTCCCCTGCAGAACTGGAATTTCTCTGGGGATCAGCTACCTTAGTGGGCATGCCTGGAAGGAGCCAAAGCAGGTGCAGTTCAGCCTCCGTGAGCAGGCGATTAAGAGATTTAAATTTTGTGATCCACAGACAGCTTTCCTGCAAAGATCCTCAGCAAGAACACAATGGCCTATGCAAAAGACGCTGACTGTAGGTCAAAACAATACTTGATTTGGTTCCCCAGAAACAAACACACAACTTACTATGAAGAAATCCTTTCCCTGTCTTCTGCTAGCCACCAGGCTGCAACCTGTTGCTATGCAATGCGATCTGGTGAGCATTTTGCTATCTGGTCTTGGTTTAAATTGTGACCCTGTGTGAATGTGAGGAGTTGGGGGGAGTATGGGAGGGGGTTGTGTAGGGGTATATGCACATTCAGATATGTACATAAATATGCAGGGATCATATATGAATTCACATTCTATGTAGACACCTCCTTTCTGAATCTTCCATGCCCTCGGCTCCCTCTGTTGTGGCAGCTGTCTTTGTGCTTTGGAGATGAAGGTCCCATATTTATACACATTGTCTGGTACTCACTTGGCCTTTCCAGGCACTTCACAGAAGATGATGGACAAGCCAGATGCACCTGAAGACTGACTACAAATATGAGTTGGACACAGTCTGACAATCATGGGCAATAGACATGCCTCCGGCTTCTGATAGCCACCTTCCTTTCTGCATTAGACCACCTTTGAACACAGACTCCTTCACAGGCAGCCCTATTTCCCATCCATGAGGACCTCTGGGGAGCTGATGAATGCTGATAACTGAGGCTAAGGATGAGAAAGGAACCTGTGTCTGCTAGGCCAATTGTTTCTTAAACTGAGGTTCACAACCCACATAGGTTAACATAACAACATAGGGTCAAAACTCAACAACGGTAAACATTTATTAATTTAAACTCAAATATGCAATGAATGCAAAGTCTTTCTGGCAGCAGGAACCCCTGTGGCCACCCACTTTCCCAGCAGCTTTGGCTCAAGCAGGAATACTCATGGAGTCCTGTGAAACCAAGAAGTGCTGCCTGAAATACCTGGATTCAGTTTGGAACTGCTATGTGCTCTGAATTTCAAGGTTACATGCAAAGTTTTCTACTCTAATAGAAACACAATGGTTTTACTGCAGAAAACAGAGATATTTAATATTGTCTTCCCCTTGCTGCTTAGTCTGCAGGTATCACAGTGTGTCTCTAGATTGTATTATGTTAAGATGTTTGCTATTTTAAAAGTGCTGTTTGACGTGCTGATTTCATTTTCATAAAAATCATTAGATGAATTTGGTTTGGGATTATGATAGAATTTCCAATAATCTCTGAAATTGTCCTAAACATGCTTCTTTTTTTGCATTATTTATTTATATGAAACAGCAAGTTTAACATTGGCTGCTATAAAAATATTAAAGATATTCTCCTGCATTATCCAATACTCAGCCACAACTTAATTCTATATGTAAAATTAAACAAGCACATTCATCTCAATTAAATGTGCTTTCGTCGTTTAGAAAAGGTAAAATTATATGTATGTATATATCAAAGAATTTTTTTAAAAATAAATTTCCTTATGATTTGTTATCTGTAAATGTTTGATTTACAAAGCTATCTTATATGCCTATATACTAGGGTGCACATAAAATATTTCTCATGTGAAGGAAAATACAAGTGGAAGCAAGTTTTACACAGATCGCACAAACCCTCTACGGTCACACCAAGTTGGTTCTTATAGTTACATTAACAGTAAGTTTATGGTGCTAATTCAATAGTAGTCCATAAAAAAGCAGAGCTATGTTTTCAGATGCATCTTTGAACTAAATGAAGAAAGGGTATCCCTCACTGGCAGAGAAGAAAAAAACAGCAGGAATCCACCCTCATCTAGGATAAAGCAAAGCAGGCAATGAGATCTTCCTTCTCTTCAGGAAAACACACTTCTGATTGCAGGCAGGGAAGCAGCTAAGCACATGCTCTAGGAATAATAAACAAGCCAGACTGCATGCCAGCAGGGAGCAGGAAGAGGTTTCGAGATCACAGCAGTGTCCTGGTGTGTCCCATGCACGTTGCACATGGCCAAATGCAGAATGCCTGAAGATAGCCTTCCCTTCTCCTCCTCTTGCCCTGTGACCAACAAGTAGCTGGCAGAGGTGAGCAAGGGGCACCAGAGCACGGAGCCTGTAGTGGGGGATTCACAGCAGGCTACAACATTAGGCACCAGGAGTACCTCTGGTCCAGACTTTAGTGGAGGAAGAACATGTTTGGAATTGTGAGAGATTCAAAACTGGGTGGCCCAGAGTCCTCTCAGCATGACTTCAGCGCTTGGAAAAGATGCCACAGAGGAATCACTGAGAAGAAAACCAATGATTAATTTGGCTGCATTGAGACTTTAAAGAACAACCACCACTACAACAGATGCAGAGTGTTTAAATCCTAATGCTAACCTCCTTTTATGTATACCCAAGGAGCACTTGTATTACAGGAAACAGTCTTTATTGTAGAGACATGATTCGGTGGACCACAGAAAGGAAGAAGTCTTGGAGACTCAGTAGCAGGAAAGCTTTCCTTTCCTATGGGAATAAAGTAGTGACTGGGAAAGCCGAGATCCCCAGCTTGCAGAACAGGAAGGAACAGAATGGACTGCTCTTGAGGGACCACCAGTAAATCCAGCCTTAGGGACTTTACTCGCCCCTATATATGAATCACATACCCAAAAGTCTTGCATCGGCCCTCATTCCCACATGCATACCTACATGTCGATGGCTCCACAAAAACCTCAGAGCTACAGCAGGGAGTGTCCGGGACATTTACTAATCCCCTCAGCATGTCATTACAGCTCCTTGCATTTGCCTGTAGTCTGTCAGCACAGAACAGAGTGGCCCTCTCTGCCTCAGTAATTTGTGGCTTGCTCTGTACCTCAGGCTGCCATTTAGTCCATCAGGAAAATATTCCTCCCCCTAAGACACACTGCTTTTATTGATTTCTACCTCCCTCTCACTCATCTTGCTCTACACTACTCCATTTATGTGGCCCTTGCTACCCGCACAGAGAGTTCCCTACATGAGGCCCTTGTTCAGAGAAAGCACATGGACTGTGAGGGGAAGTAGCAGGTCTGTCCCCTTCTTACACCTTTTTGCTGCCGTCCTTCTCTGCACCTCAAAGTCAATTGACATAGATGACTGAACCCAATGGCCAACCACCCATCCCCCGTGCAACAGACAGAGACTTCACCAATAGACTTCTAGTGAAGTATGCTTGCCCACACATGAAAGCCCGGAAAATTAAGAAGACTCTAAAGTGCTGTCACTGGAGAATCATCAGATCATGTTCACCATTGTTGTATCCAGAAATGTTACTGGCATTTGCTGACTCATTCATAGCAAAGCTTTCTCATTGATGGGCATGGGTGACGAATCACAAATTACTGCAAGCCTCCTAGAGCGTTAGAGAGGTCAGTAAATCAAAGCATGGGACCACCATGCCTAAAGAAGCTCACTGCCCCCCACTTCTGCTACCTTCTGCTTGTTTCTGGGTCATATGCAATAATTATATTTCTAAGCATTTTCCCTGTCCTTGAGAATAAACTCTCCTGTGGATACCTAGTCAACTGGAACTTGAAAAAAAAATGTTAAAAATTGCAAGTCCCACCTCACAGAAAAGGTAGCCGTGAGATTGTAAGAACCTAAAGGTGGGAAGGTGCACCATTAAACAAGACATTCCACTCAGGGCAAGACTGCTGTATCTGGGAACTCACTGCAGTGAGACTTGTCCTTCCCAGACCTACATAATGACTGACATACCTATATGCCCCCAGGATATAGGAACTCAAGAAGGATAAGAACATGCAGTAGAAACCTTTGGGTCTAAAGCTGGATGAGTGAAGAAAATGCCTCTATCAGTGGAATGGCCTGAACAGAGGTAACTTGATATACTACAGCGGCCTGAATCCCTGCAAGAATAGACAAGCCAGAGTGAACCCTGGCGTCCATAGAAGCATATGGACAGGAGGAGGGTGTGAGGAAGTGGGAGAGATTGATGAAGGGAAGGGAGGGGATGAAAGGAAGGGGGAGATGGAGGGAAGCAGGGATAAATACTCCATATGCTTATAAAAGTAGAAAAATAGTTCAAGTCCCAGCATCATATAACCTTTGGTCTCTATAGAAAGCTTGTACACTGAGACAGCCCATCTGGTCTCCTCAAAACAGCTTTCTAGTGCAACATATTCCCATAAAGCTGGAGAATTGTTCTCATTACTCTCCAGAGCAGCCCTGGTAGCAACACGGCATCAACCCATAATCAAGAGAGTGGTGTTTCACGGAGCAGACAGAGCCGTGGCAAGCACACCTGTGGAAGGAAAGAAGTCAGAGGCACTGCTTCTCTGTCCTTCCTTGGGCACGGGATTACAGACATCAGATGACTGAGAAGAGAACAGCAGACTGGCCTCCCAGGGGTGCTGAGCAGGGCCCAGAAGGAGATGGAATCACAGGCAGCAGGATGTGGAGCAGGCCAGGGCCTGCACCAGAGCCCAGGTATGTGCTGAGAGGCAGGCGCTGGCCTGCGGCAGGTGCAACACAGCCAGTGCCCAGCGGCCTCAGGAAAGGAAAACCTGCAGGTGCAGTCAGGACATGCCCTGAGCCTCCCCAGCCACGCGCTTTTTCTCAATAGCAACCCTATCCTCATTGTCTGCCTGCAAGATTATGGTTTGCAGTGGGAGGAGATGTGAGGAAGGGAGTGGTTTGATGGAGTCTCCAATTCTGGCAGCTTTGATGACACAAGGGCTGCTGCACAAGTGAGGGGTGCCTGTGGGGTGGAGCAGCCTTGGGGTCTGAGGGTGGCTGTGGCCTGGCTGTGCAGAAGAAGGGGTGAGAGTGGGATGCCCCACCAGCCGGCCCCCGCGGTAGCCCTCTTGTCCCCAAGGAGAAATCACATCTCTCTTGACCTCTTGAGAAGTTGGATGGGTGACCCTGCTCCTACACACATTCAAAGCTACCCTTCTGCTTTCTTCATAGGCCTTTGATCCTTGGCCAGTGTTTAATATTTCTCTCAGCTGCTTTGTGAGAAAACGGAAGACAGCAAATCTTTCAAACGTAAATGTAAAATACAAAGACGAAAGCACTGTGGCTTATTGTACCAGAGTCTTTGGTACCATGTAAGGGAGCACAGGACATATGATCTCTGTCTGTGAGGGGGAGGTTGGGTAGAGCCAGTTAGGTTCTTGTGCTATCTAGTGGGCACTTTTTGCTTCATTTTTTTCTATTTGTTTCTCAGTTTCCCTCTCTACCAGAATGTAAACACATGAAAATCTAGACATAGCCAACCATATCCACTGCTGTCTGACACACACAGGTGCTAACTTTGTATTCTGAAGGAGTGAGGCAGTAATGATAGAATGGTCTCAGCAGAGTTCCCGTATTCTGGGGAGTGTTAATTTTCAGTAGTTCCAGGTGTCACTCTACATGTGGCAAAACAGATTTATTATATTAGCCCCCAGTGTCCAGTGCAGCCCCATGACACACTGAAACCAAGTAAAGGGCCCATTACTGCACAGGCTTCAAGGAGTTCTGTTCACTTTGAGCGTCAAACAGATTTGAGCATCTTCCTGAGAAAACAGTAAGGATCAGTTGTGAATATTCACATACCTAAAACTGTTGGCAAACTATTCCTTTTCTAAAAAGAAGAGCTGTTTCAAAGTCTTTTCCTTGAACTCTGTGAAGTTTCTCCTAGTGACTATATCCTCCTGAAAGTAACGAAAGTGACCAGACTACAAATGAAATACAGTTGTAGTTTGGTTTGATGCGAATACCCCACCGATAATGCTAACATCAGCTACACTCATCCAAGAAGTAACCATCTCGTTAGACTTAAAAATTGACCTGTCAGCTGTTGTTCCTCAGATGAATACCATGCAGCAGTCCGTAGTAAAGGATTTTTCTAGAATGATAAGCTTCTTTATCTTCAGCCTTCAGTACAGGTTGAAGTGCATTCACTTTTAGCTCATTGCTGACCACACTTTCTCAACTTTTAGATGAAGTGAGTGTGTGCAACCACAGAGTGAGATGCTGGCTGGGCGAACTCCTTCTTCCTCAGCAGGTCTCCACATTTTTTCAATGCTTTAATTTTTTGAGAGAGTTCTCTCTCTCTCTTTCTCTCTCAAAAACCGGGACACATAGATGGAGGTAAAAAGCAATCTTCAGAAATCAGTTCTCCACTGCATGGGTTTTAGAATACTGAACTCAGGTGGTCAAGTTTGCAAGCAGGTCCTTTATCCATTGAGCTAACTTGCGAGCCTCAGGTCTCCACATTTTTGACTATCAGGTTAGCTAAAAGGGGGAGTCTCACAGCAGGCTGGGGCCTCTGAAGTATTGCCAGTATTCCTACCACCCCCTGTAATGCTTGAAGAAGGCACTGGGTTCAAGATTTTTTTTTCCCTCTGCTGCTCCAACACTTGTCTATCATGCTTTAGACTCACTCATGTCTTTATGTCATAAACACCCCTGGTCCAGCAACCCATCATTGCTTCTTCCTGTTCTCCCAGCAACTCCTGTCCCTCTGTTTCTCTGAGAAACTTCCGAATGCGCCACTTTCGCTCCCAGGCTGGTCCCAGGAGCTCATCTGTTGCATCTGTGTCCCTGGGATGCCCACATACACTGCCGTCACCTCGCGCTGTGCTTAGATCTGTGCAGGGAACAGCCTGCTAGTGCATCTTTGCATTCTACAAATCATGAGCTCCTCAGGACACAGACTAGGTCCTCCCCATGCCAGTCAGCACCTGTCAATTTGCTACCGTATGTGGAGATTCTCCAGGTTACTGGGGTAGTTCTGAAGAGCTGACAGCTTCGCAAAGGATAAGAACTTGTCTACACTGTCAGAAAATGGGAGCACTGTGGGGGTGCTGCTGAGATCTAAAGAAAATCAAACCCAGCCCACCTGAATCCTTTGCAGCTTTAAAATTCCAAATGTGAATTTGGGATGCCTCTGCATTCCAGAGATTCAGTGCGTAAACTTTACCCCTGTTTCTTCTTCTACCCTCAGTATAACACATCCAACACTCCTTGAAGACTTCTCAGGTTGATTTTGGGTTATAAACACTTACAACATGTACTACGGGGGGCTCGGACTTGAAACAAAAAGCTGCCACCCAGGGAAGCAGTCAGCAACTGGGTATATCAGGGTGCATTCTGAAATGTGGTTCATATCAGCAGTCACCGCTGGGTCTTCCTGTTTCCATCTAGATTTCAGGCTCCATGCATCCTGAAGGTGTGTTGTGTTGTATTTCTTCTCTGGCACTTCCTCAGTCTTCAACTCATCAATAAAAACAGAACTTCAGAAAGAAAGATGCAGGATTTTCCTCCTTCCTTTTTGGTCTTTGTTACCAATCTGGCACGATTTTCTCAGCTCTTAGGGAAGCAGGACTGTATGTGCCAATGTCCTTTTGTACCCTCATATTTCGGCATTGGCTGCCACAGCAACTGGTTCAATACACATTATTTGATTGAGTAGTGAAAATAACTCATTGTTCACTGTCATAATAGCAATACTAATTCTGAAGATCAGAACAATCATTCTTTAGGGTGATCCGGGCTACTGTGCAACCTATATGATTGTTTCAGGTCCGTCTTCATTGTGTGTCAAGGAAGTGACGGGGCTGGCTAGGTAGTATCCAAACCATTCCCTGGAGTTTTATTATTCATGTGGCATTTTTATACTTTACAGATCACTTTTATATCCATGACTCCATTTGATCTTTACAACCAGCCTGGAAGTAGATGGAGCAGATGTGGTGACTAACAGATGAATAAACCTAGGCCCAGAGAGGTCAGGAGGCTTTGGCTCCGAAGTCTGCAAAAGAGAGGCAAATGCGAGCTAGATGCAGTCCTCGCAGCTGGGTGGGAGGAGCAAAACTCACGCATGTCCAGACAGAAGAACGAGTAATGATGAGTGATGGTCTTCAAGTGGGTTTGTGTTCAGTGCTTGGGAATGCCAAGAAGGCTAAATGGTGGACTCCTCTGATGGAACCCTGCAGTTCTGGAGAGGGGCAGGCTCCAAGCAACCATGCCAAAGACACTGTTGCATGACTTCCCTGCTTCTGCAGGTCTCAGGGATGAAAGGAGCTTCAAGTATGTGTGCTGTAGTAATTACACCAACTTGAATGTAGCTGCCTGCTTTTGTTGTGCTGTGGCGCAAAGACCTAATTATTCAAACACAGCCATTAGTTCCCACACAGCGAAGATGACTGCAGATGTTATAAAGATACCATCTCTTGGCCATTTGCTCTCTGGGACCAGCCTCAAGGACACTTCAAATCAAAGGCAGCTCAGCCCTGGAGCACTGACCACATGTCCTAGAACAGCAGAGCTCTGAGGTGACCAGTGACATCTAGAGGGAAGAGAAGTCCCCCTACCCCTTCCCCACCCCATAGCAGTGAGAATGCTTCCTTCCACAGCTCCCAAGTGAGCAGGGCAGCCGGGCTTGGTGGGCAAGAGAGGCCTTGACTATCAGGGCCTTTGCGTCCCTCTGACTGATTTCACGTAGCCAAGCAGTTTCCATCAGGGTTCTGACACTGGGTCAGGAACCCATTTCACACATACAGGTCTGAAAGACAGCCATTCATTTCACTGGAGAACGAGATGTACTGAGAAACCTGTCCAACTTCTTGCCGCCACCACCAGGAAAAAAAAAGTGACTTGTCGAATTTGTAGGTTTACTATTGCTCAAACTTGAGTGCTCAGAAGCAGGCACCAGCCTGCCTGCATTTTTCCTATCCCAACCCTTCTGTGAGTAACTGTTAGGAGAGCACAAAGGGCTTTTAAAAGTTCAAAGAACTGGAAAAAAAAGTGGTTGTATCATTACTTACCACCAAACTGCTCAATACTTGGACTTCTATTAACTAAAACAAATAAACAACAAAAAATAAGTTGAGAGGAAACCAGATTTTTTTCTGCACCAAAAAATTGTAAAGATATTTCCTGGAAGTCTGCTACTCAAGACTCTTTTTCCATGCCATGGGTGCACTCACACACACACACACACACACACACACACACACACACACATATATACATACACACACACATTCCAAAAAACCTGGAAGTAGAAGATGGAGTTCTCTGAAACACTGTTAATATAGGTTTCTACCCATGTTCTTGAATAACTTTTCTCTTTAGAATCCTTTTTTGTGCTTACCAAATGATAGAAGAATATCTGCCATAAAAACACTGTACAATGTGGAAAGTTTTATTTACAAAAGAAAACCATGGGGGGTTTAAAAGTTCACTCAGTGTACAACACTTGCCTAACATGCTGGATTTGATCACCAGTATTGAAGGAAGGAAGGAAGGGAGGGAGGGAGGGAAGGAGAGAGAGAGGGAGGGAGGGAGGGAAGGAGAGAGGGAGGGAGGGAGGGAGGAAGGAAGGAAGGAAGAAGGAAGGAAGGAAGGAAGGAAGGAAGGAAGGAAGGAAGGAAGGAAGGAAGGAAGGAAGGAAGGAAGGAAGGAAGGAAGGAAGGAAGGAAGGAAGGAAGGAAGGAAGGAAGGAAATCAGTTAAAACATTAAGTGAGGCTGAGTCTAGTCCTGACAGCACAGACTGGGTGTGACTGGTATGTGTGTAGAAATGCACATCCTGAAAAAGAAGGAAGTGAGCAGGACCACACCCCTCTCAGCAGCCCAGACAGTCTTGTGCAGTGAAGGATTGTCCAGCTCAGTGTGCTGTTTTCCATGTGGAGATCTAAAAGCAAACCTAGAAGGAAAAGTTCTACTTCTTAGAACAAAAACTTCTGAAAAACCCACAGAAGTCAAGAAAACTTAAAAAAAAAAAAAAAGTGAAAAGAGTAGCAATGAGAAATAGCACAGCCTGCTTACTACACGGTTAATTTCCAAATGGCTCAAATAGTACACTATCTACTACTAAGAACAAAAATTTCACAAGTCTCAGAAAGACTTGAACTGGCACTTCAACCCAATGCCAACACAAGGAACTCACCACAAGCCCTTCTTAGAGGTCAAGTTAGTTCGAATGAATATTTCACAGGCTTGTGTAAGACGCGGAACATGGTGCCCAGGCCTCACAGCTAACAGTTTCATGCAGGACTGAAGAGTGAGTGAGTCAAGATCACTGTTTTATAGTCAGGACACTGAGGCTAAGGGACCTGGGGTCATGAGCTAGAACCCAGCATACCAGGTTCTACCAAGCTCGCTGCCTGCAAAAGCAAGGGAAACAGCTCCAGGGAATCAGGGCAGTGGGGCAGTGAGATAGAGAGTAGAATCCTGGGGCTGCTTAGTCCTGGGTCACATCTGACAATCTGAATCTGTCAGAAGACAGCCACACCCTCTATTCCACTGGCCACAGCCTGTCCTCCAGTGCAGGTCGAATTTCTAATGCCATCCAGAAAGCTAACCACCTTGATTTCCCTGGAGCACTTCATCCAAAGGAAGAAATAGTGAGTTTGCTTATTTATTTGTTTGTTTGTTTGTTTGTTTGTTTGTGTGTGTGTGTGTGTGTGTGTGTGTGTGTGTGAGATTGTATGTCCTGTGGGGGGGGGCAAAGGTAACTTCAGAAATCATCCTAAATTGCTTCTACCTCTTTTTTGCTTTACTTTGGGATTTCCAGGCTTCACTCACTAGGGCTGGAAGTGCAAGACACAGCTGTTTCCACCTGGCGTTTTTTAGGTGGGATCTGGGATCCAAACTCAGGGCCTTCTGCTTGAGAGGCAGAGTCTGAACCTCTGAGCCATCTCTCCAAGTTTGTCCTTTTGCTTTACCCCTGGAACACAGCAGAGCAGAACTGGCAACTTCGGCATCTGCCTGTAACAGTAGACCCCCAGACTGAATGGGTGGCCCACCCTGGCTCTCCTGAAGCTGAGGGATCACAGGCTAAAACAGCAAGCACATGGGTGGGGGGTCAGGAATTCCCTCTGTAGAGGAGAATGCCCCCTCCCCACCTTCCAGGAGGCCACACTGACCAGCTGAGAGGTGGAATATGTCTTCCATGAAGAGTCTGGGACAAGTTCAAGAGTGAGTCCGGTGTCTCGGGAAGTGACCTTCAGGGAGGTGGGGTTTATATTTATTTCTGGGAAGCTCCTGGCAGCTCTTTCAAGTGGCTATAGCAGTTCAGGGATCTCTTAACCTGTCCTTGTGTGTGTACTGTTCTGGCATCTATGAACCTAGAAATTCCTTCTGAAAACAGTCATAAATACACAAAATTAAAGGGTTTAAAGAGAAGCAATTTTACTGAGATAGTTGTATCCTTCCTGTACTCCTTGAGCAAGAACGCCCCCAGGAAGCTCAAGGACCTACATTTTAGCACAGAATGTAAACTTGGAGAAACAAAGGCTTTGTGAGATCCAGCTTTGTGGTCTCAGACCTCAGGGGCCCGTTTGACAGCTGTTTGTGACAAAGGCCAGCTTGTTTCATGGAGCATCCAAATAACCAAACATCTCTGAGTAGAGATTGCTGCAAACTCTAAGGGCAGACTAACAAGTTAACTAAACATGATTTCCACATACAAAGACATTTCTGTCAGGTCATATTTGTATAAAGTTTCTTGAGATTTTCTAATGAAGGACATCACTTCATTGTCCCAAAGTTTCTTCACAAATTGCAAACAAACCCAAAGCTATCCCCTCATAGACAGGGATGTGTAGCTATGACTCAGTGTTTCAGTTGTTAGTGGTTTTGTTCTGTCCATTTGTTGTTGTTTATTTGTTTGTTTATTTTTTGGTTTTTGAACTAAGTATCACACTATGTGGGCCAGGTTGGCCTTGAACTCATGACCCTCCTGAGTTCCAGCATTACAGGTATATGCCATGATATTCAGCTTTCAAGGACTTGAGGGGTACTGTTGTTGCTCTTTGGTTTTTGTTTGTCTTTGGGGGGGGGCGTTGGCCTGTCTTTACAGAGATTTTGCTGTGGCCATTGCTGTTGTTCACATAGGCCGTCTCTGGGAAGTCTGGAGGCCCAACAGTGCACAGGCCACTGTCAGCAGGATTACCCTCACCTGACTGAAACATTGCTCACCTGCTCCTGGAAGCTGTTCATCCCCAGCAGGCACCTGCACAGTGGGGTGGTGTCATTACCCTCAGCTATGTACACAAGCGAGTCCTGGCCTGCTAGAAGCTGCCTCTGGTAATCACAGACCCAGACACACGGCGCTGCACCCACACCCTTCACCACACAAGCAGCGTCAGGACCTTGTCAACCGAGCCCTCCCACAAGAGCCAGAGTCAAGCCAAAAAGTCCAGCCCCATTACCCTGCCCCAGGCCTCCCTGACTCTCTGCACCGTGGACCACAGGCTTCTTGGCAGCACCCAGTATGCCTAGATCAGAGAAGAAGGCTGTGGAGCAGCCTCTAGCCTCATAGAAGACCCCGGTACTCCCAGCCAAGGGCCAAAGGCCTTACCTATGACTCGTCCTTCTCTTCCAAAACTGCTTTTCCTCTCAGGTTTCTCAGTGCTTCTTCTTTAGTGCTCGGCTGGTTAATAGCAGCTCTGAGGGCATGGAAGATTTCCTTGGAAGGACCTTCATAACTTTACACCTATGCAAAACTCAAGTCCTCCCCTGCATCAGGGTCTCCACACCTTATCCAGGCCCCACATGCCCCCACCCCAGCAGTATCTCATTTCCACAGTTACGAAGAAGCCAACAACTGACTTCTTGCAGACGATGGCACCTGCTCTGTGGGGTGAAGCCTAGGAATCCTCATCTTCCTGTGTGTTCCAAGCAAGACCCAGGTAAGGTCTGCTCAGACCCTAGTGAAAGCAAGGAAGTTTATAAACCAAGTGCTCAGAAGTGCTTCAAGAGAGAATTCTATGCAATGTTTAAATATCAAATATGTCACTTCTTTCTTTGGTAACTGCCAGATGGAGCTAATAATTCCATTTGACAGATCCAGAGGCAGGAGAATTAAGTTTCTCATCCCAAACAAAATCAGGTTTCCAGGGGAAAGAGGAGTGACACATGAAAGAAACAGGAGCCCAGGGAAGCACGGGGAATTATTTTGCTTCATGCACTGCACTCGTCTCCATAAACACAGTCGCGTCATCTGCCCCTTCAGGAGAGACAGGCCTTAAGAGAATGTTCAAGTGTCGCTTTCCTATCACTCACTTTTATAGTACAGGAGCATTAGATCAAACCAGTCCTAACCCAGGGCAAGAGTACTTGCTTATCTCTTGAGATAGACCTACAGGATTTGTAGGTGGTTCCCAAAGTAAGTGCAGGCACTTGTAGCTCTTACAAGTATTGTGCCAAATAAGCCCTTGATAAAAAACGTCAGCTCTGGGATCTTGGAAAGGACCATTTAACTTTCAGATATTGTTTCACTTATCTGACTCTTGCCTGATACTTCCAAGGCGCACAAACCCCAAGCTATCTGTGGTAAATGCCATGGGATCGTACTTTGTGGGACATCAACAAGGAGAGCCCCTTCCCTTCTGAGATTCCTAAACCAACACATGTGAGCACCAGCTCTGCCGCTGTCCCCACGCAGCTGTGCAGAACTCCAAGGTCAGGCAGGTATCTGTCTGAAAGGCCTTGCTTCCTCGCCTCTCTGTTATGCGTGTGATGCCTCTGGACCCCTGTCATTTTTCTATAAATATGGAAAAAGATCCATCTGACCCATTTTTCCCTGGAGCCCAGCATCTTGGCTTCCCTGCCACCAAAGCACCAGGGTCTCACACTGAGGTTTGGGACATTGACTCATGGGCATTGCTTTGAAAAGTAAGAGAAGAACTTGCATAATGGCATATACTTGGCAGTAGTTCATGGAGCTGCCTGTTATTCACCACATGCTCATTGTTGTCAGTGAGCTGCTTCTCAAACACTTTCTTGATGCTTTGGTCCTGACGCAGTGTTTACATGGGCTGTGATGTATTTTTAGAGGAAGGCCTAGTTAATTCTTATATTTGGCCTGAGCTTACTCTAACTTCCTTTTCATCAGACCCACTTAAAACTAAACCATTGATTGAAAGTTGGTATACTGAGGCAGACACCTGTGAAAGAGTTGGGGCAGTTCTGTGTGTCCCAGGTGACATTTATATGTGCTGACCTTTTTGTGTGCTTTGTTCCACTGGAGAGGGGATAGGAGGAGATAAACAATGGGATGGATCTCCAGCAGTCACTATGGCGCAGTTGGGATCATTCCTGAAAAAGGCCCCAAGGGCTCCCTCCTGTAACAAGCAGTGTGCATTCTTTCTGTATGTAGACTAATTAAAATAAACTTCAGGATACACCCGAGGAGACAGAACACAGGACCCTGCTTATGGCTTGGGAACTGAGGGATCAGGCTGTTCACAGTGATTGAAAATGCAGGTTTAACAGCGCCAAGGAGAGCTGGCCAGTCTCCCTGTGAATTCATTAACTGTTTATTGTACACACAGTCTACCTGGGCCTTTGAGGCCTGGGTCATTAAACAGGAATGGCAGGGCCTCTGCGGAGAAGTTGCTCCTGTTTGGGGCTACAGAGACTCTGCTAGCAGCACACAGAGGTCCAGACCTTTCTAACCAGTTGGCTGGTGGGGGAAGCTCCACTCTTTACCCACATTGCCCAAGCTGGCCAGTCTCTGTCCCCCTAGGGAAGGAGGAATTTCATTTTATAAGTGCAAGAATACAATAGGAAAGAACTGCTTTGAGCTAAGGGAAAAAATACCTTTCTTTTTCATCGGGTGCACATTTGACCTACATCTGACAGAGGACAACTGCACAAGCCAGAGGAGCAGCCTGACAGAGTGGGGAGCTGGACTCACACTGCCCCAGCCCAGGCAGAGGAGGGATGTCGTGGCACACAGCATGTACTGTCCACAGAATGCATCTTTAAGAGGGGTGACCTTGTCCATGGGAGAGGTTCTGCCACCTCCTCTTTTATCTCTAATGACAAACTGCTACAGAGATTCATTTACTCATTTGTTCTTCACTTCCTGTCTTCTAAACATCCAAGATGTGCATGTAAATCCTCAGTGCCTGGCATCTGAGGTACCTACACATGTTTTATGAGAGAGCAGAACAAAAAGTGAGAAGAACTTGAAAGAACTACTTTATGCCATTTTGCTAGAAATATGCTAGAAAATTCCTTAGAAATTTTCAAAGTAGCCTACATACTCAAAAGCTTCTTATTGAAATAATTTTTTGTATTCTCTTCATAGCTACAATTATACGATGACTGAGAATTACTTAATACACTAAATGCTAAATATTTTGGTCCAAGGTTTTCAGTATTCTACTACCCTCATGATTGTCCCTATGATGAGTGGTTTAAACATGGTGTATACATTATCATAATTATAGAGTACATTAATTCTAGGTACTAGTTACCAAGGATATATACATGTATACACAACATACACATGTTTTTTATAAGGAGGTAAAGGAACTCAGACCTCACATGTAGGAAACTTACAGTCTATACTTTTACATTCAATCTATGCTTCCACATTCACTCTCAACATGCAATCCACAAAGTCAGCCATTAATAATGAAGCAAAAAAATATTCTCACTGTGACAACACATACATCTATCTATATTCATGGAAATTGACAGATGCAATGTGAGTTTCTAAGTAATTCTATGAAATGAATGGAAGTAACTGATCTTTTGGGGAGTCATCATGAAAATAATCTGCAAACAAAATATTAAAAGCTCTTTAAAAGCTTTCTTAAAACTAATTTCATATTTAATTTTAATTCTGAGCTATTCACTAAGTTCAGCTGATAATTAGCAATGTCAATGGAAAATTTAATATGGCAAGGAGCAATGGAGTGCAGAGACTATGCAATATGGTTCACAAGGCACACCTCTTCAGCTTCCAGGAATGCTGTGAGCTATTTGCTATACTCTGCCCTTAGTAAGTATCAAATTATAAGGATTTATAGCTTAATGAATTATGCTAAATGATGTCTCATTCATAGAGAAACTAGTCATGGTATCAGTGTTTCTACCATAGAAAGCAGAAAATATCGCAAACAAAAGTCCAACATTTTTCTCACTGCTTGAATTAATGAACCAAAGATTTTTGTCTAGAATGCAGGTAAACTTTAGGACTAGTGTACATTAGGTAGATTTTTTAAGTAGCACAACAAATGGAGGGAATGTTCTCCCAGTATTAAGAATTCATTGTCCAACTCAGCAGAGAACTCACGTCCATCACTGAGAATAGCCCTTGAATGTAGTATGCCTCCACTACCTCATTGGGACTTCGTTTGTGGGCATAAATGTGAAGGCATCAAGTAACATGTACACCAGAGCCACTTTTGTACATTAATTAAATTGCTAGGCTAGCTTTGGATACAAAAACTTAGCAAAGTTCAAGGAAAGTATTCTGAAAGAATAAAATGGAAGTTGTGATAAGAGTGATGTTTGCCTATAATTATTTGTAAATGTTTACAATGTATCTTCACATAAAGGTTGTTAATGATAAAATTATACTTGTTATACTTGCTTTTTGCTCTGAATAGATTATTATTCTAGCAAATCTAAAATAGAAAGAATTTATACAGCTTTCATTAGAATATGTTATCAAAAATTGAGTAAGAGATACAGTTTAGAGGTAGAGTGCTTGGCTAGAATGCATGAAACCCTGGAACCAATACTCAGCACTAAAAAATGACTTTTTATTATTCGTTGTTTTTTATTATAACTTAAGTACCTAATTTATAAGCTAAAGTTTATCACAGGATATGTACACATAGGAAAAAGCAGTCTATATAACAGAGTATAGTACTTTCTACAGTTTCAGGCATCCACTATATGTCTTTGAATATGTCTCTTTGAATAAGGATAACTACTATATCTTCTTGTCAAAACTTTTAATGATGTTATATCTTTAGGTTTTTTTTTTGGACAGAATTCTTCTCTTGGAATTTTACTTACATTTTAATGCACACATGCATATATACAAATCAATACACATGCAGCTCCTGTACTTTTGCACTAGAGAGAGATAAGGGATAATCCACCATATCTGGTGTCCCAGAAACTCAAACTGAATGGTCAGCCCATTGGAGTGAAGAAGACTACAAGATTCCAGTCCTCTCACAGCACCAATTATTTATTGTCATTCCTAAGAACACACAACATGCTCAAAACCAAGTCACAAGGCTACTGTGAGAGGAGTCCTGTAGACAAAGGATATCAACCTGAGCTGAGACGGAATTGGTGCACAGTGAGCATAAAGGTCCAGCATAAAAACTGTTCCAAGATGCCCAGAAGCCAGCAGAGAAGACAAAGTGTCAGCAAAGCGCTTCTGGGGAAAGTGTTTCAGAACCAGTCAGCTGCAAGGATGAGCTCGCAATTCGAAGGTGTTTTCGTCCTCCTTATCTTGCATTTAGAAAAGGGTTTGGTTTTAAAGAGGCTCGATTTCAAGCAGGAGTGAGCGAATGGTGAATGCATAATGTGATGAAGCCACTTTTGGGTAACCAGAAAGCTTGGACGTTACTGTCTAATGCCTGCTGAGCACTCAGAATGAAAATTGTTCCTTGGCATTGAGTCTGAAGAGCTAAATGTCTATGCCCAACTCCGAAGGCTGAAGTGGGCAAAAGCAAAAGCCTGGTTCCCAGCACAGCCCACCCTCTGTTCCTGCAGCTCCAGCTTCCTGTAACACAGCAGTGCTCATGCACCTCTGTGTATGCACAGCTGCCTTCTCTCCTGCTCTACTGCACACTCATATCTGCTTTTGCACTGAAGTCATGCTCTTGAGTAACTGCAATGGAGGTGCTGGAGTCTGCAAAACCTAAATATTTACTCTGGCTTTATGGAGAAAACGTTTGCAGATCTCTGCCTCTGAAGGATTAACGCCATAGGCAGAATTCTTTTGGTCCTTCGCTCTTTCATATGGTCCCATGGGAAAAAAGAGTGATTGGGTGAGTGGCCTGCCCAGCTAACATTTACTGAATGCCTTCTCTATTTCAGTGGGAATAAACAAGATAGCTCCCGTGCTCTGGAACTACAGTTGAAGGGAAAGAAAAGTTGATGTGTATAATTAGTGACATTCCAGGCCAGGTCCAGGCTGAGACCACAGACTTGAGGAAAGCACCCACGCTCAGCCCGTGGCAGGGGCATGGGCCACCCAGAGAGGATGGGCTCAAGCTTTGGCACACAGATGATTGTCTCTCCTTGTTCTTTTCTTTAATGCAATTGGGGTGCTGCTGCCTCAGCACCGGAACGCTGAGGATGGTCCGGGGGTCCTCTGCCTGAGGGTGGGGAGAGGGAAGCATATCTGGCTTCCCATTTGAACAGCCACCTTTATGCACATATGTTCCAGTGCAGGAGAGTGAGGGGCAGCCCCCCCCCCCCCGTTACCATGCCTTGCTAAGAACTGCACCACTCATAGCAGTAACTTATGAGCAAGTCCTTCAGTCTTTCACAGTGTAACAGGAAACCTGAGTTGTGCAGGCCACCAAGGCAACTAGCATCTCCTGGGAGCTGCCTGACTTCCAAGTCTACAGCCTAAGAAAGGAGGAAGGGTCCAAAGGTGGGAGTGACATGGTGAGAGCTGCCGATGGAATGGAGAAGAGAGTGGCAGAAGCAGACACACATGGCCACCCGACATCACTGATGATGTGGGGAGGCACAATCACCTTCACTTTCTATCCATTCCTGACAGCGCCTCGCCCACATGGCTTTGCAGAGTAGGAGTTCCTGGGTCCTATTTGTCTCTTCTATGTAAGGTCAGCCTTCAGGGAATGAGTCATAAATGGGCAGCCTGCACAAGTCGTTGTCTGCGCAGTCCAACAACAACTGAGAAAGTTGCTCAGTTATTTAAATCCTGCATCTTCAGGGCAAATCTGTGCACTTATTTGCAAGCCTCATTCCTTAATTAGGGGATCGATATAAACAGACTTTAACACCTGACCCCATCAGTTGTAATTGCTCAACTGTCAACAAATGTAGGATCCTCTTTGAACCTCTGTAGGGCTAATAAGCCTGATTCCCAGAGTGGTAGGGAGATATTCTAGGTCATGTTTATAAAGCCTCTGAGTACAGTGCATGGAACATAGCAGCCTATCAGCAATGTTGTATTCCAGAAATAAGTATTATTAGCATTAATAATATTGAGATTAATAAGATCCAGATACTACTACTTGAGAAATGAGAACTTAAGGTTGAATGTGATCCAGCCTCCGTCCACAGGGCATTCATAAAGGTGGGCAAAGTGACAGGCAGCAGAGAAGATCCCAGCAGCACTGCCTTGCCTGTGGCTCATTTTCCTTGTTCTTTGCTCCATGTTATTCACATTTCCACCTGACTGCAGACCTATGCCAGAACCAGAGTTTCCCGCTGGACCAGCCATGCCTAACTCCTCGCCAATTCTCCCCACTAAAACTCCACTGTGTTGGCATCTACTACAGACATCCCCCTGGGTAAATCTGGCTGAACAGATAGCTCCCTCCTAATTGCCCATTGGAATAAAAACTATGGATGTGTTTATGGTATCCCGCCCCAAAGGTTTGGTGATCCCTTCTTTTCTGCAGCCATCGCATATAGACAAATGAACAGAGGCCTCTACAGGAAATTCAGAGGGTTTCATGTTCCTTTCAGCCCAACAAACCCCTGATTCCATGAACATCAAATCACTTCCCCCTGTCCTCATGGGTCATGAAATGTTCACCAATAAAGAACTCAAAGGATTTATTTTTATATTGTCCGCCATTGTAAGCAGCAAAAAGTAACAATATTTATCACAAGAAACTTGCAAGAGGAAATTCTAAGGCTGACTTGAAACTGCTGAGAGGAAAGCTGCCATTACAATACATAAGATTACAACCTTGCTGAAGGCCAGCAGTCAGTGATGTCATATGTGCTCATTTATGATCACTTCAAATACAACTGCAAAGGAAGTAAATGGGAAACAGTGAATTCTTTTTAATGCAGAAACAAAGCCAACTCCAAGAAAGAATATATATCATGGGCTGGATAGATGGCTCTGGGATTAAAGCCTTTGACTCACAAGCAAAAGTGCTTGAGTTTGGATTCCAGATCCCATATAAAAAATGCCAGGTGGGAATGGTGTAGGCCTGAACTTCCAAAGCCTGGGAAACCCCAGAGCAAAGCAATAAGGAGGTAGACCAATCTGACACAAGTCACCTTTGGGCCTCATAGGCACATACACTCAAGTGCCCTCTTCTATGCTCACCCATACATACATGAATGTACACCAAGAAAGAAAGAAAAAGAGAGAAGAAAGAAGGAAGGAAGGAAGGAAGGAAGGAAGGAAGGAAGGAAGGAAGGAAGGAAAGGAAGGAAGGAAGAGAAGGAGGAGGGAGGGAGGGAGGGAGGGAAGGAGGGAGGGAGGGAGGAGGGAGGGAAGGAAGGAGAGAGAGAAGAAAGAGAGAGAGAAAGAAAGAAAGAAAGAAAGAAAGAAAGAAAGAAAGAAAGAAAGAAAGAAAGAAAGAAAAAAGAAAGAAAGAAAGAAAGAAAAAGAAGTGGATCAGTAAAGGACAAATGAGTTACTTTCACCCAAACTACCTATAACCAAGAACATATATAAGCAATGTTTTAATTAGTCAATGTTTAAGGGACAGTGTTCAAGCCCTCCTTTCTAGTCTTTGTCCATTTCTAAAGGTCTGAATCACTCATCATGGAGTTTAGAGAAGCCTTAGTGTAACTCTAAAGGACTCATGCAAGGAGTTTGACAGACCACTCTAAGTTCTGCTCACTTTAGCTCAATAATAGAATAGAATGGGAAGACCCCCCTATGCCAGACATCCAAATCCAGATGACATCAAACTCATTTGAGCCATTGATTTTTGGAGCTTATGTGTCCCACAGCAGGCCTGAGTTTGTCACGAATGTGAAAGTAGTTTTATTAAACTTTTATGCCATTTTAAGTATTTGGCGTTATTATTAAATTACTAGAGTTTCTATTATTGTACTGAAATACTGAAGATAATTAACTCATGAAAAAAAAAGGTTAGTTCAAGCTTCAGAGACTCAAAATCAATGAGACCAATCATTTTAGGCCTGTGGCAATTGCACTTGGTGGGAGTGGAAGTGACAGGGACATAAGCAAGCCATTTACCTCATGGACAGGAACAAAAGAACAAAAAGAAGAGGAAGGGACCAGGCTCCACCTTCTCCTTCAAGGTCTCCACGGGCTTCTCACTAGGCCCATATCCTCTATGTTCCACCACTTGCTGATAGCTCCACTCTTAGGAACAAGCCTTTAACCCCAGAAGTATTCACCATCAAAACTACAATACATGACACCATTCAGCATATGGCAAAGCAATCACCACATATCTCATAATGAAAGTACTCAGAAATCCATCTGATCTGTAGGAGGTATTCACTGAGCATCCCCGGCAGTGATGTATGTAGCCTTGCTGGCTATGGTATTTTGTTCACTAGTAAAATTTGATATCACTCACCAAGCTCATGTATCACAAGCAACATTTCAGTCAGTAATCTATCTCAGTAACTGAGCCCATACATGACCCTGATTCCATGAAGCTGCAAAGTTCCTGTAGCTCAGTAGTTCTGCAATAGTGTTTCTGTATTTACATAGGTTTGTACATGCAAGCACCCTTGTGTTACAACTACCTACCATATTTAATACAGTAACAAGTGGAGCAGGTCTGTAATCTGGGACAAAATATTGTGCATGTAGGTGAGATGTGTTAAAAGCTGTCATCTAGAATCTCATGAAGATATCCACAAGCTACTAGTAAAATAACAAAACTATCTACCAAGGCATCTTTCTGAATGTGTCTCAATTGTTAAGAGGCATACATACATATGCCTCTTCATTAATCTCAAGTTATGTTAAGAACCCACAATAATTTGAAAGGAACACCTCACACTTTCCACTGAAAGGAAAGAGACTGATGTCCAACTATGTGGTAGCTGTTAGAAGACCCTGTTCTGTCAGAACAGAAAGAGCTGGAGCCATATCCACCCAACTGACCCAAAGAGCCAAGCGCTGTGACTTTTCTCCTAGAATTCAACTGTGAACAATCTATATATGTAATCTAAATCCCCAGACTCCTACAGTGCAATTTTGAGAACGACACATGATAGGAAAACTTGAACCCACATGCCATAAACTCAGTTCAATTAATATTTTCAAAATAGCTATACAAATCGCATCTAGATTTCTGGTTATGAGATCTTGTTCATTGTTTTAAGCCTCAATTTGCCTACATGGGAAATGAATTATATCTATGCCATAGATATTTTGTGAAAAGCACATCTATTTCCTTTCCCATGCAAAGACATTCACAGCTAACATTTATTTTTATGTCCATGTATCAGAGGATACTGGAATTTCAAAGGGTACCTAATTAAGCAAAACAATCATCGAAAATAAGCATCATAGTCTATACTACAAATCCATAGTTATAAAAACAGCCTGGTACTGGCTCCAAAATAGACACACAGATCAATGGATAAGGGTTGAAGACCCAGATATAAACCCACAAAAATACAGCCATTTGGTCTTTGACAAAGGGGCCCAAAAAATCCAATGGAAAAAGAACAGCGTCTTCAACAAATGGTGCTGGCAAAACTGGATCTCCACATGCAGAAGATTAAAGCTGGACCCGTACTTGTCACCATGTATAAGACTTAATTCCAAATGGATCAAGGACCTTGATATCAGGCCAGAGACTATAAAAATCATAGTTGAAAGGATAGGGAACTCCCTTGGGCTGATTGGGCTAGGCCAACAGTTCCTAAACAGACATCCAATGGCACAGTCACTGCTACCAACTCTCAGCAGTTGGGATCTTGTGAAATTAAAGAGCTTCTGTTCAGATAAAGAGAGTGTCACACGAGCTCAAAGGCAACCCACAGAATGGGAGAAAATCTTCACGAACCACATATCTGATAGAGCTCTACTGTCCAGAGTGCACAAAGAACTTAGAAAACTAAACACCAAGGAAACCAATGGCCCAATTAAAAAATGGGCCCTGGAACTTAAAACAAATTTAACCAGAGATGAAATTAAAATGTCTAACAAATATCTGAAAAAATGCTCCACTTATTTAGCAATAAGGGAAATGCAAATCAAAACCTCCCTGAGATATCATCTCACCCCAGTCAGGATGGCAAAAATCCACAATACAAACAACAACAAGTGCTGGAGAGGATGTGGAGAGAGGGGAACTCTCCTACATTGCTGGTGGGAATGCAGGCTCATACAGCCACTCTGGCGAGCCGTCTGGAGATTCTTAAAGAAATTAAAGATTGAAATGCCATATGACCCTGCTATTCCACTTTTGGGAATAACCCCCCATGCACCAGAGGTTCACCTCGATAGCACAAGCACGACCATGTTCATAGCAGCACTGTTTACAATAGCAAAGTCATGGAATCAACCTAAATGTCCAACAGTTGACGAGTGGATAAGGAAACGGTGGTACATCTATACAATGGAGTACTACTCAGCCATCAAAAATGATGAATTACTGGAATTTGCCGGGAAATGGATGTCATTAGAAACAATTATATTAAGTGAAGTATCCCAAACCCAGAAAGTTAAGTGCCGTACTGTACTTCCTAATAGGTGGCTCCTAGTACCAAACTCACCTAGCCCACATTGAGACACTCAAAGGTAAACCTATGTAATACAGTAATTTCAAGGATTGTGAAAAGGAGGGATGGGGTTGGAGGGCCACACCAGACACAAGGAGAGAGGGGACCATGTTACAGCAGAGAAAATAGGCCTCCAAGGAATGCAAGTAAGTAATGTGACACCTGGTTAAGTTCACAGACGTTCGTTCCTGATCATGTACAACTGAGGGGGTATGATCTCACCAGAAGGGGAGGGCATATAGTCTGGCAGATGAAAGGTGATCATTTTGCAAATGGGTGACTGACCCCTCCCTCACCAAGGTTTCCTGCTTTTATTACATCTACCCTTGAATGTGCTATTATAACAAGACTCCAGTTTAACAGCTTTTTGTCTCTGGCCAGGGGGTGACATACAGTGCCCATCAGGATGGAGTGAAGGGCATTGCAGGAGCAGCAAAACTGCAAAAGAAAATCAACAAACCACAATCCAGAACTTCAGAGACTCTATATCAACCACCTAGAACTAGGCCAGCTTAATCTCTCCCCATCCTGAAGCTCAGGGACATTTGCGGAAGAGGGGGCGGTAAGATTGTAAGAGCAAAAGGATGGGAGGAGCAATGTTCTGAAGATTCTCCACACTAGTTAGGGCTGAAGCAATCATAATAGGACTTTGCATGCCCTGCGCAATGTCCAACACACTATTGACCTCACAAAGCATCAGCTAAAGGCACCAAGATCCTTGGAAGCAAGGGATTGACAGCCACAGTAGTGTTCCTATGTTTAAGGGGAATACGAGAAAGGGTTCAGGGAAATGCCACTGGGTCCTTGTACGTCATCAGAGAGGACCAAGAGGAGAGTTAGGCATACACAATTAAGGACTCTCTGGGAATTGGGGGGGAGGCACTGGGAGACGGGGAGGGAGGGAAAGGGAGCAGGGGATTCAGGGGGAGGAGGAGGGGGGAGGGAACTGGTGTACCTATTAAGTTTGTATGAGCGGAAATAATAATGAAAAATGTTTAAAAATTTAAAAAAAAAGAAAAGAAAAGTGAAAATAGCAGCAGCACTTTTTAAATAATTTGAAAACTAAAAAGCCTCAGCTATATGATTAATTAAAGAGTACATCTCAAATTTGGAAAATTGCTTAAATAAAAGAAGAACAAAATTGCAAAAAAAAAAAGAAAATAAGCATCAATGAATCAAAGCATGCCAGGGTCATCCTATATTTCTTGGTGCTGGAGTTTATATCCAGACCCTCACACATGCCATCACACACTCTTGTCACTGAATTATCATCTTATCTTATCATCTTATCTCCAAGAGGTCTGTTTTTTATTATGAAATTTTTTCTGGAGTTTGAATGTGGGGATTAAGGAAACTTAAGTTCTTTTGAAAATACTACTCAATTGCTTTTGCATGCATCATTTGTGTTTCTTTCTTTTTATTCTCAGAAGATAAATGCATATTTAGTTTGCATGTCAATCACTGTGAGTAAGTTGACCCTTAAGTTGCATCTAGGAATAAGTGTGATTGTTTTTGTATCTGGGATAATATTTATCTTGCTTTGTTTTTTCTAAATAAATGATTCATTTCTGTCTATATAATATAAAGGGAGATGCCTTGGGGAGAATCTGTAAGACATTTTCATATTCCTAGGAAGGAAACTCTCTTGCTTTTGGATACCTTGTTCTCACAGCTGACACTGGCTGCATAGGAGTTAGAGAGCAATGATGAAGTCATGAGTGGATGAATCACATGACCTGACACCTTACTCATTTCTAGACTTCTGTCTTCGATTACATATTTTTTTACCTACACAGTAAGATTTTTATTATAAGATAAGAATAACTATTAATTATGCTGAAGAATGATGCTGAACATCCACAAATACTACCTTCTGAGACAGCATACTTACATGTATGGATTATTGTTCAGACTCATTTACTATCTAATGTACAGTGTTAGTCTACATAACTGCAGCACAATCGGCTATCCTGCATTTCACTCATTTCATTCATTTCACTGTAACTTGATGTTCAGCATGGTGTTCCCTAAGCATACAAGAGATTTTCATGTTTTTTTGTTGTTGTTGACAAATTTAAGTCGCATGAATGTGTCTCCTTATGAGACAACATAGGGTGTCCCTAGGAGGAGGCAACAGTACAATGAACTGGAGTTCACAGCTGCCCCACTGTGGTCCAGGCAAATTTTCGGGGAGGAAAGGACAGAGTCCTTAGAGTTGAACTATGGATGTAAGGTAGTGAAGGTGTAACCACATTTCTTTATGGCTACATGTTTCGATTTCTTTTCCTTACAGTTTTACAAATCTCTAATTTTTGTACCTATATCAAAGATTTTTTTAAAGTAGTTCAATCTCACAAAAAAAGTCACACTGCCATTTGAGTAGTTTTGATAAGTAAGTGTCAGATCTTTCAGACATTGGAAATGATTCATCCCCAGCTCCAGGGACCATATTGTTGGTGACAGGCATAGCTGAAAGGACAGTTACATGATGACTATTATCGCATACTAAGAACCATCACATGATAACTTGAGAAATGCTTCAAGCAAAACTGTTTCTACCCCTTGCTCTATCTCCTACCCCATCTCAGTATATTTCCCTAAGTGAATCAGTTTCAATAAAGAATAGGAAGGTGAAGTTAGGAAACCAGGACCACTTATAGTGCTTTCCTGGTTCAAAGGTAAGCTAGCCTTACTAGGATGCTCTCCCCACATGAACACATGAAGAGAGTTGTTTAATAATGATATTTGATGAGGGTGACTTCATATGACTCGTAAACTCAATTAATTATGTTATTCTACATGTAAAATATAACAGAGTTGAGGGATGTGCCAGGAAAGTTCTAGTAAACCAGGAGCCAGAGGTCAGGCAAAAGCAAATGATGCATTGTTCTTTAATGGTAAAAAAGTAAAAAAGTAATGTCAAGATAAATTCAAATGAAACTAAGTTTATCTATGAATATAACAGAACTATGTGCAATACAAGGACCATGGTGAAGGGATTAAAAAAATCTTCATGTGCAGAAGTGCAAGAGAAAGTAAAGACTGTTCATTTGAATAAAATATGACTTTCAGAGTGTTGCCAAGGTCAGCAAGACCCAGAGCAATCAGCCTGCTCTAAACCCTGAGTTGTTCGTTTTTCTTCTCACTGTCTCAGTTCCTCCCTTTCTTGCATATTTGCCACTGCTTTTAAACTGACCCAGCAATCCTCCTAATTTATAATTCTCAGAGTTCATTATTTGTAATTTTCAGAGAAAATCAGTACTGTGAGCAATGAGAATGGAAGACAGCAAGTGTGAAGTTATTGAATTTCCATATGTTTTCTGAATTCCTGCTCCTATCCACATAGCATCTTTATGGTTTCACTTCCGATGATAATGGGATCCTTGGAGTTCAAATCCTTGAAGTCAGTTTTTACAAACGAAGTGTACATTCCCTTGACCGCACCTCGTACCCATTCCCCCATTGTTCTTTCCCTAAGAATATTTTACAAGCCATCCTACTCCATAAGTGGCAAACTCTCATCAAAAAAAAACTGCTCAATGACAAGATAGAGTGTACCATTTTCAATAATTTTTAGAGTTATATGATCAGGGTTAAGAAAGTAAAATCTAAACCGTGTGTGTGTGTGTGTGTGTGTGTGTGTGTGTGTGTGTGTGTGTGTGTGTTAGATATATGTGTATGGTGAACTTGTTATTCAGTACACCTTGAATTATGCTGGAAGTCAGAAAGTCTCAGCAATTCTTTCTCTGCCTTCCATCCACAGGGCAGATGCATGTGTGCAGTCATGTCTGGTTTCATTAAAGTTATTTTTATTCTTCGGTAGTTTCATACATACATACAATGGATGTTTGTGTTTTCATCCCTTACTATCCAAACCCATCTCCCTCTTGTCTCACTTCATATTTTCTCTTTTTTAACCAGTTTCATCTGAGATACTTGTACTAACAAGTACCTAATGCTTAATGGGGCATAGATGACTTATCAGTTCATTGAGTAAAGACCTCCTTCTCCTGTCTAGCATTTGCCTTAAATAGTCTCTCAGAGAGGTGTAGTATTTCTTGAAATCTTCCCTCATCCATGGTGGTATGTTGATAAGCCAACTATTGTGTAGGTCTAGTGGATATGGACATTGTTGGAGTGAATTCTTCAACTTAAGAAGATTCTGTCTAACAGCAAGCCCTTTCAAACCCTCAGGCAATTTTCTTACTTCTCCCCCTCTTCCAAAGAGTTCCCTGAGCCTTGGAATGGGGGGGGTAGGAATTTTGATGTGCCTTTAAGAGATGAGTAGTCCACTTTGCACTATAGCCAGTCATGCTTCTCCACATTAAACATTTTCCATTGTAAAAGAATGTTTCTTGGTCAAGTGTGAGTGCTGAGAGCTTCTCTAATCTGTGGCTACAATGATAAGTGTTTAGATGGCAATTTACATCAAGTACTTACAGTTAAGCCTTAGTAGTTTGTTCCTACCTAGGGCCAATAGTCTCCCCTACCATGGTTACTTGACTAGGTTTACAGTACCAGGTATGTGCTATCTGCAGAAAAGCAAACCGTAAGTCCAATTGGAAAATAGTTGGATACCCCCAAATCTTACATGACACTATTGTACCAATGGTCACCTCTCGCCAGAGTAGTTGTGATTGTAACTTGTATTCATGGCTGGAGAAGATCTTCCGTTTCTTGACAGCCTGCATCATAGCTTCTGGCACTACAAAGGGTGGCCAGCAAGGAGAATATTCTAGAGGGGAAGTTAGAGAACTGACCCCCCCCCTCTGTCTTCAATGCTGGGATCCGAACTCAATTTCTCAATTTTCATTCTTGCATAGGAAGCACTCTTACATATCTATCCATCTTGTCAGCTCTAAGTCTTAATAAATTTAAGTTTGCACCAACAATTATTAAGGTACCATAGCTAAATCTCTCAAAACAGTAATTATAATTATAATTGTTCCCTGGGTATGCAATTGATGATACATACAACTTTCAGAAATAAGGATGATTTTAAAAAGCTTACGTTGTCATAGAAACAGGAATTAAATAACAAGAGGACTTCAAAATCATGTAATACAAAATAAAGCTGAATGCGAGGTCTGGAAAAGAACACACATTTCAGTTTCTAACTGTCAAAAGTAAGGAAGAAGTATTTGTGAAAAATAAATATTGTTGCAGTGTCCCCAGGAAGACGATCAGCTCGACGTGCAGAAATAGTCTGTTCAGTTCCCATTCATCTCACTTATCCCTTTCTTATATTTTCTGAAAATATACTTCTCAAAAATTTTTCATGCTATGATTTTTCTGTCTCCAAGGGTCACTTTTTTACATTCTGGAAAAGTCTTCTGTAACATCTGCACAAGGGCTTTGATCTTTAGGAAAAGACAGGAGAAGCACGGAGCAGCACGGGTCCGAAATGTTCCATTTATTGTCACTCTAGATGACTGACTCATAAAGAGAAGTAGCTACATTAATTTGTAAAGTCCAATAAAGAAGATTACTTGAAAACTAATTGAGCCTAAATGCATATATATTTGCAGAGAACTTTTCTCCAAATACATTACACTTGTACTAATCACTTCCCAGAACACTCTGGGAATTATTTTCCTTTTTTCCATTTCCTTAGTTTAAGATGATCTGTTAATCCCCTGAGAATAACCCAAGAAGCAGCTGTATAGTTCCACTTAACATTTGATCAGGGTCCTTCCAGTAATAATACCTTGAATTTGTATAGGTTTCATTTCTACAAGGAGACTCAAAGTCAATTCGTATACGTAAAACCCTAAGGCATATCTTTTTTTGCATATGTGTGTGTACACATATGTGATATTTTATGCATATGGAGTCCCTTTGGGAATATCCTGGGTTGCTCTATCTCCTTATTTCTTTTCTCTGGGATTTTCCAGGATCTGGCCTCTAGGGCTGGAATTAAAGGCTGCCACCATTTCCACATACCATTGTTGTATGGAATCTGAGGATCCAACCTCAGGTCCTTTGGCTTACGAGGCAAAGGCTTTCATTGTGAGCCATCTCCCCAACCTTTAGCATAAACTGTTACATTTGGAGAAGTGGCTTTACCCCCAGGGGAAAGTAAGCTGTGTAAATGAGGGATATAGCACTATGCTTGGAGGCACTAGGCTATACTTACCTCACCTTTTCATCCAGAACCTTCTAGAATTAGTAGACTGGAGGCAGTAAGTACACATGATCCCAAACACTATGCATCCCTCCAGAACTTTGGGATTATTTTTTCCTCAAAAACTGTCAACAATTTTCAATATCAGCCCTTTGCACATAAAAATTATAACTAAGTCTATCAATCTCTACAGAGTGTCAATGGATTGTGGCCAGTTGTTTGGTGAACTGGAGGAGTGGCTTCCTAAGGATGCTGGAAGTATGTTTACAGGGTAATCAGACCTCTAGCGAAGAGTGATCATGTAGACCAGAACAAGGCAGCCTGGTCTGAACTGGCCACACGTGCCCTGGGTCAATCCTTGCCACTACCATCTTTGCCATTAAGTAAGGAGTTCATAAAGGGAAGATGAAGGAGCATTAAAGAGCCTGGAAGACCCTTCCTAGGAAACAGCTGCCCCGCAGAGATGAGATCAGCTAGTCTGCTAGAGAGAAACCAGAGGGAAAGCAGTTCTTCATTCACTAACACCAAATTCAGCCCCTTATTCCTAATGCAACGCAGGAAGGAGAAATACACAAAGGCGTAATGCACAAAGGTGCGATACAAAGAGGTGTACAACTCACAGATTTCTGTCTCCAGTCTAACTCTTCCTGCTCTTCTGTAAGAGATCTGAATTCACGAAAGAAGTTGTTCTCTTTGCGCCAACAAAACAGGTACCTTCTGACCTCCAAAGAGCAGTGCTTACACTGGTGCTTACACAACTGGTGTGATTTCTTTTCATGGGTGATTTTTGGCCCTGCAGCTACGTTTCTTATACTCATGATGTTTTGAATGTGGCATTTTAAGCCTAACTTAGCCTTTTTCTTCCAAAGCTACATTAATATACTAGGAGGCTTACCAGACAATCCAGGCAGACATGCTTGCAAGTTCATTGCCAGTGCCACAAAAATGTGAATTGTTTTTCTTTGCATACGGGGATTTAGGGTTTATTGAAAAGTTTTAGATTTTTATGAGCACTTAAAATTTTGGCTCTGACTAGTATCTGGACTCATATTAACTCATTTCAAATTATTGAGATATTCATATTTTAGCTAAAATAGAACAGTAACCAAATGGTGATCAAAAGTGTGTCAGGAGAGTACATTTTTGGACATTTTGGACATGGTTATTTTAAGAAATTATCATGAAATTGCAATGGAAAACGAATTAATCAAACATGCAAGTGGCTGTGTTAGATGAACTAGAAGGTTATATGATCAGTGAAGAAAGGGTATTGCATCTTAATATCTTCCGTACACTTATCCTCCTAGAACAGCTGTTGATTTTAGAAAATTGTCAAGACTGTGCCAAGTGCCTCAAACTTTGGTGACCCGGGGTAGTGTTCTGATCATATGGCATGTGCAGACGTGCTGGCCGAGGCCTAAGGAGCCTGTACTTACGCTTGCCTGTAAGCCTTCTAATTTGGGAGCTAACTATGACAGTGATTACCCACCTGTTTTTCCAGATCCCTCTGTACCCAACTTATAGTGATCTCAGGTGCTCAGGGCCCACAGAAATTGAGCCCTGGTTGCTGTGCATTAGGACATAATTTCACGCTTTCTATGAATTCCTTTTTTTTTTAATTAGGTAACTTTATACTCAGAATCTCCACAGCATGGACAAACATATATTAAAGAAACAAAATATTTTCTAAACAAAGAATCTTAGCATTGAGAATACCCTAAATTATACTGATCAATACATTTTAGGATACAATACAACATGTAAATCAAATATCATTTCATAAACCATGTTTTAACTTTGTGCTTTAAAGAATATTTTTCTTTTGTCCAATCTTTTCCCTCCCCTTCTGTCAGCACCTTGCCTTAAAAATATGTTTCCAAGCTCTCAGAAAAATTCCAACTTTTACAGTGGAGCAACTAGCACCAAACTTCCTCTTTCTAATTGCAATTTAGTTACATTTTCAGACCTGAGAGATCTACATACACTAACGTTCACAACCCAAGATCAGGTCTGATTTGCCCATGCTCCTTAAATATTCAGAAAGATGAAGACATACACCAATTACCTAAAGGAACAAGTAGCATCTAGGTATCATTGTAAATATCAGACTTATAATGGGCTCTGTCGGGTGACAAAACAGGACAAAGTTCCATATGTTCCTTCTGGCCGTGGTGGGATCTGAAGAAAGCTGTACTCTGTGTATCACTCTCCCGCAGGGGGTTTAGGACACTTGCAAGATCTCCTAATTACTTTGATGACTGGAAAACATGTAAATCCACGCCATCGGCACCTTTAACAATTTTGATAGAGTGTTCATAGATTGCATGCTAACCTTCAATCATGCTGCGTGAAGTATGGGATTAGTTCAAATTTTGCAGAAGCAGCTGGAAACAGAGTCTGCCAGAAAGAATGAAAACTGCTAGTTTACTTTTCATTTATCCACAACTGCTGTTCACACACCTTTAAAACATGAAGGTAAATTCATAGCTGAAAAACATACTCTACAGCTCTGAAAAAGATCAAGAAACGTTTCCTTTATGCAACAGGGTAATAGCCGAGGTTTAACTAGTTTTCTCATTATGCTACTGAGGGTGGTTAATTAGTATTGTGAAAAACTTTAGAAGATTAAATAGATGCCTACTTTCATAGTTAAAATATACTCCCTACAAAAAGCAGGTGCTGCACACCTTTGATCTGAGCAGTTGGGAGGGTGAAGCAGGGGGATAACATAGTCCGGGCCAACCTTGGCTCCTTAAGTGATACTGTCTCAAAAAAAGAAAAAAAAAAGCCATGTATGTCCCTGATGTATTAAAGAAGGCAAATAAAAAGTAAATTACACAGAAAAAGAAGTGTTCAATCCAAAGACTACTACTCTAAGAAGGACTATGTCAGGTAAAGAAAGACATACAGAACAAAGGGCAGCATTCCATGTAATCACATGAACGTGAAGATCCTGAGGAGCAGTGCACAGCCCTAGGACATCAACAACTTGAGGATCAAAAGCACAAAACTGAACTTTAAGAGTAAGAAAAGTTTGCTGATGATGGCATTGTGTGTCTGTTCATTCATAAGATTTCAGTGTTTACCCTGCCTGGGCCCCGCAGCATGTCACAGGGCTGTATCCTCCCAGGGTCATTTCATGTCCACCCTCTCCCATGGAGCCTTGTCTGAACTTTCCTCATCCATCGCACGCGCTCCTGGACCTTTCTCTATACTGAATTCCTTTCTTGCCACTCATCTTCAGAGCTTTATGTCTAGCGCTAAGCCAAATACTCTGAGATGGTGGAAACATGGCTATTTTTCCACATTTTTCAAGTAATTATTTTGTAATCCATTTCTTTCTTGGTTTTTAAAATATGAGGAAAAACAAGAATTCCATATCATGGCATTCCTCAGCTAAATACAAAGTAGTGTAGTTCACATACATTGGTCAAGGAAGTGGCTCTGGCTTATCTCCAAACCTGGCCATTGTCAAATCAGGACACAGAAAGGGATTATTTACTGCATTTCATTGTTAGCTGCTGCAGGCGGCTGCCTGACTGCCGGCCACTTGAGGAGAAGGGAGAGATTTGCAACCACTGTCTCTCTTTAGACCAAACTCATTTCAAGCTTGGCAGACTCAAAGGGCCATGAAGCAGAGTTGCTACCTGACAAAGCACAGCACCAATGGGAGAGGGAAGTGAGCGCTTTCCCTTGCAGCCCTCGGATAACAGGTTTTTTTCTAAATTTCATAATTTTTGTAAGAAGCGTGCACTGTTCCACTTTTACTCATGTAAGAATAGCTATTTTCTCAAACTGCCAAGTGTTATGAATTTCTATGGGACTCTAATATAGGAAAATTGTATTTGTTCTTTTGGAGAACCTAGGTAATTAATATCATCCTGAAACTTGTCCTAGATTGCACTTCAAGAGGACTTCTTTGTGAGGATAAATAATGGCTTTTCATATTAATTTCTGCAATCCACAAAAATTTTAGAAAATTTTCCCCTTTTTAAAATTATTTTTGCGATTTTGGGCATTGCGTCCAGGCCTCATGTGTACTAAATGTTCTACTCTGGGGTATTTTCTTTAATCTCTATTATTTTTGATACATGAATATAATGACCTCATAATATTTTCAACCCTCAATCCCAAATCTCACCCTCCCTCCTTTTCTCCTTATAACCTTCATCTCCCCTGCCTGATTCCTTGCTATTTTCAAATCTTTTGACTTGTGCGACCCATTGTGTTTCCTCTAGTCTGTGATGCCTTATGCCTGGCTTGATTTGTTCTCCAGCAAGCATCCTAGATGCTCCAGCAAGCATTCTAGATCATAGATACACCATACAGCAAAGCATCCTTCTTTATTTCTCCATCAGCATTAGTCCTCATCAATCTCTCACACGTGCGGTGCTTCTTGAGATCTTTCTGATGTTATGGTGAGAGATTGATAAGACAGCTCCCATGCAATTCTTGTGTAAGTATACATTTCTGCACTGGGTTATTTGTCTAGCCCCATTTCAATTTTATTAATTTATGTGTGTATATATGATCTCTCTCTCTCTCTCTCTCTCTCTCTCTCTCTCTCTCTCTCTCTCTCTCTCTCTGTGTTCATGTATATTTGTGTGAGTGTAAAATTCAGAAGACCTCAGGTATGGGTTCTTGCCTTTCATTCCTTCTGCCTTGATTGAGTCAAACAGGGTCTGAGACATAATGCATACAGCCATCTCAGGCTATATGTATAAGGAAGCAGAAATGAACTTTATATATAGATTCAGGTCTCATCTCCAACAAATCTCATAAAGCATATGTGAATAATCTGAAATGCAAATACTCTGGCTTCAAGCACTCAAGGTAAGAGATCCTTACCCTGAGATCCTTCATTGTGTCAAGCACTGTGTTTACGTTTTAGATCCAAACATTTAAAAATTTGTGTAACTGAGTGTAGATGGCTTTGCCTAGCAGGTAATGAACCTAGCAAGCTTTCTCAGACTTGGGTACAGAAATATCATAATTGGCTTTAGGAAGGGGACAAAGAAACTTCTGAGTTCTTGCATCTTCTCCTCACAAGATGATCTACCACATCCATATATATGGCCCAGATGTTCTGCTGCCCTGTGCAGGGTGTTCTCAGAAGAGAAGGCGAGGTGAGAACTCCAGCTGCACAGCCTGCCCTCTACTGGCTCACTCTGCTACATTTTGTTTGTTTGTTTGTTTTATCAAGATATATTATCAGACCAAAATTATGGGTTTATTGTAAGTTGTTCATACATTTATATCATACTTTGGCCATATTCTTATCTCCATTGGGTTTTCTTATTACTATTAAACCCTCCTGCTAATCTCTCCTTTTCCTGTAGACCCCCTTATAATATTAGGTCCTTTCGCTTTCCTTAATGGTGCTACCAATATATGATTCATGCTCCAACAAGTACTCAGGAAAATGGCATCAAAGATAACTCAGATGAAATTCGGTGGGCCACTCATTCGAAAAGACAAGAAAACAGGAGACAAACTGGTGAGAAAGAAAAAGAGTTGCAATGGGAAGAAGAGTGGTGATGGGACTGGGGCTAAGTTGTGAAGAAATAATAAATTCACTATATTCATATATAAAACACTAAGAATAAATAATAAATTCACTATATTCATACACAAAACACTAAAAGAATAAAAAATTAACAATGATTTTTGTCTTTCTGAGTCTGCTTTGTTTTCACTTAACAAGAGGATTCTTCCAAATGACAAATTCAATTTTTTATGTCTGAATTAAAATGTCCACTGTATATATACCATATTTTCTTTACCCATTATTGTTTCTACTGATGGTCATGAGGTTATTTCCATAACTTGCTTGTGGTAACTAGCAATGCAATAAACATGAAGATGTAAATATGTTTCTATTGTATTTTGATTTGACTCTTTTGATTATATGTCCAGAACTGGTATAGTTGGAACATATGATGATTGTAGTTTTAGTTTTTTCAAAACTACCATGCTCATTTCCTTAATGTTTACAATAATTTACATTCAACCAATAGTGTACATGACATGCCCCCTGCAGTATCTATACCAGAACTTGCTGTTTATCTTGGTGATAGTCATTCTATGGACCCTCCTGGTGTATGTGCATGTGGGAGTTGAAGAGGGTACTGTATGTACTGTGGAGGCCCAAGTGTGACTTCAGGAATCATCCTGGATTGCTCTACCCCTTATTGCTTCTCTCTGGGCTTTGTTTCCGGGGCCAGAAGTGTAGGCAGCTGACATTTTTACCCAGTATTTTTACAGGACACCTGGGATCTGCTTGCAAGCAAATACTTAAACTCTGAGCCATCTATCTAGCCCCGCCTCCCTAGCATTAAAGCAATCCATGCAAAATCTTATTGAGACATGGAGTAAGTCAGTTCAAATTAAAGCCTGAGAGCATGAGTCTCCAGCTAAGATGGAGCTAACACTCACATGTACGACTTCTGAAACTACCCAGTGGTCCACTACCAGACCTATGTCAAACTGCTCATTTTGAAAAGATATAGTAACACAAGACAGTCTCAAGTGCTCTTTCTTCCCTACTGATGATCTGAGGGCACTTCAACAGCTAGCCATGAAGAAGAAACAAATAGACACTACATGGTAAGAAACTTCTGTGAAAAGGAAAAAAAAAATCAGTTCAGGAATTATTTGGCTGGGAATGTGGCTCAATGGTAGAATGTTTGCTAGCAGGTGAGAGGCCCTGGGTTCAACTATAGTACCAAATGAGTTACATGAAGGCCTCATTAATCCTTTGGCTCCTAGGGAAATCTCCAAACTGTGGCTCCTCTGCTGAGGAAATTGAGTAAGTGGTGTTTAAGGTGCTTAATATGGGAGAAGGTTATTGACTAAAAAGTACTAATACAAACTTATAAAACTCGAACTTTAAACAAGGTATTTCAGATGAGTCCACTGAAGAAAAAAATCATTGAGAATAAAAAATTTATTATAGAAACAATACAGTGATGACGTGTGTTCTCCAGTCTAGTACTGTGTAGTTGCCAGCTTTGGACATAATCAGGTATCTCTAAAGCTGTGTGTGAATTTTGACCACCCAGCCCCTGTGTGCACTTGGCCAAATGTTACCAGTCCTTGGAGTCATTACCTTTTAGGAAGGGTTTTGATGTTGCAACAAATCCTGCTGCCTGTGGAGACTTATAAATGGTAATGGCGACAATCAGGACCCAGAGAATTTATGTTAAGAAACTGTGTGGGGGTGCAAGGGAGACTGGGGAAAGGTGGGGGGAGGGAGAGAACCAGGGTACTATTGAGCTTGTATGATTGGGGGGGAGAGAAACTGTATGGGGCACAAAAGAGAAGTGTGGCTTATTGTCACCAATACGTGGAACTTTCAACAACTGCTCAAATGCTCAGAGAGTACATCAGTGGTTATCAGAAGCCAGAGACAGGGTGGATAAGGGTACTGGGAAGGGGCAAATAGAAAGAATAACCCCTAATGTTCTGTAGTGTTCTGTGGTAACTGGCTAGCATAGCAACTATGGTAATAAGTAATGATACATTTCAAAATAACTACTAGAGAGGATCTGGGGCCATTCCCCACACAAGAAATAATAAATGCTTAAAGTGATGAGTACATATCATTTTCATTAATCTGATTGTGACACTGCACACACATATTGAAATGCACTGTGACCATAAATATGTGTAATTACTGTGTCAAAGAAAACCTTCAACCTATTTTAAAATAATGATAAGTGGTAAAGAGAGTAAAGATGACACAAATTCTTCCCTTGTCGCCAAAACCTTGTAAAATGTGCCAGGAATCAGCAGCTTGTGACTCAAGCACTGTGCCTTCACAAGACCACTCTTCAATGCTTTCGATTTGCTCTAAAGTAGTACACTGGAGCAGCCAGATGACTCAGTAGGTAAAAGCGCTCGTCGTGCAGCTGAGCCCTGAGCGTGGCCTCTGAAATCCATGGAAGGGTGGAAGGAGAGAAGCAACTCCACAAAGTTGACCTCTGACTTTCACACATACACTGTGGCAGGCACATACAGCTACAGATACACACAATAATTAGCTAATTCAAGTATTTATATTATCCACCAATCATTGCCTATCTTGTTCTGACTAAATTAATCCCCATCCCCTAAGAAAAAGGTATTTCTATCTTAACCATTATCTCTAGCTCTTGATTCGTTCTCCCAGGACCTCAGCCATGCCAGGGGGGCCTCTAAAACCAAGCCTGAAAACCCAAGTTGACCCCTCTCCCACTTTGCTTCGGTGTCTTCATTTGTATAGGCAGAGATTTAAATTTGTTTAAGGTACATCTGGGAGAGAAACCCAACCTCAAATCCAAATCTGTTTCATGACCGAGAACAACTTCAAGAACATCTTCTCAAGCTTCACACTAGCGTTTGACTCAGTGATGGCACCAGAGTCCGTACAGGGATTCCCAGCTCCTCCACAGTCCCTGTGTCAGATATAATAGAACCTTCAATTTGTCATGGGCCAGAACTGATATTTTATTCAAAACTCCTAACCTCTGCAGCCTCTTTGGCCTCATCTCCTAGGCTTCGTTAAGCTTCCCGGATGTGTAATCTTAAGAACTCCCTAAGCAATTTGAGCTTTCTCTAGGGACATACTACATGCTAGCCTGATAAGAAAGAAAAAGACAAAAAGATGCTTGTAGCTGAACACAATGTAACAAAGTGAAGAAAACTGAATGATCAAGGAGCAGTCATATCTGATACTAAATGGGACACAGCCATGACGAACTCTTTGTCAGCATCCAGTAAGGTCCAGACGGGCTGTATATAGTTACAACAGAGCCTGAGTCATCTTGATTCAGAACAACTTGAGCAGCGCCTCTGAATAGCCCGACTGGTTCCTGGAGATGGAGGGAAAAGCTGATCATTCACACTGGTCTTGTCCAGGCCAATTTTCATCCAAGACAGAGAATTTGTTCATTAAAGCCCCTAGTTTTTCCTTCACCAATAAGGGAAAAAGTGCTTCCGTTGTTCAAAAGTGTTTTTTCCTTTTTTAGTATAAGATTCTTTACAGGGTTAGGTCTAGATCAGTTTTTCTGTCCTTATTATCTTAACGTGATCCTTTGCCAAGCACGCCAACTCACTTTCTTCCTATCGTTTGGATTATGGCTCAAAGATGATGTGTAGTTCTTTCTTTGAAGAGTATAATTGTTGAGGACGGTAGGTTTGGTGGAGTTTTCCTGAAAGAAAGCTGATGGTCTCCTGAAAAAGCTGCCTAAATATAACACTTGCCTTTCTGATACTATTATGATCATTTCTGTTGCATTTTTCAAAGTTAGCCCATGACTTCTTGCCATTGTGGTTTTGGCCACAGGAGCCATTGATGCCTGGAGAGTATCTTACCCAGACTAAGGAAGTGGTCAGTAAAATCAGTAAATGCTTTTCATCTGGCTTTCTTTTCCAATGACTGAAGACACATCTCCATGACCACTTCAGACGCAGATAGGATCAGAGAGGTAAAGATAAGAGCAGGAGTACATGAGAACTCTACAACAGACTTGCAGGGGGGCAAGGAGAAAAGCTAGGCAAATCCTGGGATGTCGAGTTGCAGCCTGGAATTTTTACAGCTGAGTTTTAAACCCCTGACAATGAGAGTTTATAATGAAAATGCTGCCAGGCCTTTAACTACAGTGACGCCACTGTAATATTTATAAGTACCTTATACTCTTTCCAAACACATGTGCTCATTACTTATGTCTCCGCTTCTGCCTCACTTCTGGGGGAAACTCTTTGTATAAACAAAACAGATTGGCCTGCTTATACTTTCAAACTCTAATTGCTCTCCCTCTGGCCCACTGTGCAATGCCCAGCGGCGCACAGATCCCTCCTGTCCTTCTCACTGTCGGAGTTGGTCAGTGCACCTATCTTTTCGTGTTCCCTTCTAATTCTTTTAGCTATGTACCTGAGGGGAGACTCCTGGCAAGCTGGAGAAAAGCCATGAACCCACCAGCCCTGACAGTTTCTGACCCCCAGGCAGGCTTTAAATAAATGGAATGAGGAGCTGCACATCAGTGAAAGGCCTCTCGGGGTGCTGACAGTTTATCTGGTTCAATGTAAGTAGGATTCCAGGGAAACTGATTGCTTAATAGTGATGAGGAATGACAAGGATTTCCTTGCCCTTCTGAACAAAGCCGATGGCAGTTGTGCCTCTGGACCATAGTCAGGCTGAGCTGCTGAGCTGCAGGAATGTAGGCTCGGCCTGTAGGTCAGCAGGAGACTAACAAACACCAGTAGCGCACGTGGGACGCAAGTGGCCACACAGCCATCTCTTCAGACAGAATGCAGCGCTGAGCAGAAAGGCCCTAAAACCTCTCAGGTCAGCTGACTGCCCAGCCCTCAGGGTATGTGTGGGCTTAACTATAAACTTTCTGTGCTGTGCAGCCTATGACAATGGGAAAGGAACACTGTGGGAGGTTATTTCACTAGATTTTGAGATCTAAGGATCTCGATAAGAAAAATATGGAAGTCAAATCATCAAGCCAGCTCATCGAACTCCTCAGTGTGAGGAGGACAAAGCTGGCTATGCTCGAGCCTGGTTCTGAGGTTCATCCACACCACGTGGGCATTCAGCAAGACGACACACACCATGTCATAAACATGCCCACCACCTCTTACCCATCAGATCAAAACTCCCAAAACTAATGTAGCTCAAGTAATGACCCACAGCCCCGTAATGCATATAAGAATACAGACTAATTAGCTTGTTCAAATGACATTTTCTTAGGATACAAGATCCCAGCAAATAACATGTAGTAAACTGCAGTAAAGTAACTCCTCAAGATGCTGTCTCTAAGGAAACACGTAAGGCTCTAGTCTAGTTCCCACTTGGGTTCTGGTGCTACTGACAGGAATAAGATCTTGTATATCATGAGGAAGCTGTCTCTGAAATAAAGTAGTGAAACTTTGAGGACCAGCAAGCAAGAAACTGCTTATCACAGATGAACTTTGATCTGTTCACAGATCGAAAACACATCTGGTCACTCACAAGAAATATCTGGGATTGGCTAGTGTAGACAAGCAATGTGGCCAGGGCTCTGTTAATGAATACAAACCTGTGCTTTACCGAAGAAAAATATCTAAACACTGAAAAATTTAAATAATATCAAAAAACATTGCAAAGTATAAAATAAATTTTAAAAAAGGAAAGGTATCTTTGAACCTATGTACTGAGCAAAAGCTAAATCTAGTAAACAGTGCTTGTCCTAGATTACTTGAATTACAAAAAAAATAGTAAACTATAAAAACAAATTAATGTTTTGTAGACCCTGGGAAAAAGAGTTTTCAGCAAAGTACAAAAAATTTAAAGCATTCATTTCTTTAATTTTTTAATTTTCTACTGTGGATTTTCAAGTGTGCGTGTGCATGTGTGTGTGTGTGTGTGTGTGTGTGTGTGTGTGTGTGTGTGTGTAGAACCACGGGCAAATTCGCAAATTTGGGAACCACCATGGACACCTCCACCTCTCCTTGTTTACTCTGCCCCGGGATTCACAGGCTCCACCCTATCAGGACCAGAAACACAGGCCGCCCCCGCTTCTGCCCAGCGTCTATACGTGGGGTCTAGGATCTGAACTCAGGACCTTCCTCCTGCAAGGCAGAGGCTTAACCCCTGAACCACCTCTCCAGCCCCTCTACTGTGGATTTTAATTTTTTTTAATTTTCTACTTTCTACTGCTATTGCTCATGATGTCAACTCTGTTTCAAGTGACAGAATTGACCACTAAGCAAGGTAATGTAATTTGGATTATACAATTCTAGTTTTAATAAGAATTTCTTAAACAGGGAAAAAAAAAAACTAACAAAAAACACCTTGAGGGTGATCAGGTTATGAGAACAGTACCACATCAGTGTTTGCAATGCTGAGTGAAAGAAAGCCGTTGAGCATGTCATTATTGGACACTGAAAGTGATTACTAATCAGCAATGTTGGGCACTGTCAGCAGCGGATACTCCAGCAGAGCCTCCCACAGACATGGCTTGTGTTTGCCCTTGAGTCTCAACACCTGCCCTCCGGCACAGTAATCTTCACAGTCCCCACCAAGACTAATTGAATGAAGTCCGGTGTTTTACAGTGAATATTTATTTGAGTAACTGGCTTCAAATAGATCTTGAAAACAGGAAGTTAATGCTATAATTTTAAAGAACTATTTGGCAATTAACCCATGAAAAATAACAAAACTTTAGAAAAAAGTATGAAAACGTCTTTCTCTGCAGTGCCTCAGCATTTAATATGGCAGACGGCTTAAAAACTTAAAAATGACTCTGCAAATTTGTCATTGAAAAGTCTCAAAAGTCCTTAAGAGAAAGGCAATGTGATGAAAGATTACTTTTCTATATGAAATAAAGGAAAATGGAAATGATCATTTTGTAAATGCAAACTAAAGCACATAGAAGTACTGTGCTGAATATGAAAGAGGAAACCTTACAATGATTGGATATTAGTCTTCCTTCACAAAATGTCACCATGAGTTTCATAATGAATTCTCTACAGGGAGCCAGTGTCCAGTCAAAGGAGGCTTCTGAGTAGACATCCATGTTCCGTCCTCGGTGCTGTCACTCACAAGGCAGCCCAGGAAGCCAGACACTGTAGAAAAATGAAACACTGGTCATTTTAAGTGACTTGGTATCAAATCCAAATGCATAGAGCACCAACTCTGCAGCAGAATTAAATATGCAATTCGGGCAATGACCCAACTCCACCAAGAAGTTTGGCACTAAGCTGGTGAGATAGCTCCATGGTAAAGTTGCTGGCTCCCAAGATTTGATAACCTGAGTTCAATCCCAGAACCCATGTGATAGAAGGTCCAGTAAATTGTTCTCTGACCTCCACATACATGATACGTGTAAACCCACAATATACACGATAAATCAACAAAATAAATAAAATGGCTTAAGATATCAATTTTTAAAAGAAAAGGAATGAGAAGGAAAAAGAAAAGAAGAAAATGAATGAAAAGAAAAAAAGAAGAAATCTGGTACAAGTGTATAGTCAGTTTCCCATCTCTGTGACAAAAATATATAGGACACTCAACCCTAAAGGGTAAGATTGGCTTTGGTTCAGTTTGGTCAGTTGGTCCTTTGCTTTGGTCCTCTGACTGGGAGACATCATAGTGGGAGTGCTTGATGGGGAGAAACAGCTCACCTCACGGCAGTCACTTGGAGAGAGTTAGGAGGGAAAGGGGCCAGAGGCCCAGTACCACCTATCAAGTAGCTAGAATTCCTTCTTGGACCGTGAATTTTAGCCACTCCTCCACCTCCAAGTCCTGCTCTGAGCTGAGGGTCAATCCTTTGGTACATGGGCCTTTTGGAATAATTTCAGATCCAAACTGCTACAGGCACCCGTGAGCCTCTCTCTCTCTTCCAGTGTCACAAAAACAAACAGATAAACAAACAAGCAAACAGAGACATGTTGCTCCCTTTTCTGACACCAAGTCATCACATCCATAAAGAGGTTCTAATCTATCTGCATCCCTCACCCACATCATTCTCTGCCCTCAGCCTGCTTTGTGCAGGACTGGCGTGGGCCAGGTGAGGAAGCAGGGCATTGCCTGCACTCTGTTTTCCTTTTTCCACAGAATACATTTCCATTTTTGGGGGCTTTTTATTTGCTTCAGCTTACCTAGAATTGTGTATTTTGAGCACAAAGAAGATGGTTCTGAAGAGAAAAATCATCCGCAGTATTTTCTTTTCTTTTCTGGTAGTAAGCATTAGGGATTAAACCTAGGACCTTTTGAATGGTAGGCCAGAATTCTACCACTGAGTTATAGCTCCATCTGCAGTATTATCTGTCTGTTTTGGTGAATCTTAAGAGAGTTTATTGAAGTTTTTTTTTCTTTTATTTATTAACCTGAAATCTTTCTCTGTACTTAAATTCATTCTATACATGTATGAAACTGTCAAAGAATAAAAGAAATGATGAAAAAAATCTCCATCCTAACGGAAGAGGGGACACTGAGAACATAGGAGCTTGAAGGCACGGAGAGGTGTGGAGGTCAGCCGGATGGTAGTCGCCGGACATGGCAGAGCCTCTGCAACCATGAGGTCACTGCCGCTTGTCTACTTCCACAAGACCTGCACAAGATGTGGCCCATCTATTTTTACAATCATGAAAGTGGAAGGACCTCAGAAGGCATCACACCTCTCAGAGGTCAGCAAGTGTTAAGGCTGGAGGGGAGAGAAGGGAACAACTCTCCCTAGTGGTATGCCCACTAAGACGTTATCCTTGCTCGCACAAGTGTCCAGACACATATCATTAACAGTAGCCAGATGAGACTTAATAAACCACACACAGGACATGGAATGGAAGGGAGACAGGTGGGGAAGAATAAGATTTGTAGTGTGAAAAAATAAGGAGTGAGATTGGGTAATAAGGGGGAGAAAAATGACATGAATACATATGTAAAGTCCTAAAGGAATGCAATTAAAAAAAAATGGTTACTCTCCCTGGTTTGGAAACATGCTTTAATTAAAAAACCAAATTTCAATTCTGAGAGACGTGCTAAAGTTAACATGAACTCCACAGAAAACATGCCTCCCTCCTTATAAAGAATTATCTTAAAGATAGAAAGGAATTGTAGCCTATGTTAGCACACATGAATTAAAAGGCTGGTGAGAATGGCTCTGCAGGTAGAGATGCTATAGCCCAAGCCAGATGACCTGACTTTGACCCCCGGAACCCAAATAAGTGGTGGAAAGTAGAGAACTGACTCCACAAAGTAGTCTCTTGCCCTGCACATACACATACACAATGAAAATAAAATTTAAAAAAAATCACCTAAGACAACTTACAAAGATAAATTGTTTATTTGGTTCCACAGCTGTGGTCCAACTGCAAGGGGACACATTATATCAAGAGTCCATGCAAGTCTAAGTGGTCCATGGCCAAGAAGAAAAAAGAAGGAGGAACCCGAAGGGACTAAGGTCCCGTCCTGCTTTCCTTTTCAAGGACACATTAGCAACAGCCCGCTTCTTAAATGTCCTTCAGAGGACATTCAGTGTGCAAACATTCTAGAGCCCTGACATCCCTCAGTACTGAACTCCCTGAGGACCAAAGGACACAGAGGCTCAATTCTGTAGCATAAAGTGGTGTAGTGTTTGCATATGATCCACACACATTCTGCAACTTTAAATCATCTCTAGGTTATACATAATAATTAACACAACCTAAAGCTACGTAAATCGTTGATGTACTGTATTAGTTTACAAAATAATCGATGTGCTCTATTGTTTAAAAAAAAAAAAGACACCTGCACGTGTTCAGTACAGAAACAGATTTTTTGCTATTTGTACCTAGGATGGACTGAGTCTTGAGTGTAGAGCCCATGGCCCCAATGTACTTGGAAAAGCAAGTTTCTCCCCCACACCTGCCTCAGACCTTCTTTCCCTGCCAACAACAGAACTGAGGCTCTTCAAGTAGGCATGTGGCTGCATAAGAAACAGCCTGAAAACAACTCTCTTAAACAAATAAACAACTCAGTGTTTGAACACTAGGTACCTAATCTCTGCCACCATTAATCACATTCAAAGTTTGTCTTTAAGAGCTACAGTGAAGTTGTGGGAGGTGGGGGAAGGGAAGGAAAATAAACTCCAAGCCCAGTCAGATCTGAGACATTCAGAAGATGGAAATCCACCTCACCTGCCAAAAAGAGCCTCAGGAGGCTGGCGAGAGGTGCCCTAGAGGAAGGGAGGGGCAGCTGGGATAAGAATCACAGCAGGAACAAATAAACAACTCAGCACTGGGTCCCAAAGTCTCAGATTCTTATGGAAAAGTGAGGAAGGGCTCTGGGAGTACTTTCCTGACACTTTTATGCCTACATTTTAAGAAAAGAAAACCAATGCACCTATTTAAGTTATCCAAATGGATAACCTAGTGAGTATAGACTTCACGGAAGCCACTGGAAGGTAATGAAGGGAAGCTAAGTGTGCACTCTGAGCACCTGCTGCAGTGTTCTCTTACCTCATTGCTCACTGAGAGGAACAATAAAGGAAAAAAAAAACAAAGTTAGCGTTATACCTGCTGGTCATAATCATATCCTTCTCTTTTCAAAACTCCAGATCTTAACTCACTTCATCATCATTTCATATTTACAAATGAAATGTTCTGGTCCAAAAGTCTTGGTTGAGATCATGGGGTTGCCTGGGGCCATCTTCCACACTGTGGTAATGAGACCATCCTGTAGGAACTGGCTGGGTATCATTGTGTATTTTGTGCACATCCTGTTCAGGACACCAACTGTTCCTGATTTATAGCCGTTTGTGAAACAATGGATGTTCTTTTTTGCTTCGTGTTGCTATTAGGAAAACTGATTGCTTTCTGGCTGGGAATTATCTTGCTGGGTGTCAAGGAACACCACTCAGTTGATGAGAGCCAGCTGGGTCACTGCATTTCTGATGTGGCAGAGAGATGTGCATGCTGAGAGTGAATGTTGACCAGTGGGTCACCACAGATTCGTGGATATCCTCTGCTTACTCAAAGATGTGTGTCTGCCAGCTCAAACCCTTTACAGAGTCTGGCCCATTGTTAGGCAAAAGAACAGGGAAACACTCATCTAAATAAATGCCTTGTTGTTTAGATATTTGATGTAGATGCTCATCCTGATTCCTAATAACAAAATCAACCTTAAATTGATTCTGTGCTTTGTTAATTTAATAGTCTCTTACCAAAGCAGGGTGGTGGGCAGGGGAAAAGGGAAGAAACTGAAAGTCATTGTCCTCATAGATCTGACCCAGAGTTACACACCCTTCATCTTACTGAAAGTCTTACATGGATATCTTCCTAGGAGCATTTTCTGACATTTGAGTTTTGGAAATAGTACCTCTCACTGCCTGCAGAAAGACTGATTACAACACATTCACTGAGCTTAATGGGTAGAGAGATTACATTTTTGTAACATAATTTTTATTCATTTCTCATAACATAACGTTCCAGTATATTTTTTCTGTGGAAAAGCACACTGAAATCCTCGCTAGGTTATCTTTTTGCAGACCAAGGTCATGAACCCAGAAGGCTTAGATATACCACAGGAGCACTTATCAAAAGACAACTCTCTGCCCCAGAAGACGTCTTTATTTTTCTGATGTGCCTTTGATGTAAATGAAATGTAAGCCCAAAGGGACCCAGCTGCTGGGGTATTGTGTAGACACCCAAAGGCCAGCCGGCTTTGTATAATCTTACTTCAAGTTTCTGGGATGTGAATGAAAGCGCCTTCTCTCTGATGTCATTCCCATAACAGTTAACAGCAACTAGCATATAGATAAAGTTCTGTGAGTACAAACCTAGTGAAGAGATACACTATTAGTGCTGCACATGGAAAAACTCAGCTGTCAGGCACAGCTGAAATTTCCAGATCAAGTTAAGTAACAGACTGCAGGATACAAAGGGAGCAGAAAAGCTGAGCAACATACAGAGGAAAGAATGGGAATGGGGTGTGTATTGACTGAACAAGTGTGTATTTACTTACAGGATCACACCACACTGCTTTCAAATGTTCTTTGAAACATTGGCTAGGAGTACATACGATGTCACAGCTAAAAGATTCTCTTTGAAGCTGAACTCACTTAAATTTTCTATTCAATCACTTAAATTTTTAAATTTAGTTTTAACTACACTAATATGCATCCCCCCCCCCAAAACAGACATTAGGTAATTGGAATTTTTTGTTATCTAAATAGACTGCATATTTAAACTATCTATCAAAATGAGATAACATGGAAAATGAAAGTAAAGTATAGCATTTTATGGCATGGTTTCCAACTGTACCATAAGTCATCCAGCCCTAACATTCTTTCTACTTCTGTAATTTAAAAAGTGCATATAAGTATAAGCCCAACAAAAGATGCAAGTTTCTTCTGTAAACTCAATCATGGTTTCTGAGAATGCAGTGGAATTCTGTTATGATTACGATGATCCCAAGCCCTGCGTCCCTATGGGAATTGTTCTGCAAAGAGAACAATGATTGGGCTTTATGATCCAATAATCACCCGGCTTTAAGACACAGTAGGAGCCCTTTCCTTTCAGAAAGTTTCAGCACATAATATTTCTGTTCCGTCAGTTCATTTATTTATTATTCAAGAAATATTTATTGAGTGACTGTGTGGAACCTAATGGTAGATAAGGCAGGAAGACTCTGCCTTCTGTGCTTCTGGAGAAGCTCACAAAGCTTCACTTTGCTAAGAAAACAGACAAGATTTTTCATCCAAGATGCAGAAAACCTCGGGAAAACCTCCTGAACAAAATTTGATTGATTGTTTCAAACTGTCACCATTATCACCTTTACTGTTCCACAAAGGCTTCCATTTCTAGCTCTTCAGGTTGGTTCCCAGGTCTGACTGGTACAGCCTCAGGATACAGGAAGAGTGCCCTAGATTTCTTTAGTGACAAGATATTCTGGTCCTATTGTGTACACTTCCTGTCCTCAAACTGGAACTAGTCAATCAACAAAATAGCACACTAGACAATGACATTTAGAGGTCGCAGTCTGAAAGCTTAAGGTTCAAAGCTCAAACTGTTAAAATGATAAAAGGAAGTTCAAACTCTGTGAAGGAATTTTGACTTCCAAAATTATATTTTGGAAGACATTATGGGAGATAGCATAAAGTAGTAGGATGTGAATATATTGCCCTAGAATGCCAGCTGTGTGTCACTTAACAAACCTTAGTCATCTCATGTCCAATAACAGATGCCATTATCTCCTTTGAGATGGCCAATAGTTAAATGTGAAGAAATAGGTAAAGCATGGAGCTGAATATGCTATGCTCTAAAATTAAAGTTCATAGATTGCAAGAAGGAAGGTCAGGGACTGTGACTGTGGTTCAGCAGTAAGGCACTTGCCTACCATATGCAGGATTTTAGTTTCAATTCCCAGTACTCCCCAAAATTAATTAATTAATTAATTAATTAATTAATTAATAATGAAAATAAAGGCCAGGAACTAGAATGTAACTCAGTGGTAGAATAAATCACCTAGCGTAGATGAAGGTCCTAATTTCAACTTCAGCAATGTAAAAACAACAAAAAACAAAAGCAAATAGGAACAAGGAATCCCTAGAATACGAGCCACATCATGGCTGCCCTGTCAAGTCTGTTGCAGCGGCCCCAGCCCACCACCCTGCTCTCCTCCTCTTGGTTCTGGGTTTACCATATTTGTATTTCAAAAATAGTGTTGTAAAATTTAAGCAACACAATGAAGGGAGAGCACTGGTGCTTTGGTCCAGTGACTTATGGCAGCTCTAAGATGAATTCCCAGGGGCGAATCCTAGCTGAGACAAGCTAGAATACACACAAAATACATAATAGAACAAATGAAAAAAAAAGGCAGAAACACCCTGAGATGCCATGCTGTGTGACTGACAGGGTTGGTGACCATAGCACAGTAAGAGTCCAGCAAACACCTGGTGGAGATAAGGAAGCCAATCCCACAGACGCTCAGAAGGCAAACATCAGCAGTACTGGAGAGAAGAGTCCAGAACACTTCAGACAACTTCTTTTATGTATTCAGTTGAATAAAGATGATTGTAAGATAGCTTTTCAAATGTGATCCCAAAGAAGACCCACCTATCCCCACACTGGAACCAGTTGTGTTCCACTGGCTGGAATATGAACAGGCATGTCCCTGCAAGCCATGAATTCAAGGCATTAATTCTGTAGAAAGAAATGAGGAATCCCATGTAGAGTATTGCCTTATCCAAGACAAAGCTTATTAGCAGTACCTGATGGATCAAATGGCTTCTATGTAACTTCATGTCATCCGAACAAAAACTCAAGAATATTTATAGTCATTTAAAATATCTGGTACCCAACAAGGTGAAGTTTGTGATGTCTGTCAACCATTCAAAGTGGTCAGACACACGATGTAGAAGAAAAAACAAGCACAATAGGAAAAGGCACTAGTCAAAACCAAGAGTCAACATCATTGTTAAGACTAATGGAGGATACTGAAATAGTGATAGTTGCTAGGTACCAAGTGCTTAAAAAGTTAGAGACTCAGAAAATATACATTAAAGACACTCAAGTTAAGCTTTATTATAAAAACTGTAATACTTGAGCTGAAAACTAGGTAGCTAGAATTAACAATAGAATAAACATTGCTGAAGAACATATTAGTGAGCTAGAAAATAGAAATGGTTTGTGCCACTTAGGTACAGGTGCCAACTTGACAATGGAGGCACATTCATGAAGTTATGCGGTTAGGCCAATGCTCTGAGAGAACCTGTAGGAAATTACTTGAACTAATGTGGAAAGACTCATAGTAGATGAGTGTATATCCTAGGTGGGTCAATAAAATGGAAGAGCTGCAGCAATTCATGCTATCATCAAGTTGCTTAAAACATGAAAAAAGACCCCCATGACCTGCCTGGTCTGGCAACAGTATGGACACCATATCTATACCCTGTGATCCCTGTGACCCACTGGCTCTCTGGCAGCATCCCCCACCCCCACTCCTCCCACACCCTGTATTCCACAAGGAACCCAGGAATCTACTGGAAGACATAGAAACCAAAGTTTGAATCTTACCATTCAAACAGGTCAGCTCTATTACCTACCCAAAAGATAACTAACCCATTTTATTTTTCATTTATTCTCAAGTGATAGTCACTCAAGCTTAAGTCTTCCAGACATCACATATAAAACATATATACCTAATATAATTGGGTCTTTACCCATCCATTCCCCTAATAATCCCTAAAAGTTTCAGTCTCCCACCTTACCCTATTCTCCCTATTATACCCACCCTATTCTCTTCTCTTAAAGCAAATCTCATGCATAAGCAAAACCTCACCTAACAACCTTAATCTCTCAACTAAAAAGTAGATAATGAACCCTTTTACCTCCAAACCAGTGCTGGGGTTACACACCCCTAAGGCACTGCAACAATCATATCCAAGTTACCCTAGAATGGCACTTAAACAGCACCATCCCATCCACACCAGGGAAGCTGTTGCAGCAGTTTTCTAAGTTTGGCAATTGTACCTGACTCAAAAGAGTAAGAAACACACACCAAAGAAAGAAACTAAAGACCTAACATAAGATGCCAAAGTCACATTGAAAAGCCACAAAATATAACAAAAACCAGGAAAACATGTCTCCTACAACAAACATCAATGCTAAAAATGATAGATCTCAACCAGAAAAACTTCATGGATATAAGCCAAGAAAACAACAGTTAAAATAAAAGTTTCCAAAGTCTTATTATTAGTATGATCAACAAAATGAAAGAGAAAGGGGATAAATATCTGCATAAGCAAATGTATCAGCTATTCTTCTCTCTGTTGCTGTGAAACACCTCTGAGGTCAAACAACTTAGCGGATAAAGGGATATTTTATGCAGCTTATGGTTCCAGAGGTGAGAGATGCAGTCCTTCATGGTGGAAAAGGCATGACTGGCAGGCAGAGGGTGGACGAGGCTTAAGTCACTGCAGACATTATGGAGGCTGAGAGCTGCTGCAGTTCACGAGCAGACTCATTCACTCAAGCAGGAAAGATCTAATCAACCTCAAAGCCCAACCCCTGTGACCGCCTTCATCAGCAAGGCTCTACCTCCTAAAGGTGTCATGACCTTCCCAAACAATCAAAGATTCAAATACATGAGCCTATGGGAGACAACTCGCATTTCTAACCATACAGCCCAACTATAACTCTCCTGGGAATTTTCCCAAAGAAAACTACATGTTACTGTGATACACACCTGCAGCCACATTCATTGCAATTCTATTCACAATAGCAAAGAAATGTAATCAGCCCAGATGCCCAACAGTAGACAAATGGATGATGAAAATGTGGTGCATATACACGTACAATGAAATACTACTCAGTTGTCAAGAAAAATGAATTAATGAAATTTTTTGTGAAAATGGATGGAGTTGGAAGAAATTTTACTGAGCAAAGTATCCCAGAAACGGAAGACAGACACCACATGTTCTCCCTTTTAAGTGGATCCAAGCATTAAATCCCCAAAATGACAGGAAACTTCTATAGCACCTAAAACTACAAAGTAATGTAAGGCAAGAGGCAGGGGAGAAGAAGATCTCAAAGGAGTGAAGACAACCCAGAAAATAGATGAATAAGGCCATTATGGAAGAAAAGCCTTAAAGGGAAGGGAACTAAGGGGATAAGTTTTAATAAGGGGCAAGGGAGAGAAAAAAAAAGGTAAGTGGCTCAGGAGAAAAAGAAGGATCAAGGGCCTCACCCAGTTATGAACTCTGCAAGTTACTACAACTCCGGAAAGAAGAATCCAGAGGAGCAACAGTGATAGGTAAGACTCCATGGGTAACTAATTATTCTCTTAATGGGTATTAAATCCCCTCTTATGCTGTAAACCTCTCCAAATAACAGTAGAAGGGAAGAAAAATAGACAGTAGACAGGAACAGATGCCTTAGAATTAACTATAGAAGCTTGATAGTAAACCATCATCTTAACACTTCTTATTTAACCCTTAGATTTGAAAAGCTCTCAGAACTCAACTGTTGCAATGGAAGATTAGTGAGATGGAAACCACAACTGGCCAGAGTGAAGAATATCGGCAACCCTGGACTAGTCAGCACTCATCAGGCCATCACAACCTTTCCCCACTCCAAGGCTCAGAAGAAGAGGTGGTAAGATTGTAAGAGCCTAAAGGCGAGGTAGGTATTCCTGAACAACACACTCCAGCCATGACAGGGCTGCTGTATCCAGGAACTCACTGCAAAGAGAACATCTACCACCTGATTTACACAATATCCAACATATCAACATTCACTCGAGGACTAGTAACAATCTTGGAATAAACAACTGCACTGAGAAAGTGTCCCTGGGGCAGGTACCAGACAAGTGAAAGGAAACCTCCCCACTTAGGACTCTGTCACTGAAGAATCAACAGAAATCTGACTCCCTTACCAAAGTAGGTACTCCAAAGGGAGTCCTGTGACCCACACTGACAGGATAGGAAGGTGGAAGGGGCATGAATGAATGGAAGAGAGGAGGGGAAGGTGGGAGATGAGGGGGAGTGGGTGGGGAGGAAGTAAGAGGAGGGGGGTGAATGGAGAGGAAGGAGATGAGTCAATGACATAAACCCATTTTGTTTGTGTATGAAAAACTCTCAATTGAAAAAAATAAAATGTGAAAAAGAGAAAACTCTTTAAAGCAGCCAAAAGAAAGACAGCGAGAGAGAGAAAGAGAAAGAAAGAAAGCGAGAGAAAGAGAGAAAGAGAGAGAAAGAGAGAAAGAAAGAGAGAAAGAGAGAAAGAAAGAGAGAAAGAAAGAAAGAGAGAAAGAAGAGAGAAAGAAAGAAAGAAAGAAAGAAAGAAAGAAAGAAAGAAAGAAAGAAAGAAAGAAAGAAAGAAAGAAAGAAAGAAAGAGAAAGAAAGAAAGAAAAAGGAGTGAAAAAGAAAAAGAAAAGCATTGTCTCAAAGAGAACCTAAGGGAAGCATGACGGCAGAGTTCTCACCAAAAACAATACAAGCAAACAACTGGCTTCTGTCTTCAGAATGCTGCTGACACAACAGAAAGTCAACATGGACCCCTGTATTCGAGAAAGTAGGATTCAAAAATGGAGATGAAATTAACAGAATTCATCTTCAGCATAAGAAATAATGGAAGTTTCCTCTGTTTTCTTTTTCTATTTTCATGTGTATGTATGTGAGAAGTGTGCTCACGTGTATGTGCATATTTTCATGTGGGTTGACACATGTATGCGTATAGGTGTATGGACACATGTCAAAGTATGCATGTGGAGGTGCATATCAGCAATCATTCTCAGTCACTTTTCCACCTCATTCCTCTGAGGCTGGGTCTATAATTGAACTCTATATAAATCCTTTAGTGCTTACTGTAGGATTCATCCCACTAGGCAGAATGCCCTGAAGATTTTCAGACTCTTCCTTTGGGGATTGAAATTACAGGCAAGCTATTGTACCTAGTTGGCATTTTAAGTGGAATCTGAGGATCCAAACTCTGTGTCTTTTGTGTAGCAAGTGCTTTAACCACTGAGACATTTCCCTAGTCAGAGGAAAGAAGTTTCAAGGCAATCAATTTATGAAGAGAACATTACAGTCCTAAACATCTACAAATCTTAGTTAAGTGAACCTCAAAAAATCTATGAAGTAGAAACTATTTTAACTGCAAGATTATTCATGAAAGAAAAAGTCCTACTATGCAAAATTGAACATTTACATTGAAAACTTTTCACTGTGAAAATTACTGTTAAGAGTACAGCAAATCAAGGCATAGACTGACTTAAAATATTTTCAAAACATCTTTCTGATAAAGACCTGGTATTCAAAATATAAGAATAACTCTTAAAGCTCTTCAACAACTAACGATACAAAACATTGAAAATTAGCAAAGAAGTAAGCAGTTTAGTATCAATCCATGCAATAACATGAGGTGATCCTACTCACAACATTCTGGAAAGGGATTCCTACTGACTGGAAAAACAGATCAGTGTTCTCCAGTGGTTTGGGGTGAGATTGAAAAATGAAGTATAGGGCTCTATTCAGGTAGATTGAGGTTTTTGTTTCATATTGTTTTTGTTTTGAGAGACAGAGCAAGAGTTTGTATGTGGAAAGTATTAATCTCTGTGTGGACATGTGTACAAGAGGACTCTTGAATGTGTGTGATTATGGAGGCCCAAGGCTGATACCGGGAATTATGCTGGATCGTTCTACCTTCTTATCGCTTTGTTATGGCTTTTCCCAAGCTCTACAATGCAGGGCTAGAAATATAGGCCACTTCCATTTCCACTGTGCATTTTTATCTGGGATTGGGGGATCTGAACTCAAGTCCTTTTGCTTTCAAGGCAAAGGCTTTAAACCATTTCCCCAGCCCTGGAGAGAGTTTCTATGCAAGGCTATTTGTAATCATACCAGTTATCAAAACCACAGCTATTTCCAGTATGGAATAAACACTCATGCATATAAATTTTAAAATGTATGCAGTATATCAGGGAATCTTGGTATAAAATACAGATGTGATAAGAGAATCTGGTTGGTAAATGTGCAAAACAACTTCAGTGAAAGGAAAAAGGGAAAAAGAATGATGCTCAACTGAGTGAATAAATATGAGATGCGAAACAAAATAAACTGTCTATAGATCAGCTCTGTAGCTCATGAAGCCTCTCTGCACCTGTGAGAATGCAAGGTTCACAATTCTGACACCTTTCCATGTATGTTGGAAATGAACAGCTACACAAATGGATGGCAGATAGTTGGACTTCTCATCATTGGAGTGAGCGATGTACACAAACTAAAGAAAAGACAGAATGTTCTACATGGTAAGGGCTGACAGCTGCAGACATCATTATCCTTCACTTTCTCACTAAAGATGAAAATAGTTTCATCTACACACTCCTATATGTGTGTGTAGATATGGATTTTCATACATTTTCATGATTCCTTGTTTAAAAAGCAATGGTATCCCAGTAGCAGGGTATACTTGACACTTGGATCTTGTTTTGAAATACAGTTCTCTAAAGAAAGGAACAATAGTCCATTGGATAAATGGCTGGTTCTACCCCTGTGATACTCACTATAATGAATCAAGAGCATATTCCTGCACCAGAAAACAGGAAAGTATAAGGAAAAAAAGCATATCTCCCCAACAAACACACACATGTGTGCACATGCACACACATGCATAATTCTGGGGAATGACAAAGAAATACAGAACTAATTAAAATCTCCCAATGACCAATGCTAGAGCAATATGGACAAGCAAATAAATAGAAAGCAAGTGTGTCACTCCATAATGATACAAAAAGTAGTGCCTGTATACTTAAATATGTGAACAGACCCAAATACAGAATTCCAAGAAAAGTATGTAGATCCTAACCATTTAAGAGAGGGAGAGATAACTCCCCATCGTTAAGTATGGGTGGCAACCAATGACTTTCCTCCCTCTATGGTGAAAATCTAAAACACTGAAGAAAGAAACCAAAGAAGAAATGACATAAAACTGGAAGTGAAATTGTCTAGAGAGTTGAAGCAGGAAAGGCGAGGACTGGATATGTTAACTATACAGCATAGGCTTGTTTGAAGTTTTAAAAAATAAAATATAAAAACTCAACATTCAAAACTATTTAAATCTCTTAAGATAATGTCACAGACTTGTGATCAACCCGGGTTTTGAAGGATCCATAACTCACACCATTTTATAAACCCTCCTTGAGAAAATGAAATATAATATAATGCGTGTGAAGAAGCCTAAAAAAATACTTGAGCTTCACAATGTTCACTCTTGGCCCATTCTATATAACCTTCTTACTTCCATTAGTGATAATTTTCAAAATTAGGAAATGTGTCATTTCTGAGAACTGAGTTTAAATTACTGAAATTTAATCTTGAACATCCCATAGACTGACAACTGAAGAATAATCATCAGCAAACAGCTCAGATTAAAATGTATGGTAAGGAATAAAACAAGAGGCAACACATTCATTCAAAGCAGTCATCACAGAAAAATCATCTGTGTAGGTGAGGCTGAAGATCATCTGCCAAAATGATATCACTATCGTTGGTTTGTGCATGAATTCTAAGACAGAAAAGTCAATGTAAAGGATAAGAAATAGCCCATCCTCATCACGTTAATGCTGTCATCCTTCCACATCCTGGGTGTCAGGCAAGACTGTGGTAGGTGAGGGAGCAGAGGCGTGCAGCCTCCGCTGGGCCCACCCCTGACCCCTCACAGGTCTCAACAGGAATGCAGACTGGTGTGTCTCCAGTCTGCTCCCTGCCTGCAGAGCAGCTGCCGCACTCACCAATAGGAACACACAGGTAATTAGCTCAGCATGAGCTGCGTGCCCAGCATGTTGGAGCAGGTTGGCATCCAGGTTTAAGATGCACCTGTTTACGATTAGCTACAATGGATTCCACACCCCATACCTCATTTCTTGGAAGGAAGGAAGAACTTGTTTGAGCAATGATTGCAACCTTTTCTCTCTTCCATTTCAAACTCGTTCACCTGGTCTGCTTTTAATGTTCTTTCTCTGCAAGCCAGCTGCCAACTGATCCATTTTAAAGTGCCCAGTAAAATTCAGGGACGAACACTTCTTTTTCTTTGCTGTAGTAGGGAGACCTGGCCTCCCAGAGTACATTGGGTGCCCCAGTTTCACACCTGCCTTGACTATGAATTCCACAGGCTTTGAAGTGTCATTTATTTCCATGGCGACTGGCCCCAAGGCTAGGTGAGCGACATAGCATTGATTCCCTGGCTAGTGTTTTCATGAAGTGGTGTGGCACACATGACAACAGAATTATCTGCATGGACCTGTGAGTGTGATGTGATCACATTCCCATCACCTTTCTCACTGATGGAACCAAGAGCCAGTAAAAATAGGATGAGTGAGTGTCTTGTCATCTTAGGTAGTTAAATAAAGCCAGTGAGTAATTCGTAGTTACCATCAACATTAATAATAGAAGCCAGATTTCTTCCCTTCAGTTGAGCCTAATGCCTTTTGCCTTCAATTTGCCTTAAAAGACAACATTCCTGTTGGCCTTCTTACTATGTAATTGAACTGCTGGGGTTGGGAGCAGAGCTGGAATCCAGATGCCCCTGGAGGTGCTGGCCTTCAGGAGTGACCCCTCGCCTAAGGAGGCGGAGACTGAGAAGACCAATCACTGTGCACCAGGACCTCCTCAGTTTCAGACTTAACTTTTTGGATTCTTTCAGCCACCAGTCCTGGGAAGTGCAGTGTGGATGGGAAGAGAATGTGGTCCTAACTAGTCCAAAAGCAAGTGCTCTTCTTCCAGCCAAGAGCCTCCTTCCTGACCAGGACAGAAAAAGCGTTTGCTATAGTTTCTACGTCTCCTTTAGATGTGCAGTCTGAGGTAGTTCCTGGGAAATTGAATCTGGACACGGCTGGTGCTTCCTCCATCTCCCTAAGTCATCCTGTCACTGTCTCCAGCAGCCTTACATTGAGGGTTCTCTGCCCAGCACTGTTAAATGTCAAGGTGTCCAAACAGAAGTTACCATGTTGGCCGAAGAAGCATGGCAGATACTGGGATATAAGAATTTGCTAGATCCCTAAAATTAGTTGATTGATCCAATGATGGCAGCAACTCCTTAAATCTCATTGTGTGTGTTTCAATCATCAGGAAAACTAACGAAAAACAAACCATTCAGAGATATTTACCACTTGGGGCTGGAGTTGAGGTGTGTACCTCAGTATACACACATAGCAAGAGTCACTGATTTGTTATCAAAAATGGCTCCTCTGTCAAAGTCTCCCATGTAGCGAGACACTCCAGGACTGGTGTTAACTCTATGAGGATTTCTGAGTTTACTTAACACTCTGCTAGAATCCACAAAACAGTTCATTTATTCATCTAATATTTGTTGAAAGTTTACAGAACTATCAAAATTTACAAAACTGCATTTTGAACTTAAGTGCTTCAAAGTTAAGCTTCTTGCTATTACAGAAAAATGATATTTAAACCTTGAAATCTTTTTCACATTGTTTAAATAAATGCTGGTCCCTGGCATTTTCCAGAAACTAAAACATTTCCATGTGCAGCTGCTTGTATGTGCACTTGAAGGAAGTTACAAGGCACTTCTAAGTTAGTTTATTTTTTACCAAAAAAGCTTATATCAAAAAAATCCTGTTTGCTAAAACTTTTAGGGATACAGAACACAAAATCACATAACTGAAAAACACTCAGTAAATCCTACCTTCAAGATATTTTTATTTTGGGCTGGAGAGGTGGCTCAGGGGTTAAGCCTCTGCCTTGCAGGCGGAAGGCCCTGAGTTCGGATCCTAGACCCCATGTATAGATGCCGGGCGGAAGCAGGGGTGGCCTGCGTTTCTGATCCTGGTAGGGCAGAGCCTGTGAATCCCGGGGCAGAGTAAACAAGGAGGAGGTGGAGGTGGTCCATGGTGGTTCCCGAATTCGTCAGTGTTTCTACACACACACACACACACACACATACTACACACACGCATACATGCACAATTGAATAAATAATAAATAATAAAAAAATTTTTTAAAAGATATTTTTTTTTGAGGAGCTGGGAAAATGACTCAATAGTTAAAGCATTTGACAGGCGAACAGAATAGCAGAGCTCAATCCTTAGATCCCGTGTGAAATGTCATGCAGAAATGTCAACCTGGAATATTGCCCTCCTGTAATGCTAGTCATGAAAAGTGGAAGCTGGGATTCCCCAGAGCAAGCTGGCTAGCTAGAGTTGCTCTACACGTGAGTGAGACCCAGCCTCAAAATAGTACAGACTTTAGTAGTGTGACTGATGACTGTCCTGCAGAGTATGATAACTGATGAAAGGATTTCCCAACGTGCCAATGTCATAGCTATTCTCAGAGTCACCCAATATATCCTTTTTCATCATCTCTGCACTGCTGGAAGTCCTTACATTGGGGGAGGGCTGGCTTCTTCTATAGCTGACCCTCAGGTGCAGATCCTCTCTGCAGCCAAGTACAGAGCCAGTCATCGCGCCAAGGCTGCCAAATCTGGTATTGCTATTCCTTCAAGAAGGGTCATTTTGCTCCCTTGGCTCTGGCTTTCAAAGGGCCTATTCCATTTCGGTTATTCCATGTGTGCTCAGAGAAGATGAGGAAGGTAATTCTGAAATACAATCTGACTCAAAAATAATATCAAATTATTCAACCAATCTGACTCAAAAATAATATCAAGTTGTTCAACCACCTGGAACCAGGCCAGCCTAATCTCTCCCCATCCTAAAGCTCAGGGAAATTTGTGGAAGAGGAGGCGGTAGGATTGTAAGAGCCTAAAGGTGGGGAAGAGCAACAATATGCAAGATACTCCACATAAGTTAGGGATGACATAATCATAATAGGACTTTGCATGACCTGCGCAATGACCAACATATCGTTGACCACCCAAAGTCTACATAGATCACAGGCACTAGGATCCTTAGAGGCAAGGGATTAACAGCCACAATAGTATAAAGTATAGTATAAAGTTCCCCTTTATGCTAAAGGGAAACACAAAAAAGAGCTCTAGGCAATGCTACTGAGTCCTTACACCTCATCAGATTGGAGGACCCAGAGGGGAGTTTGACATGCACATGCTCCAGGAAGGGGGGAGGGAGGAGGGGGGTCTGGGAGAAAGTGAGGGAGGGGGGAAAGGAAGGGGAAAAGGAAGGGGAATGGGGTACTTATCAACTTTGTATGAGTGGAAGCAATAAAAAACATTGTTTAAACCAAAGGAAGGTACTTTGACTCCTATTGTATAGTGCGAACACAAGTTGAAGAATGTGGTATAAATTCATATTTGAGCTTGAAGCACAAAGTTGGCATCCACAAAATAAGCATTTAAGAACTTCACAATCAAGTTGCAAAAAAAAAATCCACAAGTCTCATAATGTTTTAACTTACGATTTTGTGTTGGGCTGTTCTGGGGTCCATATAGCCTACAGGCCATGAGTTAGATATCCTGGTAGAGCGTTATCATACTAACTTTTTGCACAAACTCTGACCTGAACATGCAGAGACCTTGGCTATTCAAAAACTGGTTTGCTGTGGTGGGACCTGCAGTTCTGTGCTCCTCAATAGGAACCACATGTGGCACTGAGCCCTGCATAGTACCCATGCCACAGTTACTCTTTCTGCAGCTGTGAGACAATACTCAAACAACCAGCCTAAGGGACAAAAGGGAGATTTATTTGGCTTACAGTTGCAGAGGTGAGGAACAATCCATTACATTGGGAAAGGCATACAGGCAGCAGCTGGAAGCAGTTTAGATCACCACAGCCACCATCGTGGAGGCAGAGAGAATGCAAGTGGCAAACTCCAAAAGCAGACAACTAGCAGAAGTAAGACTGGGCTAATCAACCTACAGGCTCAACCCTGGATGTGCCTTACTCCAGAAGGGTCTACCTCCAAAGGCACTGCAACTTTCCCAAACATTAACAACAGCTAAGGATTCAAACACTATAGCTGGTGGGGGACAACTCACATTCAAATCCTGACAGCTACATGGCTAAGGATCTCAAATACCAGTTTTACATAATATGGATGAACCTAAGTAGCCTCCTGTGACAGTGGCTACCGCACTGTCATGCGTTCAACTGTAATGAGTTCCGCCCTGTAGCAGAAGGGACAAAAGAACATTTGAAAAGCTGAAAATATGATTTACAAAATTATAAATTGAAGATGAGGGCTTTGAATTAATCATTTCATAAAATAATTCACCATACGGTTCTAAGCTAAGGATTCCCACCATCTTATGATTTATTTCCATATGACAAAAAATGTAAGTGTTAAATATTGGGGAATGTATTCATAGAATCGAATAAGCTGCACGTTGGTTTGTATCCTGATCAGTCTGTTTCTGGTAGCAAAAGGCCTGGGGCTGATCTTGCAAAGAGACTTGTTTAGCTTTCGGTTCCGGAGACTGAAGAGTCCAAATAGCAAAGCTCCAGGTTTACAACAGGACTTCAAGCAGGTTGTCATCATGGTGGGAGCTCAGAGGAGAAAGCGGTCACACATTGACAGAGGAGCCAGAAGGCAGGAGGTGCTTGGCTCGTTATTTGACACAACCTCCTCTCCAGGACCCTTCAGTAGGGGCTTCCCAATACCGATCACCTACCCATAGACCTACCATCTTGAAGATTCTATGACCTGTCCATATAGCCAATCTGGGCCAAGCCTCCACATATGAACCTTGGGGGTCTTCAGCAGATGCTGCCTGCTCTTCATTCTAGGAAAACTTATGTACAAACATTTCTCTGTTTCAATGGTTCTACCTGAGCCCTTTGCAATGTCATATGTACATAAACATTCATACAGATTTTAAATTCTCTTTGGTAACTTTTACCAGTGATTGTTATTACAGCTTGCCTGTGTTCTTGCTATCATGTAAAAAAATACAAAATTGTTTATTATGATACCTGAGACAGAGCAGGCATTTATCAAGGATTTTGTGAATAAACTTAGAGAAGACAAGTTTATTCACCAAAATGCATTTGCAATAGTAACAGACCACAGTGCCCAGCTTAGAAGCAGAGAGTTAGAACTCGTTTTCTTTTTTTATGTTTCTTTACCTGAGTCACTTTTTTTTATTATTTATTTCTTCCACTCATACAAAGTTGATAAGTACCCCATTCCCCTCCCTCCCTCCACCCCTCCCTGGGTCCCCTTGCTCCTTCCTCCCTTTTCCCTTTCCTTTTCCCCCTTCCCTCCCTTTCTCCCAGTGCTCTCTCCCCGCCCCCCCCCCATTCCTGGAGCATCCTTTAGTGTGCATGTCAAGCTTCCCTCTGGGTCCTCCTTTCTGATGAGGTGTAAGAACTCAGTGGCATTGCCTAGAGCTCTTTTTTTTGTGTTCCCCTTTAGTATAGTAACACTATTGTGGCTGTTAATCCCTTGCCTCTAAGGATCCTAGTGCCTGTAATCCATGCTAGACTTTGGGGGGTCAATGATATGTTGGTAATTGCGCAGGTCATGCAAAGTCCTATTATGATTACTTCAGCCCTAACTTGTATGGAGTATCTTGCATATTGTTGCTCCCCCCCATCTTTAGGCTCTCACAATCTTACTGCCCCCTCTTCCACAAATTTCCCTGAGCTTTAGGATGGGGAGAGATTAGGCTGGCCTGGTTCCAGGTGGTTGATGTAGAGTTTCTGATTTTCTGAATTATTTTAGCTGAGTCACTTTGCAATATGCATTTCTGGACATGCTCAGTTTGGTTTGCAGCCTTAGTTTTACCCTCTGAATGATAATCAAGAGAGTACAAGATGATGCCCCACTGTTCTTTTCCAGTTCCTAAATTAAGAGTAGGTTAATATTAGCACTGCTAACCTCAATCTTCTAAGCAGCAGAAGTAATCCAAAGGAAAAATACAGTTGTTAATAAATAAAAGTTTTTGCAGGACAATCGTGTCCATTTCAGGTCTCAGGAGTGGTAGTGTGGCTTGCTGCTGGCAAGGAGGAAGCATTAGCCAACAGAGCTGGGCAGAATACTGGCCTCCAAATATGGCACAGGTCAACTTGGTGGCCCACGCCCACTTCACTGAGGTTCCGGTCATTTCTCTGTGATTTCTCTTAAGAAAAAATATAGATATTGAAGGGAAGGTACAGGGACGTGTGACTTAAAATTTGGTTGGCACAAATAAAACCCTTCCTTAGGTTATCTTCCTAGGAAGTTGTGTAGTTACTGAGAATGACAAGGAGGATCTGAGCTAACCATCTCTGAAAAATTTGACACCACATTAAATATATTAGTGACATTCTATTATGCAAGTGGGTTGTTTGTGAAGTTGCTGACCAGAGTGTTTGTCTTGAATAGAAAAGAATCCACCAGATGTGACGCTTTCACATGGTCTCAGTAACCTCAGGACAGCAGGTAGAGGGAGATCATGAGATTCCTTCTGGCTCTGGTCATGCTAAGAGTGCCCGTGCCCTCCCACAATCCACTCCAACTCTCCTGCTGCCCCTTGTCTCCTGAGGAGTCATGCAGACCTGACTTTCCAACTCTCTTCCTGCCCACTGGTTCTCTAACCTAGTGGACAACTGTAGATCCTAAGCATAGTGGCTTTGGAGGCTTTCCAGCAGGTCAGTGAAAGGCAAGACAATACCAAAGGATGTAGTATATCTACATGTTATGGGCACTTCCTGGAAAAATTAAGGGAAAATATACCTGAACATTAAAATGCATTAAAACAACTGTGTAGCCTACAATCAAGTGATTCATTAGGGATACGATGCTTGCACTGAATATTCTACACATGTATCACAACTCTATACTGCATTCTACACTATTTTATTATCTGATGCATTTTAATAACGCAAATATGTACAGTGTTTTCTATGTTGTGTAACACTACTTATAAGGACATACTGAATTTCTGCAGTGTACATAGAACATACCATAAACCATTCTGTGAATAATACAGGAATGTTGTAAGCAGCACACTGCCGTAATCTCTCAGTGCACTTCACATTCAGGTTTTAATTATATTATCCATTTGATATTCTGAAACCCCCAAAAATGCTACAACATAATGATTTAGCATAGGACCTAAACTATACAATCAATGTCTTAAGGTAGTACATGTACCTTTAAAACTTTTCTAACTAATCTTAGGAGTCTCATAGTCTATGAAAGATATACAACAGCAAGTACGTGTTTCTGAGTGATACCTGTGTAGGATGAAATCTTTAAATCATTGGGAAAAAAAAGAAACCGTCATTGAACACACAGTTCCCAGTTTCCTACTTCTGTTCTAGAATTAACCCCCTAGGGAGATGGCAAAGGAAGGGGCTATGAGTCTCCTCCTTCCTGTCCATCCCACCACAGCAGCCACAACTGCACAAAGATGTCACTAAGTCAATGCCAGCAGGGCACCTGTGGACACAATGAGCTCAGCTTTTCTCTTCCTTCCTTCCTTTCTCCCCTAAGCAATGAGGACTTACCAGATGTTATCGACTGGGCTAGATACAGACTCAGGCATGAATAAAATGCATATAATCCCAGAGCTCTAGAGAATCATTTAGAAAGATGATCAGGAATAATCCAAAGGTGAGTCATGCATTCCTTAAGGACACATCCCTCAAGACAGAGTGGTACTCTAGCATGGTGCCACTCACAGCTTCTCCAGAAGGGAGGCCATTGTGGGACGTATTGTTTGCAGCACAGGTTAAGGCAGATCTTTGATAGAGAGGAGGGTGGGAAGAACCATGGGAAACAAACAACACCGTGCAACAGGGTGCTCAGGATATGGTGGAAGGAGGAAGGGAGTAAAAGGAACCACATGAACATTCAGTGCTAGCAGCCATTCTCATCACACTTTTTGTCAATAAGTGCATTTCTCAAAATCCTGGGAAGTATTACTTTATGGTACATCAGAAACAAAGCCACTTATCTATTCGCTCATTTTGACTCATTCTTCCAGGAAACAGAATAAAATAAGTACTAGTGCCTGTTCAGAGCCTCATATCTTTTGTCACTCACGACAGACAGAACTTCATTCTTTACACTAACTTTCATACCCAAAAGTCCCTAGCTACAAGACTACCCAATGTAATAAGATAAGCTTTGTCAAAGGTGTAACTTCTGGACAATTGTTAGTTGATAAAAATGACCAGCTGTTTAATCAGCAGCATATTTCTCACATAGCAATACAACTTCCCAGAGCCTACGCCAAGAGTCCTCATACCTTGACATTTGACAACATCCAACACAGCAGTGTTTAAATTAATGACCCATCGTCCACAACAGCCAAGATAGCTCGAAGAATGAGGAAATAAATGATAGTGCACTGAATGTGACAGAGACCATGCAGCCATTGAAAATCTGGAATCTTATTTGAAGTGCATGAAGCAGCTGGAGTGCAGCAAGTCTTTATGTCCATTAGCATAGCTAATCCCCACAGCAAGAGGAGGAGGGATTTGTCACCACACAGTGGGACAGAAGGCACTGTGGAATGGAGGGAATGTAGCGGGGAGAAGGTTGGAGCACGGGCTACATCGGATCACAGAGTCAGAAAGCCTTGTAACTCTTTTGCCTCCTGACATGAAAGGTGAACGGTGCCGGATGAATAGAGAAGTGCTTACACTTTGACCTGGGTGGAAAAGGCAGGATACAGAACATGGTACTATAGCTGGAAATGAACATCCTGGGGTCACTCATGTCATGGTAGCTCTGTATCTTGAAAGACATGGCTTTGAAGTATTCGTTTATGCTTCCCTTCAGTAAACTTTCCATAGTGTGTGCTTTAACAATCAAAGAAATAACCTCCCAAAGGAATGGTTGCAGTGAGGAGAAAGATTTCATGTACCATTTAACTTGTCCTTCCCTTTCCCAACATTATTTGCATGTTAAAAATTTCTGACCTCTAAGCCTGAATATAAACATCAGTTAATTTGTTGTTGACTCATGCTTTGATTTTAGTATGCTTACCTTTCCAAGAGTGTTTTGTAAACCTTTCAGATCCCCTCATCATCCTAGGGGAACACTGCTTCCTGTCTTTGGATACATTATGGAAATAGGTATGAAGACCATAAATTATTTCAGAACAATGACTTTATTGTTGAAGTTCTGTGTGCTCTTGTTTCTGGTCAAAAGTAGTTTGTAAAACTACTCACTACAGATTCAAATGGTCTTCTAAACATCCTTCTGCAAAAATCAAAATCATGGGACAACTTTCTCTTTTAATGATTTGGCACAAAATTCCAGTTCTTTGGAAGTTTGTTGGTTCCCTCAAGCCTATTATGGGACGTGTATACAACCTAACCTTTTCTTGTTTTCATGTGTATGTTGAGAGTGTGTGTTTACTTTTTTGGCATGTGTGTGGGTGCTCATGTGTGGGTGAATGTACGTATGAGTGCTTGTGTGTGTGGAGGCCCAAGGGTGATATCTGGAATCACGTCAATCATCCTTCCACTTCATTATTTTGAGGTTTTTTTTTTTCCATAGGGCTCATCGGGCTAGTCCCTTTACTCTGGGAATTCCCAGGCTCTGCCTTCCAAGGTTGAAATTACAGGCAGGCTTCCACAACAAATAGCATTGAACATAGGATCTGGGGATCTGACTTCTGCTCTTTTAGTTTGCATAGCAAGCACTTTAACCACTGAGCCATCTCCCCAATCCCCTAGTTATTTTTTACTGCTATAATTTGAATTAAAATCTTAAAAGCCACTAATGATCAGCAAAAATTGTCTTTATTAAATATATTTACTATGTGTCCCTTGTCTTAGTCTTCCTGAACCCTAAGAATGATGGTTCTGGATGCAGATCCCTTTCACTGGGGCTCCAGAAAGGAGATCCATCCTCACTGGAGGCCAGCTGTCCCTGGCCTTTATCAAGAGGACCAGAAGCAGCTGTGTTCCTATCAGCATCTCTCTCATGGTGGAGTTCAGCAGGTGACTTGCAAGAATTTCCAAGAGCCACTGACAAAAGGGAAGGACACTACAATGTCCCAGTGTCCTCTTTTCAGGCTCTCACGGGCCCTATCAACTGCTGCCTTGGCCCAGAATTGCTCAAGCTACAACCCTCAGCAAGTCTTGTTTGTAAGCCAGTGTAGACATGTGATGATTCATCATCTTGTCCCCTCCCTTTTACCCCAACATACACAAAGTAAACATTTTTTAACCAAACTTCCACAGCTGGGGGAAGGCAGTAGGCAGGTCCTTACATACCCCCACATGCACATTCATGCACACACACACACACACACACACACACACACACACACACACACACAGAGAGAGAGAGAAAGAGAGAGAGAGAAAGAGAGACCTCCCTGTTTTTTGCCCTGCAAACCCTAAGTCATATGAACTTGGACTCTCATTCCCTTTTCTTTGCCAAGATTCATATTACTGAGCAACTAAGGAGAGCTGAGCCAAAGCAAATCAAGTGACTTCACAGCACATTGTTCAGCTCGGAGCTAGCCCTTCAGATATTGTGTAATTAAGGCCATAATGAACATCACACGTGGAATTAGACTCCAGATTGTGACAGAAATAAATCTGTTTGGCTTTGAAAAGTTTTCCTTAAAAAGAAATATTTTGGTTCCAGTATTTGTGCAGGAGGGAAGGAGCTTGCTGTCCTTGACACAGGAAGCAGATAACACCTGTCAGGAGAATTCAAACCACCTGCTGGGGTGCCTCTGAGAATAAGCCTGCAGCTGGCAACACGCTCCATCACTCGTGGGCCACACCTTCCCCGCTGCACATGAGTTTCAGAGTGGGCTCAGCCCCTCATAGTATGGAGGACCCCCATCCTGGAATTCTTCTCAGGTTGCAGAACATTCCTTGAGGGAAGGAGAAAGTCTATGTGAACTGTCTTCAGGACTTTGTGCTGCGGGGCACTTTGCTGTTTTATGGGCTTTGCAATTTGCACGGTGTCCTTGTTCCCCACATAAAAACCACAATACTAGAACACAAGTCCTAGCACACTGTGTCTGTTCTCCAGAAAGAACCCTTGCACACAGAATCTGCACAAAAGATCAACAGAAAGGCCAGAAGTTACAGCTTCAGCTGGGTTTCTCTACCCCACGGGGAGGGTTTTTCTGTTATTCTTGGGAAAGCCCTTCCTGACTTGAACTAGTTTCAGAAACCTGGCTCTTGCCATAGGCATCCTTTTCATGTTACTTAAAAAGAAATTTGATGAATTCCAATAGGACTGGCACTGGAGTGTACCATGAGTGTCTGTTGTGGTCACGAAAACTCTAAGATACACTAGTAGTTCACTCCCAACTGGCTTTCTTCTTCAGAATTTCTAAGCCAAATTTTGGATTTGCTATTGACAAATTAAAATTTACGAGGAGGAAGGAAATTCAAAAATAGATGAAAATAATACTATTGTCAGCAGTAATTGTGTCATCTTACTGGGAACAGGGACATAGGAGGTCATTCTGGGTGGGTGAGGTTCATCTGTGTCCCCATACATGTATACTAAAATCTTCCCACTTCATTTTTTCATTATATTGAGTAAAAATATTTGATTATAACTGCAAGTGTAAAATCATCTTCTAACATACACGTGGATATATGAAGATATGAAAAGCAAGCCAAACATAAAGCCAAAAGATTTCTTCCCAAGCTTGCTTTGTGTGAATTCTTTGTGTAAATGTGTGCCACATGTTGAGCTGTTTATGGAGAAAAGGGTTTTGCTTTCTGAGTCACACATGTGGTAGGCATGCCAATTCTGTCAGAAAGAAGAATGGAGAAGAGGTTCTTCCAGCCAAACCCTGTTCATAGATGAACCACCAGTCACTGAGTCCCATTGGCTCGGAGCCAGGTGTGGTTCTGGAGACATCTAGAAAGCGTCTACCTCACAACTTGATGAATCAGAGTTCTTGGGAGATGAGTTAGATGTGACAAAGTAGGAGGAACATCCTACTTAAATCTGGGAGAAAATAGGAAGGTGGTCCACAAGTACAAATCCCAAGGCAAACTTTCTTCTTTGACTCATGCATATGCCATACACTTCCCAAACAAAAACACATCTTTGCTTACACCTGGATATAGTTCCAAGAGTGTCAGAGAGACTGAGATCTTAAGACTTTCTTTCAAATTTTTCTTTGTCACTTCAGTTCAAAGGCTTTGTGGAAGAACATGCAAGGTGGGCCTGAAAGGAACTTTCAGACCTGCTTCTCTCTTTCTGAAGTATAGATACCAGGCTTTGCCAAGGTAGACCTATGCTTGGCCACGACGTCCAGGATGTCTCTGTATCAGACATCACCTTTCCATGTGTCCTTTCCTTTTGCCCATTCCTACCATAGGTCCCTCACATGTAGAAATCTGGAAGCTGATTCCAGTGGAATGTCTACTTTAAATGAGCATTCTGAAGCTCTCACTAAAGCAGACAAACTTAACATTCTTGTATAGGCTTCAATTTACCTAGGTCTTCATCTCCTCTGAATTTCCAAAAAGTGTCTCAAATCTCAAAGGCAACCCAGGTTTCTCTGAGGAAGTTCCCTGCCAGGAAGTTCTCTCCTACAGTTCCCTTCTACCCAAGGATGATGCTGGAGGTCTGGGATTGCCTCGTAGGTCACAAAATCCCAGGTAAACAGCAAACACTTCATTTCTGCTTAATTTCACCTTAATAGTCTTTATCTTGAATTTGGCATCCATAAGAACAGCCCCACTATCCATCTGATCTTTCATTCTGAAATCTGAACTGCCCTCTGATAACAGACTTCAACAAGCTTCACATCTGATCCGTCCTCCTGGTCTGAGCCCTACCACTTCTGTTCCATTCTTTCACCCCTGCTGACCTTAATGATCATATGCCATAGGAACCCAAGCACATATTGTGTCTACAGTCCTTCTAACCTACAGGATGGAGCCAAGATGCTCAACATGTTCCCCTCCGCCCCCACTCATCCATACCCCTTCCTGCAACTTGTAGACAGGACACATGCATTCCACCTGTTCCTGGGTACCAGGCATCATTTCTTCTTGGGCATTTCCAATGTTAATTTACACCCTTCTACTTTCCATAATGACTTCCTGGACACCAAGGAATGTAGCTCACCAGCAAAGCACATGCCTAGCAAGTACAAGTCCTTGGGTTCTATCCATAGCTCTGCGAAAGAAAGAAAGAAAGAAAGAAAGAAAGAAAGAAAGAAAGAAAGAAAGAAAGAAAGAAAGAAAGAAAGAAAGAAAGAAAGAAAGAAAGAAAGAAAGAAAGAAAGAAAGAAAGAAAGAAAGAAAGAAAGAAAGAAAGAAAGAAAGAAAGAAAGAAAGAAAGAAAGAAATCTGAGCACTATCTATGGCCTAGATCTGTTTAGATTTGTAGTTCAAAGCCTCATTTTCAAGGTAAGACATAAAAAGAAACAAAGGAAGAGACAGATGCCAATAAACAGAATTTACTGGTCTTGACTGGTCACTAGTGGTTAAGGGGTGGGGATAGCAGAGGGGTGGGAAGGACAGGAGCAACACCGACTGGATCTTGGCCCTTCATAACAATTTGAAGAAACAAGGTAACATCTGAAGACATCCTAAATGAATTCCTTCCCAGATCTGCAAATCACCAAGAAGCTGCTGCAAGTGCAATGGAAATTCAACTTCTAATTTTGAAAATCCGTGACTTCTAATCATCTCAATTTATGTACCTGCTAGCATCTTTTGCAGAGATCATGGAAAGAAAGACTCTGTACTTCAAATACTCTGATTTTGCTTGGAATGAACCCTGAAAGGAGTATGCCAACTGCCACTGCTACCAAAGCACATTGAGACCAGGGCAGATGGCACCTGACTCCTCTACTCCTTTCCACTCTGCCTCAGTGTCAGAAAAAGCAAAGGCCACTATTATGAAGAGCAAGGTGACACAATGCTACTGTCCAAACTCCCAATTATCAGGAGGTACATGAAACCAGCAGGAATCTGGAATAGTACTAGGCAGTTGACAGCCACGGGACAGGAAAACAATATTGCCCAAGAGAGACTGTAGTATTTGGGGATTTGTGTTTTGGTCATCTGTTGGGATTGCATATTTTTAAAGTTATGTAGAGAGGTCAGGCATAGAATGCCTACTTTCATTATCTTTCCCAACTTCCTCATTGATAGGAACTGAAACCCGATCATTTTAAAGCCAGAAACCTGCAGGAAATGTGTTCATTAAGTCCTTAACTGTCCCCTTCAGCCCTCTCATTAAGGAAATGGGGACCTGACCCCCATCCAGATGGGATCTCTCAGCATGTTCCGGTGGTCCTCTGCCTGTTTCCACCACCTGCCTCATGAGCAACAGCAATGCTGGAAGTCCCATCCTGGTGAAGGAATTAGGAGTCAGCCCCTGGCAGGAAGTGGGAGAAGCCATCAGGTTATTCTGGCCTCTCCATCCTGGAGTGAGTGCAAAACACAAAGCAGAAAAAGGTTTGGGCTGTTGTCCTTTCCTGGCTCCATGTCCAGGCTCCCACCCCCACTGCTGGACCAGGGGGATCCACTGTGCTTCTGAGAGAGACAGAAGAAAGACGAGAGGTGGGAAGCAAACTGTCACCAGCTGTGAGGTATTGGTGGACTGGTCCTCACCTGAACAAGCCATGTGCTCATGTGGACCTATCTTCTCACTTCCTTCTTCTTTCAATTAGCCTTTCAAGAGGTTGCTACAGGGCCATTCATCCTACAGAAGACGAAGCTGAGATCCTGAAAAACTAAATAGCTGCCCAAATCAAAAAGCAAAGACAGCAGAAACTGGGTTCTACATCAATCTACAATCTGTTTTTCAAACTGCAAATAATATTAATAATATCTACCTGTAGGTCTTCTACAAGGGATAAATTAATACTGTGTATAGGAACAGTCTTTAAAATGAAAATTACTTTTTTACAAATGAATGCTATACAGAAGAATATTCTGATCTGGCGTTTGAAAGAACGCCAGAAGTAAGGTGCTCAATTATACTTGCATAGAACATGAAGGCTCTATGGAGACAGAGCCTGCTGTGCTGCCCGCAGTCAGGGGTCTCCTGCATAGTGCACCAAAGCAAGATGAGCTGCAGGTGGTTGTGTGAGGCAGTATCATTATTCGTGTGGTCACACACATCAGGAAATGGTGGACTGAAAAACCTGTAACTGGGAAAAAATACTGAGAACCTTTCTGCCCCTGTGTGCTATAATGCCAACCTAACAGGTAAGCTGTGCCATCTCACACAATGGTGGCATGACATCTTAGGAGTAACCAAAGACTTTGACCAAATTCGAGACCTGTTCCATAGGAGAGGATTCATGCTTGCTACTGTCAACCTGGTTGGTTTATATGCATGTCACTCTCAGTCTAGAGCAAAGAAGTTTCTTTTTGTAGACGGCGACATCCGAGTCAGGGACTCACAGGTGGTCAATGTTGAGTGCTCAGCTTAGATGCCTCATTGACATTGCTCACTGTAAGGTTCAGGGAATCTCACAGAAGAAGGGGTAGAATTGTCGAGAGAGCTGGAGGATGGAAAAGAAGGCTATGAAACACTGTCATCTAAATAAGGTGTGGTCATTGCAATTATAAATGCAGAGCAGATAGGGGTTACCAGCTTAATGGGAGGATGTTAGATCATTAGAAGACATGTCCATGAAGCAGGTGTTGGGACCTGGTCCCTGGTCATCCTTCTGTCTCTATGTCTCTTAGTACCATGAAGTAAGCAGTTTCTTCTTCAAGGTGATCCAACCATAATGGATTGTGACATAACTCACCCAAAGTGCTGGGTCAAGCACCTTAGGGCCAAAATCATGAATCAGATCAAGCATTTTCTCCACATAAATTGTTGATCTATGAATTTTGTCACAGTGCTTTGAAAATGACTGACAGGTACCATTTATACTTTCTCTGGATGTTTTCAACCTCCCCACACTTTTTTTGCATGTGTGTCTATGTGTATCAGAGGGCACTGTATGTGCTTGTGGAGGGCTAAAGATGACTTTGGGAATCACCCAGTGGTTCCTCTGTTTTGCTTTGTTCTGGAGTTTCCCAAGCTCCACCTTCCAGGGCCAGAAATGCAGGCTGCCACCATTCCCTCCTGACGTTTTTATGTGCAATCTGGGATCTGAACTCAGGATCTTTTGCTTACAAGACAGGTTTAACCCCTAAGCCATCTCTCAGCCCTGTTTCCCCATTTTCCTAAAGGGAGAGACTTAGCTATACAGGGGGACACTGGCGCTACAGGTGGAGACTCGCTTCCAGCCTCACTGTGCTTTCTATTATTGCATGACCTCAGCACAGACTTGTCATCTGCAGAAGGGGATTCCTTAGGCTTTTTTCAGTCCTAAATATTAGTGCCTTCTCTGAGCCACATGAAATGTTATCTGACTCCTTGGAGCTGACTTGGTCTCCAAGGCGCTTCTGCCTCACAGGATTAAGAACAGAACTCCTGAGAGCACAGAACAGGACATTCCACAGTGCCCGGCTGGACAGTGATGGATCCCAGAGCTGCGAGAAACCCAGCTGACATTTCCCAGGGAGATAAGCAGGAGACGTCCCAGTGCTAGATGACCAGACACATTTTCGCAACACTTTAAAATGTTCCCAAAATTCACAAAAGATAAAAAGCATGAAAATCTTGAAGAGTTTGAATTCCTACTTAATATCATCAGGATGAATCACTTAAAGGCACAAGGGAAGTTGAGCAATGAACTTTGGGAAGGATATTGCTGTTTCCTTCTCCCAACCAGTTCCTGAGGTTTTTCTCTTAAGTTGCTGTCTACAGAGACATATACAGAAGCTCTCTGTCCAAAGGTGATTTGGACAGCAATTAGCTCACACTAAAGCAGTGTCCTCACCCTCGAGTTTCCAGCAGACAAAAATCCCTAAGGTAAGACAATATATCTAATATTTGAAGTTTTAAAATGAAAAATGTTTCTACTCATGCTGCTATGGAAGGCCTGGAAGAAGTTTATGTTAGTCACTTGAATGCATTGAAAGGCAGAAAAGAAAGTTAGACTGCCACACCTCCATCATTCCCTCTCTCTATATTTCCTTTCATCTCTTCCTCCTTCCCACTTTGTTTCCATCTTTGTGTGTGTGTGTGCGAGAGGGAGAGAGAGAGAGAGAGAGAGAGAGAGAGAGAGAGAGAGAGAGAGAGAGAGAGAGTCTCACTATGTAGCCCTGCCTAGCTTTGAACTAGTGAGATCTTCCTGCCTCAGTCTCCCAACAGCTGAGATTATGCATGTATGTTACCAGGATAGCATACCATAAAAAGACAACCTGGGTTTCACATACCTGTTGTCTACATTGTAGTATATATATGCACATGTGTATTTATTTTTCATTTTGCATGTGTGACTCTGTGTGTGGTGCGTGTGTGTGTGTGTGTGTGTGTGTGTGTGTGTGTATACCTGAGAGTACCTGAGTGTATGTGCCTGTGGAAGCCCAAGAATGACATCTGGAGTCATCCTGGTTTGTTCTTCTGCATTATTGCTTTGCACTGAGATTGCCCAGGCTCCTCCTTCCAGGGTCAGAATTACAAGCCATCACCATTTGCTGTCTGACAATTTTTGTGGGATCTGAGGTCCAAACTCAGATCCTTTTTCTTTCAAGGCAAAGGCCTTAGTCCCTGAACCATCTCTCTGTACATGTTCATTTATTAATACCTTAGGCTGAAATATTTGCTGCTTGTGAGATATTAACAATACATCTTAAGAAAATGTCCATATTGAAAAAAAAAACCTGTTATTTCCTGGGGTTTGGACTTTACAGAGAAAAGTCACTGTTTAGAAAATTCTAAAATTTTGGTTATTGATTTGACTTGTGATTCTCATAAATTCAGATAATCTTGCCAGTGGACTGCCCTCTGGAGAGGTACGTTGTGAAGAAATGCTTGGGTCAAAGCCGCAAGAGGAGTATTTGACTCTTGAGATGTCCATCTGGAACCATAGGACTCAGGTGTCTCCCAAGACCCAAGTAAGTGCCAGGGACATGGTGAGAATGTTGGCAGCATCACTTAGCAGCAGACCCTCATGCTCAGTGTTTCCTGAGCATCGTCTCACCTCTGTGGGCAACATGTGGAGAAGCACCTTGATCGCTGTCCACTCAGGGCTGAGGAAGCAGCTTGTGTTCAAGCAGAAAGTACTGGAGACAGCTGTGGCCGCTGATTTTACCTGGGGATTTTACATGCTCTCCACGTGTTTCAGTACCTCTGTGTGGTAACAGTTCCAGGCAGCATAAGCCCCTGGGATCAGAGCACATGACCTCTTCAAGGGGGGCAAACGCTCAGGATTGCTTTGCTGTGACTTCAGACATTTTAAGTGCACATATAGAATCCCACTGAATCCAGTATATCTAACATAGACTTGACTCCCTCCCTGGGGGTGAATGTGACACCACACCACCATGTCCTCAGTCAGCAGGATCAGTGAAGAGAGGCTTGCTTCCCAATGGCTCACACAGATTTCTGGAATGTTTTGGCTGTACTTCGACCTCAAGTCACCAGTAAATTCAGTATCCCGATGACACAGATAGGCTATCCTGATGGGAAGGTCTGTATCTGTGAATTAACCAATCAAGCTTGTCTCAAAGGTGAGAGGAGAGGGGAAGCAGGCATTCATTGCTTGGGGAAAGACAGAGAAAGCAAAGCTCCATGCTCTTTATCTCTGATTATTTAAAATATAGTTTAAAAATTTATTGTGTCAAGAACTCCAAAATATACTATATAATTTTAAAATAATGGCTACTAAGGGGAAGATGAATTAGTGGATAAAGCTGAGCAAATAGGAGTTCTTACTGTATGGCATATCCCCACAGCCTACATAAAACCCAGCCAGTCATGGTGACTATCTATAAGCCCAGAATTCAAGAGGCAGAGAGAGGGACTCCCCAGGGAAAACTAGTTAGCTAGCCTGCCAGATTGGCGACCTCTGGGTTCAGGTAAGAGACCCTCACTCAATAAATGAAGTGGCAAGTGATTGAGGGGAGTACTTTTTGTCACCTTAGGGGTCTCCATACCCATGCTCACACTTGTGTATTCACATTCTTGCATGCCCACAAACCATACACACCCACATATGCAAAAAAAAAGTTAAAGTAATGGCTGCCAAGTTTTTTGTAACATTGAGATTGGTCAGGGTAAAGATTTCAGAATCAGCAAAAACATATAATGAATGTTCTATATGGCACGTGGGCGCTCAATAAATTCTTGTGTACAGCGCAAGCATCAAAATAAGATCTACACCTTCTTCTACCCACTATTATAAAACTCTGTTAATGAGCATTTAAATGCATGACCTGGCTGGAGAGATGACTCAGGGGTTAAGACTCTGACTTACAAGCAAAAGGACCTAAATTTGGATTCCAGATTCCACATAAAACCGCCAAGGAGAAATGGCAGCAGCCCGTACTTCCTGCTCTGGAAGGAAGACCCTGAGATATCTAAAATGAGGCTAAAAGAGATAGAAGCAATCCAGTGTGATTTCTGAAGTCATTCTTGGGCCCTCTGATACACACACACACACACATACACACACACAAATAAAATAAAATAAAATAATAAAATAAATAAATTCCTAACCTTCAAATTGACTGCATCCTGAACGATTCTCACATGACCTGGAGATATAGTCTTCAATTCGGTTCCACCAGACTGACTACATGTCTGCTATGTGGGGTAACATCACTCCTTGAGCCTGAAAGAGATAACAGATGTGCTCCCATATCTTATGTCATAAACGTTATGCCAATAGTAAGCAAGGGCACATCAGAAGTTCAAAGTCAATTTGAAAAATGAGCATGTTAGGAAAAAATTAAAATATCACATTTTGATTTGATATCAAAATGCCTTTTAGTTGTTTATCATTATAACCATAGATTAGAGGAGTGTTCAGCATTCAACCTTCCTTTTGCAATGGAAAGTGCTTGATACAGAGAATCACACTGGCCAAAAACCGGAAGATAAATGATTGCTTGTCCCTAAACAGAACATTTTAACCACTCCACACTACAAGGTTCAGGGACATCCCAAAAGAAAGAGAGCCAAGATTGTAAAAGCCTGACGGGGGGGAAGGGGCACTGTCAAACAATATCTTCTGTATATTCTTACAGGGTTGTTACTTCCACGAATTCACTGCATCCATGTGTACTTTCACAGACCTGAACATGATCTGGTATATCAACATTCTACCAAGGAAGGGGAAATGTCTCAAGAGACTACATTTCCCCAAGAGACTACTGAGGGCTAGTGCTAGATAGTGGGGGAGGGGAAGATGCTTTCTTCAATGGTTACACCCACTGATGCATGATTTATGCTCTGATGAGTGTTCAGGAGTGACATCAAAGGCAACCCAGGTGAAACTCAGTGAGCCACAATTGCAAAAAGACATGAAAGCAAGAGGAAGAGAGGTAGAAAAGAGGAAGAGTTATAGTGGGAAAAGGGGAAGGGATGGCATTGGCTAATAAGGAATGAAATAATAAAAATTCACTGTATGTATGTATGTATGTATGTATGAAACTCGTGTGTGTGTGTGTGTGTGTGTGTGTGTGTGTGTGTGTCCCTGAGAGCAAATGAATGTGGATAACGGTGGAGGCCCAAGAGTGGTATTTGAATCATCTGGTTTAACTCCTCATTGCTTCGCTCTGGACCTTTCAGGGCCAGAATTACAGGCTGCTGCCATTTGTGTTAGGCATTTTTACATAGAATCTGGGGATCAGAACTTAGGCCCTTTTGCTTGTGAGGCAAAGACTTTAATTTATGAACAACAGATGCATCAGTTTAGAAACAGGGCGAGAGAATGAATTTTAGAGGAAAATGAAATTCCACAGTATTGAGAACAGGCTCTTTATAAAGAGCAGGTATTTATTTATCTCAGGGACAAGATGTTGGGATGTTCACTAGCATCTGCTGGCTTTGGGCGAGAGACCCCTGACTGATTCACTGTCATGAAATGACCCATGTGAGAAGCAAGAGTGGTCTAGCCTTACACTCCCCTTTTCGAATATCTTTAGGGTCTCCTGACAACCAGCAATTTCTTCTTCATTCTCTTCTTCCTCTTTCTTTTCTTTCCCCTCCTTCTCTTTCTCCTCATTCTCTTCTTCCTTCTTTTTCTCCTCCTCTTCCTCTTCCTCCTTCTTTCTCTTTCTCTTCCTCCTCCTATTTTTCCTCTTCCCCCTCTTCTTTTTCTTCCTCCTCCTCTTCCTTCTCTCCCCCTCTTTCTCTGACAGAAAGATTATAGCAAACCACTTCTCTCTTCATCCTATAAAGCCCTGGATACCATCATTTTGGTCCTGTCTTCATGAGGTCATCTAAACCTACTGACCTTCCCAAGATTCTTACTTCCAACTAACATGTGCACATGAATTTGGAGATGAAATGTTAGCAAATGAGCTCTTAGGAAGCACATGCAACCCATAGGAAATGGCTATAGGGCCCAGTTAGATTTGAAGAAGGTTGAAATTGGGACCAAAGGTAACAAGGATGGAGCTAGGAAGAAACAGAAATATTGAGGATCAAATCAAGATTCCAGCATATTCTTTGTGAAAAATAGTGTGAGACATGAGTTCAGGATGTTTGTTGGGTAATAAGAATTGAAAAGATGGGGGCAGGAGACAGATGACTGGCCTGTCACATTATTATCTATTCTAGAACCATGTTCCATTTGCTGTGTATGCTGACTTCAGTGAAAATCTTCACAATGACTTACAGCTCTAGAAAAGAGGACCCCCACACACACTTGTATGAAACGCCTGGGATGTATCCATCATTACTCTCAGAGACTTTAGGTGTCCTCAATGCAATAAAGTGTCTAGGAGAAAAAGACCCTTAAGATGAATCACTGAATGCGTTTGGGAGGATTATCACATCTCATACTCGTTCATGAATCAGAGAACTGGAATCATGGCCATGCAATGAAACACATGGAGCTAAGTTGCTCAGACACTCATGTCCCCGTGAAGACTGCAGCATGCACCATGATTGTAGGATCTTGCTGGAAGGTCATTTATAGAGGACATCAATCAGGCAACTCCAGGACTCTGATAAAGGAGTCTTCTTGCCTAGTGGGAAGTTGTTGTCCTCCAGGGACCCTGAGACTTTTCAGCACCTCTTCAATAGACTAAGAAGGAGCTTCAAGATCCTTGATGCTCAGGTCATTGCATTGCACAATCCCAAAGGGTCTATTTTCAGATAGAGCAAATACAACTTCAAGGGACAATTCTCAAACTAGAGAAAATGAGCTAATGCACAATTGAAGTGTCACTGATGAGTGAGAACCACACTGCTCCACAGCTTCCAGAGGCAGGCTTTTGGATAGAAGAGGCCTTGGAAATGTTTACAATAGACACTTCATTCTTTCTTATTTTTTGTTGATAACCCAAATATTAGGGACAACCATAATCATCTGGTGTTGGGATACCAGTGAACATCAATGTAGGCCTGGTGAATGCTAATCTGAAATTTAGGGGAACAAGGGATTTATTTATGCTCATGATTGTAGGTTATCATCATGGAAGAAGAGTCCCCAGCAAAGGACAAGGGAACTGGCCACACCATATCCAGGAAGAGTCAAGAGAGAAGCAGACTATTTTGCTTGCCACTCTGCTAATTTCCAACCAGATCGCTTTTCTTTTATCTACTTGTCAGGGGAATGCTTTCATTTACCAGGAGGCTGGGTTTTTGCACATCAGTTAGACAATTGTCTATAGTTTTACTCAAATGCTTGCCTCATAAATTCTTAAATGTGCCTAAAGCTTCAGTACTCAATTGTTAAATTGACACTTAACATAATTGTCATAACTGTCGCAAGTACAGGAATGAGGTGCTATAAAATGAGGCGAAGGCTTGGGATGGAGAGATGAAGAATAAGCCTTGTTCATCTTAGCACAAAAAGATCCACAATAGGCAGGGCTTCTTAGCAATAAGGTAGCTACACTTGCAACTCAATCCAGAATTATTATTATTGCTCCTTGGCTTAAACACGTTGCCAAGGACTCTGTGACCCCATATGCCTCAAACATGGACACAAATCACAGAACACAGCACACCAGCCAGCCAAGGCTTACCCTGGGCCTTTCTATTTCACCCCAGAGACATTTACCTGTTGCTGACCTTATAAAAGTTAAAAATACCCAGGGAAGTTTTTTTCCAAACCCCATTTGATGAATTCCATGGTGGTAAATGTCAACTTTTCAAACACTGAAACATGTCAGGATTATTTTAAGTAGCCATGGACAAATCTCTAATTTTATTCCAGGTTCGGCCACTTATTCATCCTTACCCAAATATTTTGAGATCGCACACTAAATCAAATTATCTGCCAAGAAGTCAAATATTTCAGGAAAAAGGCGGAAGAATAAGACACTGACATGGTAGCTTTAAAAATGAATGAAGTCAATAGATTAGGGGCAAAAGAAATTATCCTGGCCCATCAAGGTGGTTGAGCAGCCTTGCAAGCCTAATGTCTTGAGTTCAATCCCTGGAACCCACGTAAAGATGGATAGAGAGAATTGACTCCATAATATTTTCTTATGACATCCACACATGTTCTGTACACATACATATCCACAACCACATAACCACACATGATATACACACACGATAATATAATAAATTTTAAAAGAATAAATTGTCCTAAATCTCTGCTACTTCTCATGAAAGATCAAGATCGTTCTCAACTTATATGGATGTATACTGGAAATGACATAAATGAGCAATGACGCCAATGAACAGTCCATAGTAGGAACTAACATGGCTCATGTGTTGGTGAATGAGATTAGGTGTGTTCCTTTTAGAAGAGCACATACATGAATCACTGCACATGCACATTTCCCTCACTTTTTAGGAAAAAAGACCTGAAGTGGGTAGCAACACACACAGTACACAAATATTGGTTTCTTTTCTGGGGAAAGTAATGAGGTTTTGTTTTTTGTTTTTTGTTTTTCTTTTTTAAGAACTGAGATTCCACAGTGAAAGGAAAGTATACATGAGTCCATATTGACATAAATCAATGACTGAAGAAGTAAAAATGGAAACACTAAATCCCCTGTACAGAACTCCATAGTTAAGTCACCCTGAGGGACTATGCACCATGTCCCTCAGAGCAGAATAGGAAGCAGTGGGAAGCGACTACACAGTCACTACCCCTGCCAGGCAAACGAGACACATCAGCAGTGCAAACAAGCTGGTACATATGAAACTGTTCACCAATTAAAAGTCTAATTAAAAATAAGAACTAGGGCTGAAGAGATAGCTTAGGGGTTAAGAGTAGAAAGCAGAAGGTCCTGAGTTCAAATTCTAGGCCCCATATAAAAACACCAGGCAGAAATGGCAGTAGCTTGCACTTCCAGTCCTAGTGGGTAGAGCCCAGGAAATCCCAGAGCAAAGCAAAAAGAAAGGTAGAAGCAATCAATGATGATTTTTGAAGTCACCCTTGATCCTCCCCAAGGACATGCAGCCCCCTGATACACACATACGTGCGTGCACACACACACACACACACACACACACACACACACACACACACAAATAACACATTTAAAAAAAAACACAGCTTTGTAAGCTAAATAAAACTTGTTAAAAATTAAGACTTAATTAAGAAAATGAAAATGGTCCAATCCATCTTTCTCGACACTATTGACATTTTTGGTAAAGTCACATGGGCCAGCACTAAACCTATATAAACACCATTCTTATGGACATAAGCACATAATTCCATTACCAGAGGAAATGATTTTGTGATAGAAACAGGTGTCAAACTGACAGCCGCAGGTTGCTTTGGGCACAACTGCGCAGAATTGATAGTTAGACGAGGCTATGAACAAGCCAGAAGGAGACTGTTCAATTGGTATCAGAGATGCAGACAGAAGTCGAACGCAGTTCCACTGTTCCCTAGGCCTGAGAAACAGGCTTCATGGCTTGCTTGGAAAGACCTGAAATGAAGCAGCAGTGACTGAGATAACAAGTCACGCAAGCTTCTGTGGTGTTGTGTTTGTCTTCTCTGTCTCTCACTTGGAGGACGGCATTGCTCAGTCTAGAGGTCATTGAAGCATATTGTGGGAAGATGCTGTCCCCACTAGCAGTCCAGGGCCCTGCACGGCCACAGAAAACCAGAGGGCCAACTACAGCACAGCTCGCTTGTGTTTTCTGTCCTCGGGATGGAACCTAGGCCCTTCAAGATGGCAACAGGCATCTACCACTGGGCTGTAGCTGCAGTTCTCTTTTCATCTTTTCTCGTTTGGTGACAGATTCTTGCTCAGGCTAGCCTTGAACTGGCTTTGTAACTGAGCCTGGTCTGGAACTTTCCATCCTTCTGCCTCATCTTCTGACCAGCTGGTATCACAGTCCTATGCCACCAGACCTGGTTCAAATGGCATCTTAACATTAGGCACTGAGACTCCCTGAGTACTAGGCAGGTAAGCTGCTTCTGTGTTTATTACACTTAAAAATTGTAAGATCATTAATTTTTTTTAGGGATAAGCAGCACATAGTGCTGTGATGTGCACATGGCATGGATCATGTACTTTCTAAGCCTGACCTCTCCCAAGCTGAGTAAAAAGCCCAAAGTTGTTCCCATTCTCCCTAGAGATAATGGGGATAACAGAATATAAAAGCTAAGGAAAATCAATCAAGGCATGGCTCTGTCGGGATTTGGGAGTAAAAAAGATAGCTTACTCCAGTGAAGAGGGAAATAGTATTTATGAAATGTATATCTGCATTGTGTCAAGGTTTGTGACAAATGTTTTGAAAATAGTACCATGAGAAAACCGAGGCAATGGAATGAGTGACAACCGAATGGCCCATGCATGAAGGCCCCAGAGTCGGGCTGGGGTTTCTCCAACCCTGGGGTCCTCAACATGCTTCTCACTGCTAATGCTTCAGATGGAAATGCAGAGTGTTATTATGAGATCTACTCCATCATAGATTTGACAGACTTGGTGTTAAATTACCTGGATAGATAAATGTAATGTGTAGGAAGCAGAAATGTATGTTGAGAAAGAATGAATGAGAGCTCTGCAGTGAGGTTTTTAGAAATCAACTATGTAAATACAAGTTTGGGAAACTGTGTTATTTGCCAGAAATTCATGTGGAAAAATCTACTTAATATGAGCCAGAACTGGAACAGGGCTTTTCTAAACACTCATAAAACCTCTAATAGAAATAATAGAAAGTAAGGGGACCAGAGACACACTGAATTCTACAACAGCTGAAATTCAGCCTGGTGCCTGCCACTTCTGTCAGAGTCACTGACTGAAGGTCCCGAGAGGTTGGGTGACTATAAGGAAAATTTGGAGACTTGCCTATGGGAACCTGGGCCACCATGCTGTGAGGAGTCAGAGCCCTCCCCCCCCACCAGGGTAAGCTAGAAAGAGGAGTCTGTGCAAGCTCAGGAAGCTATCCTTAGCTAGCCAGTAGAGTGAAGAGCATTAGAGTAAAGAATTGCTAAAGAGAGAACTGCCTGGCACAAACATAGCCTGAAAGGTGAGGAATAGTGAGCAAATCCAGTAAGCAAGTTATGGAGATGCCACCCCAGCTCCTTGGAACAGAGCCTGTGACATCATGGAAGTAGTGGGTTCAAGAGAATTCGATGTGATGGTACATGGAAAGCAGGTTCTAGATGCAATGTGCTCTTGGTCACAGTGAACTACGTCCAGTAGCCTATTGCTGAAACTCTTCACTAGAGATTAGACAATCATTCAGAAGAAGTACATCAATGTTCAAGTGAGTTTGGAAATTCCAGTCTTGTTAGTTTTCCATTGCTGTAAAAATACCTGAGATAATGAATTTATGAAGCATAAAGATTTTTTTTTGGTTCACAATTTGGGGATATTTCATTCTATAAAGCAATTGTTCCTATTTTTCTGACCCTGTGGCTTAAGTGCAGAGCAAAGAACAAAGCCAATAAGAGAAGAAGGAACGACGGAAGGAAGGAAGAAAGGAAGGAAAGAAGGAAGGAGGGAGGGAGGGAGGGAGGGAGGGAGGGAGGAACGAAGGAAGGAAGGAAGGAAGGAGGGAGGGAGGGAGGGAGGGAGGGAGGAAGGAAAATATTGGGGTTTCACAATTTTCTTTCAAGGGCACATCTCCAATGGCCTAAAACCTCCCCCCAAAGTTCCATCTGTTAAAGATTCAACAACCTTCCAGTGCCAAGTTGGAGACCAAGACCTTATTAAGACATGAGCCTAAGGGGATCATTGAACATCCAAACTATAACACCAATGTTCACAGTCTTGGCTGCACATGGGAGGTTTAAAGATTTCCCATACCCAGCTTAGAAAGATGGAGCGTATGATGCCAGCACTCAGGAAGCTGATGCAGGAGAACTATGAGTTGAGTGGAAAGCCTTTCTAAACATAAAAAAGAAAAGAAAGAATAAAGATGAATAGAATAAAATGTTACTGTACCCTGGTTGATTAAGTCAGTATCTCTCAGCAGCAAAACAGAATTTTGAAACCACATGGCATGAGGTATTGCAACCACTGTGTGGGGTCAAAGCAGTAGTATTACTACTGCTACATGATTTTTACATGCATGAACAATGTTCCTACAGTTTTGGAGACTTGTAATTCACAGTTGGATATCCAATAGCAATGGCATGAACCCATCATTCTGTGCCCTTCTCTTGCAAAGGACATCTCAGAGAGAATATTTGAAAATCGCCATGACAGGTATTAGACATTTCATGCATTAGATGAAGAAATGTTGAAAGAATGACACAACAACCAAGATTACCATTTACCATCACTCTACTTTAGTCAGTGAGACTATTCCTCGTGAGAGAACAAGTGAACACCATTGCTGTCACTGTGACTGTGTTCCACCATTGAATGATTTGTGTTAAAGCCATTATCAGGGGCTGGAGAGGTGGCTCAGGGGTTAAGCCTCTGCCTTGCAGGAAAAAGGTCCTGAGTTCGGATCCTATACCCCACGTATAGATGCCGGGTGGAAGCCAGGGCGGCTTGCGTTCCTGGTCCTGGTAGGGCGGAGCCTGTGAATCCCCGGGCAGAGTAAACAAGGAGGAGGTGGAGGCGTCCATGGTGGTTCCCAAATTCCTCCATGGTTCTTCACACACAATTGAATTAAAATAAAAAAGCCATTATCAAGTAATAAAGATGTAAATAATAAATTTAAAGGAAAAATTTTGAAATCATATATCTTAGATGTATGTCCACAGTTTGAAAGAACTTAAAAATTCAACAATAAAAAGGAGGGTAAAAGATCTGAACACAGAGTTCAAGAAAGGTTTATGCATAACAAACAGATATCAGCTTTAACTTTGTGTTATAGAAATATACATTAAAATTTTAAAGAGTATCACTGTTAGTGTGGAAAGTGCTGATTTCCTAAAACCAGATGCCAAGGCTGGTGAAAGGGCAAAACAGCTCTCATTTGCAACTCATGGGAAAGTAAAATGTCTTCCGAAGAAGACAATTTGGCCATTTCTCATGAAGTTAAACATAGACATGCAATAAAACCTGGCAGTTCCACTTATGAGTATTTATCCAGGTGTATTAAAAAGGCATATTCATAAGTAACCATGCTCATAATTGTTCATAAAATCTTTATTCATCATTACCAAAACTAGAAGCAATGGAGACTAGATTAACAAACCCACTGCTGTCACATAGTGGAATTTTATTCAATAAAAACTCAAATCAAGTCACAGAAGACATGGAAAGCATTTAAATGTACAATGCTACATATTAGAGACCTATATTCCATATGATTGCAATTATGTGGCATTCTGAATTTGGACAAACTATAGGGATCTAAATTATCACTGGATATGGAGGAAGCTGGGAGAGTCCAAGTAGTGGAGATCAAGGTTAGATAAGGTGTGAAAGTTTTTTATCCAACACCATGACTGGGTCTGATCCTATTTATTGACCCCAGCCCACAGAACACTAGTGGTCAAAGATTAAACTTTAATAGTTCTGATGTAAAACTAAAGTTAATCAGGAAGTCAGAACACAAGTACAAAACGTGAGAAAATAATCTAGGTTCTCCGTGAAGTGGCAGGATCCAAGGGGCAGTATGGATGCTTGGGTCCAAAAGGATCCAAAGCAAGTTCACTCCATGTTCTATGAGAATCCAAACACACATTGGAGAGGTGACTGACCCTTGGCTTGAAGTAGGAAATGAATCAAGAATAGCTCTTGGTTCTGGAACATAAGAACATGCTTTTAAGGAGCTAAGATTAAATTCATAGAAGTATATCAAAATGGATGTGGGAATCAACTTCCACAGGATCACATAGGAGAAATTCAAGCATCAAAATAAATGTTTTGAAATAATTTAGAATCTAGAAGTATACTTACAAAAAAGTATCCATGAGTCCATACTAATATAAATAGATGAATAAATGATATCCATGAGTCTATACTAATATGAATAGATGAATAAATGATAAGAAAATTAAAACAAGAGACAACTCTCCTATGCAGAAGAATTCCAACCATTTGAATAGATAATTTTGCTCTGAAGAAGGTGACAAATAACTTCAAACTGTGCCTTGTTCTCTTTCCATCCAAAGAGGAAATCACTTTATGAAAGAAAATGTTGAAATACTTCCCTAGCCAGGTGACCATGATCTGTATCCTCAGTTTTGGGTCAGACACATAGAATTACAACCTTGATGATGTAATGAAAATGGAGATTTAAAACCCTTCAAGCTTATCATAAGAAAGTTATTTGACAAACCTCAGTAGAGACATTCTATAAGATTCCTAGCCAAGACTTCTCAAAATTTCTATAGCCATAAAAAACAAACTGAACCTGAGACACTATCATCAGTAGGAACTATGTTAACCAAATGTACTACAGTATCTGGAAGAGAAGGAAATCTGAAGCATTCATTGACTTTCATAACCACACACACAGTAATGATTCACACTGAGACACGGGTGTTAGTTAAAGCCCACTCCAGTATTCATGTGCTGAATCTAAACCCAGTGTGATAACATTAAGAAGTAGGACTCAGACATGACTGGGACATAAGTATAGGCCCTAGTGGACAGAATTCAGGCCCTCAGAAGAGAAGCCAAAGATCACTGCTTGGTCCCTGCTGCCAAGTCAGGACATAGTTACAAGATACTATCAGAAGCCAGGAAGTGGGGACCAAGGCTACTGTCGTGTGAAACTTTTCCTGAGAAGTCTCCACACAAACATTTATCCACCTAGAGAGGGATTCAACACTAGATAAAAATAACATTTATGTCTAAGTAAGTCAAACTCATTTGATGAACCAATGAGTTTATCGGGGTTTCTTACAGGAGCAAGGGATGACTGAAAGGCTGCTACACTCCAGAAAGCCCACTTTAACTTACTGAAAGTCACAGAAACTGCACCCTCGAGCTCTTTTCTTCATGACTTGCTCCTAGGAAAACTTCTCCAAATTCTTAGACTGCCCAAAGTCTCTTTGAGATGCACTAGCTGCCCCCTCCCTCCACTGCAATAATTTATTGCTTCCCCCCCCCCTTGGGAAGAGTCTCCTCTACCCATTCTGTTAGTTTTAGAAACTTCATGAGACCAAAGAACCACTTACTTTTTGAGCCTTCCTGCAGATGGAATGCTTCAAGCTGCTATACAACATCTTCCTTAGGTTACCCTGAGGTCAAAGTCCAATATGGCATTAAGTCATGCAAAGGAAAAAAAAAATGCTACGCCACAGCTAGGTACTGCCAGTGCTTTGCTTTTGATCTTCCCAACTTCTAGAACTGTGAGAAATAGTTTTCTATTGTACTTATTCAGCCTGAAGTACAAAGGCAATGCAGTCATTGTATCAAGTATGCCATACTAATATAAAAATCTAATATCAGAAATCTGCATAAGGGGTAGATGATATATCAGTGGCTTTTCTCAGTAATGGGACATCAGTGACAAAATACTTGACAAAGCAACATAAAGAAGAGTTTATTTGGACTGTTTTGAGGATATAGACAGACCACCATAAAGGGGAAGGCAGCAGAAGCTTGAGGCAGCTGGTCATCTTGTGTCTGTAGTGAGGAGGAGAGAGATGAATGCTGGTACTCAGCTCACTCTTCCCTTGTATAGTCTGAGATTCCAGCCTATGGAATGGTGTCAGCCGTATTCAGAGTGTGTCTTCTACACTTGCAAGTATGGTTCTGTGATGATTTTCTATTCAGGCATTGACAAAGAGGTGGATACAGAAATTATTACAAATATAGGTGTCACAGGGATTGAGAATAATGCATACGTATCTCCCAGGGCCCTCTCTGCTGGGAGGGCCTGGAAGCAGTGACACCCTTTGACAAAAAACACACAGCTGGTTAGATCTTGAGTTCTCAATAACAATTCATCCTTTAAAAGGGGTAAGGGCTTCTTGGAGAGATGATTGGTGCTGTGCCTGAGATGGGAACTATCAGGTGTCATTTAGCACCTTCTAAGGCCAGAACTCAACAGACTGCTCAATAAACAAGAAGATGTCAAAGAAACAAAGGAACAAACTAAGAGAAATACCAATAGTCAAAACTGGAATAATCTGACAAAAAATAAATGACTGTATTCATCACGATTCTCTACAGTCACAGAATCAACAGAATGAATATATAAAAAGGGAATTTGTTAAGTTGGCTTATGAGATATGACCGAGGTAGTCCAACGATGACTGCTGGTAGCTGTTCAGTCCAGTAGTCCAGTGGGTAACAGGCTGAAGGCTGGAGGATTCCTAGAGAGCCTTTAGAAGCATTGAGGACTTGGGAAGTTTGGACAGCTAGAGGGTCAAAGAAATGAAGAAACCGGGCAGCAGGAGGGAAGAGTGTTTTCTAGCACAGCTTCAGAGAGTCTCTCCTCTTCCCAGTCTCCTGTTCTATGGCTCCTTTTATCTGGCCCACTACTGGGAGGTTCCAATGAGATCTAGGGAGGTTCCAATCAGATCTATGGATGGTCTTTGTATTGTAAATGTATTGATCCAGATATTCTCTTCAGGTGGTCTCAGCTGATCTTAGTTAATGCCAGGTATGTCAAGTTGACACCCAGGATTAACTATCACAATGACATAGCCTGAGATTATAATCCGAAAAGAAAAAAAGAATGTTCATGTGTCCAAACCAAGTTAAGTAAATGAATCTCTAAATAAATAAGCAGAGAAGAGGCAAATATTTTTTCTAAAAGAAATTCAGACAATATACATAGAATCCTTCCCCCAAAAGCAGGTCTTTACAGTCTTCCTATGGGCAAACTGGGTTCAGTGGTCACTTCCAGAGAGAGGCAGCAGCCAAGGGATGACGATGGCTACCTCACAGTGAGATCTTTACACAGTGATGTGTTGTGTCACGTTACCCCAATACAAGGCGAGAAAGGCTTGGTCGGTCCCTTCTGTGGAAACATCAAACACAAACTGAGTGATATTCTATAAAAACACTTTAATGATATTTTTCAAAAACACCAATGTCATTAAAACAAAGCAAAACAAAACAAAAACAAAAAAACAACAAAGAAACTCTGAGAGATTGTCTCAGACCTGAGGGGAGTTGGAAGACATGGTAGTTAAATAAAGTAGTATCTTCTGTGGCACATTGGGATAGGGAAAAACATAGTGGAGAAACTAATGAGACGTGAAATAGGTCTTTTGTCAACAACAATTTACTGATGCTAATCTCCTAGTTTTGACAAATGTGAACCAGTTAATGAAGTTGTAAACATGGGAGGGGAAAAAAGTGGGGAGACAGGAGCTTCTTGTTCTTGTAACTATTCTATGAAACTGAACTTATCCTAAAATAAAACAATTAAAAGTAAAAAAATTCTTTTAAGCAAAGTTCTTTACCTGATCACAGTTTAGTTAATAAAACTATGAAGCCTTAACATGTTAATATATTAAAATATATGTGGGCATATATTCTAATAATTTAACAGTCATTGTTATAAGCATATATTTTAATGACTGCAATACATACGTTGAGAGTACACATTACTAGAATATGTACACCCATTAGGAAATGTTTGGAACCAAAGTAGTACATAGTGCTAGTTCATCCTGGAACCAGGCAAAAGGTAAGGATCCTACAACAGGCACTATCAGAATGCACCCCACATTGTATTGGGGTGAATAAGCAGAAGGAAATCCTTTTCGGGATGATAAGTTGCTTGCAAAGGTCCTGAAAAGTAGAATAAAAACTAATCCTAGCCATGAAGCACTTGGGGGCTATTGGAATATTTTCCCATGCAGCAGATACTCTAAGAAGTCTATGCAAGCCAAAAGTCTAGCAATGTGACCTGGAATCTATCCATTCTATCCCTGTCTGTGAACCCCATGTCCCCAGAAGCCAGCAAGAAGTTACTGTAACACCATAGTTTAAAGGCGCGTTGAGCCCATGACAAGACAGCCACGGCCTACAGAGCACGGAAGGTACACAGATGATGCCCAGAAAGGCCTGATAGTGTCTGCTCTATCTTTCCTTGCCCCATTTATTTTAAGACACCCCCATGCATTTTAAAATTTCACTTTTTAAGATCTCTGAAATGACAATGTGACATATTTGATGACATCTTAAAGTCAACAAACTACATTCACTCACATTGCAGAAGCATGATGAATACAACTGAGGATGGTCCGTGGAAAAGAAGAGAATTCATGCAGGTCTTACATTGTTGGAGTCAACAGGACAATGGGGTCATTTGCTTTGGAGCCATGCAGATGGGAGTAAGGGAGACACAATCTACAGTATTCTGGAACTGGGCCATCCTCTTCAGCCTTCCTTCTGTCCCTCTGTGTCCTCATTGGTCTTTATACACAGGTCCAATGCTCTGTGGCCATCATCTACAAGTCCAAAGCCTAATGATGGCCCTCTAATCGTGGTCTGTCCTTTCTCCAGTCTCCTGGGTCCTTGTCTCTCACTGCTGTTTGTCCTTCTCTTCTTTCATGATTCCTTATTCAACATACATGCTCATCACCAAACACATACACACAAAGATGTATGCCACACATACAATCATATCTGCAGATAATACATACAGTCTGTTACACGTACATGCATACATACACACATATGCCAAACATAATCATATTTGCAGACATCACAATCATACAGCCTGTTACACACACACACACACACACACACACACACACACACACATACACACACACACACACATACATGCACAAATGTTCGTATTTTCTAACTCAGGTGTGGTAGCCTCAGGACCAATGCTTTTGGTCCCTATATGCCACTGACCAGCAAAGCTCTAGGTATGACATTCGAGTTGCCATATTTCTGGGAAATGAAGAATCCACTTTGAACAGCCAAAGTACAAAGTCTCAGCTGGAGAGAGGAGCAGACACACTCCCTGACTTTCCCTCCACACCCAGACCCAGGAAAGAATTAAGCTAGACTGGCTTGCCAGCCAGCACTGTGCCCACGGAACTATTCTCCAGATTCCAGATGATTTTTCAGTTGGGGACTCTACCGTGAATCCTTGCCGACAGGGAAGCACTCAGGGTCCTGTCTCTAGTCCAGACTGGACAGGATGAGCATAGAGGATGCCCCAGGCACCAGCAGGGAGAGGAAACAGGGCTTGTCAACAGGCTGGGTGTGCAGGAGTGGGGTGGGGTGAGGGCGGAAGGGCTGTCGGAAGCACCATTGTTTTTACTCGACTATACTGACGAGGAGGTGGTCTCATTTCCTGAGATGGGAATTCTACAGCAGAGGTGGGGAGGGGAGGTCATCAAGACTTAATGTTGCATCCGGGGCAGCTTTGAATTTCCCAGAAGCTATTCTAGGAGCATGGTTAGAGGCAGGTGGATGTGTGAGGTGCAAAGTGGAGGGCCAAAGAAAGAAGCATTGGTATGGAAGGTGTCAACTTTAAACAAAGCTAGGGGCGAGATCTTCCAATGAGAAGCTTCACATGAACAACACATGAATGACACATGGGCCCAGGATCAGTTCGCAGGGAGAGGATAAAACAAACTGGAGAAGGCAGCATGGAGACCCAAAGTCACCCAAGATGGTAAGGCCAAGAATCCACACACAAAAAGCACAGGCAGGAAGGCCAGATCCTGCCCAGGTTGAGGTTGTGGGAGCACAGACACTAGGTCAAGCCTAGCAAACACCACGACTACCCGCTCAGCTTCTTCAGTCTTGCCAAGTCATCCCTCCACATAAGGTGAGTTCTCTTGAAACACTGTCCCACTGTATGCAGTGATGCTTGCAACTCATCAAGCCACAGCCTGACTCATTTCTCTCCAAATTTCAGGCTTATACTTCTAATTGCTACAAGCAGCCCACAGATGCTCACAGCATCTCAATTCCTTGGCACTCTCTAGATCACTCCACAAAGGCGGTCAAAACCTTCTATGGATGTTTGTGCTGTATTCTGGGCCACATGGCTCACATTTTGTCATCTGGTAACAGCAAGACATGACAACCTTCACCTGTAATGTGAAGCACTCAGGAGGTACATCCTGTCTAAGCAGTGAATGGGATTTGGTACCAGCTGCCGGCTACACTACACCCCCCTGCTGAGCAGGATGCCCAGCTTGTTCCTTGGTGAAACCCCAAGATGACTCTGCTGTCCAGAAACACTGGGTGTTATGACCTGATACTCACCAACGCACCTTCTGAGACGACAGTGCATCTCATTGGAACTACCAAAGCAAAGTGAGAGGGGGGTATTTCTTTTTGTTTTACCTTTGGTTAGATGATAGACTTTGGGTACTGATTCTTCCAGAATCAACTCTGAGAAACTCCAGGGATAGAAAACCTGTCCCCTTTACTGATATATTGCTGATTTCAATAGATGTCCTCCACAACCATGGTTAAGAATGCCCAAGTGATCGTGGTTCAGGTTTCTTACTCCTAAGCTTACGTCCTGCAGGATACAAAGAACCCACCATGAACTCTCTCTGAGAAGCCATGCCAAGACCAGCCTGTCCTGTGAAGGTGTGAAGCCCCAGAGAACTATATCTCAGCTACTGAGGCAGGCAGAGGAAAAGGAAACTCCCAAATCTCTAACCAAATGCTATTTGATATTGCTCAGTATTTCCCCCTAGCTTTTGGGTAGTGTGGTAGCATCAGATATTTGTGATGCACCTGCTGGACATCTATTCTAGGCAATACTTCCATCTCTGAACCAGACAGCTAATATGCAGACAATGAAAGAGCTAAGAAATGAGTTCACTTGCACTTGGTGTCAAGAGGCACATAGAGCCAGGAGCAACAGTGAGGCTAGTGCATGACTGTGTAAAACATTGAGAACTATTTCTAGAAACAATATTTGTGGGTCACACCTTGAGAGATTTTCAAACTGTAAACGATGAGTAATTTCTATTTTTCCTTTTATTTCAAAATTGAGGACTGGGACTGGGAAGGTAACTTAGCCATCAAAACATTTTCTACTCAAATAAAAGGATCGGAGATTGGAGCTGTAGATCCTGTGTGAAACGTCAGACAAGCTGCCTGTAATTCTAACCCCAGAAAGCGAAGGTTGGGAATCCCAGAGCAAGCTGGCAAGACAAACTAGTCCCATCAGTGAGCTCTGGGTTAAAACAGGAAGCTGGAAGAAGGATCAGGGATGACTCACGTTATCACTCTCAGCCCTCCACATGCATGTGCATTTAATGTGCATCCACCCGCATGCGTGAAGATACTTTAAAGATGACAGAAGGACAATAGTCAAGTGTAAGTCATGGGGATTGTACAGATTCAGCAGAATAAAGACCATAAAAATAAAAGGGATCAATCTGTGTAAAATCTGCATCAACCCCTTCCTCTGAAACCAGGTGGTATGTGAAAATGATGTCTGAATGAGAAGCAATTATTGAGAAGAATGCCAATTTCATATTTTGTATCTGTGCACTTTGCTGAGTCTTGGGACCCCACGGAAATGGGGTAAGAAAAAACAGTGTGACAGGCACAAAGCGGGAAGAAAAGCATTCCTGGAGCAGAGCCAAGCAATGTGGTAGTGATTGAGATTCACCAGCATCTTTTCATAATAATAGCTTTTTAATGCACAATAGTTGAAGAGTAGACCACAGATCACATTCACTTGCATTCTGGGTAATAGTGTTGCCAAAGACACGGTGAACTTGATGCTTCTGTCCTAATTCAGTGTTTTCAAAGAACCATGAGCTATGGAGATGCCTTGCTGGTCAGCTATCAGTTCACCTCATTCTAGTACAAGAACTGCTTTACCTAGGCCAATTGTGGATCATGTGGACCATTATTTTTTAAATGAGATAGCTGACATTCAACATCAAAAAAACAAATTGTATAAAAGTTCTGAAATTTCAATACAAGCAGTGAGACCTTCTACTATGTAAAAACTGATCATCATTGGCTAGTTTCCCTTCCTGTAGATCACTGAACTTGTGTTCAGTAGATGGCAGACACATACGACCACACACAGCCTTTCCCCTGCCCCCACAGTGAGTGGAAACAGCCCAATGCAGACTTGCCGATGCAGGGTCAAGATGACAGATGCTTTGAATTCATCCCACAAGAGCTTTGTCTATTCCCAACCACCAGCTTAGAGGAGACTGGGACAGGGACACCTAGCACTGATGGACAGAGAACGGAAATGACCAAAGACTGCTTTGCAAGGAAAGCACCAGGTGCATGAAATAGAACATCTGAAAAACTGTCCTGAGGCAGGGCCAGCAGCTGCATTCCCTACCAGTCCCAGGGACTGGTACATGTGAACATCTTCCCACTCACACCCCACTGGGCCCCCAGCTTTTCTTCTTCACTACGCTCCATGCAGCCAGGCTGATTCTTGAGGGGCAGAGTGGGGTGAATACAAACAAGGTTTCAGGCTAACATAGGTATAACAGCAGCCTTGCCTCCATGTCATTCTGTGAAATAGCAATGTTAAGATAGGCAGAGTCTTTGTCTAGGGAGGTGCAAAGCACAGGCACTGCTATCAGTCTGATATATTGTCAGAATCTCCTGGTAGACGGTAGGCTGCTTGCTTTAAGAAAGAGAATGAGATAAACAAAACAAAAAAACCCAAGCTTGTCATGGATCTAAAGGAAACAGGAGGGCCACCACATGCTAAGACCAGCTTAGTCACTACAGCAAATGAACAGCCAGTGTGTTGCATAGAATTTTTCCTCCCCATGCATTTGCACTTTGTCCCCCGTCTGACCTAAAGGGGAAGGGGTAGGTTCTGTCCCAAGTCTATATTAACTTGAAACATTTCATCTTGGAGGGAGACTCATTAAAGATCAGGAGGCTCCTGAAATTAACAAGATCGGGGTTGGGATACCCAAATAAAGAAAGTCAATAAACAACTAGAGGTGAAGAAACTCTCTGGCCAAACAAGCAATGGAGAAGAGACTGAGCAGCCCAGAAGCATGCCAGAGACTCTCCCAGGAACCAAACTGGCTGTCAGAAATGCAGAGAACTCCAGGCTTGCAACGGCCATACGTCTTGCCCAGGTTTGGGTAGGTTTTTTGGTGCTATGTCTATCTTTGAATCATCCTGCTTCTGAATGGTCCTGTCAGTAAGCCATGATCCTATCAGTAACCCATGGTCCTGTCAGTAACTCAAATAAACTCACTGATTTGTCAAATTGGACTTTGGTGTAATCATTACTTTGGTCTGTCATTGGCTCTCTGTGTGGCAAGTGGAGCTGAGCCATTTTAGTTTAAACCCAGTGTTCCAAGCACTAGAGGTACAACAAACTCTCGATCTACTCCCCTATGAAATGGGGGAGTAAAGCTAGTATATAGGTTGCTATTGACAGAAATAAGCCTGGTTCACATCTATGAACTAACAGGCTGGAGAGCACCAGCCACTCAAGAACTGTCACCAGAGAACAGAATTCGCTCTCGTAGGCTCTCCAGAGTCATTCATTGATAAAGGGTTTTAAAAATGGACTCAAAAGGAAGCTTGAAGTCCATTTTATTAGAGTTGAGAAAAAAGACCAGGAAAACTGTAAATCTTGCGAGCTTCTGGGAAGAGGGAGATAAAGAAGAGGAAGAGACAGAGGCATGTCTTTAAAGCTCCTAGAAAGTGGAGAGGCACAGCAGTGGAGCCCAAAGGCAGCTGCAAAAACGGAGTGTGGGAGTTGGGGATCTACAGAAATACTGGGAAAAGCTCAGAGGGGGAATGAATGCTTAGGATTTTGGCAGCTTCCTGAAAAAGACATGGCAAGTAGGAAAAGGAGAAGTTACATTTTTTATTTAGAACGCAGAAAAGCAGACAAGGTTAATAGGGAATATCTGTGAGCAGCTGCCCTGAAGAAGAGGCCTCTGGGGGGGTGTGAGTATACTCTCTCATTAAGGGGGTAATTATTCCTCCCATCTCCTTAGTATGCCTTCAGGTGAATCAGTTTGCCTGCTGAGTGGTCTCCTGGCCAGATGATTGACAGGACCACTTAAGTTAACTCTTAAAAGGTGGAGAGGAGCCACAATTCCATGTAATAATCTGAACATTGGCACAGATAAAAATGTCTTGTCTCCACCCAGGGCCAGAGGCAGACCTCAGGTTGTGCTAGTTATATATATATATATATATATATATATATATATATATATATATATGTGTGTGTGTGTGTGTGTGTGTGTGTGTGTGTGTGTGTGTGTGCATTAGACAATGGAAGGCTGAGCTCTGTGCAGGTTTGTGAAGAATTAGTAGTTAAGACAAGCCGTAAGTAAGCATGCTGGAGATTATCTGACTGAGGGAAGACCCAGACGATGGCAAGAGAAGTTTCTCCCTAATCAGGTGGATAATATGAAGGAGCTGGTCCGGTTGTTTGGCATGCTTCAGCATACTTTGGGAGACTTGCAAGTGAGGAGGTTTGCCCCTCTCTCAGCAATCCCTGTGGATATGCTATGAACCGTTTCCTTGACTCCTGATGTTAGAATGAACTCTACTGCCAAACTGGAACTGTGAACTATAACCAGAAAAGTTAGAAGAAAACCCTTTGCTCCCTCACATCATTTGATTGTGAGTTCAAAATGTGAATTCTATGTGCGAAAATGTGAATCCAAAAAAAAAATTACTGGCAAAATGCAGGCAAACAGCAGCACAAGATCTCTCCTTTTGGCCAGAAGTATGACAGAAAACCATAGCAGGGAAAACACCCAATGGCATTTGGATATTCAGAATGCAGATTAGTAAGATTTATTCAGCACAGCCAGAGTCTTCACAACTTGGATTTCTGGGTTTTAAGACCACTGCAGTAGCCCAGATCTCTCTCCCCCTCCCTAGGCAGTTCAGGTCTGTGTGGCAGCAGCTGAACAAGCAGGATTACAGAAGTAGTAGTCAGTGAGCAGAAGCTGTTATGGGGAACTAAAAGGAAAAACAAAATCCAAGGTCTTAGCTCCCTTAATGGGCCTCAACAAAGCCCTCATACCTCTACTTTTTCATGTGGCACTTTAAATGCTAAGTAGGGGGTGGAGGGTGAGACTTCCTTTTTAGTGTTGCCAGAGAAACTGGTGTGGAGGTCCAGCTGATTGTGAGGGAGACGCCAACCTATGGCCCAGGGGTGCTCCCTTTTAGTCAGCAACTATTTGTCACTCATCTTGGTAGGTTCAGCCAGCAGCTGGGATGACAGAGCAGGAAGCAGTATAGGCAGCAAAATCCTATGAAAGGCTCCATGGAAACGGACACAGAGAGATGAGCAGACACATGAGAGCAATGGGCTAAGCAGAGAAGCCAACCCCCGTCCATCACTAAACACAGCGTTACAGGTTGTGAGACCTTGTGGGGAAAGAGAAAAAAAGGATTAGCACAGAAAGAGGTCTGGGAACGCCCAAGACACAGTCAGAACTGGGGACTCGGTTCTTGGATTGCAGCCTTTTATCACAGTAGCTTCCTCTGAAACCGCCTCGGCTTGTATCTGTGCCCTTATTATTCATTGCTCCCCATTTGAGAACCCGGAGTTAAACCTTTACAGGATTGACCAAGGTGGAAGGATTGTCCACAGTCTCAGCTATAACTCAGTCTACCACCAGAGAGGGAAGATAGGTCCCCTATCCCAGAGTGTCTCTTGGAACTTGTCCCCAGGCATCCCCACAGAGACAGCCATATTACACACGGTTTTCTCTGCAGTCCTGGAAGACAGCCAAATAAAGCAGAATAAAAGATCCCTTGCAACAAAGGCCCCAGTGCAACTGGATATGCTTATCTTAGGTGGACATAATTCTAACTAGCTGAACTTGGAGAGCAAAGAGAGACGAGAACGGATCTTTACGCTCTGACGAGCTCCCTCCAGTTGGGCCAAGTGGTTCTTTAGAGTCATCTGGAGCCCCGGCCAATCTTCAGACCCAAATGAATTCAGGCTCCCACTAACAAAACTGCCCACGAAGGAAGCCTGGAGCAAAAATGTCAGCATTCTGACAGTGATTCTCTGGAATGACCTCAGAACAACATTTTTTTTTTGCCATCTGAAACTCTTTCTACATGTCAGCCATGTCGCCTGTCAGCATGCCGGTTGGAAGGGTAGGCTGCAGTCATAGTGTCTATTTCCTAACTGAAGTTGTGTGTGCATGCTTTATGGCCGCCAGACACAATGCCCCGTTACACTCAGAGTTATTCAAAAATTTTCAGGAGCCACTTTATGAGAGCAAATTCAGTTCAAACCCAAGGACCCTGGCATGACTCTTGGCCTACAGAACGCTCACAATTCTCGTTGGCAAACCCCAATAAAGAGAATTGCTTTTCTATGTAGCACTTAACGGGGAAGTACAAACTATCTTTAACTAAGGGATTATTATTATTATTATTTTGATCACAGTGGAAACCAACCCCTTTTGCTAATGGCAAAAGCTTGGGGCTTTGCAGGCAAATACTCAGGAAGACACTAAGCATATGGATTACTGCATAATGGGTGCCCTGACAAATGACCCCAGAGCTGCCCCTTTAGTCTGCCCCCATGCTGACTCCTGGTTTCCAGGAAGTGACTTTAAGATAGTGCTTTGAAACATGTCTTCTTTCTGAAGGGCAGAATTCAGCAGTCAAAGAAGATGCAGTTCCCAGCACTGTGTGGCCTGTGCTCAGCATCCCCATTCTCCACCCCAAGAGCTCCCAATTCTGTGCAACTCAGGTTCCATCAAAGACAGAGACTTTTGTGCTTCCTTGATTAAAGTAAGCCCACAGGCAAGAGGACACAATCCTAAACCCCTCTTACTTAAACTAAAAACAAAACAAACACACACAATCAGAAAGAAAAAAATGCAGAAAAGAAATCTGCCAAGTCCTTGAACAATGATCCTGCTTTCTCATGCCTCAGATTATTTTCCCTTGCCAGGCCTGTTATTTTCTCCAATGTGATGCTTATGTGAGGGCAAACTCAGTGTAACCTTTCCCATTCGTCTCCAGCAGATGATTGAAAGTACCAGCTCCATCAGAGACAGCCGTCAGACAGCACAGACATCCCCAGGAGTCCTTAGCTCTGCCCAAGTGAAGGGAACGGGGGCCTTTCTTCCCACGGAAACCGCTGAGAATGCCCAGCATCCGTGGGATAGCAGGTTTGACTAAGTGAAGGCTTCACTCACTGAAGGCTTCTACCCCTGTCCAAGGAGACCTGGGTGCTTTGGGTCCCCCAGAGGAGGGTTAAGAAGAGGCCCCACCAACTCCAGGACAACGACTTGCTCAATTTCCCACACACATTGCAAGGATGTGTATGTAAAAATGTACCAGTTCCAGAGCAGTACAGACAAGCAAAGATTTGATTGGCTAATTACACTGTGAAAACCACCTCATTCATTTTTTTTCCCTGGGGGCTCATTATTCAAAGGTTAAATTTGTTGAGTTAAGGCATCTCCTGAAAAATGGAATGACAGTCTGGCTTTTGGATGGCTATTAGTTTTCGTCCTGTGTGAGCTTCCTGCCATGGTGGGGGAGGTGAACCTTAGATACAAAAGTCCCACCTCTCCTCCTCAATTTCCCTTTCCCTGAAGGTTATCCCAGCACATGATTAGACTTCACTTCTGTTCTCAGCACCACATGTGGCACCTCTGCCAGATTCCTGCAGCTGCTGTCCACGGGGCCATCTGCCCAGAAAGCCTCGCCTCGCCCTTCTTCAGAGAAATCCCAGGATCCTTAACACAACAGTCAGCAGCTGGCTGGGAGATGGTAGTCCAAATTATTAAGGCCACAGTGACAAGCCATAGGAGCACTCAGAGAAAAGGAAGAAGGATGGCTAGCTGCTGAGCAATGGGGCCACAAGACAGGAAGCCAGGAAAAGAGCAAAGGAGCTCATGTCCCAGACTGGAACACCTGTCATGCCCCAGTGCTGGTCATCCTTGGAATCGTTTCCAGCTTCGTTACTATCTGCCATGTTATAAACACAAAATTAAGACCCACAGGAGTCTGTGCCAAATGAGAAGCAGAACTAGTTTTGATAATCAAAAGAGGGATTTGAAAAACCAATTCTAGCCAAGAACTGCTCTTTCATTTATGTGTTCTCGATGTTCAAACTGCATCCAAACAGCTCCGCTGACCTGGACATGAAGTTCTAGAATAAATCCACCCCTAAGAACATTGAGGAGCAGCATGGGAAGTGACAGGGCATCCTGCACCCACTCTCTCATAACTTCGAAGTGAAAGGACAGCTACCTCTTTGGAGCCATGTGTCATGGTGGAAAATAGTTCAGCTCTCTTGGAAAACTTGAAAACCACTGAATCTTCAACCAAAACTCAGGGGAGGCGATCCAAAACGACACCAGCAGAGGCAGAAATACAGACAAGACTTCTGCAAGAGCCATTTCTCCGGAGCCCCAAGCTCCCTTCAAGCCAGTGAGCGAAAGTGACAGGATGTGCAAGCACAGCTAGGCAGAAGAGCTGGATCAAGAAGAATCACAGTACTGGGACCATTGTACATGTCCCAATACCTTCTACGAGCTGTGGGATCACCAGTCTCAGCCCTAAATCTTAGCCAAACGGAGAAAGAAAAAAACCAGCTACACTTGAATTGTACATACAATTTGAACATTCTTTGTAAAAATACAGAGTATAAGCCTGACAACTGAAGAATGCCATGCAATTAATACAGCACACACCCTCAATGATGCACTTAACACCAGTGCTCTGCCTGGGTCATATAGTCACATGCAATGACATGAATCTAGACATGCACCTTCAACCCAGGTACAAATAGATTTGGAAGCACATACATCTGTGCCTTTGACAGGAATAGTCGTCAATTCAAAGGATCTCACTGAGTTTCCAAGCAGGGCACAAGGGTTCTGGAAAATTCTCCCCTCCCCACCCCACTTCGACTCCTGAAATGGAGCTTTCCCAACTGCAGAACACCTCTAGGGAAGTTATGGTTGAAATCATTTACGTGAAAAGTAACCCAGCCCAGGGAGCTGGGCGTCACACTAAGGACTAGGACTTTCTGGAAAGAAGCCCAGTGGTCTTGTGGGAGATGTTGCAAGAGTGAGCCATGTGTGTGCAGGAAGCACTTCCTAAAAGTCAGAAGAAAAAGTGTGCATTCAGCAGCCTAGGGACCAGTGAGTGAGAGGAAGAAAGGAAATAACTCACAAATCTGAATTGTGTCCCAAAATACAATACACGCCATCCTGATCAGTCCAGTAGCTGGAGGGGAAAGTATTTTGACTTTTACATCCTCTCTCCAGACAAAGACCTCTGTGTGCCACTATCTATTTGAATAGGTGTGCTCAGGCCAGCTGCTGAGAAATGACCCTGATCTGAAAGCAGGAAGAGCTAAGGCCCACAGTGGATCAACAGAGGGGCCACAACCCAGGGCTGAGACAGGACAAAAAGACAGTCTTTTCTTAATTTTAAATGTTTTTAAACTCATGCAGGAAAATACCATATATATTTATGCAATGGCCTATGATATTTTGATGCATGTACACATTGCAGAATGTTTAAATCAGGACTTATACATCTATTGTCTCAAGCATCACTGTATGGGAAAAGCATGCAAACTCCTTTGTTCAGCCTTTTTGAAAGAGAGTGTTAACAATGTCTACAGTGCAATATGCATCACTTGCTCCCGCCCAACTGTACTTAGTACCCAATGATCAACTTCTCTCCATCCTTCCTTTTTATCCTCTCTTTCTGGTTTCTGATAATTACCAGTCTTTTCTAAATTTTCAGGAAAGTAGCTGTTTGTTGGCTGAGATCCTCCACTATATGTTTTTCTGTCTGCCTTGTTTCACTTGACATAATAATCTCCAATCATGTCTGTGATGTGAAAAATGACAACCTCTTTCCTTTCCCTGAGTGAACAGTATTGTATGTTGTATATGCACACCTTTTCTTCTTGCATTTGAAAGCTGACAAAGACATTGAAAAAAAAACTTTAATCCACATCAAGTTACAGATTCTGTCTACTATTGAGGGAGTGGAAGACTTTTCTAGAAATATCATTTCATGGGGCTGGAGAGGTGGCTCAGGGGTTAAGCCTCTGCCTTGCAGGCAGAAGGTCCTGAGTTTGGATCCTAAACCCCACGTATAGACGCCAGGCGGAAGCAGGGGCGGCCTGCATTTCTGGTCCTGGTAGGGTGGAGCCTGTGAATCCCAGGGCAGAGTAAACAAGGAGGATGTGGAGGCGTCCATGGTGGTTCCCGAATTCGTCCGTGGTTCTACACACACACACACACACACACACACACACACACACGAATACACGCACAATTGAATAAATAATAAATAATTTAAAAATTTTTAAAAAGAAATATCAGTTTATCTCCAACATGCATTATATCTGCTTAGTTTATTTTCATCAGGTAGCTTAATCTTTGCCTTGTCTGTTTCTTTCTCTAAATGAGAAGAGTGTTAATATTGACTTCATGAGTTGTGAGGCAAAGGAAGGCAGTATTTAATGATGCCAAAAGAAAAAAATGGATTTGGAATGAAATTTCCCAAGACCACCTTTGTCAGTGTTACTGATTTCTTTATATCTGACACTACAACTCAGGAGAGAAACTTATCAGTTATTTTGCTTACATGTATGCCTATTTCCCTAATGTGTTTATAAAAAAAATGATGCTTATTCATGTTTTGACTACATTTTTATTATGCAATATGTATAAAGCACATTCAACTATCAGAAGCATCAGAGATCTCTGTGCCCTTTACTTACATACCCCAGGGCAATGATTAACAGAGTTATAAACAGTGTCATAGCAGAATGTTGACACGAATATGGTCAGAACACAGAATACTTTTGTTGCCACAAGTGTACTTCATGTTGGAACATTGTAACACACCTACCTGTCTTCCATGTCCTTAACCTCCTGCATCCTGATCTGTCTCTAATCTCCCCATCTTTTCATCTATGGACCCTGCTGTGGTGTCACATCTAAAAACTGCCCAACTTTATATCCTTTATTTTACATATATACACATATATATGTATATATATGCCCAACTTTATATTAATTTTTCACAGGTGTGAAATTAGATTTGAGTACTTTTTTTCACAGTATTTGTTGGAAAGGTAATCTCTCTTCTGTGGGCTTGTTGCTGCACTAATGGTCACAGGTCTGTGTGTTTGTGGATCTTGACTCTGGGTTCCACTTTGGTCCCTATACCACATGCTCCCTGGGCCTGCACCTTTAGAAATACACAAGTCAGTTTCCCCACAATATTCTTCACAACAGCTAATTATACCAGCCTCTTTGCTTTGCAAAATACACTTATAAAAATCTCTGCTTGTGCATAGGAAACACTTTCCTTGGATTTTTTGATAGCAATTGTATTAAATGTGTATATGGTTTTGGGGAGATAAGATATTGTTACATCGAGTCCTGCAATCTGTGATCTCAACATGTCTCCAGTTATTAAAACATTCTTCAGTATCTCTCATCACTATTTGTAGTCATTATCATATGAGTTTCATGTATATTTTCTTAGATTAACCTTTGGTATATCTCTTTAAGTCTTTCGAAATGATATTTTTGAAATAAAAATGCATTGTTATTATATAAAAATGCACTTTCCTCCCCATGCTTCTTGTATCATGTAACCTTGTTGAACTAACTTTTTCTAATTTTACTGAAAATCTCTTAGGATTTCTAAACATGCATTTATGCTATCTACAAATGGCGACATTCTCTTTCTACTTTGTATTGTACTTTTTATATCCTTTCCTTAACCACCCTCTGCATAAGACAGACCTTCCAGCACTGTGTTCAGGAACATCCTCATCTTCTTCCTCACCTTCCTTATCAGAGGTGTCAGAAGCCTTCCATCTTTTTGTGCTTTTATTGTTTTTGCTTCTCAGCAGCACTAGGAATTGAACTTGGGGCCTTGTGTGTGTGTGCTATCCAAGTGATCTACCACACAGCTAAGATACTCGGCCCAATCATTCGGCCTTCCTTTTGTCATCAGATGCACAGATGTAGGATTCTGCACATGTTCTTCATCAAGGTGGAATACCTCTTCTTTCTCCCTCATCTCTTCTTCCTCTTCTTCCTCTTCCTCACAGTGCTAAGAATATAACACAGAGCTCCACACATACCGTGCATACCATTCAAGTACTCTACTCCACAGCTGTCCCCAGCCCTGGAATTCCCTTAATTTCTATTTTCTATGAGTTTTTATCCAGAGTAGCTGCTGAATTCTATAAAATGTTTTATGACCTTTTCTCTTAATAAGATAGATTTCACTGACTGGCTTTCAAATGTCGAACCAGGGCTGTACTGCTGAAATAAAAGTACTCTGGTGTTGTACAGCCTTCTGCCCTCACTGCTAAATTCTCCTTGCATATTTAAAAAAAAAAAAAAAACTTTCCACCTTATTTGCAGGCATATCCTCTGCATAGTCTGCAGTTTGGTTTATTTTTTCTTACTATCATTTTCTGGTTTCAGTATAAAGACAATGCTAATTTGTATAAAATCAATAGAAAAACCTCATTCTTGTCTTCTACTCTCTAAAGTGATTTTAGAGATTTATTTGATTCTTCTAAAGATTTGGTAAAAATTAACCAATTGAATTGTTGAACCTCATATTTTTCTTTTCAGGAATCTGCTTAATAGTTATAGGATTATTCAGATTCATCAAATTCATCAGTAAATGAGCTGGAGGGTGGGTTATTTTTGAGGATCTGGTCTGTTTCATTTATACACAATTAATTAGCACTCCATTATCATCATCTCTCTAGCGGCTTTGGCTTCTGTAGGCTGTCCAGTGTCCTTCCTGATACTGACCCCTGTGTGCTTTCTCTCTCCTCCCTCAGGTGAGCTGTATTTGCCAGTGGCTCTTGGTCTGGCTGATTCTTTTCATTGTTCTGCTGTTTTTATGCAATTTAGTTCTCCTTTATCCTTCTATGCTGTGCTTAATATTCTTCTGCTGTTTTTTGATTTCTTCTCTTCTTTTTTTCTGGCTCTTGGAATAAGAACTTAGAATACTGATCGGCAATCCCTTTTTTCCTAAGATGCTAGAAATCCCTTACTATTTATGTAGTGCTATCACTGCCCTTACAAAATTTTATACACTCTATTTTTTATTAAGGTGACTGAATTTTTAAATTTTTCCTGCAGACTTCTTGTTTGATCCATGGAATGTGGGTTTTGTTTTTTTTAACTGTCTAGTAATTTCACTGTTGTATATCTGCTGTTGATTTCTCTTTATTCTTTCCCAGTCAGGGAACATGTTCTTTTTTAAGTGGACTACATAATCCAAGATATGACTTATCTTATTAGCATAGTTCCATGGGCATAAAAAGAATATGTACTCTGTTGTCATTGTGATGTATACGGGTATCCATCAGAGTCCATTGGTTTATGGTACTATTGAATTATATTTATTGATTTTCCATTTGCTCACTTCTGAAGACATAAAACAAATCACTACCCCTAAATCATGATAAAGAGCTAAACAGATATCTCAGTGGTTAAAATACATGCCATGCAAGCAAAGGACCCCGGTTCCTAACTTCAGATACACCATCAAGTGCCAGTCAGACATGGTGGCCCACCTGTAATTCCAGCCCCCAGAATGCCAAGCCTGTATTCCATCAAACCAAACTGGCAAGTCGCACTAATTCAATGGGCAAGTTCTGGGATTAGAGATCCAGACTCGAAAGAATAAAGTAGAAGGTCAATTGAGGATGATTCTCAATATTATTCTTGGGCCTCCATGTGCATGTGTATAAATACATACCTGCATACACAAATGTGCCCCCAACGTGTGAACATGAATATATATGTACACACATATCTATATACACGTGGAAAAAATTATGGCAATGATCAAATTAGGACATAGTCAGAGGTTGTAACAACCAAGCAGAGCTAAAACAGAGAAAGTCAGATGACACCTTTGCTGTGGTCTGACTCACCTGACTGGTGGATTGACACTCGAAGGTGACTGCTCACCTTTCTTTTTGGTTACTTGCTTCTGAAGGAAGGAGACCAGACTGTGGTATCAAGGAATTTTGGCGTGGCTGGGATTTCCCAAAGGACTGACACATGGGGCTTCCCTATGACTGGTATCCCTCAGGGTGCTTTTCTATATGCAGGGGGTTCCCCAAACAGCCAAAGACACATGACTAAGCCACCACCACCTGGAGCAGGCAATAACAACTGCAACAAGCAACAAACAAGATGGAAGCCTGGGAAAAAAACTAGTGGGAGATTTAGGAGGGACAGGGATTTGAAAAGATCTCACCATGTTTAATTAACAATTCCTCAAGTTAAACCTAGAACTACCATTTGAACCAGTAGCTGCTCCTAAAACTACACCTAGAAGAATTAAAAACAGGTGTTCAAACAAATATTTGTGCACAAATATTCACAATAGTACTATTCATAACATCCAAGAGCTAGAAACATTCTCAGTATCCATTCGCTGTTGAAACAAAATATGGTATGTCTGTATAATGGAATAGTACGTACCTATAAAAATGAATTATAGACATGTCTTGCAGCATGGATAAAATTTGAAAAAAATTAAGCCAGAATCACATGTCTTATGACTTTGTTTACATGAAATGTCCAGAAACAGCAAATCTATAGAGACAGAAAGCACACCAGTGGTTAATACTCAGGACCAGAGATATCAACTTAAGCTAGTATGCTCTCTGCTGAACATGAAAGTAATGAGAGTAAGTGCCAGGTACCATCCCAAGATTTTCCAGTGGAAACAGAGGACCCAAATGTGTACAAAATAGCCTGGTTCAGAAAAATACCTAGGGCTGTAACTCAGCTCTTTGCCATTGTAACCAAACAGTCTATGGAAGGAAGGATTTACTTTGGCAATTTTAGAATGTTCAATTTACTATGGTAGGAAAGGCACACTGAGCACAGAATCCTCATGGTACAGGGGTTGGAGGGGTTGTCAGAAAAACAGAAAATGCATGTACTCACAGGTTTCCTCATCCTTCCCCCTTTTACTCAACCAGGACCACTGCCAACAAATGCTGTTGCCTACATTCAAGATGGATCCCTCCTCTTCCTCCTAGTGAATCCTCTCTGGAAACATGGAACTTCCACCCATCACACACAAACACACAGAAGTGTGCTTCGTCAGTCTCCCACCCCACTGGACCATGATGGCAATAGCTTTCTGGACTCTTTCTTTAGAGACTTTGCTCCTTAAATGCCAAGCTTCAAGAGAATTGGAGACTGCACAGTGAGTACAATCCATGGCATGAGATTCCAGTTTTCTACAACTTATGTTAGGTCTGTCATTTTAAAGCTTGTGAGCTTATTCTCTGATTTCAGCACTCAATCTATTGTTCTCTTCCAATGATCAATGAAACAAGACCTCAGTCTGCAGGAGGCGCACAGAGCTACAGGCAACCTAGCCCGGACCCTGGAGTGCCACTTCTGGGCAGGATTATCGCTTAATTTTATTTTAAGGATCTGTGTATGTTTACTGAAAATCACATACAGAATTCAATATTGGTCAAGGATGACAGAAATCAAATAAATGCCATCAGAAGAACTGACTGGGATGGTTCCAAATGGATGGGTAAAGTGGATGAGTATCAAGATCAGACAGATCACCTGGCTGAAGTACCATGTCAATATGCCATCCAGTGGACACCCGACTCAGTTAAGAAATAGCAGCCAGGCTGGTCTTCTGAGGAAATGTGCCTTCCTCCCAGTGAAGGGTAGCTTGAGGACCCTCCTCAGTTTCCTCCAGACTACTTTGATGAATAACTGCTATCCTGGGCTGGAGAAATGACTCAGGGGTTAAGACTATGCCTTGCAAGTAGAAGGTCCTGAGTTCAGATTCCAGGTCCCACATAAAGATGCCAGACAGACATGGTGGCAGCCTGCACTTCAGGCCCTGATAGGCGGAGTCTGGAAAATTCCAGAGTGAAGCAAAAAGGAGGTAGAAGCAATCCAGGATGATTTCCAAAGTCACCCTTGGTCCTCCACAGGGACACACAGTGCTCTCTCTCTCACTCGCTCTAGCTCTCTCTCTCTCTCTCTCACACACACACACACACACACATACACACACACATACACAGTAAATAAGTAAAATAAAGTTGTTTTTTTTTTTTAAACAAAAACTGCTCTCCTGTGATAGACTGCATAGTTATGTACAAGTCCTATGTCTGTCTGACAGGTACTAAAAAGTGCTGAGGATGATACTTTTGCCCTGGTGTTATGGTGTACATCTATAATTCCAGCACTGAAGAAGCTGAGTGAAGTTTGAAGTCAAAGGATCTCAAATTAGATGTCAATCTGTATCAAACAAGAGACTGAATATGAAGGGAATAACTGGGCAGAAAGACCAGTATAATTGCCAGAAACGGCGGAGAGATGGCCAGCATATCCTACCTCCTTGCTGGGGTATATTTCGGTCTGCTCTCCCACAGCATGGACCTATTCCACAGATATAGTTTACTGTCATTCTAAACAGTACATCAGCATGCTGTATTGGAGAGACTGGGTCCTTTGCTTCCCAACACCTTCTAGTCATGAGATCTTAGCAGAGGGTGTTTTGTCTCTTGAGCACACTGCCATTAGCCATATGTCCCTGCCCCTGCTTTGGCCTTGGCAACAGTCTGTTGCCCCCCACACCTCCCTTCCCCCCGCAGCTCTCTCATCCAGTCATCTGCTCTGTGCATCTTGCTGTTTGATTCTGGCTGTGCTTAATAGAAAATAGAAATTGATGTGCCAATTGCAGAACTCCCCCTACACACCATGAGAACTGAACTCCAGACATGCAGAGGTCTACCTGCTCCATAATAAATTTCAAGCTTTAACTCAGATGGTGAAGGCTGCCAGGATGCTTAAGAGTCTCAAAACACGGTGAGAAAACATATTCACAGGCAAAATTCATTGTCAGATTTCCAAACAGAATTGAACCTTCATATGTCATCAATGTCCCAGTTGTATGCATCCCTCTGCATTGGGATGACTGAGATTTATTCTTAAACCCCCTTCCCTACACTCACTACCTGGACACTCACCACTGTGTCAAATTGGAGGGCAGACTTCAGACCAGTGCCCAGTGGGAGGTCACAGGGAGTGAATGCTCACAGCTGGAGAGATCTTGCAAGCAGCTCAGGGGACTTTCTCTTCTCTGTAGACCAGCAGCTGACACCCTTCCAAACACAGGACACAGACCTATAGCTTGCCTAATGATATACTGCTGGAAAATGGAAGGAAAATTCTGCAGGGTGTAACACAGACCTTGGACAGGATGTGTGGGGGCAGGTATTGCTCAGCAACCCATGTGGAAGGGTCAAGTCACAAGAGGGTCAGGCACTCAAAATAATGAGATGGATGTTGCCTGGAAGAGAGGCCTTTCCTGCTTATGTCTCCGGCACTTGTCCTTTTGTTGTCTGTAGCCATCACTTTCAAATCAAGGCAGAAGACTCCGCCAAGAATTGAGCTGCTAAGCCAGGCTGCCAGGTGCACTCGCTAGTGTTTGGTCATGAGGCTGTCTGTTTGCTCCAAGTGATCCTTCCACCATCGTTGTAGTATATTCAAGTTCAAGTGCCCACACTCCAGGTAATGGTTCTTACAAACTGTGCTTAAACAATTGGGAATTGTGCAGAGAATCTGGAGAAAGGAAATTTGAATGGGATTCTGTCCTCATTGGGACTCTGAAGTGAAGGGACTGTCCTGACACCAGAAAAGAGGTCTTGGGATGGACACTCACCCAGTGGAAGAGCCCACTTCAACCAGCACCCTGGGTGAAGAGGGCAGCAGCATCAGAGTCCACACACTGAAGCCTTCTGTCATCTGGGGATGATGATACGATACTTGTGGGTACCACTACAAGAGTATACGAGGTTGTTCAGGCTTAGATGCATGAGCAGATTTTAGCATTATGGCAGGCCACAGTAAGCCATGAGAAGGACCCCATGAGAACATTAGCCCCTCTTCTTAATCTCCCAAACATTCCTCCAGGATTGGAAGTCGCAGTAGGGTGAACACCCTCCCCCTAACACCCCCCTTCCGGCCAAAAAAAAAAAAAAAGCACAAGCAGTGAGCCTGGCCAAAAGGTACCTATGGAGTTATCTGCGTGCCGCCTCCTGTGGGTACATCAGCATGGACTCCCCAGAGGTGGTCCTGACTGTTCATGTGCAGTAGGCAGGGTGTCAGCACAGAGTCCCAGGGAAAGACACCCTTTTTAGGCACTACGTAGATCTGCATGGCCTATGGCCCTGGGCCTCCCAGCCGGCCTTGCAGGCTGAGTGAGGCCTGAGGTTAATAAAAAACAGGCACATCCATGGATCTGAGCCATACTGGAGAGGTAATTTGCACATACCATGTTATGCCCTTTGGTCCCTTCTTCAACAGAGATGTTATGTGAACCTCTCAATTGGCCACAATTTTATGTAACCTCTTGTCTGCCAATTCTAATAGAGAAATATGTTTGAGGTTTTACAGAGCAGTTATGTTCACATAAAAACAACATCAAAATCTACTGTAATAGGTGAAATAAATCCTACTCTATTTTCATCACAGATGATAATAGAAGGAAACACAATTTTAAAGAAGGCAACTCTTTAGCTATAATTGAAAACTCTCTAGTTACTGCCAGAGGACATGTATAAATAATGTCCTGGGAAGATCAATAGCATTATTTTTTCCTGGATTATTTCCTCATTCGTTATCAGTTATTGAGTCCTGAGTCCAGTTTCTAGACCCCACCCCTGCGGCCCTCTGAATCCTCATCCAGGAATATGCTCATCAATTGACATATTGTATGGGGGAAATCACAAGCACTAGTCCACACACTTGGAACATTGACTCTAACAGGCTGAAGCCATTGAGAACAGAGAAATTACTAAAGAAAAAGCATCATTGGCATCATTGTCATGTCCATAGAGTCTTATGAGAGTCCTGGTAGCTTTCTGACAACTTCAGGGCCAAACAGTCCTAGTATCTTGATGGCTTTGACTTGGGAAAGTTAGGAGGCAGACAGTGGGGAAAGCATTCCAAACAGCAGGCTGTGTGTTGACATGAAGACACCAAGTGCATAGATCATGAGGTGCTTGGAGCTTTGTCTGAAACGCCATGAAGGCAGCTGGTGTATGTGTGTGATAGGACAGTGGCATGTGAGTTCATGAGTCAAGGACTGTGGTCCTTGACTAAAGAAGAAGTGTCTCTCCTGTGCAAGGCAACAGAGAAGTCAAGAGAGAGAAGAAGGGTTCCAAAAATAGTGAAAAACCCAAAAATACCATTAATGAAGGGTGCAAGTCATTAAGAAGGTCCAGCATTTGGAATGTGCTTGTACTTAACACTAAGGCTCTTAATTTCACAAAACAAATACTTAAAGATATTAAGAATGACTATGGTCTCTCACAATAATAGTGGGTTATTTCAACATAATCAAGTAAGCCATTCTGACTGAAAAATCAGTAAGGACGCTTCAGAGTTAATTTACACAGAGAAGAAATCGACTCCAGAAACACTTGCAGAAGATTCCATCCAACAGCAATGGAATTTGTACTCTTCTGAGCAGCCCATGGAACTTTCTCACTGCATCACACTTTCAGCCATAAAGGAAGTCTTCACAAAAGACTACAAAAGAACTTATATTATTTCTTGCATTTTACCAGACCATAGTGGAATAAACTGGAAATCAATTGCAAAAGAAGTCATAAAAATACTATATGAATACTTGGAAACCGAATAGTACACACTTGAATGAAAACTGGATAATTGAAGAAATCAGAGAGGATATTAAAAAATTCCTAGAATGAAATTAAGATGAAAGTTCAACTTATCAAAACCTTGAGGTAGTTCTAAGATTAAAACTTTACAGCTATGAATGGTGACATAAAAAATAAGTCAGAGAGATCACTAGCATACAACTTAATAATACACCTCAAGTCCTTACAAAGACAATAACAAGCCAAACTCAAAGGCAATGGATGGAAATAAATAAAAATCAGAGTAGAAATTAAAACACAAAATCAATGGAACAAGAGTTTGTTCTTCAAAAAAAATTAACAAGAAAAAAATCTTTGACAAATTAACTAAAAGAAAGACAGAAACCCCAAATTAATAAAATCAGAGGATGAACAGGGAGCATTATAATAGACACCAATAAAATTCAAGAATTATCAGAAAAAAAATTGAAAAAATATTCCAACTTGAAAAATCTAGAATAAATAAACTATTGTACACATAAGAGCTGACCAAATTTAATCAAGAAGAAATACATAAGTAGATCCACAGCAACCTTCAAGATTGAAGAAGAAAAGAGACTGTCAACAAAGAAAAGCCCAGAACCAGGTGGATTAACACTAAATTCTACCAAAATTTTAAGGAAAAGCTAACACAAATGGAACTGTTCCATAAAATGGAAAAAGAAGTTACACTACCAAATTCATTCAATGAACTGGGTGTTATCTTAATACCAAAACAAAATAAGTACAACACAACAATAAAACAAAACTATAAATGAATTTCCATGATGAAAATAGTCCTCAATATTCTTGAAACAGAACATAGAAGTATATTAAGAAGGTCACATAATTGGTTTCACTACAGGGATGCATGTACTATTCAATATACATAAATCAATAAATGTAATGCAGCACATAAACTTCAGAATGGAAACCACAGGATCATCTCAATAAATGAAGAAAATGCTTTCACAAAGTTCAACATCCCTTTATGATAAACATCTCAATGAAACTATAACTAGAAGGAACACACCTCAACATAACAAAGACTGCATTCAGCAAACCTATAGCCAGCACTATGCTAAATGGGAAAAAAACAGCATTTCCTCCAAAATCAGACAACAGTGTCCAATCCCTCTCTCTATTCTTGCTCAAAACAGTGTCTACATCTTAGTAGCAGCAATAAGACAAAAAGGGGGGGATAAAAATAGGAAAGGAACAAGTGAAACTATCCATGTTTGTGGACAATATGATTCTTACCTTTAGACACCCTGACCATGGTACAGGAAAACCCCTAGAACTGCTGACCACTACAAGCAAAGGAATACAAAATCAACAAAGAGCAGTACCTTTTCTATACACCAGCAACAAACTTGCCAGAAAAGAAGTCAGCAAAACAATTGCATGCAAAATAGCTTAAAAAAATAGAACTAATTCTAAACAAAGAAGTGAAATATTTCTACAGTAAAAAGTTTAAAACACTGAAGAAAATGAAGAGGATATTACAAGATGGCCAAATTCCTCATACTCATGAATAGGAAAACTTAATATTGTGACACATAGCTACATTACTGAAAGCAGTCTTCAGATGCAATATAACCTCTACTAAAATTCCGATGACATCACTTGGAAAAAATATTCCTAAAGTTCATATGAACCTAAGAGTCCTTGAGAAATTAAAACAATCCACAAAGAGAAATGACGAAAGTGTCACAATACCTTAAGTACAGAACAGAGCCACAACAGCAGAACCAGCACAGTACTGAGGCAGGGGGAAAGACATGTCCAGTAGGAGGAGAAGTAGAGAATCCAGAAGAAAAACCGCATGGTGACAGCCATCTACTTTTTCACAAAGGTGCAAGAAATCCACATTGAAGACAAGATGGTCTCTTCAGCAAATGGCCTTAGCAAAACTGGTATTCTCACTGGCATGGACAAGGGTTTTCTGAAAAGAACTTTAATAGTTCAGGAAATAGTTCCAAGAATTGAAAAATGGGGTTAAACAGATTTAAAGTACTTTGCACCGCAAAGGAAACAAACCTCGGAGTGAAAAGTCAGCCTGCAAAATGTGAGACAATCCTTACAATCTATACATCTGGCTGGGGATTTGTGTCTAACATCTATAAAGGACTCCAGACTCCAGTCAGTAAAGGGAAACATGAACAGCTTTAAAAATGAAATACAAATGACAAATCTATATTTGAAAAAAATGTTCAACCCAGTGGCCACCGAAGAATTACAAATTAAGCCAACATTGAAATTCCTCCTCAGATCTGCAAGATGTTGCATTAGGAAAATGTACTTGTGGTCAAGCTTGACACATAAGTTCCTTAGAACCCACATAGCAGAAGAGAAACAACTTTTATAAGTTATCCTCTGAATTTCACATGTGTGTCATCATATACATATTCACACATGTGCACATGCACACACATCCACACAAAATATTTTAAAAATTCAAAAAAAAATAAAAATGTAATTCTAATTCACCCCAGTCAAATGGATATTATCAAGGTGACAATGGAAGTCTGGATTTTGAAAAAGAGACGCATACACTGTTCTTGGGAATGGAAACTGCTGCAGCCACTATGGGAATTAGTACAGAGGTTCTTCAGAAACAAAAATAGGGCTAGCCAGATGGCTCAGATACTAAGGAACTTGCTGCCAAGCCTGACGATTTGGGTTCAATTCTCTGAACCCATGAGGTAGGAGTGAACTGACTCATACAAACTGTCCTCTGAGTTCCACTCATGTGCCATGAGAAACACATGTGCATGTAGAACTCTCACATACAAAAAAACATACATATGTGCAAATACATGCACATGTGCACAGACAATAAGTGTGAAAAAGATTAAAAACTAATAATAAACTACCATACAATCCACCTATATCACTCCTGGGAAAAGACCCAAAATATTCTAAGTCAGCCCACCACAAAGATGCTTGCACATCCGTATTTGCTGCTGCACAGTTCATAATAACAAAACAGGAACTAGCCTAGATGTCCATCAAATGGATGGATAAAGAAAATGTGCCCCATGTATACAATGGAATTTTAATCGGCTACAAAAAGAAAAGGAATGATGGCACTTGTAGGAAAATGGATAAAATGCATATCATCATGTTAAGAAATATAGAGTCGAGGCTGGAGAGGTGGCTCAGGTTTAAGCCTCTGCCTTGCAGGCGGAAAGTCCTGAGTTCGGATCCTAGACCCCACGTATAGACACTGGGCGGAAGCGGGGGCGGCCTGCATTTCTGGTCCTGGTGGGGCGGAGCCTGTGAATCCCGGAGCAAAGTAAACGGAGGTGGAGGTGTCCATGGTGGTTCCCGAATTCACCTGTGGTTCTACACATACATACGCACACACACACACGCATATGCACACACACATACATACACTCACACACATACATACACGCACGCACACACACAATTGAATAAATAATAATAAAATTAAAAAAGAAATATATAATCATAGACAAAAATATCATTTGTTCTCATCTGAAGAATCTAGATCAAAAACTGTGAAGGAAGATCTGAAGGGAGGGGGCAAGGGAAATGTGAGGAAAAAGACAATTGTCAGTATTTTCTCTCATGCACAAAATCTAGATATAAATACACACACACACATACACACACAGGGAAACATGCATGTGATATAAAAGCAGACACACTAGGGAGACCAGTGTGGGTGTGAGGAAGAGGATAAGAACAAGGAAGAAGGAACAAATATAAGCAAATTGTAATGACACACATGCATAAAAATGTCATAGTTAAACCCAATATTTTGTCAGCTGACTAAAAAATTAGAAAAAAAAACCAATCAGTGATTAGACAGAAGAACCACGCGCTCCCTCTCTACATGTTTATCAGTCCTGGGGAGGACCTGTTGTCTTGCTGCACTTTGTCAACTGTGAGTCTGCTCCTCTTGGTTCTCTACACTCAGCCAGCTAATGAAGGAAAGCAAGAAGAAGGGTGGTGTGGAATGCAGGTACCCATAATCCATCAACCAGACCAAAGTCCACAGCCACACATTCTAGATGTAAGCCTGGACTATACAGTATAAGGAAAAGACTTAGAGGAAGGAAATGCATTTACAGTATGTACCAGTAACAATAGGTGCCTAACAAATCACCATCCTTGTGGGCCTATCGCAGAAAACAAATCAAAAGTCATTCTCTAAAGCCTAGAATAGTGCTTGGTGCCTATAGTCCTGGCTACTGAGGCAGCAGAGCACTGGTTACACAGGCATCTAAGCCAGCCTGCCCAATCTGATCGGGTTACATGTATAAACACAAACAAACCCATGCCCCATTGAGTTATGTGAGAATTCATCAGCCTATATAGTCCATATAATACAGGAACACACTATGTGCTTGCAAATGTCTCTTGTCGTCTCTCTTCCAAAATCTTCAGAGAAACAAGATCAAAGCAGGAAAAAAATGCTGTCTAGTTCTCAGATGGGAACTTAGCTATAAAAAAAAAAAGTTGCATTTCAATCTACACCACACACCCGGGCATTCTTGGAAAGAGAGCCTGCTTCAAAGCAGCTTCTCTCTGCAGGTTCATTCTTTAAGAGAGAAGAACTGAAAGTTGTTACCCTTCCATTCATCAAACAGCTCGGTCCTAGCAGAATTCCAGATGGTGAAGCAGCAGTCATTTTTTAAAGCCGTCTTTACATGAAACACTGAGAAAAGCTAGTCTAAGACTATGTTTCAGACAATGAAATTTCAAGAAGCAAATAGGAAATTCCCTGGAATCTATCTAAATTTCATTTAAATTTAGTGTTGGTTTTGAATTTTTAATTGGGGAATCTGTGAAGGAACAAAGATCGCTCCTTTACCATGTAAGTATAGAATCAAAGGCAGGAATGAGTCTCGGAAAGATCTGCAAGAAAGGAAATTGGGGAACCTGTAGAGACAGTCCATCGGGAGGAAGAAAGGGAAATGGTGAAACTAAAAATAGGTGGTTTGGATTAAGAGAAGGCCATGGTAGAGCTGTTAAAGCACTTGCACAAGCAAGAAGGGTGACATTTAGATCCCCAGAACCAAGTAAGGCCAGGTGGATATGGCAACCTGCCTGCAATTCCAGCTTTGAAAGGCAGAGATTAGGAATTCCCAGGGTAAACTGGCTAGTGAAACTTGTCTTATAGGAGACCCAGCCTCAATAAATGAGATGAAAGAGTGATCAAGAATGATTGCTGATATCAATCTAGAGCTCTAGAGCTTCCATATATACATGACCACTTACATGTATGCATACTCACAAAGGTACACACACACACACACACACACACACACACACACACACACACAGGCACGCATGCACAGGATAAAGGAAAAAGAAAAGAAAGGGAAGCCCTGCAGTGTTCTTCATAACAGAATACCAAAGTGATTTTGAATCACCATTTGAACAGATGCCCTTTGGAGAAGGTCTGGAGATGAGGTCAAATGGAGGATGTGCCACCTTTAGCTGGGGGCCAACTTTGGAGACAAGAAAGCAGTGTGACTGAATGTGGTCATCTGCACAAATTTATCTTAGAAATATCAAAAAACCTTGTGGAAATGCCACTATTCCTCATGGGTACTGGGAAGAGCCACAGGAGCAGGAGATACTGGCAGCCCAATGTCCTGTGGGTGTCCAAGCTGGACTGCTGCCAACTCCCTTTCCATCTTCTTCGTTCCCACAAATCCCAAATGCATCCTGAGCATTGAAGGGATTCAATCTGGGGCTTGTTTTTGTTCTGTGGTGGGTTTTGTTTTTGTTTTGATGCTTCTTGGGGGAAATTCCTCCAAAGCCTGAGAGGTACTGCCACCCGGTTTTCATCACCACTAGCTCCAGGCCTGAAAACGGACAGGACTCAAGGTGATACTTTTGAAAAATATCAAAATAAATTTTCCACTTGCCTCTTTTAATCTAAAGATTATGATTATGATAAATTCTGTAGAGCTGGGGTTTTTGTTTTAATCTAGGTAAAGTTTGAAACAATAAAAAGGTCTTAATGTAATTAAATTTATGAGCATAGAGAAAAATATGAAGTTTTATTAACTGTGGAAGGAATGTCGGTCCTGAGTTGGCCAGTCAGCCTACAAAGACAAAAGAGAGCTATCTAGCTTATGGTGCTAGATAGACACAAGAGCTTATATTACAAACGAAATGAATCCATTCACAATAAATCCAACAGTGGACATTGCCTTACCAGAATCAGTCTTTCATGGGTCGGGTGAGGAGCATCCTGACCTCCCATCAGGCTCAGTGGGTGACAGGTGCCCTCTAAACAGTGATCCCAGACCCAGCCCTGCTCTGCACTAATTTTTCTGGCTGGGTTTTTACATCCTGCTATTTGTGCGCTTTTGTGGTCCTAGATATTCCTGGGTTGGAGTTTAGTCATCAGCCTGTCAGGAGTCAAAGTGTTTAGGCAGAATAAGAAAACACATGGAAAGTGGATGCTTAGAAGAAAGTGAGAGAATTAAATGGGGACTGCACTGAAAAGGAAGACGTGTGTAAGTAAACTGGTGAAGGGTACTGTTTTCAAGGGCTGACTTTTTCGTCATGCAAATGGTCTTGGGAACTGGGGTTCTGTGCTTCTGAAGTAGGAGCAGAGGGCAGGGAAGATGCGTTCCTGTGGCCTCATGCTCCTTCTGAGCCCCGAGGAAGACACTAACGACTTCCTCTTCAAGTACCTTTGGCTAACCAGGAGCATGGTAATTGGTGCCAATTATTGGCTTGCCAACAACTCCTACAGATTAATATTTCAGGAGTTAGAAACCCAGCTGAGCATGAACTTAGAATTAAGAATTTCATTTCAAGCTGGAGAGAGAGAGAGACAGAGAGAGACAGAGAAAGAGAGCGAGAGAGAGAATAATCAGGACCCACATGCAAAAGTGTGGCACAGATTTGTTCGTGTGGCCCTGAAGGTATAACAGCTTCTCCCTAACCCTTGCACTCCTTTTTACAGCAACGAACGGAAGGAAGGAAGGAAGGAAGGAAGGAAGGAAGGAAGGAAGGAAGGAAGGAAGGAAGGAAGGAAGGAAGGAAGGAAGGAAGGAAGGAAGGAAGGAAGGAAGGAAGGAAGGAAGGAAGGAAGGAAGGAAGTCCATGCTTAAGCTTCCGTAAGTGAAAAAGTACTTTCCTAAAATTTCTGAAAAATAAAACGGACTGGGAAAAGTGCAGGGTTCTTTTCAGAATGCGAAAAGCTTCTCTTCACCCCTGCATCACACCCTCTGCTCATGGCGAAGGGGCAGGGGGAGTTTTACTTCCCGTTATTCCGTTTATTTAGCTCCTTGAGCAGCCCCTGTATCGGCCGGCCGGGAAGTTGAGGATGAGAAAAGCCTAGTAATTACTATGCCACAACTAGCAATATCCAACTATCTTAAACAAACAGCCAATCTCTTTGGTCCTCACACCCCAATCTGAAGTGTCCCGGTTCCCATTGGGACTCAGACCAAAATAAATGCAGGACCCCCAACTCCAGTGGACCCTGGCTGCCTAGCTCTCCTGCCCCTGACCCCCTCCCATTGCCCCCAGTCTCCCCTGGGATGCCTCTGAGTCTTTCTGCCCCGCTGCTCCACTCACTGTTCCTTCCTCACCAGCCCACACCCATCTCCCAGCCCACACCCATCTCCCCCAGTCTCCTGTGGGGCTCCCTGGGCCCCATACCCCCCTCAGGCTCCGGGCCTCCCCTTTCCTCCCTCCCAGCGGCGCTCCCAGCCTGCCTATCATCTTGCTCTAATTGTTTCCAGATTCGTGTGGGAGGTCAGGGCCCGGGAGTGCTGCTTCATGCCAAGTTTATAAACAGAGCAGTGTTTCCAGATGGCCGCTGGCTCCAGCCTGGCGAGCAGGTTGATTGGGACCAGAATAACAACAGGTGGAGCGCAGACAATGAGTTCCTTGACACTTACTTACTCCGCTTCCCTCGCAGCCCTCGGCTCCATCTGCCCAGCCCCACAGCCCCCCTGCGAGAAGGGGGAGCAGCGGAGTGCGAGGGAAACAGGCCGTTTCCCTAATGAGCAGCACGCTGGGGAAGAAGGCGACTCCGGAGTGCACAGGCCCTGCCCAGTGCGGAGCACTGTCCTTAAAGCCACCGGACCTAGTCTGCGGTCCTCCCAAAGAGAACCATCCAGGCGGGCAGGGTTCAGGCTGCATCCCCCCCAAAGGAGAACCATCCCAAAGTGCTGAGAAAGGATGGTGGTATTCCTTTGGAAACAGGGATGCTGAGAAAACCTAAGGATATTTTTAAAGAAAGTTGGCCAGGAAGCCCCCATCCTTCTAAAGGAATCAAGTAGGAAATGAACTGGCATGTGGCTGTGCCCCTCTCCCGCATGCCCAGCTGGCCTTGACCCCGGACGCCGGGTTGGTCTGGGAGGAACAATCTGACTTCAGGTGGTTTTATGAAGCCAAACCGGGCTTCAGTCACCAGCCGCGCAGGCACCAGATGCCTGTAGTTAAACGTGGGTGTAAGGCAAGTCCCGCAGCGACTGAGAAGTCCACAGCCCATTTCCACAGGAGGCAGTAAATTACAAGTCATCCTGGCTGGAGTGCTGTCCCCAAAGTCCTGCAAGCAGGCTCCAGACAGAGGAGGCCCTCACGGGAGGAAGATGAGGGGGCTGAAACAGTCAGACTTTTGAGCGGAAAGGATGAATACTTGGGATTATTATACAGTCTTGACTTACAAAGGGACTGGCAGAAGCCTGTGTCCGTGGAAATAAGGCATATAAATATTAGAAGTACGTTTTAAAAGTCTACAACTTAACTCTAGATTATCTCTGTGAGTCGTTTGAATTTCAGTTCTACTTATAAAACGTAACCCTACACTCCTCCTTTGAAGCTTAGGATCTGGGATCAGGACTGTGCAGTTTATCTAAACTGACATCATTGGGGGCCCGCGTGCACCACACATTCTGCACATCCACCCTCATCCCACTTCCTGAAATTCAGGGCGTTGCTGCAATTGAAATGTCTCCAATGGGTTTGCTTCACAGCTAATGCAAGGTATCTGAAGAGCACATCTAAAAAGCTGCATTTAGGCATTCCTCCTAGTTGATGCAGACCCTACACGCAGAATATAAATCCATATTTCTTTAATTATTTCCACTAAGTTTTCTGCAAAGTACTTACTGAGGCTTTTATCTGAAAAGCTTCAATCATCACAGAAGGAATTCTTAAGAAAAATAAACATGCCTTAAACCAAAGAGCATCAAATGAGTTGGAATAAATTTACAACAGAGAAAATGAATGAACAGGAGCCTAGATGGGGAGACAAGGCAGAAAGGGTGGGCTTGGTGCAAGAATTAGCTCGCATTCCAGCCCCATAAAGTCACCGGGCAAAGGCTGAATGAAGTCAGATCCCTTCAGAGGATGTTTACCCTTCAGGAGCATCTGTGGAAGATTCAGGAAACTTCCTGGAAAGCTGTCATTCCATTGACAGGTGCCCCATGCATGTAGTGTAGCTGCCACCAAATTCCAAAAGACCGGGGGAGGGGGGGAGGGAACCTACTTTTCATAACCCATAAGTGCTGGCACATAATCACCCACACACCCTTTGGGAAAAAGTTCCCCTCCTCAGCAAAACTGAAGCGACAACAGCTGAAGAGCTTTCCACCCACACCATGTCAGTTCACAGGAGTACCTAGTAATGCTATCCTGTGGCTGCAGGCAGCTGTGCAGAATGCAGCCCATGGCAACCCTGGTCTATGGAAGAACTTGTACGCCAAGACTGAGCATGAAATGACATTCCCAACCACAAAGTGCTGACACACCATCGTGGCATCCACTGGAGTTACCAGAACAGGGACACACAATTTGTTCCTACAAATTGAAAATGCCAGGTTAAACTGAAAGCTACTTTTATAGATTAAACACTGAATGTTCAGTGCAAAGTGGATTTTTTTCAACTTTGTATACATAATGAAAAATATGTAGTGGAAAAAAAATGGACCTAATGGTAACACATAGACGGGCATAGCCTTTCCTAATGTCATTGATAAGCAGCAAGTTCTCTTTTGGATTAGAGTTGAATGGCATGGGTCTTATAGCTTCACCCATGCCAAATTTTGTAATCTATGTTAACATGAAAGATGCAAAAGCTCTTAGTTTTTGCAACCTTTTACACTGAGAAAATAAGCTTTTTCATCAAAATAGAATTTACTACACCTTTTCAAATGTAGATCCAAGGTATCTCAGCCAACATGATGCATTTGTTATTCCTACGTATTAGCAATATTCTCTGGCTGAAGAATGACATAAATGACAGGGAAGTTGGGATGTTGAGTTCTTGAGAAAGGTTTTCAATCACTGATGAGGACTAACAGTGCCACTGTACAAAGCAAGCCTAATGCTTCCTGAAACAAAACTTATTCACAAGTTAGCTACGCTGCTGTCATAGCTAACCATCCACGCTACCCTTTATGTAATACTTAAAAGACTTCTAACCAGAATTAAGGGATTTTTTTTCTCCCTTAAGCTTGGCAAGCAACTGAAAAGACTAGTGTGGAGGAGGTGAGAAATGCCATTTCCAAATCCTGAAAGAGCAAAATAAGCCATCCATGGTGACTTAACCCAAATCCCCCTTACAAAGGACTATTTGTGAGTGCCAATTGCAGACTTTGATGATGCAAAGTCAAAGATTTCAAGTGTGGATGGTAAGTATGTTCTTTCTTTTTCCTGCGAATTAGCCCCTCCCAGCCATCTCTGCTCTCTGCTTTGCCAACAACTCATGCCATTCACCAGCATCCTCACTGGAGTGTCATAGCTGCACCATGGCTGGCAACATCTCACTGTTGGGTGAAGCACAGGCAACCTCAGGCAGCATATGGAAACACAAGTTACCAGAGAAACCTTCTTCTAACTCAGGGCACAGCCTGCTATACAACCAACATGTATCTCTGATCCACCCAATCTAATTAGAAGCTCCAGTTTATGCCACCTGACATACCTAAGAAAGAGTTGAAGCCACTCAAATTGACACCTCCAGTTCAATCAACCGACAGGGATACCAGGTGATAAATCAGACCTGGCATTACAGGGTCATGGAACAGATTCTGCCTGGACACTTCCTGTTTTTACATTGCTTTTCCTCAAATTATAATTTTAGGTGTTTTCAGAGGTCTAAACTTCCTTCGTGGTTCTAACCTTAAATGTGATTCAGTAGCAGATTGGTTAAAGTTATGCATGCCTCCAAGTCTTAATTTGTATAATGAAGGCGGGATTATATGACCTGAAGCAAGATCCATGTCCTTCCACTTTATGCCCAGGCTACTGAATTAAAGGTGTCAATGAAGTCCCATCTGATAATGACCTGAGTTAATCCCAAAGGGATCCAAGTTCATCTGAAAAAGTGTGGAAATTAGCAGGCAAATAATGAGTATTTCTAGAACCTGGCAATTCTGAACTCTTCTCTTAATGTTCTTCAGTTACTAGTTTTAAAACCACTCCCAGATGCAAAATGTTGAGAAAATGCATTTGCTGATAAATTAGACTGTTCTCATCAATGTATCTAATACATGCTGTTCGTATAACTCACTGTAAACCAGTAGCTAAAAGTTTTAGCTGAAGGAGTGGTGAATTTCACATCTAACCTATTGGAATTCCTACTATCCTAAGCAGTGAACTGGGATCTTTACAGTACAGGAACAGTAAACAGACCTTTCCCTAGGTCTCTGAACAAAGGCTGAAGGAAGGGCATTGAAATGCACTGATATCTATACTTTGTCTGACTTGGGTTCTTTACAACAAAAAAGAGCTGTGATGACTTAACTCAGTTTAAAGAATGTGTTCATATTTACAAAAAAATTTATAAGGGGCTGAGGAAATGGCTCAGTCAGAAAAGTGCTCACCTTGTAAACACAAGGAGCTGAGTTCAATCCCCAGAATCCACATTTAAAAAAAGAGATTGATGTGAAGGTACATATTCATAATCCCAGAGACAGATAGTCAGAACCCTGGGATTGGAACCCTGACCAGGGGCTCTAGTCTTCTTGGTTAAGTTCTGGGCCAGTTAAAGACGGTCTCAAAATAAAACAAAAGGTGTTTGGCACCTCAGGCTGTTCTCTAACCTCCACACAAATGTGTGTACTCACACTCCAATAATGTATATACCCAGAGTAAAAGAACCCACCAAGTCTCCCTTCTTTATGTGAGACAGTCCCATTATGTGGCCAGAGTGCCTCTAACTCAGAATTCCCCTGCCTCCACCTCCAGGGTACTTGGATTACAGCACCTGACCACCAACTGTTTTATGATGAAGTCACTTTACAAACAGAAGCCAACTTCCTGGAGCCTGAAACAAAGATTCTGATGCTCTGAAGTACATAGACTAACAACCCACCTCATCGTAGAATGACCAACTTTCTTATTACAACTTGAAAGATGAATGAATCTTTGTCAAATAGAAAATTAGCTTTGTCACTTAGCTGAACTATGCCATCCAAAATGTTCAGATAAGCTCATGTAAAGTTATGACTTGAAAGAAAAAAGATGTCCTTTTTAGTAAGGTTTTGTTTCACTCAACAGTCAGCCTCTGTTTTCCAATAAAGATGTTTTAGGAGTGAAATGGAGTCTACATTAACACTGTAATGTCTCCCAGGTGACCTTTCTTGTGGAGCACTCGCTTGTCATCTAGAGCCCATGGTCTCACTCGAATCATGTCCTGCATGGGCTCCTACCACCCCACAATCCCCAGCCACACACACGTCACACCCCAGCTCTGGCAAAGGCACACAGAACCAGAAGTGACCTTTATCCTGGAACTGAAGTTCTCCAAATCTGATTCCACTTGACATTTTTCCAAGATACCATTCCCTCTAAGAGACAAATAGAAGAACTGTAAACAGCATAATTGAAATCTGTCAGAATATAAAAATAAATTCATACTACAACAGAGCAAATTCATTTATTTGGAAAGAACTAAAAGTTACTTGTTTCCAATGTACTTCTGATAAAGACTCTTACATATCCAAAAAGATTAGGAATGTACTACTTAGAAGTATAACACTTATCTAATGAAAACAATCTTTGGCTAAGGACTAACTAAAAGTTATAAAAACTCAATTAAATTCATGATAGCTGAGAAGGGCATGCTTCCCTAAACTCATTGTCCTCCAGCAGATTTTCTAATCGATACCTGATAGTGTATTAGTCATGATACAGGGCAGACAGATGGAAACAGAGAAAAAAGAGGGAGAAAAAATACCAATGTTTTCTGATTTTTAAGAAAGGTAACCCCTGATATGATTTAAGAGAATGAGTGGAGGTTCGTTCAATATCCCAGATTTGCCTAATTTACTTCTCCAACTTTAGACTAAGACATGCTGAAATGAGCCAGCAGAAGGGCTCTAGTAAGCATTACTGTTTCCAGAAAGAAACAACGGGAATTAAGACCAGGTGGCCTGTCAGGCAGCCCGTAAGGAAACATTAGGTGACTTTGGTCAGCAAGGCTGGTGCACACAGGTATCCGTATGGCACAGGTCCCCTAAGACATCAGGTCATGAGCAAAAGGTCCAGCTAAAGCCGCCCCACAATGCCTGTGAATGTCAGCCCCACACTGCCACATGGACTTAGGCACAGAGGAAGATGGTAGCCCCAAACGTTATACACTAGGAATCAAGAAGACAAAGCCACATGGAATAGGAAAGCCCTGGCAGTCTGCCTAGGGAGAGAAGGGGACATGAGATCCAGACTTCCTCCTTCAGTTCAGCGCTGCGTAAAAGGCTGAGGCTTTGCGCTATATTTTCAGGTGGTGCATTTCACAACTCTCCATAAATATCCACTTGTTCCTGATGGCTCAGGCTGTGCCTCACAGTTGGGTGCAAGCACCTATTGCCACATGCAACAGGCAGAGCCAAGAAGTAATAGAAGGCAAGCTAAGGTCATAAATCCCATTGGACAGAGATCTTTCACCTGAGGTCCCATTTCCTCACCTAGAAAACAAGATAATACCATGTTGGGGTCATTCTGAGGGTGTGTATGAACTGCTCACACAAAGCCCGGCATTGTGTAAATGTTCATTTGTATCCCAGGTGCTGCTGGCAGCCGTGTCTCCAACCTGCCATCTTTGATGGTACAAGGTTTATTAGTAAATGGCCAAACATTAGTTTAGAAAATAATCAAAGAGATGCCTGCCTAGTCTTAAAAAATGCTGTATTTGTTTCAGATGATGCTAAAGAAACTGAGATATTAAATCTATGAAGTTTAATTAGGAACGATAGCAAAACTTCATGATGTAACACATAGAGAACAGACACATTTCAAACCCAGTATTTACTGCTTCTCTAGAATATCTGGTATGCAAATTGTGGTAAACTGTCACTACAACAAATCTGAGCTGATTCCTTAGAGCTGTAAGGGAGAACTCTACCTCACAAACTGTTTCAGAGCCTCAGAAATAGGATGGACAGGTATGTATTAGTGGAAAATGAATAGATTTCAAGTGAAACTTTAAATGTAAGGGCTTTATTAGGATTGGGCATGGATCCCAGTACTTCACTTTAGATTTGAGAAACATCAAGACCAAACTTTGAGATGAATCTCAAACTGGAAATAAGGCAATAATTAATTTAGTTCAATGCTTTAGACAGCTCATGGTAAATAATATGAAGTTTGGATTCATGCTAAAGAGGCGCCAAGATTATAAAATCAATATAAAAACAGGAGAGTTTTAAGAAAATGGTTAGGGAAATGTCTTAGTGAAGTACGAGTGAAGTTCGAGTTGAGATTCTCAGCGCCCATGTAAATAGCCGACATAGCAACATACACTTGCAGTCCCAAGGCTGGTAGGGTGGAGATAGGAGAAAACCTGGAACTTGATGACAGGTCTAGCCAACAGGCAAATTCCAGGTTCAGTGACAGAACTTGTCTCAAAAAGATAAGGTGGAAAAGGTTTGAGACTAACATTTGATGTCTACTTCTGGACTCCACATGAACATGTACACATATGCATGTACACATGCCTTATGAGTACACACAATGCATGCAAAATATTTAAATGATAAAGGTGCATTATGTCAATGAAAAGAAAGAAGAAAAGTCAAGCCGTAATTAAATATAGGTATCTGGGGTGGTCCCAAGACCAGTGACTTCTTTTCAGGAAGACGCCTAAGAACCACCCACTGAAGGACACTATGGGAGCTCTTTCTGTGACTAGAGGATGCTGACATGTCTCTTTAGCTGACAGACAAACTCAGTATCCCCCACAGCTATTAACAATGCTACCATCAACATTATGCAGGAAAAGCTGTGACCTACAGCTGAGGCTTAGGGGAAGCATCAGAAGAAATAGTGTTTGTAGCTGATCAACCTATAATGGCAACAGTCATCTGGTTACCTATTCTTTCCAAAGTAAAAGTTTTGATGAGATTCCATTGTACTAATGCAAGTAACAAAGGAATGTGGTTCTGTCTATAGCATGCAAAGCATTAATAAAGACATCTAATTTTCTAGAATGATGTCTTCATGTTCATCTGATTTATACAAAGACTCATAGTGCACAGAGAGATGTCAAAATATAATATGAAATTATCCAGAGACATAGTATAAAATACAGAGAATATACCAAGAATACAATTTAAAAAATCAAAAGTGATGGGAAAGGGTTCAGGGAAATGCCACTGGGTCCTTGTACATCATCAGAGAGGAGGTCCCAAAGGAGAGTCAGGGATGCACATTAAAGGACTCTCTGGGAATTGGGGTGGGAGGCACTGGGGGATGGGGAGGGAGGGGTGAGGGGAGGGGGAGCAGGGGGTTCGGGGGGAGGAGGAGGGAGGGAGGGAACCGGTGTACCTATTAAGTTTGTATGAGCGGAAATAATAATAAAAAATGTTAAAAAAATCAAAAGTGCACCAGGGATAAGCAGATTCAATGAATCTGGAGTGTCTCAGATTGTACACATTAGCCTAGAAGGTAATGAATTCAAAATGAAGTGATACTATAACCAAATAAATATTCTAAGTAGCAATGAAACTAGAAGTGATAAACATATTATTGTCGTTTATCAGCAAATCCTAAGAAAAAATTACCTATTAAGACTCTGACCAATTACTAGTTCCTTCTCATAATTTCTGAAATCTTTGAATATTTGACTAATGTATATTTAATGTAAAGAAGGCTAGATCCTCTTCTCATCTGAAATCTTTCTATGAAACTCATCAGTACTCAAAAAACTTACCTATTAAATAATCTTAATTATTACTGTTTCTTTTCTAAAAATAGTATGAAAATATGATTTTTTTCAAGGTTGGAGAAATCTCATGGATTTTTTAGTTACAAAGTATATTTTAAAAGTTATTTTACTTCCTTTTATTTTTACATGTCAATATTATGGTGGGAAAATTTATCAGGATATTTAAAGAAACCAGAAAGTGTTGCAGGTACCAAAGAAAGAGTCACATGGTTACTCCTTTGATGATAAAGCACTCACAGATAAATGTAAAGAAAACCTGACTAAACATAAACAACATCTGTAAATAACACAGGAAATTTAGCCTTTCAAATTTTAGGTAAAAAAATAAGAGCTCTTTGAATCATCATATTAGATTCTTTAAAATTCCCCCATGAACCTGGCTATATAGACTGCAGACAAGATATGTGGCTCTGAACAGGGAGCTGTGCAAAGGCAACCTCTCTAGAAGCAAGCCTCTGGCTTCAGAGGAGGAGAGAAGAAACTCTTCCAAGCTGTGGATGAGTGATCCCAGCCCAATTTTCCCAAAGAGTGCTTATTAGCCCTAAAAGAAGACTCAAAAATTATCAGTCTATAGCTAATCAAGAAATGGGCTCATTTTAAGGTCATACTTACTGGACAGAGATAGAAACAGAAAAGAGAATAATATTAATGATGAATGAAACTGGGAGGGTATCACAATGATAGAACCCTCTCCCAGCACATAAAAAATCTCAATCCATGTAGCTAGGTTATATGCAAAGCACTGATAAAAATGATGAGGAGAAGGTTTCTACCAAGAAAAATTCTTTCTCAAATCTGTTCATACAGATTCCTAGGAAACAAAATAAGCTGAGTACCCTGTGCTCACAGAACACAGACCAGGGTCAGTTTCTTATCAATGCAAAGCCACCAGGCAGCCTTGTGGTCAGGACACCAGGTCCGCCAGAACACAGAGGAGGACTGTGTCAGAGGCAAGTCAGCAGGAGGTCAAGCTTCACTCCAAAATTGCTCTCACACTGTTCCCAGCACAAAGCTGAGGTAATTGCCTGCCATAGAGAAGAGCAACCCCCTTGGGAATGTTGGGGCTCTCTGTAGGAAAGGAAAAGTCAGAATGGACTGAAAACTGGAGGCTTCACTTAAAGCAGGCCTCAGTAGGGATGGGATAAGAATCAAAACTGTACTATTGAAGACAAGAGGAAACAGCCAGGCAAGGACTGAGGACAGATTTTTTTGAGTCTTGGAGGGTACTGAAGTGTCACTTTGAAGTCATGGGTCTCCTGAAAGTTCCCATAGAAAACAACCAAACTGTAACCAGATGGGAAGAAGATTCTCAAGGACTCTGGCTATGGTATTATCAAAACAACAGACCTTGAGAAACTTAAAATTCCCTGAGCAATTTCATGCTGGGAACAGAGAGGGGGCTTCACTGAGTACTGAAAATTTCCCAGATTTGGTACCAGAGGACTTTGTCTCCCAGCCAGAAAGAAATTTCACACAGCTCTGAGAACTTCAGGCCACCTAGCAGAACAGACTAGTGCCAGCCACACCTGAAGCACAACCACACCTAAAGCAGAACTTCTTAGTTATGATATATCTTGCTTTCTTAGTGTTTGGATTTGGAAGATTGATTTTGGGGTGATAACCCTCTTTTCAGTGTAGCCATACTAAATAAATTTCCCTTTTTATTGGACCAGTCATTCTCTTTGCCACTGTGAGACAACACTCAAACTCAAGCAACTTAAGAGGAGAAAATGGAGATGTATTAGGCTTATGGTTCCAGAGGGACTGTCTGATGGGAAAGACATGGCTGGCTGACAGAAGCTGGAGGCAGCCTAAGTCATGTTCATCATGGAGGCTGAGAGAGCAAACTGCAAACTGCAAAGGCAGCTTACTCCCTGAAGTAGGGTGGGAGGATCCAACTTCAAGGCCCATGCCCTACGCCTTCCTCCAGCAAGACTCCAACTCCTGAAAGTGCTGTGACCTTCCCAAACAACTAAAGATTCAAACACATGAGCCTATGGTAGACAACTCACATTTCAAATCATGACAACTGTTAAATTTGATTTTTTAATTGATTTATCAAAGGTGGTTGACCAAACCAAGACCTAGATCTTACCACAGGTTTAACAAAACCATTTACCTGGCAAAAGATTCTCATCCTCCCATCCCCAAAACACACATAAAAATAAGCAAAATGAGACTCATGAAGGTATGTGAATAACAGCGCAAGATCAAGATAATGAAGAGAATGTGGTATCCATTCCCAGACAGAGTATGGAACCAAGATTACCAAGAAAGCTATCACCAAACATGAGCTCAGACGTCTCAGGTGTGGGTTCCCCTTGTCCTTTCTTTCTTCTTTGTAATTCCTTGTGTTTGGAGTTATGTGCTGGAATGAAGCAATATTGGTTTGACGACAAAAGTCCTGACTCTAAATGAAGTGTCATTGCTCACCAACTATATGTTCTAAGGTGACAGATTTAATCTTCTGGGTGTTTCACACCATGTACAAAAAGAGAGGATGATAATCCTTGTGGCAATTTGCATTGCGAGCAATAATATAGGAGTTGTCTGTCACTGAACAAGTGTTCAGTAAAAGTTTTGTAATTCATCTCACTTTATCAATTCACATGGTATAATTTTTTTCAGTTGTTAGTTTTGAATTCTCAGCATACAATTAGTAATTTTATTGTTTATTGTGTTATCATCATTCATTCCTAGCTTAAAATGAGCGTTCCCTCCATTCTTATCTCCCTTTCTCCTGGTCTGAATACACTTATGCTATCATTTGCATTTTGGAAGTTGGCAACCAAGGAAAAAATCAACTCCTTCTAGGCTATCTGCTCTTCAAGCAGCCACCTGGTAAGTATGAAAAGTTCCTACTACATTTCAATCTTCAAACAGCCTAAACATTTCTCACATGGCCTTGGTTCTGGTTCTACTAGAGTCGTCAGAGGACCAAGAGAAATAGACTATGGGAAACTGTCAGGGTCACAGAAGGACCTCCTCCATGGGAAAGGAAGGGAAGGTTTTTAGTGAAGACTTTTTCCCCTGAGTTTTCCATGTGTCTGTGCAGATTCCATTGAGAGAGGATATGAGCTTCCTGGGCCAGAAGGGGCCTTCTCCACCAGAACTGGTGGGAAGACATCATGACACCAATTAACATCCTCTCCTTTGAGTCCTGGGGACAAGCCTGCAGAGGCTGGGATTGGTCCACCTAAGCTTTCAGATGTTAAAGAATAGGAACCCCAGAGAAGTTAAATGCATGGCCAGTTGCAGAATTTAAAGAAAGGGTTTCATTCTTTCTTTATTTCTTCCCACCTACACCCCCAACATTGAGATCAGAAATAGAGCAGTAAACAGTTAAAAGATACCTCTGAGGTGCAAAGACATCAGATTCCAGCCCCGTAACAAGCCTCCAGGAACAACTGAACTGCTGCCAAAGGAGGGTGCTATTACCTGGTCATTCACAAGATCAGGGCAGTTTCAAAAGAGGATGGTTTTGTGCCACATGTCCATTGATGGCTGGCAGTGGGTCTCTAGGAAAGATATGTTAAGTCAAAATCAGTAATTTATAATGACATAGTGTCATGGTTTAAATGTGTCCCCCGCAGTCCCATGTGTTTGAAAAGGTCCTGGCACCTTTGAAGAAGGAGGTCACAAGAGGTGGGCTTTGGATTAGTCCCACCCCACATCCTGGAAAAGTCTGCTTTTACAGCAGACAGTCTAGCAGCTATCAGCCTCCCTGATGGATGGATGCCCAAGGCCTCCTTCAGCTTCTGCTCCAGCCATGCCACATTCACCATGATGTGTGTCTCCCCTCTGGAACCGTAAACTGAAAAAAATCCCCCTTTCTTCCTTAAACTGCTTGACTTTTAGTGTTCTCTCAAACAACATAAGAGGAACTAGTACATATAGTATGACTTACGCAACAGTATCTCAAAAACTTGACTCTATGTTCCCTTTAGTTCCAAGTAAAGACATGCTGAGTGTATACTAAATTCCTGCCAGTGGGGCTGCAGAACCTGCAGTTCAGAGAGATGCACATATGGAAACCTTTGTAAGTCACCAACTACCCACATGTGGAGCTCCTTGGAATAAAACCAGTATTGCATCCTTCTGTATTTCCCTCTCCCAGGCTGCCTTGCCGAAACTCCACCCAGCACAGACCACGCTAGAAAGCCTTAGCATAAACCCAGGCAGGGCCAAGGGGTAAAAGAGCATGTTTTAGGGTGGCCAGGTTCACTGGCAAGCAGGAGAAATAGGCTCCTCATTGAGTACACTGGACTATTTTACTCCCACAATTCTACATCAGTATGATTATCCCCACTTCACAGACAAGTACAACAGTGCGGGGCAAAGTACTAAGCGGCTCTAGTAGTCGATATGCCACTGGGAAAAAGTGTCCAGCCTAGTCCTTCTCTGACTTTGGATGCAGAGCACAGGGGCAAGTGAGGCAGGGTTCAACATTCTTTTCTGGAGCCTATCAACTGGTTCACTTGGTCTGTAAGATTTTGCTCTTACACACTCTAATCATTTAGTTTAAAATGTGCCCATATTAGCTCTTTCTTTCTCACCTCACCTTTGCAGAAGCTGATCAAATGCTAAACTCTTGAGTTTTGAATTGCTTTTAACTCTCAGCATGCCCTCAAGACCTTTCATTGTATGCTGCTGATGAGAACAAGTTTGGAAGGAATGAATTAGGCTCCCAAATTCTGTGATTCCTACTGAACCATGCCCATTGGCAGTGGCTGTGCACTATGGTGCTGTTAGAGTCTCTCTGTTCATGGTCTCTCAGACTTCAAAGGACTTGCTGGTGACACCTGTCAGAAAACAGAAGGACTGTACTTTCTATTCTAAATGTGAAGTCACAGGTTTATCTAACCTTCCACCACTTCTAATAAGCTATTGCTTTCTTCCTTGCCCCTGCTGCTCTTTCTAAAGGAGGCCACTGCAGTTCAGTAGTTTGCTCACTTTAGAAGTTATAGAACAGCCCAGAGTGTTATGGAAGAATAAGAAGACAGCATTACTAATAAGGGGAAGTTCGTCCTTAAAGCTTCTTTCCATCAAGTGAGCAGGAAAAGTGTGCTAGTATGCTTTGTTCCCAGGGAAATGAAGAATTACACAAGGGTGATTTTTGCCTCTTACTTCCTTCCCCAATTTAATGCAGGAGTCATTCCATAGAAGTCTTCATTATTGTTTAAGGAAACACATCGCTAAGGTAAATTTTAGTAACTTCAGTGTATACATTGTATATCAAAAGGTTTTCAGCAGACTTACTATCTTACTGGGCTACAAAGAGCACTCTCTTATATCAAGTTTCAGTGTTAAAATCATAACATCTAGTTGGTTTGTTCAGTGATATAATAGAAAACATTATCAAAGTGATATTGAGAAATAAATTACTTGACTGGTACATTATAGAACTGAGAATCTTATTCACTTTCTAAGATTTTGTATAGCTAAAAATTAGTATCAAAACAAAAATTGGAGAAAGAAAGATTATTTTGGAGAATACAGATTATATTGGAGAAGAAAAGATCATTATATCCAAACACTATTCAGTAGTTACCAATAGGGGTAATTGCTGGGCAAACCACTCATTTCTCTCCAGCTTTTTCTTGATGGCAAAGGAGCCTTCATCATTGACTTTTTCAGAAGCAATTTTCTTAGAACATAAATCTTTTTTGAAGCAATACATTGAATAATGGCAAATTTCTAGTAAGACTTCTCCAAATATTCATATTGTCAGGAAATCTTTTGGCAAGAAAATGCAGGTAAAATAATCCCCTTTTCAGAACCATCCCTGCTCCTCCAGGCTATATGTCATTATATTAAAGCAAAAACATAATCAGGAAGCAAAAGAAGCTGCCACAAAACATGCTTCTGTCACTTTTAAAAAAGGTTTCGATGCTAAATATGCCAGCAGTGGGAAAAAGTTCAAACAGACTTTCCTGAAAGTGGAAAAATAATCCATGAATCGATTAATAGCATAAATGTTTCAGCTAAATTGCTTACTCCCGAGGGTCAACTTGTAGATTGCTGCTACACTGCATCCTGAAATTCTAAGTCATCATCAAGAATCACAATAGAAACAGAATGACACCTCCCGTGTTCACTCTCCTGTTTCCTTCCCACAGCTCAGCTCCTTCCTTCTCCAGCGTAACCTACTAAGCTATTCTTGGCTATCCCTGACAGCAGATCCCTAAGTTCAGACCCCTTCAGAGAGTCAGCCCCTGCTCTCTTCCATTCCACACCTGTGTCACCCACACAGGGCTGGTATCTGTGCCCTTTTACCATGAGGTCATGGTAGCACTCGTTGCCCAGTGTTTGGATTAGACTCATAATATTCACCCTGCCCCACAGATCAACCAGGCATATACTAGACACCCCACAAGATGCAAGAAGAGGAAATCAAATCTTTAACTTTTAAATTTAATTAATTTGGGACTGGTGAGATGGCTCAGCAGGGAAAGGTGCCTGCATGCAAACCTTGGAACCTGAGTTCAGTTCTCCAGATGCCACACATTACAGAAAGAGAACCAACTTTCCAAAGTTGTCTGCAGACCTCCACCAGCATTTATGCTTTCTGTCTCTCTTGTGCAAGTAAAATATTAAAAATGTCTGATATTTTCACTTTAAAAGTCATTTTTCAGTTAGTGTACAAAATGTTTCATTATGATATTTTCATGGTATGTATCATTTTATTTTATAACCACCTGTCCACTACACTCTCCTTTTCCTCCTCTCACCTCCAGCTGAGCACATTACTCCCCCCAAAATCCTTCTTTGGATTTCATATTGTAGATATATGTGAGTACCTCAGGCCATATATACTTTTTACATTTCATTTATGAAAAAGAAAAGGAGAGAGAGAGAAAGGAGAGCTAGTGAGAGAATGGTGAGCTCAGATACTTCTGTGAAGGTCAAATGTCAACTTTTTGAGGGCCTCTCTTTCTATTGAATTCAGGTTTCCAGGTTTGCCCCCAAGTACCTTAATCCTCTGAGCTATCTTATCAACCCAGGATCATATATATATTTTTAAATCTGGATTCTATATATGAGATATTTCATCTTCTTACCTTATTACCTTCTCTTGTTTCCCTCTCCTTTCCTCAACCTGTATAGCCCCCTCTACTTAATATTTCTTAATATTTAATAAACGGCTAGTGTGGATCATATATAATACATCTGTGTTACACTTTTAAGAAAAACAAATACAATGATAGCAGCTGGTAACATTTACTAAGCAACTGTATTATGCCAAGTACTCCACCAATGTTAACTGAGACAGGGGATGGATGATGTGTCTATAAAGAAAGAATAGCTAAAAACTTCACCACTCAATCAAAAAACATATTTAAGAAGGTTAAACAATTCTGATAATGATCTTAAAGGAACAAAGACAATTCTTAGCTAGACTTCTATATCCAGCCAAACTATCCTTGAAAAAAGGGGGGAGGGAGGGAAATAAAGCATTTTCAGATGCAGAAAACTGTGAAAATAATTCCATAGGGTAATTATTTCCCATTAGTAGGTCTAGTGAACTACTACTTTTATTAAATATTATCAAAGAAAATACCTCAAGCAGAAAATAAATGATAGAAGTAATTTCAGAAAATCATGGAGGAAGTAATGAATAATGAAAAAGTATATATAGGAAACATATACACAAAAAGCTATTGTTTCCTTATGAATTTCAGAAATAATATTTGATAGACTCAAAAACCACAATAAGAAAATGCTATTTAAAGGACTAAATAAAGAGAACTTTGCAGAATGAGGCAAGATAATGACATCAGTCACCTGTTACAAGTCGTGTGCAAATATCATGAATCACTACAAAAGCCATTTAAAGAAATATACTAAAACACCAATGTTGAATCAAGAATTCCAATCAATGTTGGAATTCTAAAACAGTATCAGGTAACTCGTAAAAAAGGGAGGAAGAAGCAAACCCAGAAGAACATCCACCAACAGTCATCTGAAATGTGAATTTCCTAAATACTCCAAATATAATTAGCAGAATGTATAAAGAAACATAGGTAACTAAATGTTGTTTCAAAAAATGTTTTCTCAACCATTTGACCTAATTGATACATACATTGTGTACATATAGTATACAGGTGTAGGTGTCAGGACAGCTTCCAACTCAAGTACAAAATACCCTATGTATAATAAATAAAAGATAACCAACCTGAGATTGCCTAAAAAACAGAGTTTTTCTCATGTCACATGACATATACAAAGAGATCAGTCCAGGTGTGATTTGGAAGCTTCCTGACTCTAGGACTTTGGACTTGTGCCTGAACATTGTGGGATCCGAGGTATTAATGATCTTGAGGTAACGGAGCAGCTCTAAGTGGCTTAGCAAACTGTCAAAGATAGGAAGCAGGAGACAATACTGAGGTAGCGATTCCTGCCCTCTCATGTCACTTATCATTTCCAGAAATCCACAAATATCACTCTTACATCTCAGTAGCCCAAACTAAGTGCATGTCCCCATCACTGACTACAGAGAGGCCCATCTTCCCTCGGATCAGCGGACTGTGCTGAAACCTGAATAGCTTTGCGTCCTGTGTTCTGTGAAGGTACATGAGTGTGAACTGTTCCCAAATCTTGCCCCAGTACATAAGCCATGGCTTAGTAAGTGGGTTCTTTGCAAAAGATCTTTGTCTCGACATGATTTCTCCAGCCTGCAAAGAATTGCATGCCCAGTACTGGCCTATATCTAGGAACTGAAATGAATCTCAAAGGCCAATGACATGGCTCATTGTGGGTAAAGCACTTGTTATTAAGCCTAACAACCAAAATTCAATCCCTGGAACCCACATAGCAAAAGGAGAGAACTGACTCTTGCAAAATGTCCTCTGGCCTCCATATACACATACATGAATACACACTTAATTCAAAAAAAGTAAAAAAAAAATTCTCATCAAGTATCATAGCAGATTAAAAGCAGAAGTATAGAGACAGATATATAATATCAATTTGAAAGATCAGTAGTAAAGATATTAATATTGATAAAGTACACTTCAAGACATAAAAATCACAGGGCAAAGAAGAATAATCTGTACTAAAAAAAAATCAATCCAACAGGAAATTATAGTAATCCTATTTGTGCATGTAATTGTTGTACTTACTCTTTCTTTGCTGTGTGAAACCATACTTTGGTACACAAGCTTAAAAGAGAAAGGGAGATTTGGCTTATGGTTTCAGAGGGAATACAGCCTATTATAGCATGAATTGCAGAGCAGAAGGCATGATTATTGTCTCAGAGTAACAGGAAGAATTAATTTTAATAGTGAGTAACAATAAAGCATCAAAATACATGGAGCATCCTCTGGTTGAGATGAAAGAAAAAAATTATAGATCCACAATTCAGTCGATAGCATTAATAGTGCTACATCACCAAGTTCCAGAAATCTAGGAAGATACAGAAGGCTTGAACATAAGGTCAGTCAGTGGGTTAGCATATTCCAGCCCATCAACAGCAAATCTTACTAACTGATACAGAAAAAACATTCAAGAATCTCAAACTCACTCGTGGAAAAAATAGAAATGGAGGAATATTTCTTAATAACTGGCATGACCAAAAAATGCATACCTAATATCATACTCAGTAGTAAAAGAATGGAGATTTTCCCACTAAGGTTAGGAAACGGTGAGATTCTGCCACTCTTATTTGGTCTGGTTTTAGAAATTCTGAGCACTGCAAAGTAAAAAATAAATAAATAAATAAACTAAAGGAATACTGTTTTTTTAGATTATGTAGCAGAATCTTCAAAGGAGTCAGCACTAAAATCTCCTAGATAAGCTCAGTAATGCAATAAATTCAATATCAACACACAAACCACCTACATTTCTACCAACAATGAATATTTCCTGGTAGAAATTAAAATCATTTATAATCATGCCAAAGAAAATAAAATAAATAGACACATTTAACAAAGCATGTCCAGGAATGCTATGCTGAAAATACTACAAAATACTGCTAAAAAAAAAATGAAACACAATTAATGGAGAGCCATACCATGCTTGTAGGAAGGGAAATTAAACACTGGGAACAAAGTCAAGTCTTTCTAAATAGGTTTATAAGCTAGATACAAATCCTCTGTAGACCCAATGATGTTTTTTTTGGGGGGGGGACTATTTTCTTTTGGTTTGATCTAACACAGAGAGAGAGAAAACACGAGAGAACAAGATATAGGCAGAAAACAGAGACAGAGCACGGAAAATTTGTATGGACAGCCACAGCAAAAGGTAAAAGTCTTAAAAAAGAACAAAGCAGGATAGAGGTATCTATTGAGCTTGTATGATTAGGAAAAAAATAAAATTATATATAATATATAAAAAAAGAACAAAGCAGAAGGAAGCATTCTACTGGACATCGAGTCTTCTACTGTAACTATAGCAGCACAGAGCTAGTAGAAGGACAATCTCCTAGATCAGTAGGACAGAACAAAGAACGCTGAAGGTCTGTTGTTCACAAAGGCGAGAGACATAAAATCTTTCTCCACATTCACCAGTTCATGCCCAGAATGCAGGCCAGCTCCTACCCCTCTGCACATTCACCAACTGAACTTCCAGGAACTAGAGGTAAATACTGCTGTCACCATATTAGAGATAAGGAAATTGAGGTCAAAATAGCTCAGTAATTGAGTGACCATGGTCATGTGGTCATGATCATGGTCTTGTGGGTAATAAATGAAGAATTCTCTATATAGACTCTACCTATTTCAAGTGTATATTTTCAACTTCAGTAATGTAAAGCCATGTGAACTGAAGTAGCTCTCTGAAAAAGCCACAGTTCTGGTCAAGATTCCACAGATTGACTGATTATAATTTCGTAATTTGAAAAGTTGGAATGTTGTAGATCAAGAGCCAAAATTATCTTGAGCTGTTTTTAGTGGCCTTAGAACCATCTGTTATCAGCCTTTATATCTGATCAGTTTCCTTTGACTATGGAGTTAAATCTTTGGAGCGTAGTCTTAGCAGACCTCTAGCTTTTACCAACTGCACATTTTATCAGATGGTGTCTAAAACCCTTACCAGCTCTACCTGGGCCATGTCCACTCCTATTTGGTACAGAATAAACTATTTCCTTTGAGGTGAGAGCCTTGTTTTGCTCCTGAAGTTGCTTTGCTTTTGCTTTTGTTTCTTCAAACACATCTGAAAGTCTCTGGCCTCCACCTTGCAGGGATCCCTGTTGCCTCTATCTTGTAAGTACAGCTGGCCATTCGCCACAACTGTGCCTGGATGGTTACTTTGAAATGAGATTCCTGAGTTCCTTCTGGGCTCTCTGTGAACTAGGACAGCATAGTGACCTTAACAGGTCAGACCTGCTAGTTGCTTTGGAGAAGGGAAGATTGCCCTAATCAATCTCATGCACTTTCACTCATTTTATCTGGTTCTCTTATCAAGAATAACAGTTCATAAGCCAGATCTGGGTTCTTTCCTCTGGTCTGGGCCTAATTTCTGTCAAATTAATCAGACAGCCGGTGGAAGAAAAGACACATTTCCAATGAATCCACTCTCAGGTGATTAACCGCTCAAACTAAATAAGGGTTGAGAGACTGACCCCGGCCCTAACACAGAGATGGTTGAGATGCTGGATTCCTTTCACGCAAAGTGTCCCCGAAGTCCACCCTCCGTGGAAAGGAATCAGGATGTCCCAGTAGACAGGAAGCCTCATCACTGAAATCTTACATCAGGGACCAGAGCTGCTGCCGGGCCAGCTCCACATCCCGTCCCTATGTCCCTATCTGCCTCACTCTGCCCTTGGATACTGTGCAGAACTCTCCAGGGTTTCCATGTAAAGACTTCTACAAAACTAGTCCCCGCGTGAGTGTTACGAAGCTCTGCCAGCATCCCAGGATGATGCCGCCAGTAGAGGTTTCTAGACGCGACGGTTTAAATGGCTTGTGACTGAACTGGAAACGCATCTACATTTCATTTAATCGTCGGTGATGACAGCGCAGGCTCTGCCATCATTTTGAATTTTCCCTCTCTGAGGTCCATGTCAAAACGACTTCGTCACGGTTTTCCACTTGGCTGATTTCATGATCGTTCAGAACCGCAACTCCGTCAGGCCTCGGTCCCACAGAAGCACCGCGCAGTGGGACGGGACCCCAGCCGCGGCCACCCCCGGGACAGCCACTCGCGGGGCCGCCCGCGTCCCCCGAAACCCGCGCCCCAGGGCCTCGTGGCCGGCGGCGCTGAGCCGCTGCCACCTCCCACCTCCAGCACAGAAACTCACACCGGCCCTGAGCGCCGCTAACAGAAAAAGCATCTTGTTTCCAATTTGGCTGTAGATAATGAAATTAGCCCCCGAATCACCATAAAGTGGAACAAGTAAACACCAACGCCGGGCTGGCTCTCGCGCCTCCCCTCCCCCTGGCCCGAGAGCGGGGTCTGCGGCTTCTGCGCTGCTTCGATTCAAAGCAACGCTTCTGTTTTCCTAAGTCTCCGCGCTGACCCCAAGCAGATAAAGAACACTCAATGGCACATTGAGCCGGGGCCGCCGTGTTTACATCAGGAAATCCAGCCGGGCGGGGACGCGGGCGGCCGCGGAGGCGGCTCGGGCGCCGGCCTCCCTCGCGCTCGCCGCCGCGCTCGGCTGGCGCGGCCCGCTGGCCCCTGGCGCTCGGCAGCTGACTCCATCCAGATGTGCGGCGGCTCCAGAGTGGCTGCCGCGCGCAGTAAATGGGCATCGGAGGCTCGTCAAGCCGGGCCAGAGCAATTGTGGCCTCGCGGGCCGCCCCGCTGGCACACGGAAAGGCGCGCGGCCGAGGGGACCGCGGGGGGCAGGGCGGGGCGCACCCCGGCGCGGGAGGCGCGCTAATGACCGACCCGGGAAATGTTCCTAAGACATTTGTACATTTCCTTGTAAATGTTTTACACTTTGAAAAGAAAGGGGAATGCTGTATATCATTTGGAAATGTTGGCTGTCTATAGGTCCCTGCGGATCTTACTGGGTTAGTACGACTTGTAACCAGAGCAAGAGCAACATTAAAAAAAAAAAAAAAAGTTGGGAAACACAGCCAATTAGTCATTACGGGGAGATTGTAAAAACAAGAGAAAGAGAAAAAGGAGGGAGGAGAAGGAATCAAAGAAAAAGAAAATGCCCCGGGAAAAAAAAAAATTAAAAGAAGCGAGATGCGTTTTTGTAGTGTTCTAGGAATTGAACCGGGAAGCAGAACAGCTGGCGTCCTTCTAATAGGGAGCGACCTGCAAAGGCAGAGTTCCCAGGCGCAGCCTGAGGGGGCCCTGAGATTTCCCAAACCCGACCTATTTGTCGACCCTGTAAAACTCTAGCTGGGTCAGCCGGCAGGCAGTGTGCCTTGGAACGGGATCCAATTGTGCAGAATCCAAGGCCGACATTTATTCCTGACCGCCTGCCGCCTACACGTCGTCGTTACTAGCTGAGTCTTAATAAAAAAGAAGACAGGAACCATTATTATTTTTTTTTTCATAATCCCAAGATCCTACCAGCCAGCCCCCAGTTCGAGCAGGCTGTATACCATGCTTGCCGAAACTGTTTCCAATTTGACAGTAATTGTGGTGATTGCATTTTTTTTTTTTTTTTTTGCCTACTTTTTGCCAGGTTAAAAAAATCCAAGAATATGTAACATCACAATACTGAAATGGATCTGGGTGACTCTGCCAGCCTGTGCTGAAGAACTTTATTGATCCTCAACACCTGGAGAAGTATGCTGTATTCTGTTTTAAAGTTGCAGAAAGAAGCAGACAATGCTTCTTTCAAGGAGACTCCCATCAGAATGGGGGCAAGTAGAACAGGAAGTGGGTCTCTCTCCAGGGAGTACAAGGCAAATATTGCTGGCTGGAGAAGAACTGCTTATCTCAGCAACATGAGGAGCAAGTAGGATCCCAGCCAGGCATCTTCAACCTTAGTGATCTCAGTCCCTGCCTCCTCCGAATCAGGAGCACTGCCACATGTGTCTCAGATCCAGTCCTGGCAAGGGGACAACTTCACTAATCAGCTGGGATCCTGCTTAGTGTCTGGCCCCATGTTAGCAGATGCATAGTTCAACTTTACCAGTGCAAAAGATCTTGTCCAAAATCTGCTTCAAAAACAATTACACAGCAAATGATCTTTCTTCCAGCAACAGATTTTAAAGCCCTAGTAGCAAGACCTCAAAAAAGTTTATTAAACCACAAACACTATTATAAAATAAAACTAAACAAGACGAGATAAAGAATTCTTATAGAACCATCAAAAGTATGTCCTCCATCTTGAGCCCAGAACATTTTCACAGGTTTACATTGGGATAGAGAAATGTCTGAAGTCTCTGAAGTTTAAGGGCAGGATTTGTTTATGTCTGAGCCTTCCTTAAAGATAGACTAACACAGCTAAAGTTCTTGTGTTGCAGTGGCTCGTACTTTCCTAAATATGCTTTGAGGTCTGCTGCTCGTAAGGCTGCAATCAGAGACTGGAAAATCTTTAAGAACTGAGTCTTAATCTACCCACTTGCAATGCCTATAGCCTCATCCATCTCACTAATGGTAGGGTCCACAACCAATAAGACATGCCTCTCCTAAACCGAAAATTTAAAAGAGCATCCAACTGTCCTGGCAAACCTGTTCATGGTGGTATATTTCTAGGCATTTTCTCTGATTACAAAGATCATTTCCCACCTCATCTTGACCAAAGCCCCCTTCCTGGCTAGCTTATCTCTCTCCTTTGCTTCCACCCAATCCTGTTCAACCCAGGTGTCCGAGGTGTTGACCTTCCACTCTTATCTCTACATATTGAATTTTCAATGATTACCTTTATCTGATGACTTATACTAATGATTTAGGATTGAAGATATTAACAGTCATGTACTAGTACTCATGTACTAGGTGCATTCTTTCAGCTTCATCTAATATTTGAACTTGAATTCTTCTTTTTGTAACTGTTTTGTAAGGAGAAAAGATATTCTAAAGAGAGGCATGTGTGCCCCCTCTTTTTTCCTACTAGACTATTGAGACAATCCCCTTCAAGAAATTGGAATTTCCTGAAGAATCTCATGCTTAGAGAGGAACACTTTAGACCCAAAGATGGAGCTTTGAGGTTGTGGTGGATAGCTACTGGTGTCAACTTGGCAATTGAAGGTTTTGACTCTGGGCATATTTGTAAAGAATTAGTAATTAAGCTTAAGCAAGCCTGAAGGACATTGTCTAACTGATGGGGGAAGAGGGACCATTGTCTGGGCAGGTGGACAAAATGGAGGGAACTGGTTAGTGAAATTGACATTCTTCAGTATACTTGGAGAGACAGAGAAATAGTTTGCTCCTTCCTCAGCACTCCTGGGGATATGAAGTGGCCAGTTCCTTCAGCCCTGGTGTTGGTGTAGACTCTCTTGCTAAGCTAGATTAAGTACTGTAACTGGACAATCGTAAGACAAAATAAAATCCCTTTTCCCGTAAGCTGTGTGGTCATGAAATTATCAGAAACCATGCAGGCTAACTATAACAGAGGTTACTTAGTCATTCCATCTTTCATTTTCCCAATGTGGTCACATTGAATAAATCTCCTTTTCTCAGCTTTTTATTATTTTTAGACTCTTAGATTGGTGGTTGAGCCAGGAGGACTGGTGGCTGAGCTTAGATTGTCAGGACTGTCAGTGTTTTCAAGCTCTAACCATGACAATTCCAGCAATACTTTGAAATTCAGTGCATTAACCTGGAAGTGTACCTGCTTTCTTCACAAACTGGACTTGCTTGGCCACACTGTCTCTCCTGGGCCCATCAAAGATAGTGCCCCTGCCCCTTCCACAAAGCCCATGAATACTCGCCATATTCCCCTGCCCCATCACTCATAATTTCTAGAACAGACCTCCAGGGTTCAGAGCCTGCCCCCTGTTCTGAAGATATAACTTTAAGTAAAGCAGTCCTCAATTATATAGCTTCGTGTTGGAATATCCCTGCTCAGAACCTGGCTACACTTCACCTTTGCTTTACCGAAAAGTTCATACTTGAAATTTCACCTCAGTGCTCACTTCCTAGTCCATCCTGAAGAAGGCAACTCAGAAGCCTTCTAGGAAAAAGTCTAGCTCCTTCTCTCCTGCCTGCTGCAGACATTGCACTGATAACCCAGAGAGCCACTAGAAGGTTACTTTTGGGAGGAGGTTTGAACTAACCTCCCTACTTCACTCTTTGTGGACTCTATTTCTGAAGACATGGCAATATCTGTAAGAATCTGATATGTTTTTCACACAATGTAGTAGTGAGAAGCAAAGTTAAATATACCTTGAATGTACAGGATCGCTCCCCCAAAAACTGAATTAATTATTTCAAGCTTTGTGGGGTGTGTGTGTGTGTGTGTGTGTGTGTGTGTGTTCTTTCATTTGTTGGTTTATTCGTTTTTGTGAAGGCATGTTGTGCCAGTGTGCCAACTTATTTACTTGGTCTCTGTCTTTTTGTGAAATTAGTCCATTACGAGTACTCACTTCCTCCACACTCAGCACATTCCAGCATTGAACCCTGACATATCTGTTTCTGATCCCCCTGAAGAGACCTAGGACCCAAACATGGAACCTTGTGGCTCTTGATTATGGATGACCCCTTACCCAGGGACCCTCATATATCTAGAGACATTTTTAGGTGTCATCAGTATAGGGTGTTGCATGTGCAACTAGCAGTTAGTGAATAAAGATTAAGGTGTCTCTCCAACACCCTGCAATGCCTAGAGCAGGCTGTCTGTCTCCAAATACAGAATCATCTGGCCAAGAGAGAAAACATAAGAGTTTGCCTCCAAGAGTTTCTCAAGTCAACTGCACCATTGTGTTCTAACTTCATAGCCAGCAAAGCCAGAGCCACTGTGGAACCCACAGCTGCCTGGCAAGCAAAGCCAACAATCAAGACTGCAAACCATAGCTAAAAGTCAGCATACACTACACAAGGCAGGAGCAATGGCCCAACCTTCCTGCAAAAAAATAAATTGAAATAAAAAAAATCAGTGTCATCTTCAGACCACAATCTCCTTCTGCCAAACAGTTAGTGAGAATTATGGGCATGCGATTTCAAGGAAAATACTTTATCTGGTGAAGTTTATACAGGAGAAAAGAAAACATCCTGATCCTTACTCGGAAGCGCTGGTCCTTTGTGGTTCTGTGCTGAGTATCTGGAGCGAAATGCAGACCTGTCAGAATGAAGGTTAGGATAAATGACAGCTACTGCAGGAGTATTATGAAAGCCCAAGCCTCACTCTGGCTTGGAACAGACAGAAGGCATTTTTACCTCAGACAAGGCTGAGGTCTGTCCAGGGACAGCAGCAGGTTTTCTGTGGTTTCCTCTTCTGCTGCAGTGTTGTGGCTTATGAGAAGATGTCATGTTTAGGAAAGAAGCGTCTTTGGGGTAATAAGTTTGCATCTATACCCCAGTTTCCTCACCTGAATAGACAGCTGTGATCTGCACAAAACAGTGAACGGTGGTAAAGTGTTTCCAAGTGTCAAGTATTGTCAGACAGCATTCCCATGCTGTGCTGACCTGGCCCCTACAGCCCAAGTGTGATACAAGCAAGAAAATTCAGATCCAGAGCAGTTATGTAGTCATCCAAGGATGCACGGAGTGAAGCTAAGGTTCCAACCAAGCTTTTAACCACTGTGTTCTCACTGTGTTTTCTGGGGTAAACGACATGTTTAGATTGTTCTCTAGAGTAGTTTTCAACAATCAGAAGTCACCCTATAGTCTAATCACTTAGCTAGATTTCTGCTTCCCTCTCTGTGGAAGAGGTTGGAGGAGGCAGCCAAGAGGGAAGCAATGGACCTGTATGCACATCGAGAGAGGGCATGGAGCATCTGCTCTTTAGTGCCTTGACACTGCACTCTGAAATTACACTAAGTAATGATGGTCTTCAGAAACCCTGACAGAGTGAGCATACAAGAAGAGATCTTTTACGAGGATGTTTTATGATGATGTTGCGGAGGAATTCCTCCAATAGTCTGCTATAACCCTGAAGAGGGTGAAGGTTCTTCTTGAGTGTCATGAAGCCTATGAAGATAGGCTTCTCAGTTTTGCTTCCCTGCCATCAGAGAGCTGTCGTGTCTACTTCTTCATAACCTGTCATCTACCACTTGTAATGTAGATACCAGATGAGACCCCTCTCCAGGCAGAGCAAGTCCCACGTTTATGTGTAGTATGAGACATTTCTGACATTAAGAGGTTTTTTTTTTTCTTTTCTAGGTTCAAAGGCCTTTTTCAGAAAACCCACGCCCTGACTCCTGGTTAAGAAATTCTGCTGCATTTCACATTTAGACATCTAATGACCACTGGAACAAGCTCAGGAGATAAATTTATTGAGTGCCTACTTGCACCCCACTTGAGGGAAGCATGGACAAGACAAAACATCTCTTCCACTCCACCAGAGGAAGTGGGAGACAGTCAATACAGGAGTGAAACTATATGTAATCAGAGTATGTGAGGCCAGAATAGGCCCTGGAAAGGATGGGAAGAGGGAGTTACAGGGAAGAACATGGACCACAAGCTGCAGTGTTGTGGGCGCTGAAGTTGATGCCACTGGAGTAGCACATGCCAATTTTTCATTGGCTGCATTTTATAAAGGCCATCTGGGCACTGAGACAGGCTACGGAATTACTCATGGGGTCAGTCTTTCCATTTTAAGTGGAAGATGGAGCTGCCAACCTCTCTACTGACCGGGCTGAAGAGAACTTGTTCTGCTGTACCAACGAGCCTTTGGTCAGGTCCTTACCTTTAGGAGTGAGGTCAAGCCAGGCTGAGTCAGGAGTTACCATAGCCCTCTGTACAGCTGAGATACGGTTTAGACCATGATGGCCAAGTCTAAGGCCTCTTCAACCTTTCAACAAAGCCGGGAATAAATTGCACATGCACTTCAAAGGGCCTCTACTTCCAAGATGCGACTGCCCAGAAGTGTTCTCAAGCAGGCAAAGAGATGCTTGTGGGCTGAGAGTGTGTGGTGAGGGTTCCTTCTGGCATCTGGAGCATGACAAAGCAAGAAGCCAGAAATTCACCATGCCTGCCCTCCTCCGGCTCTGCATCCAGGGCGCTCCTTTCACTTTCCAACATATGCCAGAACTGCGGCACAGACATTAGCTGCACGGTTGCCTCCACCGTCAGCTGAGGGAGAAATGCCAAGGGTACACTCTGCACAGAGGCTGGGAAAAGTTTTCCTAAGAATGGCAAAGTGGCCTTACCGGGATTAACAAGGACACGAAACTATAAGCTTTGTTGGCCCTGCTTCACCAAAGCAGCTGGCCGATGGTCCCCAAAGACTGAGACCCAGGAGGACTCAGCAAAATCCTCAAGACCAGGGAAAGAAGGAACTTTGCCAAGCATTGGTTTAAAGCTGAGAGTGTTCCCTAGCTGACTTCAGATGTGAAGCAGTCCTGTGGGGCCAATGTGTAGATGGGAACACTGAGGCTGCCTCACTGTGGCTGGCACCAGATTAGAATCATTCCCTTGCTGAAGTTAAAAGTCTAAGCTTTGTTCCGATGGTCAGACTGCTTCCTGCCACTGCAGCAGTTAGAATTGAACTGTTAGGTGGATTCAACATCCACAGCCTTTGATAGCCCTGCTACCCTATCTGGCAGCTGCAGCCCACCCTCGCCCACTGTATAGGCCACTCCACCCAGCCAACCTTAACTTAAATGCCTTTGCAAAGGTCCCTTCCTTTCACTGAAGCCCATCCTGCCTTCTTTATCCCTTCTTAGTAGTAATTTATTTAAGATGAATAGGATGTTGGCATTTGGCCCAAGACTAAGATGAGATGATATACCTGCAGTGATAAAGCACGTTAGAGGCAGACACATGGAGGAAAGTCCCCACTCCCAAGTTTCCCGCATAATGTGTTACACACTTGAACTTGCAGAGGAGCTCACTAATTTGATCTAGAATTTCATTATCTTCCTAGCTCTAAACCCACAAAGACATCACTGAGCATGCGTGCGAATTTAAACAATCACCAACTAAGACTATGTCACACTTCAACATATTGTGAGGTCAGCATCCTACAAGGCTGCACCCAGGCCAGGCAGGTGTGGGTCTAAAGTAAGCACACTTACAAGCTTACTGCTCATTTAGGTTCCATGCTAAGGAAAGAACAAGCTAGGGAGGTCCTGTCCCTTAGGTCCACTCTGCCTTCCCTTCTGCTTTTGGTTCTTGACAGCTGCCAGTGAGACTTATAGAAATCATGAATTTACAGGACAAAGAGATGGCTGTTGCATTAGTGATGATCAATAAGAAGAACATCACATATTCTTGTCACTGACCTCAGTGGGAAGCAAACCTTGGTCATCGATCTCCAACTTAAACACATGGAGTTCAATAGCTTGGAAATATTTCTAAAAGCTCACACTTTCAGTAGAATCTTATTCTACACATCTTATCTATGTGGGACAAATCTAAGCTGATCATTTTGACTCTTTCTTAGCTTGTTACACAAACCTCAGGTAAATTCCTTAATCTTTCTGTAACCATTTTAGAAATATAATCAGATTAATATTTACTAACCTGTTAATTTTAGGCAAGAAATGTTAAATACCAGTTATAACAAAGTTGAGCAGAACATGCATTTTTTCCAAGTTGCATTATATATGTGTCAGGGTAATGCACGTGTGTGCGTGTGTGTGTGCGTGTGTGCGTGTGTGTGTGTGTGTTGCTTTAAATTGGTACTTATGCATACTTTAAAGTCATTATAAAACCACACCAGCTAAGTAAGTCCTGGGGCTTACAAATCTATCACCACCCACTGGCAAAAAGAAATATTTTGAAAAGTGTAACTTAGGGTGAGCATGAGAGAGAAAGCAGTACTTTCTTCTTGATTGAGTAGCTTTATGATGAATTTGAGGCCTGCAACTATATTAAAGCATCATTCATTCTCATGGACCACAAAGTGAAACCTTCTAATGTGGAAGAAATTGTCCATGAGCTATTAACAAAAGCTTCGCGCTACTCGTGTAACAAGTTGAAGCTATCACATGTGGAGACCCTTGGTTCAGCAGCTGAAATTCCTGTTCTCCCAATCCTGCTCTCATGGAAGGCTGAGGTTAGCTAAAATAATTATGGAATGAAGAGGCCTGGGTAGTCTCTGGCTTTTCCTTTCTTGGGACTTGAGAATAATGCTTTTCCTTTAGAATTGCTTGCTCTGAAGCGCGCGCTCTCTCTCTCTCTCTCTCTCTCTTCTCTCTCTCTCTCTCTCTCTCTTTCTCTCTGTCTCTCTCCCCTCAATCTTTTCCTTCCCTCTCTCCCTTCTTCCCTTTCATTTATATGAAGATGTTCTTTTTCCATGACATTTAGGTTGTACACTTTCTGTGATGATAGGGAAGTGAAGAGTATGAATACGTAAATCTCCACATAGGTTAGACCACTCATGTTTTCTTGTGGAAACAGACTGAAATTGTTAGGCACAAGGGAACATCTGACAGACAGCTGAAACTTTACTTCACAAGCACAAGGCAGTCAGAAAACCTCTTGAATATTTTACAAAGCAAAACTTTTCCTTTGTGTATTTACAAAATTCCTTTCTAAAAATCGATCGAAACTGGCACAGTGGCATACACCTCTTTCCACTACTCAGGGGGCTAAGGCTGGAGGTGGCTTAAGTTTGAGGGTTCAAGGTCAGTCTCGAGACTCCATCTCAATTTTTTAAAGCTATTTAAGCAATGGGGAGGATGAAGAGTGAAAAGCAACTACCAAATCTGTTTTAATAGTCGCCAATTAAGAAAAAGAGCTTCTGTTCTGCTCCAGTAATAGAACTTTGAATCCTTCTCAACTAATGCCATTCTTCCAAATAAAACACAGAAAGCATAATTGCTTTCTTGCCAAAAGAATTTCAGGTGTGTTCGCCTATGGATGATATGAAGAGAGACAAGAGGGGTGCTGGTGGAATATGTCTATGATCCCTTAAAGGGAAAGGTCTTTTGCAATTCTACTTTTGCCTCCTGGGATCCAGTGTCTTTTAAGTTTCTGTAGCCTTGGGGATTTTTAGTCAGGCAAAGGGACTAATGGAGCCTCTTCCCCTGCACACTTGAATACCTTGCCCTGATCTCTTAATCAGAGAAACCAGAGAGCAAGCTCCTCAGGAAGAGCATTTGTGCTCTCGCCAAGGATGTGCCTCACTGACAAATGCCTTCTGCTGTCTAGAGTCTGGACAGCTTTCATGTTCCACCTGGGACTGCTCTCTGAAACCAGGTCACTCTGAAAAGCCACAGGGTATCTTGTAAACAGATCGGCCAGCCAGCAGCTTGTGGCCTGATAGAGAACAGAAGCCCCTTCCAGGGAGCTTCTGAGGAATTTCTCTTGCTCCGAAGGAGGCTGGCTGGCCACGTGACCTTCTGGAAGAAGAACAAAAGGACACTCCCTTCTGAAGACAGCAGGAAGGTCCTTCTTTGAAAAGTCTTCTGCCAGAGGTCTACTCCCTGCTTGATGTAGCTGGTGACTGATTAGAGGGACCTAGTGCTGTGCTCTGCAAGATTTCCTAGAGATGGAAAGTCAGAGGTATAAAACAGAACTTCTGACTTCTCTCTCTCCCTCTATGAATGCAATAGTTCTTTAAGAATATGTCCAGAGAGCAAATAGTATTGGCTATATGCTTCCTTTCTTGGGTCATACAGTTCCATTTTTTAGTAAATACATGAGTTTTGTCAGATGAAGCTGTTGCTGGAAGAGTCAGTGGGAACCTCAGGCAGTGTGTCCATTAGCAGATGAAAGGATGAAGAAGATGTACTGTATACACAAAGTAGATTGTTTTTCAGTCAAAAAGAAAAGAAAATTTTGTCACACCTGGCAACATGAATAAAGGGACCTTAGCAATTTAATCTTAATACATGTCTAGGGTTCATTTTCCCCACAAAATAAAGAATTATTAAAGGAAAAAAAGTTGAGGATATTTACATTTCTAAAAAACAGAAAACAATAGGACTAGAGCCTCTGAGAATCCAAGTTGCCATGATTGATAAGTTGATCAGATTGATAAGAAGGTCACAGGGAGAAGACTTTGGAAAGACAGCAGTTTAAATCAACAGTTTAAAGGGAAGCACAGAAGAGTTTTGTACTTTGAAAACCCAAGGAACAATATTGCTTACAAAATTACATTTTGAAAGTTTCACAGGTCCTGCCTCCCTCAGAGAGAGGGTAAAGGAGAGACTGAGAGAGGTAGCTTTTGAGGCCAACTTCTCCATCTCTTTGGTGAATCTCCAGGTGGACCAAATTTCCCTGAGGATGTATCCAAGTCATTGATTCAGTTGATTTAACTTAAAGATAGAGATTAAGATGCCAGTGTTACCAGGGAAACAGAAGGTGGGATCTAGCCAAATCCCTAACAATATCTCCACGCTCTGGAAAGGGCACCTTACTCAGACAAGCAAGCATAGAGCAGCCCCGAGATTGACAGTCTCAGCAAAATTCCACAAGATTGCAGGAAAAAAATTATAAGAGCCCGTCATGACTTTTATGAGTGTATTTTAGTTGTCACTGTTAGCAAAATGCATGACAAAGCAATTGAAGGAAGGAAAAATTTATTTTGGCTCATGGTAGAGTGCTGGTCTCTGGAGAGTGAGAGAAAGTGGAAAGCAGAGATATTGGGACAGGAACCCGAGGCCAGTTTTAACCTTGAAATGCATGCCCTTAGTGAAGTGCTTCCATCAGTTGAGCCCCAGCTCCTAAAGATTCCACAGCCTCGCAAATGAAGAGATACCAGCAAGACAGTCAGTGAATAAAACATGAACTTGTAGGGGCTGGAGGGGGAGACATTATAGATTCTAACCATGACAATCCAAATCTCATAATCAAACATGAATGAGTGAGCAGCAACAGCCAATCCCAGGACTCTGAAATAATAAAATAACGTGCAAAAAGTTGTAAAATAAACGTTTTAGATTGTTAAAAGGATAAAGAATAGAATTGACTTGGAAAGGATAAAGGACTTTTAAAGAATAGCTAACACTAAAAAAGAGAAATTTTAGATAAATCAGTAATCCTTAAAATGAGAAACTCATAATGGACCACATCCCACATTAGACATAAGTGCAGGAGGAATTAGTTGAATAGACTATTATGTGAGGAAGTCGCCTAGAATCTAACAGAGACGACATCACAGAAACAGCATGGAGAGACCCGAAATACTGTGCAGAGAGGCCCACGTGAGGGGTCCTTCTCACTACTGACCCAGTACCACCCTCACACCTTCACTCATAGATCTCTAATTTGTTTGAGAGGAAACAAATGATTTTCCAGCTCTCCAATGCAAAGCACTTAAGTAAAACAATTCTGTTCTGTGAAATAGAAGCCAAAGTGTCCAAATCAAGTTCCCCAGGACTCCATGAGAGCGTACGCTTTAAGCTCCCTTACCCTCTGTGTGGAAGGAAGGCAGGACTGAAGGTAGAGCTAAACAGAAAGCTAAGGGGTCTTGGGCTGGGAGATAATTTTAAAATCTCCTTTGTTTATTCACATCACCATTAAGTTGTGTTTTCTCTCTGATGCAGCTGTATGCAATGTCTTTGATTAACAAAATATGTAAGAGAAGTCTCAGAGAAACGATAGAATTGTAGTGAAATGAGATTTTTACATAGAAAGTCTCTAAGAAGTCTCCAAATCAAAAGAAAACACTCAGAATGAAGAGTATCACTGGTCTCAACCAGAAAGTTTAAAAATAAATCTGTTCTGGGACACACTCAAAACACTAAGGAGAGAAAGGAAATCATAAAAGTAACCACAGAGAAAACATGCGCAGATTGAAAGCAGATTCTTCAATAGAAGGAGGCCGAGGACAAAGGATATCTTAAAGTGCTGAGGGAAAATCATTGCTGGGCAAAATTTTGCACTTGACTAATTTATTGTTCAAAAGGGAGAGAAAGACTTTCAGATACAACAGAATTAATCAGTCTCAGGCCTTCACCGAAATGCGGCCAGGAGGATATACAGCAGAAAGGAGACAGGTGGTTATAAGAGGGATCCCAGATGCAATTGAGAAACGACATCACTAAGCATGTATGCAAATCTAAGTAATCACAGACTAAAGACAAGGCACGCTTGCAGGGTGCCCAGCATAAGTACATGAGTGAAGAGATTGATGCGGTACAAAACCCAAGGACTTGTCTTTCTGCTCTTAGCTTGTTTCTATTTTTTGTTTGTTTGTTTTGTTTTTCATGATTTAATTGCCATAAAACTGGGCACAAACAAACCTCCAAGTCTGCCCAGTTCTTTCTTCACAAAACACGTATTAAAGCCATGTTTCCTACTACAGGGAGAAGTTCAAGAAATGGGGATCTCTCCATGTCTCTTTGTGCTTCCCGAAAATCTTTAACAAGAAAGAACTTCACTTTCCAAATTTCCATAGGCAATTAGTTGGGGTCAAATGCACATTGAAAAAACAAAACAAGGTTCTATTTAACCACCAAATGCACCTTCCCTCCACTCCCACATCTCAGTTCGCTCTGGACAGGGGGTGAAGGGTCATTTCTCTACAGGTGGGCTCCATGGTACCAACCTCACAAGGACACACATGGCCTTGGAAACACCTTAGTGACTTTCCTGTGACAGAATAATTCTATAAACCCTTTGGTTCTATTTGATGATGTTCTTGTTTTATATTGAGATTTACTTTATGAGATTTTTCCAAAAACAAATAAGCTATTTCAAGTCATGTAACACTTGGAATTCTTACCTAGGTTTTCAAAAACTGATTCTCTTTTCCTTTTTTATCAATTTTTAATTAAAGAGTACTATTTTCCTTTTTTTTAAAGTTGACTTCTTTACTCTAATTATTTACAAGTTATTCTTGTAGATTTTCCTGACACTTACCAAATCACTCTTAAACTAAACAAATGGACCAACTCTAACAATTTGATATCATCATCATCTCAAATTCCATTCCTGCTCATCCCCAGAGACTTAGAATCCTTGAATTCATTAGAGACTTTGAATCCTTTGAAATATGCTGGGGGTTGACAAAATATTCTCAGGAGAAAGAAAAAAACATTCCTTTCCTGCCTTGCTAACACAACATGGAAACAAGCGTGTCCCCCAATGCGCTAGCCTGCGTGGTCACATTCCACCCCGGCCTGGCTGATGAGGTGGTCTGGGAAGCATTCTGACCGGGAGAGATCACATTGCTAAATGGCAAGTGAAAAGGAATGTGGTTTCCTGAAGGTTTCCAGCAAGTACATGAGATGGAGCTCCAGAAAGCCTGGAGCTGGAGCACTTCCCTTCTGAGAAACACTTCCAGTCCCCCATAGAGCCAAGTATAATAGCAGACCTGACATTATTATTACTAAGGGAAAAAATCATTCATGTAGGCTGGATGTTGTCATTAGACATTTATAAGCCACTCCCACCCTGCAACCTTGCAGTCCTTTGGTCTAAAGCGAAGCCCACACCAAAGAGCAGCCCTGAGTCAAAGCCACATGGCAATCACTGCCCGGCCTTTCTGAGGGTGTCAGGCAGGGGTAGCTACTTTTTAAGTGCTTTGAGGCTGTTTCAAAACTTGGCCCCTTTTTCTCTCTATGCAATATATATCCTCAATATTTTTTGCAAAATTTCCCCTTTTTTGACCACAAGCTAGAGTTCCAGACATGGGCAAAGGAGTCATGTAATAAGAGCTCATGGTTCTGGGGAACTTAATACAATAATCGTGTGTTCAGAAATTTTTCTGCAATTGCAGCTCATTTTTTTTACTGAGTGAATCTGCTTTATTTAGAAGGAACTGATGGGTCCCAGCAGTCCCTGTGGTCTCCACCAGCCCATGTGTCATCAGTTGCCCTTATAAAGATTCTGCTAGGCTTACACACTGAATGTTTCTTCAGTGGATGTAGCCACACGCACTGATCTTGTGGTTCCCATGCAGTGGCAGGATGATTTTAAAAAATAAATATAACATGAGACTTGCATTTTAACCATTACTAAGTGCATGGCTCTGTGGCTTTAAATACATTTTCATTATTAGACAACTATCACCCCATCCATCTCCAGAACGCCCATCTTCCCAAATGCTAACCCTGTGCCAGTTAAATCCAGTCCCAGGCTTCTATTCCCCTAGGCCTTGACATCACCTTTCTCTTTCAATGAACCTACCTGGTCTAGATATTTCATATCATGTACATACTTTTGTGTTTGGCTTCTTTCAATAAGCATGATGGTCCCAATGTTCATTCATGTTGTAGCATGTGTCAAAATTTGCTTCCTTTTTAAAGTATTTTTATTTATTCAGTCATCCACAGTTCAGACACTTGAGCCGTTCCCACCTTTTGCTATTGTGAATAACGTTGCTCTGGACATGAGTGTCAGTACATCTGAGTTACTACCCTCAGTTCTTTTGGGTACATTGAGAGGGGTTGTGACTGATGAGGTGATTCTGTGTATAATTTCTCAAATAACTGCTGTATTATTCCCTAAGCATTTATCTACCTCATTTCTCCAACACCACCAGCACTGTACTTTTCCTCACAGTCTCACTGACACATGTCATTATCCATCACCTTAAAAGTTTTTTAAAGTGTGTGATGTGTATGCATATATGTGTGTGTGTTGTATGTATGTGAGTCCATGTGTATATGGTATGATGTTCAATTTGTGTGTGATGTGTATGTGTGTGATATGTATGTCCATGTATGTGTATATATGTATGTGAGAGAGAGAGAGAGAGAGAGAGGTATGCATGTGCTTGCAACTACCTTGCTTGCAACAGAATCTATTTTCTGTTTGCCTCTGTTTCCACAGAACATGCTGTCTCTGTCTCCCATCTTGTTATATATGTATTGGGATTACACCCATTTGTTACTGCACCCAACTATATGTGGGTTTTTGGACATTTGAACTCAGGCACTAAGATTTGTGCAGCAAACACTTTTCCCACTGAGCCATTTTCTGTCTTTTTTTTTTCTTCAAGTAGATAGTCATACTAATAGATATACAGTGGTATCTCTGTGTTTTTCACTCATTTCCCTAATGGTTAGTTATAACAGTTACTCTCTTGTGTTGCTGTGAGAGAACATTCAAAGTCAAGCAACTTAAGGGCGAAAGGGAGATTTATTCAGCTTAAGGTTCCAGAGGGGAGATACAGTCTTTCATAGAGGAGGCAGCATCCCTGGCTGGCCGTAGCTAGAGACAGGCTAAGTTACTCCCATCTGAGAGGCTTAATGCTACCAGCTTGCTTGTTGCAAAGGCAGACTCCTCCTGGAGGTAGGGTGGGACTAATCCACATCAAGGCCCACCCCTTGTGACTGCCTTCCTTCAGCAAGGCTCCACCTCTCAAGGTGCCATGACCTTCCCAAACACATGAGACTTGGGGGACACATTTCAAACCATGACATTAACCCAGGCAAACATCTTTTCATGTGTACATTGTGGATTGTGGTAATTTTGGAAAAAAAAAACTATTTAAGCTTTTCGTTTGTTTTTAAATTGGCTCATTCGTTATTTTGAAGTTAAAAGAGCAATACATATATTTTCTGATTATCAGTCATTCAATAATACCTGATGTATAGGAATTTTCTCTTGTTATGTGGGTTTTTTTATTTTGCATATGTACTCATTAATACACAAGAGTTTTCAGTTTTGATGAAGTCCAATTTATGTTTTCCTTTCTTGACTGGGCGTTGGTGTTGTATCTAAGAAATTTTTGCCCAAACCAGCTATGGAGTTTTGTTCTATATTTTCTAGAAAAATTATGCTTTTATGCTTAGATCTTTGATTCATCGTCAGTTAATTTCCATATGTGGTTAGTGTATGAGTGAATTCCTTTGAAATTCCTACCCATTCCTCAGCACTGTCTGTTGACAAGCATACACTTTATTCTTTGAATAGTCTTACTATCTTATCCAAAGTCGTCTAGCCACATTGCATTTGACTCTATTTTATTTGTCTTTGTGAACATCTGTGTGCCACTGCTTGGATTCCTGCATCATTGTAGTAAGTTTTGAAATTAGAAAGTTGAGTGTTCCACATTTGCTTTTCCTTTTCTAGATTATTTGTTGATTCACAGTTCCTTATTTCTGCAAAAAAGAAAATAACATTAAGATTTTCGATAGGCATTACATTTATTCTACAGATTGCTTTGAGTAGAATCCACTGTGCTTTTATTAGCAATAAGGTAACAATAATACTAAATATTTTAATATATAGGACACTTTTCTATTTATTTCAGACTTTCTAAGTTTTTAATAATGTTTGTAAGTTTTCTCTTTTATTTTGTTTTTTAGAGTACTTTTATTTTTCATTTGTTTAATTTCCCTTTCAGTTTATTTATTGTTGATGTTTAGAAGTAGAGGTGATTTTTATGTATAAGGGATGATTGCTTTTTACATATTAAGAGACTCTAAGTTATATTATGTCTATATTTTTCTTTCCTCAGAACTTTGACTGTAAAACTACAAGAAGACAAAGAAGTAAAAGAGATAAAAGGACTATTCTGCATAAGAACTAATCTGAGACAGGCATGGTAGTTCAAGCCTCTAATCCCACCCTTGGGAGAGGGAAGCAAAAAGATCAGGAGTTTAAAGTTATCGATGAGTTTAAGGCCAGATTGAGCTATGGTGAGACTCTTAAAGGAAAAAACAAAACAAAACAAAACAAAAACCCGACTTGTCTCTGGTTGAGGAATAACCTTGAGAAATCATTTACCATTTACTAGCACATCTGTTATTGATCAATTGATCAAACTCTGGGCTGAGGTTGGGCATGCAGAGGACAGCAAAACATAACCTACCACCATCACACATTTAGGCTTGTAGGAAGGATCAAACACCAAACAAATAGCCGTGTGAAATGTAGAAGGTGCTGAATGACAGTCTGAACTATGGAAAGAACAGAGTGACATGGAAGATTGGGGGACTCTGGCAGTGTAGCAGTGCAGTTCAACTCTGTGACAAAAAGGAAGTGATGTTCTTTCTGACACTTGCTAGGGGTTGTGTAGAGCCCACGGAAGGTCACACAAAAATGACTGAGAAGGTCAAGCTGCTGGACTGGGTTGTGTCCAGTGAGCACTGTGTACTCTCTGGACCTCACTCTGAGGGCCACAGAGACTCTAGGGAAATGTGCAGATATGCTTGAGTCCGCTTCATATCCAGGATCTGCGATCTCAGGCAGATTATGTGTCTGTGTGGGCATTTGCTTTATCTTGCTTAAATATGCCAGAGAAAAATGCCTCATGGCATCTGGGGAAGGATGAAACTAAGCAAAGCCTATGGAAATGCTACATAAAATGGCCAGCTCTGCAACTCAAAGACATTACGCATGTTTTTGGCAGGGCCCTGTGATTCTGCAGAAAGTCCAGTTCTGTAGCAAGCTGACACTATGTTATCCAAGTTAAGTTATGCCAAATGAACATCACAGAAATAAACAAGCATCAGCAATATGAGATGTAAAGCCAGTGAACCTACAAAACATGCAACATAATGACCAATGAGGGAGGTTAAAGGTTAGGTGCATTACCCAGTCCAGAGACATGTTTAAAAGGTGCAACTATGAACAGAGGGTGATATCACTGAATAGATGCATATATCATCAGAAGAGAGTACAAAGTAAAAAATATTACCAGCTGATTTATGAAAGATGAAAAAGCAATTAAGGGAAAGGGGCCATCACCTCAGCAATGAGACTGAAACATTCAGGTAACTATCAACTGGATTTCAACTCAGCTTACAGTTAATACAAAACTCACCTTGAAGTGGATTCTAGATGTATACATAAATCACAAGTCTATCAAAGTCCTAGAGAATGCATAAAACTGTACCCTATTAGCTGAGATAAAGCAAAGAGTTCCTAATACATCATCATAAGCATGACCCAAAATTAAATTAGTGGATTCATTTTTTTCAAAATTAAAAGCCTTAGCAATATAAAAGTTACTTTAAAACATGTTTATTTCTGTTTTATTACTGTACATGTGAAGAAGGGAAAAATATGGAACTCAGAGAACAATGTTGTGAAATTAGTTTTCTCCTTCCATCTTTCCCTTGATTCCAGAGATTGAACTCAGATCATCAGGCTTATCAGCAAAAGTCTTTACCCATTGAATCATCTCACTGGTCCAAAGTTTCTATGGAGAAAGTGAAAAAGCTGCAAATTGAGGAAACATATTTACCAATACATCATAGACAGGATATGTAACATGTCAAAGATTTGGCAGGTATCCTACCAAAGAAGACGGTGTAAATAGCACATGAAAAATATTCCGTATCACTCATTAGGGGTATGAAAATTAAAGCCACTATGAGCTAATACTCCATACACACTAAAATGGATAAAATAAAAACACTAACAACACCAAGCGCTGAGGAGGATGTGGAAAGACAAGGATACTCATCCATTACAGATAGAATACAAAATATTCCCAAAGGTCTAAAAATAGCTTAGCAACTTTGTGGAAATCTAAACATGTATACCTGAGTGTTTCCTCTGAAGCAGGGCTGGAAATTTTCTAAAAGGGGCAGAGAGCCGATATTTAAACTTTGCACTCAACCCACCATTGAAGAATACAGCCATGCAAAAGTACATGAACAAAGGAACACAGTTTTAGCTAATAAAACACTCATGACCACTTGCTTCTGGCTTGCTTTGCTTTACAATTGAGCAAGTCGTAGATGGACTTAATGTTTTCAAATAATAAAGCAACTACACATTAGCCTTGATTTACATTTGCTTCTAAAACTTTTTCTACAATTATTTATCATGTGCATGTGTGCATATGCATGTGTGTGTACATGTACTATGACTCACGTGTAAACATCAAAGGACAACTTGAAGAAGTAGGTTCTCTTCTTCTACCATGTGGACTCTGCAGATAGAACTCAGGTGGTGAGGCTGAGTCATCTCGAAAACCTTTCTTGTTAACATTGAGATAAAGTCTCACTCTGTAGCTTGACCAATCTGAAGCTCACTATGTAGCTCAGGTTAGCCTTGAACCATGGCTGTCCTCCTGTCTCAACCACAACATCTGACATTGAAAACTTTATCTGGCCCTTCATTGAAAAGGTTGCCCACCATACTACAGAGAGATATTCTAGGTGTTTATACTAGTCATACATACTATACAACAATCCAAATATGCTTTTTTCAGAATAAATAAACAAACTTTAATACATTGCTTCATATATTGGAAAAACTTTTAATTTCTCTGTATGGTTGCTGATAAAATTATGACAAAAGTGCTTAAAGGAACAAGATATTTATTCTCTTACAATAGTCTAGTTATAGTTTTTGGCCCAACTTTGCAGGAGAGCACATACCATCACCAAATGGCCGAGAGAATTGGCCACACCATCTCCATGCAGCAGCAGAGAAAAGGACAATTCTTTCTTGCCAAACCAGCAGGTATAACCAAGTGTATGCAAGGATGTCCAATTTCTCAAACAGCTCCCTCCATTTTATTCGCCTGCCTAGGGGACTATCCCACCCACCATGGACTGGGCCTTCCTCATCCACTAAACAATCTCCTGCAGGTCCACTTTGGACTTAACTCAATTACCAATTCTTTACAAATGTGTCCATAGCTCAGACCCTCAATCATCAAGTTGACACCTGTATCTAATTATGACAAAAACCAATTGATAACCACACTGGAGTTGCAGTGAATTACATGAGCAAAAGAGCCAATCTCAAAGGTCCTGTGTATGAGACAACAAAGACTCCAAGCCAGTGGGTGAGTAACCACATTGATGGTGTGGATATATCAGCAGCTTCCCCATTAAACATGTAGATATAGTTGTAGTGCTAGTATGGACTTCTTAAATACTCATACATTTTACAGAATGCTTTGTAGAAAGTGACAAAATTCCACTAGAAGCGATATAACTGGAAGATGCTTTGGTCTATTTGCAAACCTTGGTCTCTTCATCAAGGAGGAAGTCACAATGCTGAAGCACTTGGATGGAAGCACAAGTTGAATCACATTTTAGACAGTTGAAGTCTGGGTGCGCTGTTTCTACAAATGCTAGGGGAGGTATCAATCAATGTAACCCACGTTCTGGTCACCAGCAAGCACTATTCTCCTTGATAATAGGAAGGAAGACAAAGACAAGTACTATACAGTCACGGAGATGAAGTGAGTGTGCCAGAGTGGCTACAGGAAGAGCATGACACGGAGCACTTCCCTCCCACAGTCTGGAATGGGGCAGTTGGTGCCCTGGGACCAACTGTGCCCAGTGTGCTCCTGAAGAGGTCTGGCAGGGTATCCAGATAAACAACGTCTAGTGAAGCCTCTGAAAATATGCAAGGACAGAGAGCAAGTAGTGACCGTCAGTGAAGTCAGTGGGCAAGCACATGTTTTCCCAGACAGAGAATACAGCTTTCAGGTCTATGGTTATGGGTACAGGGATATGGCCAGAGAGCAGAGGACAACTTGAAGGCTGGCCTAAGCACCATGGGGAGCATTGTCTTCATAATGTTCCCGCATTGTCCTTGGTTCACTTGGGTGGTGGCGGAGTTCACTACACTATGATTGCAAATAGTCACTGGCTTGATGTACAGCAATTGTTCTGTAGCCACTACCCAAAGGACATGAGAGAAATGACACCAGCTGGACGTGCATCTACAGAGAGATTGAGCTAGGGGAGCAAGTTATAGAATGGGAAGTCCACAACCTCTGTGAGGAAGGCGACCACTATACTAGAGTCCAGGGAAAAACTGAAGTTCAAGCTCTGAGGCCACTAGACTGAAAAAATAGGAGAAGTCCATGTTGCAGCCCAGGTCCAGAAGCCGCAAGCAACCCTCAGCTGGGAGAAAGATTAAGGGGACACCCTTTGGAAAGTGTATCAGGGCTTCTTTAGAGGACCTCCCCCTTACAATCTCCCTTTGTGAAAGGACTTAGGTCTGGGAACTAAATAAGGGCCAGGGACTCTGTATTTATAAATCAAGTTGGACTTTTGTTCAGTTAACTTAGAACTTAGCTGCTTACGCAGAGTAAGAAAGAACTTCATAAACTAACTTGTGAGTTAGTTTCATCTTCCCATTGCTGAACAAATACAGAACCTAAACAACTTAGAGGAGCACTTGGTTTATTCTTGCTTATAATTTTTCTTTATATTTCATCAGCACAGTAAATTCACATCAACATCAACAGCCAAGAAAACTGACCACACTATATATACAGAAAGAGCTGACAGAGGGGCATGCTTTCTCACTTGCTAGCATGCCTATATGACAGAATACTGAACCAATATTCTACCTGCCCAGGAAATGGTCCTACCCACTATAGGCTGTATCTTCCCACATCATATTGATAATCTTCCCATGTCTTAATTACTATTTTTTCACAAATGTGCCCTTCACAAAGGCTCAGCTTCAATTGTCAAGTTCATACTTTTATCCACCTGGTACAGTTTCCTGTCTGTTTTTGCCTAAATATCCCACTGTCAAGTATCCAGGCCACAGGTCTATGTAGCTGCACTCTTCTGATTGCTACTGTTCACTGATTCCCATGCCAGCCTTGCTTTTGGCATGTGAATCCCACCGCCTGCTCCTGTTGGATACACTTACTTATGATGAATCAGCTTTCCTGATTCAGTGACTGCACTTCCTGCTATGCATTGCTGCCCAGCCTGTAGGGCTCTCAAGGATTCCAGACATGACTTACAGACATGGTAAAGTCATGGCTTCTAGTCTCTCTAGTGTGGTGTACAGGCCTCAGGGGACATCCATTCCCACACTTTTGTCTCACAAGTCTTTAAATCCCTTCTTCCACATTATACTGTGACAGGCCAGACTTGTCCAATTTGGCTCACTGTGAGCCACCTTTTGGTCTACAAAGCAACCAATCAACTAAACTGCTAGAGTCCTTTCTAAGTCCCTGAGAAGCTACCAAAGTGAACGCAAAATCTATTTAGTGGGGTAACAGCCATCGATCGCTCTTTTCATCATTATCCCACACCCTTAATAGTCACAATCCCCAGTCTTTTCTTGCTGGAGGAAACAGAATACCTGCTGTTGTTACATTGGGACTCATTTTAGGGAATATTTCGTTAGTTACTTTTTTCTTTGAAATTTCATATATAAATATATTGAGTATATGTATTTTTACCTCCTACTCTTGATACACTCTATACTGTCTCCCTTGTAGCCAGTCTTTCTCCTATTTTCACGCCATTCTGCATGTGTGTGGCCCACTGAGTTTCATCTGGGATATCTATATTGATAAGTGTCTGAGTACTTGTTGAGGCATAAATGGCTTATCAGTGGGTAAATCATTAAGTAAAAAAGCTTCCCTGTCTCCTGTTTATCGGGATGGTATAGTGTTTCTTGAAATCTCTCTTAATGCATAGTGAAACGGTGTAGGTCTTGTGGAAAGGAACATTGGTGCATGATAAATTCTTGGGTGCAGCAGAATCAGAAAGGAACTTCTTGTTCAGTGGAAGAAACCACCAGATCTTGACTCCAAAACTTTTCAGAATAACATGGTAATGGGAGGTGGGAGGGGGAATAAAACCTAGAAATTCTGACTGCTGGTTGCTTAACAATGAAACCTATTACTGCTTTCTTGTTTCCCCTAATGTCAACACTTTGCAACATTGTTCTGCATGAATCTGAGTTGGGAAAGTTAAGAAAATAAGAGGAAAATTAAATAACCCCAATTTTGCTTTGGAGCTCAGATAATATTCATTTTGTTTCATTGTCACAGCTGAAATCAACACTATTAAATTAAATTATGACCTTTGCAAGATTACTCATTCACATAGACACCAATGTTTTCAGGAAGAACATGGGGATTCGGGAGAACCGAGCACCTCAGATAGGGAGACTCAGTCTGGACAAGCCCTACTTCAAATGTTTCTCTGGGCATTTTGAAGCATCAGAATCCAGGAGCTAAGTTAAGTCATTGCACACAGTCTTTTCAGAAAGCGAGTTGTGTTATGTTTGAAGAACTAATTGAAGGTCCTAGACTGAGACTGAATTACCAGTATGTTTTCAAAAGGCCTAGGACTAAGATTCTTGAGAAGGAATGAATTTATGGCCTTGAGATTTATTACAGTTCCTTGGTTTTCTAACTCAAGCTGCCATTCAGAGGGTTGTTAGGCAGGTTCATTTTAGTCCAGACTGAGGATGTCCGAGGACTGAACCCTAAGCAGACACAGTCAGTCTTTGTTGTGCTGTCAGTTGCATATCCAGAACCGAGCACAGCATGCAGGGAACAGGGACACGAGGGAGTAAGTTCAAGAGACCCACATTACTGTGCTGATGAGCATCTTCTTAACACTAAAGATGAAATTGCATCAAGAACACAGGCTTGGACCCAGAGTCCACACAGCATGCCTTAGTGGTTTAATCAACATTGAACACGGAAAGTTCTTTGTAAATAAAGAAGGCATAGAATAAGTTGCTTATGTTAAAGATATTATTTATATATTGTGAAATGTCTAAACTCAGTCCCCTAGGAATAAACCATCTTCAGCACAGCTGAGAAAAGTTCAACAATAATAAACATGAATGTCTGAGCTTTTTAGACACCCAAGAAGTGAGAACCCCCCTGCTCTGACCACCGAGGCAGCAGATCCATCTGCAAAGGGTAAACAAACAAGACTTCTGGAGGCATGAGACGGAAAGACGGTCAATACATTGCACAGATGGGAGCTGCCCCGCACATTCATGGCCAGAGCGGTGTGGGAATTCAAGGGCAAAGGCCAAAGACCAGGTCAGTTTTGATTCGCAGACACATAATCCCAGACTGACCAGGTCAAAAACGAAAGTCACAAGCACTGTTTTGCTCCCAGGAACAGAATCAGAATGCAGCTCAGTGATTTAGGATAGAAACAGAGGTGATGGATCTTCTCCTGGTGTCACCCAAGATCCTCCAGTGAGCCAGGCCACACCTCAAGAGCAGGCCTGTCCCTACCTCTAACACAAGTGGCCCAGCTTACCACAATCCTATGGGGACAGAGAAAAAAGGCTTATGTTTGTGCCCCTATCCACATTCATATTGAAATTTGACCTCCATTGTGAAGTATTAAGAGGGTCTAAACAATTTGGCTATGGTTTTTGGAGGTGAGGTTTCTGGGAATGCAACTAGAGGAGAATTAATGTCACAGAGTCGTGACATCCCTGCCTTTCTATGGAACAGAACAAACATCCCTACCTTAACAAAGTTTGCTGTGCCCCACTGCCTCTGTCCTGCATCTCCTTACACCTCTACACAGAGTACTGAGTAGACCTGACTCCTGGACCTTGGCGGCCAGAACCATGAGCTGCACTGATCTTTATTTTTTAAATAAATGTGCAGTCTGTGATATTCAGTCACAGAAACAGAAAGCAAACTAAGTCAGGAGACAAGGAAAATGTCCTGTAAAATAAGTCTGGGACTTCTAGAATGTAGTTTAAAGGAGTCATTTGGTCTAAAAAGGAGCTAAGTTGAGAATAAGAATTTAGAGGGTAGACTAGGCCTTCTGAACATCTAGAGGCTGCTGCTTTCTTGCATGTGCGTTATGCTCTGTTGTCCAGAAAAACCTCCATCCCTAATTCCCCAAGCATCCCATGAGTTGTCTTGACTAGCTCTGTCTCCTGCTGGATTCCTAACGACCAGCAATAGTCACGATTGCCAAGAAATACTCAGGACTACAAATATTAAAAAACAAAACAAAACAAAAAAGGGGGTATTTGAATACAAGGAGGTAAGGCTTAAAAATACCCAGAAAACGGAAGAATCAGCCCCAATATATCAGATGTTACCTGATACTGGATAAAGGGAAAGAAAAATTATAGGCTGGAGATTTGGAGCCAAGATTCCTCTCGTCGGTATCTGCTACCCACTGACTCACAGAACATGAGCCTGCAGAGAAGACAGGGCCTGGGAGCACAAAGGTGTCCGGACAATTGTCTATAGAGGTTCAAAATGTGTGGAGACTTCTCAATGTGTGTATATTGTCAAGTTGGGTCCACGCAAACAGGAAAGAAGTCTTTTTTTTTTTTAATGTGCAACAGTCGCTAATCAAACAAACAAACAAAATGCAAAAAGTCATTTTGGGAGAATCTTTTTGTGTCTCAATGTGTTCTGCAGTATTTGAAGGTCTGACATAACAATAATGTTGGGGTGCTAAAACTGTCTCTGAGGAAAGCTGAACCAAGGGTTTGCTTCCTTAGGGTCTCACATGAGGCACATAGGATCCAGAGCCTGCAGCCTCCTGCAGATACTACCTCTGCCTCGTGGTGGCTCAGTGCTTCTGAAAAGCCAACCCAGGATGACACCAAAGCCAGGAGACAGACTACATACACCCCAGGGAGTTGTGCTTGGACTCTAGCCAAGTATGGCCACTGTCACTGTCACCAAAATAACCACATAAAGAAGCTATAACCCTCTACCCACTCACCACCCATCCGACTCTACTCAAAGAGTGGTCTTTACTGAAGCAATTTTAACACTTAGACCACTGTACCTCATATAAGATTCTAAAGTCAAACCCACCTAAAGTCTATAGATTCTAGAAAACAAATCAAGTCTTTAATTGATGTGTGCTCACCTAGAGGGTACCTCCATCTCGAACATGTCTCCCCTCTCACCCTTTCTGTCTTTAGCCCAACAAACACCTTTCCTGGATTCCCTCCAATTAACTGTCATCAGCTCTGCCCCTAGCTAAACCAGTGCCTCCAGGCAATAGGGCAGGCGGGACAGAGGGCAGCTGTCCTTCAGGATCCTCAACTTGGAAATCAGAGCATCGCAGCCACAGCTAATTAGGTGGAGTTGTGTAATTAAATCCCCAGGCTTTGATCTTTTCCTCAGATATTACCAAATGTTCTGCATCACTCAGCTTTAGACAGCACTAACACTTCTCCCCAGTGAAGAGATGCCTCCTTGGGTGACCTCCATCTACCCACAATAAATGAGCCAGCATCCTGTGACTGTGAAGCCACAACCCCACCTGCTCAGACTGGCAACCACCCCGAGGGTTCCAACTCTCGTTTCTACCGCCAGCACAACGCTTAGACCTGATAGGACAGGCTATTCTTCCTGTGCGCCCAGAGAGACGAGCCCACGTTATCCACCCTTCATAGCAATGCGGTGCGGCAGACAAACCGCTGCCAGGGGCTGGGCCGTGCAAAGTCACCCCCCCAACCTCCCTGCTTTCACATGGAAGACTCACCAGGCCCCTCCAGGCGGCTGCCTCATGTGGCACCTGTCCCTGAAAGGGTAAGACTCATCTGGAAGCGCAGCAGGGCATATTCTGCCATCCACAGAGAAACTGCGAAAAAAACTCTTGCTCAAATTGTTGTTTTTTTTTTCTTTTTGTCTATCTCTTCCACATATATATTTGAATAAAAACATGCATAATAATATCTAGCTCTCTTATGTGAAAGTATGTAACAACGGGGTTAGCAAGATAGCTCAGTGGTAAGGTTCCTGTTCACAAGCTTGGTAAATTAAAATGAATTTAACTCCCAAAGCCTAAGTAAGAGAACTGACTTCTAAAAGCTGACCTCTTGTGCACGATGGCATGCCTAATCTCTCTCCCCCTCTCAAATAAATAAATAAATAAATAAATAAATAAATAAATAAATAAATAAATAAAATCAAACATTTTAAAATATGAAATGAAATGCATACATTCTTTCATACACGTGCAGTGCTCAAACATATGGCTAAGAGAGAATGGGAAGTCTGTTAGAGGTTAAAGAGAAAGCAGTCCTGCAGTTGTTTTAATTTTTGTGGGGTTGGGATCGGACCTGGGGGCCTCATGCATGCTGACCTCTCACTGGCTGAGACACATTCCCAGCCCTGGCCCTTCGTTCTTCTTGTTAATTTAAGTAAACTATATGCTCTATATCGAGTTTTAGTTACACTGCTTTCCCATAACCTCCCCCCCTCCTAGCCCCGTTTCCAAATTGTTTTGAAAAATGCATCCAAACAAGCACTAGAAGAGGCTGCCGAGAAAACGCAGGAAACAGCTGAATGAATGGTTTGCTTGCAGCGCTCTGGATTCTGAAAAGCATGAGAGAGGGAGACTTAGAGGAAGTCACCGCACCATTTCTGATACCCGAGCACCAATAGCGTCACTTCCCACCTATGAGAAGCGCTCCCAGAACACACAGAGACACAGCCACTGCGCAGTCTTCCTTCCCTGAGGCAAGAGGTTTTAGAACCAAGGCTTCCGTGTTCCGAAAGAGCAGAGACCACCAGCTTCACTCTTCCTGCTGAAAGCAGCTGTTCCACTGTCAGCCTCTGATCATGACTCAGTGTAGTCACCTTAAGGAATAGTCAAGAGCAGGGTGAGTTTGGAAAGCACAGTTCTGGGAACCCTCAGCATGCAGTCTCTGCCTTGGCTTTGCAGTTACTGGGCAGGCCAAAGCCCGCGGTTCCCAGTGGAGCAGTCTCCAGGAAATCAACTATAAACATTCTTTCTATCAGCTCCTGAAAACGTGGCCTCTGGCACCACCGCAGGTCCATGACACAGAGCTCCCCTTACTCAGAAAGCCAATGAGCACTAAGCAGGAAGTGGCTATATGGGGTAACCGGCTGAGTGAAATCAGAGCCCACTCCAGCCCCCGCTTCTGCTGACTTCCAAAACCAAACAGGAGTCTGGATGTCTGAATGTTCCTATTACTTCATCTGTATGAAGTACTCCCGACTCTCCAACAAGCACAGTCTTTGAATACAAACAATAGAAAATAAGAGAGCCTTAGCGTTACTTTTCCATCTTTGGCTCAGATACGGTAAGGCTATTCTGGGCTGATAGTTTCAGGACTTAGAAAAACTCAGAAGAAATGGACTTGCCACAATAATCCTAGGCTACAGTTAGCAGGCTATTGCAGACATTTTAGACAAGTTTCTGCTGAATACCCAAACATGTGGGTGCTTATCTGTACCAAACCCAAATCTTTGGAATTTTACACCTCACTCCTGAAAACCTGACCACATGCCACGACTTGCAGCTCCCCGGGCAGCCCTGTCTCCCAGAGTAAGAGTCACCTTTGCATACACCTGTTCTGCCCAGGCAGGGTGTTTGCAGGCCAATGGCAAGCACACATTGCTTCCTCTTCGGGACTTTGTTCTTCTGCAGTTCATTCTCTATGCTCTGTGCAACCACCAAACTTTCAAAGCAAGCCCACTGGAATGCTTCATAGCTGTGTGATCAGAGAAGGGCTTTATAATAAATCCACTTAGAGCAACTCAGAACAGGTATCAGTCAGAAGGACAATTCAAGTGCATGTTCTGCCAGGAAACCCTGCCAGTTTTTACCTGTTGAAGCAATTGGGAAATAGACCTGTACTTGCTGAAGAATGTACTTGTACATGCACGCATGGTGTGGGAGGGTGAGCAGGTGTTTGGGAGCCACAGTTACAGTTTTAACAATGCTGTCTCCAATTTAAAAAGAATGCTTGGGTGCTCAAGCTGTCTTAAAAGAAGGGTAAAGAGTCCCATGGGGCTCAACAACCTGATGGGGTGGTTACTTTCGAGTAGAAAAAGGCACTCACTATGAGTATGAATTTCCACCACCAAACATGACCTGAGGAAGGAGGGTGTTTAACAGCTACCAGCCTTAGATTCTTCTTCCTAACTGCTGTCTAAACAGTAGGAGAGAAGCTAGCTCTGGTAACCAAGGCCCAGAGGATACCATCAGTCATGTCCGTCCTTACCTCCCTTGGGGGCTGGGATTTGCCCAGAGGCAGCATTTTCTCCTACGTCTATGTGAAAGGACCCCACTAGAGGAACAAAGAGACAATAAAGTAATTCATTGAGTAATCCTGCTGAGAAATGAATCTTGTTTGAAGCCAAATCTAATTGCACAGACACTAAATTAGGACCTAGGTGATAATAGATAAGGAATGCTTTCATTATTCCACAATGTGTGAGCAAGGCTGTTCAAGAGCAGGCAAAGCTCTCTGATAATGCTCATGTAAATAGCCAGTTGCATCAGCGTGCTCCATACCTAATTTAACATCAGAATGAAACAGGCAAGACATGTTTTCACAACAACAGAAAAATAATTTGAGGTTTCTTTATCCATTCCTCTGGCTGCTTCTGCCTTGTCCTGGGTTATAAGTTGGGTCATGTGGACAAGAGAGGGGCTGGCTTGGTCTCCCCTGCATGTAAGAGCTTCCAGGATAAATCTGAAACCCAGGTGTCAGCAGACTCATGAGGCTTAACATTCCACGAAAGCCAGAGTTCAGGTGAACCCCATACTTTCTCTCAGCTGCCTTCCTGATGGTTTCTGGCAGCAAAACCACCATACTGAGGGAATGATGGCCTTTCTATTCTTGGTGACTGAATTGTGGTCAAACCTACTGTGGTCAATATTGTGGTTTCTTCACAGTGGTGAGGTAGTTTATTCACGAAGGGACCCTGTTAAATGATTCTAACTTACTGCTGTCCGTTTTCCTTCTCTACAAAGACTTTTCTACAGTATACCTTTCTACAGCATACTTCTAATTAGCTGACCGCTTAGGAATAGACTTCAGTGAACTTTTGTCCTCTAACATGGACTTTCTGGAACCCAAGGTCTATTTCTACTACAGAAGAAGTGCAGAGCAGTGCTGGAACATAATCAACCACAAAAGCAATATATTTAACTTGGTCTGTGACACTTAAAGTCACCGGAAGAAATAAGTAGTGGGAAGAAGGACCTAGAAATTTGAACAGATGAAATCCTTCAAGTTCCCATGCATTGGTGTGTGTGAATGGAATTCCAGAATTAGGAAATATTCAACCTAGTTAACCAACTTCCACTGGTCTCCTTTGAAACTTGACTGCACTATTGACCGTCAATGAAATGGTGAGCTAAGATCTCATTAATTTTTCGACTCCCAGCAGTTTCCTTGTCCATGATAAACAGCCTGTGCACGCAAAGAAACCTCCAAATCTAAATACAGGGCTTGGGTTTACCAGTGGGCAGGTACATTGTTTCCTGTAGCCAGAGCCAAATTGTATCCATGGGTGAAAAACCTAACCTGGATCTTAACTGGTCATGGCACTGATGAAAGAATGTGTGTGGGGGGATGTGGGGTGTGCACGTGGGGTGTGAAGATTCCAAGTGTTTGTTACTTTCTTACACAGTTCTCTCAACCTAATTTAGTCTTTCACAAGTGATACCACCACTCAGCATCCATCACACTGGACTGGGCAATCTCCAGGTTGGAGTGCCTGGTACACCAGCTTTTGTCAATGTTCTTATGTTCTACTGTTCCGCACTGTGGCCAATACGCAGAAACTTCCTTTCCAAGCCAAAACAATTACAGTCTTTTGAAAATCATTAGAATTTCTGGTTTGCATACAATGCCCACCAGGATGGAGTGAAGGGCATTGCAGGAGCAGCAAAAACTGCAAAAGAAAATCAACAAACCACAATCCAGAACTTCAGAGACTCTATATCAACCACCTAGAACTAGGCCAGCTTAGTCTCTCCCCATCTTGAAGCTCAGGGAAATTTGCGGAAGAGGGGGCGGTAAGAGTGTAAGAGCAAAAGGATGGGAGGAGCAATGATATGTAAGATACTCTATATTAGTTAGGGCTGAAGCAATCATAATTGGACTTTGCATGCCCTGCGCATTGTCCAACACACTGTTGACCTCACAAAGTCTAGCATCTGCTAAAGGCACCAAGATCCTTGGAGGCAAAGGATTGGCAGCCACAGCAGTGTTCCTATACCTAAGGGGAACACGGGAAAGGGTTCAGGGAAAGGCCACTGGGTCCTTGTACGTCATCGGAGAGGAGGGCCCAGAGGAAAATCAGACATGCACAAGAAAGGACTCTCTGGGAATTGGGGTGGGAGGCACTGGGGGATGGGGAGGGAGAGGGGTGGGAGGGGGAGCAGGGAGTATGGGGGGGAGGAGGAGGGAGGGAGGGAACTGGTGTACCTAATAAGTTTGTATGAGCTGAAATAAAAAAAAAAGAATTTCTGGTTTGCTTTCAGGTGAGCACACTAAACAACCCTAATGGACTAGAAACTGTCAGTTTCCAAGACAGGTTCCCTCTGGAGAGCCTCTTAACAATGGTTTTTCAAAGTTCGTTGGCCTTCAACGGCTTTAAAGTCTTCCATCTTTAAGGTAGGTGGGCTCAGGATAGATTATCTACATGTCTACAATCAAAAATGCTTCCTGAAAATGCCACTGAGTCCTTACACCTCATCAGAGAGGAGGACCCAGAGGAAAGTTTGACATACACATTAAAGGATGCTCCAGGGGTGGGGAAGGAGGCACTGGGAGATAGAGAGGGAAGGGGGAAAGGAGAAAAGGGGGTCCAGGAAGAGGTGGAGGGAGGGAAGGGACCGGGTACCTACCTATTAAGTTTGTATGAGCAGAAATAAAAAATAAAAAAAAATGCTTCCTGAGCACATGATCTTCCCCGGGTCCAACTGGATTTCACTGCAGACCCTACAGTACCTGGCTCCAGTGCAGCATCACCTCCTTTTTGCCTGCAATGTCATCAGCATTTTCTTTAGATGTGGAGACAGTGTGGTCACTGACAGGAAGAGGCGAATCCGGCAGGTCACCCTTAGAAGTCCAAGCATTGATCCAGTCTGAGTAACCCAGGAGACAGAGCACATAAGATGTCAACAGCTCTTAACCTTCATGGATCTCCACAGGATAGAACACAGATAGTAAATAAGACACTTTCTGGTAACTTGGTGTTTGGGCCCCTGGCTCCTTTGAAGTGAGTCCCACTGCCCTTGCACATATCCCGGGAGCTTTTATCCTTGCCTTCCAAGGGCCATTGGAGGAAATGGCCCCATTCTAGAAACAGCAAGGGGTTGCTGCAATCTCAGTGGAGCGGAGAGTCATGAGACAACACCCCCCCCCACTAGAACCAGCCAGCCTTGGTTCTTTTCCACTTGCAAATATACTTTTCCAACTATCCCTTTCCAATAAGTTTTTCCCTGTTTAAGTAAGCCAGTGGTCATCTTTCACATTTGCGAGCAAGAAGTCTAAATAAAGCACATGTATTCTCTCAATCCTCACAGCAACAGATACGAGCTGGTAGTTCTCATTATGCCCATTTTCCAGACAAGAACGAAAGGCAGAACTCCTCCTCACACAGCCCGTATGTGTGGCTTCAAATAATTCAGAGAGATTCAATAACTTGTCCAAGCAGTTCAAAGTACAGTAATGGTCCTACTACCCCAAGCCTCTGTTCTTGTTTAATGAAGACATATGGAAGACATGAAGCCCAGAGCAGAGGAGCCAAACGATTACCGCTGTCAGCTGAAACACTTCTAGGACCTCAAATACTTCATAAATAGCTCACTTGGGTTTCTAGACAGGAAAACTGCTGCTGTTTCTTCGGTCTGGGTTCTTATACTACAGTGAGATGAAATCCTGCAGAGCATCACCGAACCCTGACCTTTGGGGAGCAGGAATCTTTGTTCCCCACTCACCATGCACCTGTGGCTGAGCAAGGGAGATTATTTCTTCTTCTGTTGTTTTCAGACCTCTTACCCTCCCACGCGCAACATAAGGATTCAGTATTTCCCCTTCACAAACAAGTGGCATGCTGAGTCTCACTCAAGGCAAGGCTCACCAAGGGAGGAATGCTGGGCATGCTTACTTTCCCTGTGGTTCTGAATCTCCTGACCTTGTCCATTCAAGTTTCAGTGAAGGTGATGCATTGATAACAGCTTTGGCCTCTCCAGGGCACTGGCTCATGGAGGACAAGAGAGCAATTAACTGCTGGGCTCCAGGGCCCCAGGGAATGAGCTAGGAATGGGGTGGACCCCTGGGACTGAGGTGGAGAGCAGGCATTGACAAGCCCCGCAGGCAGCTCTTGATGACCATATTAAGACTTTCAATAGCTTCCTTCTTCAGGCAAAATGAAAGAGGAGTCACACTGATTGTTTTCCTCCTTTATTTCTGAAATGGCTCATTCTACTTTTCTGTCAGTTACCAGTGCCAGAGAAAAGCTGCTGAATGTGTCAAATGCTTTTTAAAGCAACGGAGAAGAAAGAAGATTAGTGTGACAAGAACTTTCACTTTTGACTTACATTTTCTTTAGAGACTGAGCTAGACCAGTTTCATAATGAATCCATTCTTCTGATTCTAGAGTCCACTTACTCATGGGTGTTCAGCTATTTAACAGAATCCAAAGATTAAAAGAATATCATTTTAAGTACCTAAGATAGGTCATTCTCTGTGTTTACTTTTTGTCCAGTGTTTTCTACATCATGTATGTGTTGTGTTACATCTAGTAGACCAACAAGCATTTTCTAAATGTCAAAATAATTAGAATACACACACACAGAGTTTTTTATTTCTTTATGTGTTTTGGTCACCTATCAGACAACTTACATTAGGTCCTTTATACTAAACATTTTAGAATTTGTCTCCTCAACTGAAACTTTGAAGTGAAAATGATAAAAACAAAAAAAAACCTTGTGTGCTCATCAGACCTTACCAAGGAAGACCTCAAGATAGTTCAAAAGCACAAGCTCCCTGACAACTGTCCCTTTAGGACAGTTTCAGAGAGTGACCCACCACCCAAAAGACACCTCAACAGGCTGATCAAAGGTAATGGTAAAACCCAAGGTAATGGAAAGGTACACCCCCCTCCAGAGGGAAGACTCAGGATGAGTTGGTCCTACTAAGCAGCCCTATAGTCACAAATGTACCTATTGGAAGTTTCTGGGGAAAATGACTATAAACTATTTGGGCCTTTTTGAAATAGTTTGCACAAACTGTAATCATGCAAAAGATTAACTCTGCCATAATGCTTAATCCCTTTAGTTTTAAGTTCATGCCTAAAAGGCTTCTTTTTAAAAATAACTCAACTGAGGTAAGTCATAAAACTGTGACTGGATGGGGCTGGGCCTGGGGAATCTCCCTGGAGACCAGATACTGGATGAGAGAAACAATTTTTCACCCAAACCTGCTACCTGGCTCCTTGCCTTCCCCTCCATACTCAGGCATCAAACCTGGAGGAAATTAGAGGGTTTTTCTGTACAATAGATAGACACGTGTAACTATGGACAACTGCTAACTACTTCTGGGTTTATACAGGAATGATCTAGATTTAGGAGCTGATTGTAGACAAGTCTGATAAGCAAGGTTAGTGTCATTTTATATCCATGTTGTAAGCATCTCACAATCTCATGGCTTATTATTGTAAGAGAAAAATTAAATAAATCAGAATGTTAAAAGTACTGGACCAGAGAGATCTTTTAGCTTATGTGTCTCACATGTCAAAGCTTGTTTGAAGGCGTTTAAATGCAATGGAACTATCAGTTTGGTCTCCAGTGAAACTATCTGGCTAAGGAGAGCAGCATTTTGCATCCACAGCGTCCTCACCATGCTCCCTGCCCTCCTGCAGAACTTAAATGAAATCCATCTTTGCTCTGAGAGGCAGGCAAGGAGAGAGTCTAGTTTAAACATGAAGAAAATGGAAGCAGCCGGGTAAAAAGTTGGCAGAGCAGATGAGGGGGATGGGGGTGTCTCCTCCCCTCCTGGGCGCTCCCTGGGGGGCTAAGGCAGGTCCTGCCCAGCCGGGCACTGGGCCTCCGCATGGACGCTATGCCAGAGGTCCCATCAGCTAACCGCAGGACCTAAGCTGGGGGGGGTGTCACCATGGGGACAGAAAGGAAGAGCAGCCTTGAAGACCCCCTGGGGGACTGTAGGGCCATTGCGAGCACAGAGCGCAGATGTCAAGAGTAGTAAGGGTTCTGACCAGAGGTCCGAGAATGTGGGCCGGAGACCCATAACTTCTCCAGGTGGAGGCTGCTGTTCGCAGAGGGGCTGGCGAAGTCCTGCTGCACCGCGGCGGCTCCGCCCAGCGGTCACGCTGCAGCCGCTGCAGACCCGGTGCCACTCAGTCGAGTGCCCTGCGCTCCTACAGACATGCATCCAACCCAGCTAGCCGCAGATACGTTACCCCAGGGCTGAGCCGTTCCCCCCACCCCCGTCGCCCCTCTTTCCGCCCCCCCTCCGCATCGCCAGGGGTAAGCGACACGCAAGGGCTCCTGCGGATAGCCCAGGGAACACAGGGTCCCTTACTTAAGTTTTGCAGGTTGTATCTTAGACACAAAGAAAAACGGATTCAGAAAAAAAAAAAAAAAAAAAACCTGGGTAATTTTATTGGACGTCAAGAGGAAAAAGAACAGGTCAGACAAGTTGGGGATCTTGGCAGATGCAGTGGAGATGAAAGAGGGTAAAAAGAGGTTGTATTTTCTCAGAGTGAGAGGTCAAGAAAGTGGACAGCAGTGGAAGAGAGGAAGGAGGAAGGGACAGAGAAAAAGATCACCCCTCCCAAAGCCAGAAGAGGATCACTAGAATTTGAATTAGCTGCACAGAGAGAGGGCTCTGGAGTGTGAGAGAATGTGTCTCACTCAGGAGGAAGATCCTTGGTCCTCCTTAGGATCATGCAGCAGGGATGTGAGTCTTCACCTTCGGCTTCAGGTTGCCCTCTCGAGGTTGTACAAGCCTCAAGGGTTGTCTCCTAATAGCAGATCTTCACTTTCACTCGGGTATGGGAAACTCCTTCTGCTGCCTGCACCCAAGAGTCTTACCAGAAGCTGACCCAGTCATCTTTGTAAAGGGGGCTGTTGACCATTAAGCAAGCTAATCTGTGTTAGAGGACCTCACCATGTTGCTTCTCATGTGCTCAATGGGACTTTCCAGAAATGGGAGGGTCTTGCTGAGCTTCTAACAGATCTTACCAGCCACAGATCCCGCTGTTTTACTAAAGGACACTAGGAAGCTGGCATAGATAGACATTGGGGAGCAGGAGTGGGGGGAAGGGGTGAGGGTGGGGGGTGGAAAGGGGAGGACAGGTTGCTGCTGGGAAAGCAGCTGATTGCAAAGGGGCCTGTACATTCCCTTCTCCCTGTCTGACATGCCTTATCTCCTCTTCCTCCTCTGGCTGTGGAGGGGTTCTGCCCTCACATTAAACACTGCCCAGTTCCAAGCAGCTGACTGCCCACAGTTACACAGACCTGTTACACTACTACACATATACACAGTTACGCACACTTATTACACCACTACACACAGAGAGAGAGCTAGTGACATAGACAGGAAGCAACTTCTCCTTGGGGACACAAGAGAAGTTTGGCCATGTTGCTGGAACTGTATGAGCTAGGAAGGAACTGTCCTGGGAGAACCTCTATGAAGCTCCAATCAGAAATGGAAGCAGTTCCTGGAAAGGGGGCTGACATGCACCGAAACTCCACATTACTGCGTTCAGGGGCAGCTCCATACCTCAACAACCTGGAAGCAAGTTTCTTCCAGAACTTCATCGTGGGGATACAAAGGTCAGAAGCAGAGGAGACATCAGCGGACGCAATTTGGTGGGTATCTAGATGCAGGGTTGAGTTCCAGTCAGTGCCAAGACCCAGGTCAGCTAGAAAAGATATTCTGCAAAACTTTGGGGCTACACAACAGGATTTCTGATGTCATAAGAGAAGCTTTGGTGCTCAGAAGCCTGGTGAAGGACAGAGCAGACGCCCTGAGACCCAGCCTTACAGTGGAAACAGGAGGCCCATGAGCACAGAACAATTAATTGGCTGCTTATTTTAGTGTTTCAATAAGCATTCATTCTTATAATTTCTTGAGATGCATCAATACTTTGGGACTGTCTAAAATGGATCCTAAATTATATCATCAATAGATGATAGATCTAAAATGGTGCTGGTGCCTTTCACTTGCCATCTAGCCACAGAGTCTTCATAACTATTAACATCCACTGGGAAGTAATAGGAAGGATGGTCTCTGCCCTCCCTTAAGGGCTAGATTCCCCTAACCCTTTCTGCCCTGTACAGTGCAGAAGGAAGGGGCGCTTAGTCAACCTGTTTTATTTTTTAAAAAAAGCCTTTGAACATAAGTTCAATCATTCCTGTGCACTCATGGCAACTCCCAGGGTAAAAATCACTTTTCTACAGCAGAATCCCTACCATCCTGGAGAACAGCTCTAGAAGGAGAACTGAATTGTTACAGCAGATCTGTTTTGCTGACAGGGGAAAAAAATTATGTGGCTTAGTGTCTTCATCTGTCACAAATAAAAAGTGTTATCTTTATTAATGAATGGTCTAGAAAATTCTTCATGTTTTTAAGAAAAGGGGCAATTCTAAGCTATAAAGTTCTCAAAAAAGCCCAGTTAACTTTTTCGTGGGTTGATTTGTGTACTTATCCATGTGAGATTTAAAAGGAAAAGTAAAATACCACAAGAAGAAATATTGCAGAGCATTCCAATTGGCTCTTTGTAGAATGGCAAAACTATACAAGCATCACCAAACTGCATTTGCTAACAGTTCTTCCTAGCTGTAACCATAATCCATTGTATCTTGGAAATGTAAAGCAAACAGAGGTGTGAATTTCTTTTTATGCCCATCTCTCCCAAGCATCATTCAACTGTGATCTGAAATTCAGAATTGAAAATTGTCCACTCACCAGAAGATCTTCATCACAAATGACTTTTCTGAGATTGAAGCCCATTTTGTTTCATAACAATAATCTCACCACAGGAGTCGTTGTATGCACTTACATTGTAATCTTCAAAATATCTTATGTATTAATTTATTGTTAGGATCTTGCTATTAACTGTTGTCGCTGCCACTTAGCAGGCTTGGAAACAGAGATCAGATATGTCAACGATCTTGTCCAGTTGAATACACACTGTTCTGTCCTTGGTCGCTTCTCAGTGTGCCTTGCTCTTATGGGATCTATTTTACAAGCAGCTTTGCACTCCATTTTGAAGATGTAGAGTAACTCTGAACTCACTGTTCTTTCAACACTGTCGCAAGACACAGACTGATAAATGCCTGGGAGTAGAAGGGTGCCACTCTGTAAATTCACATATGGGTGAATTGCTACCGCACTAAGACATTAAAAATTATATCAGGAAAAATCAGGCCCAAGAACTTACTGGACATACCAGACCATGGATAGGGTATAACTCCCTCATCTAGGCCTCATAAAGAAGAGGACTCCGAACATTTCAATGGATTTGACTGTCAGCTAACCACTCAGTGTGAGCAGAGATTGGCTGACAGAAAATCTGGGCTGTACCCTACACACACACACACACACACACACACACACACACACACACACACTCCCCATGCCCACACTGATGTGGCCAATTTGAATTACTGTCTGTCTAACCTCTTGCTTCCCCCATAGGAACCTACAGTTCATCCATCCGCCTATTTGTTCATTGGGCCTCTGCCCTGCACTTTGCTTCAACCTCCCTTCTGCATTCTGTTCTGACCCTACAGTTGACTCTCTGGCTTCTCCAGCTTTTATCTCATTCCTAAAATGATTACTATGCATTTCTGAAAGTTTTCCAGCTTTGACTTCTCAGTCACTCTTGAAATTCCTTGCTTTTCTAACCCTTTGTGGCCATTCTGTGTTGTACATATATCTACTGTGTGATATGTACTATGTGATCTGAAAGTTTATGTTCGTAATTAAGATTGGAATCAAAGAACTTGTGTTCCTATCAGCCAGAACTATTCAGAAAAGTGAGTAGTAATTTGCTGCCAATGAAACGGTTGCACTTCATGAACTTATGGTGGAAATTTAAAAGCATTCTAGTCTATCTCTTATATAGTACACTTATGAGATAAAGTAAACCTTAACTGTGAACTCTCTCCATCACCTGGAGCTAGTGAACAAAATATTACAGATTGGCTTAAACAATGTTTTGTGTCTTTTGTCATGGGCTGGACTGGTTATGATGCTGATCACAGCATCACGGATGCATGAAAAGGATTTTTTCCTAGATCGCAGGTAGCCATTGTAGCAGTAGTAGTTACTCTTCTTTGTTACTATGAGACAGTACTCAAGCACAGTTTAAGGGAAATTTATTTGGCTTACTATTCCAGAAGGGAGATACAATCCTTCATGAAGGAAAAGACATGGCTGGCTGGCAGAAAACGGAGGCCACTTAAGTCATATCCATCAAGAAGGCTGAGAGTTGCAAAAAACTGTTCATTGCAAACTCTAAGAACAGACTTCTCCCCCCACAGGCAGGATGGGGCTAAACCTCCTGTGACTGCCTTCCTCCAGCAAGGATCCACCTCCTAAAGGTATCATGACTTTTCCAAACATCTAACACATGAGCCTGTAGAAGACAACCCACAGTTTTTAAAACACACATTTGAAATCATGACAACCATATTTTGGTCCCCACGGAGTACAGCCCAGACAGGAAGCAAGTTCTCTCCTCTCCATCTCACCCGATGAGGACCCTGCTGCTGTCATGAGGTTGTACCCTCACTCACATCTCATCTCCAATTATTATCACACTGGTGTGTGGATTCGCAGGCTTCAATGCAGAACACTCGCTTCCAAGAGGGTTTGATTCTGTGCATGCCCTTGTATTGCTGTGTCCTGTGAGACTATGTGCTCTGATAAAGGATGCAGGACATACTCTATGAGACGTGGGATTTCTTTTTGTAATAAGAACAATATGTAGTGACATCATAAAGAAATGGAAAATAAATATCATCACCTACTACACAGCTATAATTTCCCAGGGACAAAAATGTTCCAGATATATATTTGTTTGAAACTCAAGCAGAAAGGAGGATGGGAGAACTAATTTACCAAGTAATTACGAGGCTATACTTATACTACAACCACATTAATTTGACCTCTGTGAATACTGGGTGAATCAGCCTCAGACTAAATGGACTTACACTCAGGCCATGGCCCCTGGATGACTAGGTTTATAGCTTTGGTCAATTTACTCTGAGGTCTTTAAGATCTAGTTTCTTCAGCTGTAGAATAGAGAGATTAAAAAGCAGTTGTTCCTTGGGATTTTTAATGGGGTTTTAATGATATGAAGCATCCATCAGTGCTTGGTGGAGGACCAGGAGCTCCATAAATGTCAGGATTTTTTCACAAGCCCAGAGCTATGAAAAAATAAAATAGCATCAAACTACATTGAAATGAGATAAGGACCCAAGTCCAAAAGTATGTCCCATTTACTTGAGGAGAAGGTTTATTTGTGATTATTTTTCAAATTACCTTTTTGGGAATTGATCAGTTCACACATCCAGTCATTGCAGGAAACAGAAAGGAAACCACACTAAAAATAAAAAGGGTTTCAGCCAATGTTAACTTGAATAGGTATTATGTTATTTCACTTGGGTCTTTTCCTTCAACATGAGCACTAATGAAAATAACCAAATGTATTTTAGATCCATTCTGCCCAGTGACCTGGCTTCATGAAAGCTTCATGGTGTGTGGCTATGGTACTGTATGGGAAGGTGAGGCATTTGGCTGGAGGATGCACCCTGAGTCTCTTTGGCTTCTGGGGAGGCAGAAAGGTAAAATAAGCAGTCCTTGAAGAATTGTTTTCATTTTCTTTTTCCTGTTGAATTAAGTCAAGAAAGGGAAGGCCCCCAGATTACTCAGGGTTTCAAGATTCTATATGATCCTTATTGTAAATTCAGGTGTGGATGCATGCTCTCTTCTGTGGTAAGATCATCTCCTGAAGAAGAGCCTAGTGAAGTGGCCAGGGCAGCAGAGGCCTGACTGCTCATGAGTGCTTCCACCTGGCCAGCAGCACAGCAGCAATAGGCTGCAAGGCCTTGACAGCGAGCCAGCCTGATAGTGGATCACTCGTAGACCTAAGTGATAGCTACATGGACAGAATAAGCTGGGCACTCACAGTGACCTGTTTAGGAATGATGAAGGAAACTGGTAAAGAGACCAGAGCACCCTGACAACATGATTTTCCACATATTTAATTTACTCAAATGCAACTTCTGTCATCTTTGCTGGCCCGTATAAACCTCCATCTCACCTGTAACAGACTGGTATTCATGACAAAGACAACACAAATACTCATCTACTCAAGGAAGAATTTCAGATGATTCTGTCCATTCTGGCACGAGATCCCAGAAAATGGAGGAAGACAGTGAATGAACAAGTGATCTTTGCCTGGCTGTCAGCCAAATGCTCCACACTTTGTGTGTGCATAATCCATGAGGCCATAAATTCCTTAGTATATGGACCATGACTTCCAATTTTTTTTTCACATTTATTCCCTGCCCTAATGCAATAGCTAGTGTGAAGCTGACAATAAGGCCTGCCACGTGCTCTACATTCAGACCTTTCTTCTAAATCAGGACTGGAGAGGGAGAGGGAAAGAAAAAAGAGAAAGAGAGAGAGAAAGAATTTCTAAAAGGCAGAATAATGCTTCTATTTCCAATTGTGTTAATAAATAAATGTCTTACCTCTATGAAAGATATATCTCTCTTCACGTAATTCTTGAATTCTTCAAATTCTTTGAATTTGTAATATTGCAGTACATGATATCAAACAAACTTTACTTGTTTAGTTAATTTTTTCTGGGTTCATGTATACTTGTTTTTTAAAAGCAGATTCTGACTGTGCGAACAGATTGCCTGCCTTGATAGGACATGGGAACACATCGGGGCACCTGTAGTAAGTGAGGTTGGTGCCCCTTCTCTAGTGTCTCCCCTTCAAATCTCTGAAGCCTTTCCCACAAAAATGTGAGAAGCATGCTCTGTTCATGTAGCCGCCATAAAGGACCTGCTGGTTTGTTTATTTCTTTATTGTGTATCATAGTAGCTTCTATATAATTAGCTGTTAATTGCATTGTAAAGAGAAATTATGTGAACAAAATACTTATGTCTATACTTGTGTAGGCATACACACATGTACACAGAACATATATAAAATAACAGCCAAGAAATGTGCAAGAAACCAAAATTCAAGAATTATGTGAAGAGAAATATATCTTTCATAGAGGTAGGACATTTATTTATTAACACAATTGGAAATAGAAGCATTATTCTGCCTTTTAGAAATTCTTTCTCTCTCTCTCTTTCTCTTTTTTCTTTCCCTCTCCCTCTCTAGTTTCACTTCACACTTCTTACCTCTTTTGTGGGAGTCAAGTGACTCCATGTAGTCCATGGAATATGGTTACATGTAACACTGTTGCTGGACCTGACACACAATCTACCTGGGTCTTCCATTCTCTCTCTGCTGCTTGTTGGACACTGGTCACTGGCTAAGGATATGAACTACTTCTCAATTAAGGACTGTTTAATTCCAAGATCCAAGTGGACTGTCTAAAAATATTTTGGGTGTCACAATAGAGTGGGGTGCTACCCACAACTAGCCGCTAAAGGCCCTATACACTGCTAATCATCTTCTAGTATGGAGGACGGCTCCACAACTGCCTGAACTAATAATATTCACAGGACTGAGAGAGAAACTGTGGCCCAGTGATGACTTGCCTTCTGGCTGAATAGAGTCTGAATCTCTGGGGGACAATGTGGAACCAGCCCACATTTTCACCATCACCAGGTTCTTCTTGTATTAAACCCCCAAGTCTTTAGAATTGCTTTTAAGGGTTGCCAGCAGTGCAGAGGAAAACTCAGAAGTGTTCCCTAGAGTTGGGGGGGGTATAAATGAAGTGCTGCTTTGTTTTGCTTCATTTGTTGTGCAACTGAGTCTTGGTGTTATTCCTGAGGGAAGGGAGTCCTTTGGACAAGTCTCTTGCAGTAAAAGTCAAAGACTTTGCAGCACTTTAAAGGAGATCAGCAGGGAAGATGGTGACTCTAGCGCTTCCTACACACAATGCTGACTTCTTATACCATTGTACAAATGGCTAATATGTGTTCCAGTGGGGGCTACTTAGTGAGCAGCTCACAAGAAAACAGTCATGTGTTATTAAAGTGTGAAACATGGGCTGGGAAAGTGTCCTTGGGCCACTGTGTTAGGACCTGAACATTATAAGACATAGAGACACAAAACGCACAGTGAATGTGTAGGAGACTGTGCACACCTGAGCTGTAACAGTGTGTCTGTACACATATGGCATAGCATAGTAATTTTAGAACCACATTGGGCTTAAACAGAAATTGAAATCAAGCCAAGTGAACAGAAAGTGGTATAATACAGAGATTTGGTAAGTGCTGTGTACTAAAGGCTGCTGCCAGCGTAACTGACACACAATCTTTCCCAGTGACTTTCTTTCACTCATAGGAATTCACGCTGAAGTCAAGATTGAAAAGTATAGTAAATAAACGCAAATTGATAACATAGTCAGTTGTCATTATTAGGTGTTATCTACTATATATCTACTGTACATAATTACACATGCTCTTTGTTGCACAATGACACTGCAAGAGGCTTGTCTTCACCTGCACTGCTATAAACACGTAACTGCACTGCAACATTGCAATAGGTGCGATGTCACTTTTCCCCCCTGACTGACATCTTGTTAGTTGCATGTGGCTGTGTTTCCACAGGGAAGGCAGACTTAGGGAATGACAACCTAAGACTCACACATTGGTTCATAATGCTTGGTGATAAATCAAAGTCCTGAAAGGGGGGGGGGGAGAAAAGAACAAGCAATGCTGAGATGCACTGCTGGCCAAGTAATTAACCAGGGAGCTGGTCAGTATGGCAGGACTCCAGAATCAGGCAAGGGCAGTTGGGATAGATAACTAAAGTCATAAATTACATGGGAGAACTCTTCAGTGGATGCTAAACCAGCCCAGATGAAAACATGAACAGCTAAACCTCTACTAATACTTCCAGAATAAGAAAGACCAGTACTATTGAACTCTCTCACTATCTTAAGTTGGGTAGTGATGTATAATCTCCAAACTCTGGTGACAGAGGCAGAAGAATCATGAGTTGGAAACCTTCCTGCCCTCCATAACAAGACCTTATCTCAAAAAATACCAAAAGAAAACCCAGTAGTTATCTTAATGCCATTTCTTATGCTTAATGAAAGAAATCTATATCAGCAATCTATATCACCTTGACATCTTCCTGAAAGTTGTGTGCTTCTCTCACTTGTTTACACTTTTCTAGTAACTTCCCTAGCAGGTCCATACTCCTGCTTGCCTGCACATTTCCAATCCCTCACACCCAACCCTCAGAGTCTCCATTCAGGACCAACAAAGTCCTGCTCAAGTCTGGCAACTGCTTCTGACCATGCCCTCAAAGCTTCCCAAATAAAAGCATCTAGATGAATGTTGAGAGACAGAGAATAGCATAGAATGGGGAAATGGACCAATAAGAACTCTAACTAAGGAAAGCAGTCAGTGCTATCAAAGAGCAGCTGTCATCAACCACAGCTGCGGTGAGCATGCGGCCCACAGAAACATCTCTTTTTGCTGCCTGGGTGGGCTCTTGAGAGAGAGGACAGTTTGGCCAAACCACGAGGAAAGATGCATGTGGATAGGTGGATTGCTGGGAAGAAAAACTGCACTTCCAGGCTTCATGAAGAAAGTCCTTACAGAGCTCTTTCTGTAGAACTCTGCAGAGGCAAGTGGACTTCGTAGATACTTTATGTTTCTATTCTCTTTAAAGGTTTTGATAGTGCTTATAGTGCTTATTCATCAACTCAGAGACATTCAACTTGTGAACAGGGAAAGTTGTTCCTTCCTTGGGGCGTGGTTTGGCTTGACAAGGCATCCTGCCCATGAGCACCAATGAGGTCAGATAGGAAAGTCAGCCCCACAGAAGATCTCACACCCCGACTGCCAGGTCAGGAGTGTCACAGAAGTGCCAGACAAGGGGAGAAGCTGCTGGATTCTATGACAATCGCTTCATTCTCATTTTATCCCGAATAGGATGCCTTTGGAAATTGCAAAACACTCTCCGTAGCTTTACTAAGTAAAAAGTCAACCCACATCTGATTCCCATGAGTCAAAAATGGGCCCCACTGTCACATTAAAATTCTGCGTGATCAACAACCATCCTTAAAAGTGATCACATTGAAGCTTTGGCAGAGCCTGCACTGAAATTAAATTCTATGAACCAATCACCCACTCTAACTAAAGTGGCAGGACTTCGTGGGAAACACATGATCCATAGCTTTGTATGAAGTGTATTCAATAAACAAGTTTCACAATCTGTGGGAGCCAAGCAAGAGTGCTGGTGTGGGAACAATACCCTGTGGCACAAGACCTCTGGGACATGAACTGGGAGCTGAGGGAGGGTGTGAGGGCTCAAGGGATGGGCCTGCCAGTAGCCAGGTGACAAAGCTGTCCAGCAGGTTTGAGTTCCCAGCGGGTACCCAGCCCATGGAACACCAATGGGAAAGTTTCTCACGCTACTGATAGGATGGGAACCCCATACTGCCCTCCTTGCTTCAGCCTGTTCTTTAAGCACTCAGCAGAACTTGGCTTCTCGAACCACACAGTAGAGCAAGACACTGTTTCTAAAAACTAAAACACACACACACACACACACACACACACACACACACACACAGAAGGAAACACATAGACATTTGAAAACTCTGAGTGATTAATCTATTTATTTTTTAAACACAATTTTATTCTTTATTTAAAAGTAGGCACAAAGGAGTTACAAACATAAGTATTCTTAACAGTTTTTAAAATAACCCTATAATCTCTCTCAGAATCTTCCTGCCATCGTGCCTGCACCTCGCTGCTCCATCCTCCGGGCCACCTTCCATCTTACCAGCCCGCGACCAGCCCAGAAAAAAAAAAAAAAAAAGCTTAACATCTTTTCTAAAAGCGAGCAAAGAATTATAATTAACCTTCACCATGAGGGAAATCGTGCACATCCAGGCCGGTCAGTGTGGCAACCAGATCGGTGCCAAGTTCTGGGAGGTTATCAGCGATGAGCATGGCATTGACCCCACCGGTACCTACCATGGTGACAGCGACCTGCAGCTGGACCGCATCTCCGTGTACTACAATGAAGCCACAGGTGGCAAGTAAGTTCCTCGAGCTATCTTGGTGGATCTGGAACCTGGAACCATGGACTCTGTTCGCTCAGGTCCTTTTGGCCAGATCTTCAGACCAGACAACTTTGTTTTTGGTCAGTCAGGGGCTGGTAACAACTGGGCCAAAGGTCACTACACGGAAGGGGCTGAACTGGTCGATTCTGTCCTGGATGTGGTGAGGAAGGAGGCGGAGAGCTGTGACTGCTTGCAGGGCTTCCAGCTGACCCACTCGCTGGGTGGGGGCACAGGCTCCGGAATGGGCACCCTGCTCATCAGCAAGATCCGAGAAGAATATCCTGACCGCATCATGAACACCTTCAGCGTGGTGCCCTCACCCAAAGTGTCTGACACCGTGGTGGAGCCTTACAACGCCACCCTGTCTGTTCATCAGTTGGTGGAGAACACAGATGAGACCTACTGCATTGACAACGAGGCCCTTTACGACATCTGCTTCCGTACCCTCAAGCTGACCACACCCACCTACGGGGATCTGAACCACCTGGTCTCGGCCACCATGAGCGGTGTCACCACCTGCCTCCGTTTCCCTGGCCAGCTTAACGCTGACCTCCGAAAGCTGGCCGTGAACATGGTGCCCTTCCCACGTCTCCACTTCTTCATGCCTGGCTTTGCCCCCTTGACCAGCCGGGGCAGCCAGCAATACCGGGCCCTCACGGTGCCTGAGCTCACCCAGCAGGTCTTCGATGCCAAGAACATGATGGCTGCCTGTGACCCCCCCCCCCCCCCCCCGCCATGGCCGCTACCTCACCGTAGCTGCCGTCTTCCGAGGACGGATGTCCATGAAGGAAGTCGACGAGCAGATGCTCAACGTGCAGAACAAGAACAGCAGCTACTTTGTGGAGTGGATCCCCAACAATGTCAAGACCGCTGTGTGCGACATCCCACCTCGTGGCCTCAAGATGGCTGTCACCTTCATCGGCAACAGCACGGCCATCCAGGAGCTGTTCAAGCGCATCTTTGAGCAGTTCACAGCCATGTCCTGCAGGAAGGCCTTCCTTCACTGGTACACGGGCGAGGGCATGGACGAGATGGAGTTCACCGAAGCCGAGAGCAACATGAATGACCTGGTCTCCGAGTACCAGCAGTACCAGGATGCCACCGCCGAAGAGGAAGAGGATTTCGGTGAGGAGGCAGAAGAGGAGGCCTGAGCTCACAGAATCCTCCAACTCCATGCTTCTCAATTCCCTCCACTTTCCTTCTTTCAGAATTTGTTTCTGCTGCCTCTGTTGTCCTGTTTCTTTTTTGTTTTTCCTTTTCCTTTTTTTTGGGGGGGAGGGAGTAAATAGTGCCTGACACATACATGGTGGGCGCTCAATAAATATTTGTTTGTTGAAAAAAAAAAAAACCCTATAATGAAGTTAGATTAAAAAGTAGCCAAAGAAGGTGTATTCAAACAAGAAGAGGAAGCAAGTACCATGTGAGTATTGCCTTGCAGCCCATAATATTGACTTTTCCAATAGAAAAACAGATAAAAAACAGATTTAAAAACAGATGCATAGATATCACACACACTAGCTTAATATTCAATATCATAAATATATCATATTTATACATATCACGTATATTTCTTGTAAACATTTAAATGCATAGTGCTATAATTTGAATGTCCCCACCAACACTCATGTTGAAATTTAATTCCCACTGTGAAGTATGAGAACATAGGGACACTCTAGAGAATATCAACTCTTAATTTTTTTTCATTATGATAACCATACTTCATTCTAAATAAAAATTTAAAACTCTTTTTGTGCTGACTTCTTAAAAAAAAAAGTGACACCAGGTAAGATGTATCCACGAATTCTATCAAAAGTGGCTTTGGTGTCAGAACACCTCTCCTGTCCGGCTCCTTGTTCTGGCCCGTACAAGCTCTTGCCACAGCAGGCTAGCAGAAAGGTCCTCAGCAGAAATTAAGCATCATGTTCTTATAAATATATAATGGAAGATATTTTGTTGTAGTCTTACAGTTACAGAACACAGAATAAGCTGCATATTTCTCATGTTTATATCAATTATGTAAATGTATTATAAGAATACACACTATGTAAAGGACAAAGTTTAGACTCTTTGATACCTTCAGGTTGGATCTTCAAGGACAGCGGCCTGTTTGTGGGAAACGGTTCAGGGTTATGATAGGGCAAGTGCAGACTCTGTGGGTTCTTTGTTGATTCATTCCAAGGCTCTTCTGTCTTCTTCATTAGCTGGCAGGTTAAAAAGTAAAATCACCAAGCACAGCATTTCCTCGTTCTCCAAGCGCCTACTAAGCACCTACTGTGTTGCAGGAACTGTGGTGGTCTTAGGATCATTAGAGAGAAAGCTGGCATGTGAATAGTCAACTTTTCCCTTTCAGATCCAGGATGGGATGAAGGCCTGTCATTCCTGAAGAAATAGAAGGAAGACGACATACACTAGCTCAGGATTCCATCCTGAATACTTCGAGATTCCCCAAAGAGCATTCATAAGACACTTCTATACTTTAAATAATACCCATGAATGGTGCATTCCCTAAAAGAAAGACTTGAACTCAAAACTTTCATTCTTAAGTCTAGCTAAGGAAAGAAAAGATGCAGGATTTTGTGATCATTTTTTAGTTTTTTCTTTCTTTTTTTTTAATTTATTCAATTTATGTGTGTGTGTGTATGTATGTGTGTGTGTGTGTGTAGAACCATGGGCGAATTCGGGAACCACCATGGACCACTTCTACCTCCTCCTTGTTTACCCTGCTCTGGAATTCACAGGCTCTGCACTACCAGGACCAGAAACGCAGGCCGCCCCTGCTTCCACCCGTTGTCTATACGTGGGGTCTCGATCCAAACTCAGGACTTTCCACCTGCAAGGCAGAGGCTTAACCCCTGAGCCACCTCTCCAGCCCCTTTGTGATCATTTTTTACATGTAGTTTTCACAGGCTCTGACAAGCCAATCAGGCTTATTTACATAAGTAAGTGAAGTCAGGACACTGAAAACAGAAAAATACACAATTTTTCTCACTTGGTTCATAACCAAAGCCAATTTAAAATAAAAGTCAGCAGAGTACTACAGATCAAGAAAGTGGGTTTCTAAGTTTTATGTTAGCACTAACAGACTCAAACTTAAATAGAAAATACACATTTATATACAATGTTAACAATGGTGGCACATGCCTGCAATCCTAGCACTAAGGTGTCTGAGGCAGGAGGATTTCAAGTGCGGCCAGCCTGGACTACTATAGCGAGACCCAATTTCAAAAACAAATAAATGAAACAAGATCATGTATTTTTTAAAACACTATTTTATTTTGTTTTACTTTATTTTATTTGGCTATGCATAGTGGTGCATGCCTATGACTCCAGCACTCTGGAATTGGAAGAAGAAGGTGACAAGCTTTAGGTCAACCTGGGCTCCATAGTGAGGCCTGTCTTAAAACAGCAAGGACTGAGGATGTAGCTCAGTGGCAGAGTACTTGCCTAACATGCACACCCTGGGTCCAACTGCCCCCTTACACACACACACACAAAAGGCAATAGAAGCACTGCAGTTGTCTCTTAAGTATGGAGTATCAACATTCTCTTAAAGCTGATATATTTGCATTTTTATAAAAAATGAATATACAATGCAAATTGGAAATACCCAGTTTTGAAATTTCCAAGTCTTTTCAGTGACTGACTAATCCTATAAAAATAAAATTTGATGGTTATGAGAAGTGGACATACGACATACTGCAGCAGTTCCCCCAGCTCTTTCTGTGGGGGAATTCCTGCTACTACTCTGCCCCTCCAGAGCATACTCCCATTAACCACTTCCCATTACGACTGTGGACTTTCTGGCCCACACCCGGACAACCACTTAACTGTTACCAACAGTGGACTCTGGGGCCCATTTCGTTCAGTTACTTGAATGTTTTCCCACACAATGTGGGAATCCCACGGGAACAAATCCTCAGCCTGAGATCTTTTTTATGAATCATTTTTGTGCCTCAGCCTCACCACACCCCCAAGATATCTTGCTGTTGGGAAAGTGCTAATGTAACAAAAGGAGAAGGCGGGCCTGACCTTCCTGGCCTTGTGGATCTCAATCAAAGGGAGTCATGATGGCCTAGTCTGAGCCCGCTTTTAATTGCGGGAATTCGAAGGAGGCGCCACTTGGCATTTTGTCACCTTGGGACTCTGCCAACTTTGGAAGAAGATTCATCGCCGGATGATAAAGCCCTGTTTAATGCACAGGTGCTATGTAATGGGATCCCAGACTGGCAAGCAGGTGGGGGAAGATGGTCAGGTGCCTTCTTCCAGGCACGTTGACACAGAGGACCTGCTAGCCTGTTTGTCGACTCTCCCGCACCTGTCCAGTCCCTGCGGGCCCACGAGCACTATTGTTCACGAAAAACTCCAAGGGTGCCTTCCCTAGACTATCAATTCACTTTGGCTGCAACTTGGGCAAGGGAAAAAGCTGGGCTGAGCGGCCAGCCTAGCATCTCTGGCACTTGCCCTCAGCTTTTCACAAAAGGTGACTAGCTTTTTAAAAACCGCAGGTCTCACCACTATGAGGCTCTTGCCTGTATTACAATCCCAGGAATAAGGGCAAATAAAAGAGTGCTGGGGAGATGTTCAAGGGTGAAAATCTTTGCCTCCCAAACAAAAGGACCTGAGTTTGGAGCCCCAGATCTCCCCTCCCCACCCCCATTCCGCCCAAAAAAGCCCAGTGGAGATGGCAGAGACCTGCAATTCCTGCCTTGGAAGATGGAGCCTGAGAAACCCCAGCGTAAAGCCATAAGGTGGAAGAGCAATCCAGGATGATTTCTGTTGTCATCCCTGGGCTTCCATAGGCACATACACTCAAGTGCCCTTTTGTACACACACACACACAGACACACACAGACACACACAGACACACAGACACACACACACACACACACACCCATGTTCACATGCCAAAAAGAGAAAAAGACCAAATGAGAAAAAAAAAAGAACTATCTTTTCAGAACATGAAAATAAATAGTAAAATGCAGCCCAAGTCTAAGCAGGACCCGTGACATCTACCTGTGCCATCCATACCACACAGACCCCAGTGATCCTGTAATGGTGTGCCAGTCTCACCATAAGGCATTATTCTTTCAGTGCCAACTCTAAACATGGGCCTAGTGCCCACTGCTATGTGATTGATATATAGGGACAGACCTTCCAAGGCTGGGACATGTGCAGGAAGGTGGGTGCTTTAATGATAAAAGCACACATGTCAAGCAGCGCCAAATTGCTATTGTGACGTTTCCTGACTGTAATAGCTTTCCTTTGTGGTTCTCTCTGTCTGTTTAGTTAAACTACAAGGAAGTGTTTCAGATAAATGAACTAATCAGTAATATTTAGGTTTCACTTATTTTGCTTTTGCAAAGATATCATCTTGGGAACTTTCTGCAATTTCTGCTTGAAATCATCTTCTGGCAATCTCTCTTCTCTTTCAACTGTAATTTCCTGGGAGCTATGATGCCACAATTAGATGCCAACCTAAGAGTGGAGGCTGAATCTACTTACCCACTTGGGCTTGGGCATGTCACCCACTTTTTCGGACTTTGCATTTTACTGTGAAGTAAGGGTATGAGATGCCTAGGTTTCTCTAGTGTCTCAGCATTATCTGTGTCAGATCACTAAGATACTGAAAGACAAAATCCAGAGCATTTCACTAGCCTTCAGGGACAGAATCTGGAGATGAGGTCTAGGGATATACTCTTTAACACACTGTCCTAATCATTTTTATGTTCACTGATATTTGTGGGTTTGCTTAAATAATCCCCTCATATCCATGTTTACTCTATTCCTTCTTATATTTCAAACTGCTATTCAATTGTACAAGGACAAAGGCAAGATCCTACATATTCTGGATAAAAAAAAGGAAGAAAGGAAAAAAGGAAGGAAGGAAAGGGGATAGACTAAATGTTTTTTCCCCACAAAATTCATGTGCTAAAATCCTAGCGAGCTCTCCCAGGGTAATGCTTCTTTAGGCCTTTGTAAAGTGAGGGACACGTGAGAATGAGATTAGTAGCCTCAAATAGGTAACCCAGGTACTTTGTTTTTTCTGAGCCACATACAGTAAGAAAATAGCCGTTTGGAGGGAGGCCCTTCCCACACTTTGATGTTAGCACCCTGACCTCAGACTTCAGAGTCCTATGAGAGACAACATTAAAAATTAGTCAGTGCTCCTTCTTGACTGTAAATATTCACCTAGTGTGTCAGACAGATTAGTGGTTGCATTCTGTGTTGTTATTGCAATAAAATACTTGAGACAGTCAACTAGAGAGAAGGGATTGCTTTGGCCCGTGGTTTTAGAGAGTTCACTCCATGGTCTGTAGCTTTCAGGCAACACAGCCTGGCAAGAGCACAAATATAAGAGCAAACCATTCAGCTCCTGACAGAGAAGCAAAGGAGAGAGGAAGAGGAAAGGCAGGGTCTTAATAGCGCCTTGAAGGGCATATGCCTCCAGTGACCTAACTTCCTTCAGCTAAGCATCCACTCCTGTTATTCTTTCTGCTTCTGTGAGACAGCACTCAGACTCAGGCAACGTAAGAGAGAGAAGGGGATTTATTTGGCTTACACTTCCAGAGGGGAGATACAGTGCATTCTGGAAGTAAAGACATAGCAATTGACAAATGCTGGAGGCAACACAGGTCACCTAAGACATCACAGAGGCTAAGACAGCAAGCTGCAGACTTCCAGAGCAGTCTACAAGTAGATGCAGTGTAGGGGTAACTAACCTCAAAGCCTGCCCCTTGTGATGTGCCTTCCTCAGCAAGAATTCATCTCCTAAAACTGCCATGACTTTCCCGAACATTCAACTAAGGATTCAAACATATAAGCCTGTGGAGGACAACTTACATTCAATCCATGATGCCTCTAAAATTTTCACTACCTCTGCGATAGTTAATCTTGGTTGTCAATTTGACTAGACCTAGTGGAATTAACTAAGAGAGAAATCTCTAAGCATACCTGCAAAGTATTAGCTGGAATCAATCAGCTGAAGTTGAAGAAACACCCTAAATGCGGGCAGCACCTTCTAGTGCAGTCCAGTTTTAAGGACGTAAAAGGGAAAAGTTTTTGCTTTTGCTTTTGACCTGTTTGCCTTTGTGTCTCACTGGCAAATTCATTACCTTGTTGCTACAATGTCCCCTGCTACTGCCCCTGACCTGTTTGCATTAGAATCGGCATTGTTGGACTACCCAGATCACATCGTGTAAGGAAAGCTAAAAAAATCTGTCTTTTTTACATTCAAATATATTTATTATAGTGTTAGTAGAAGAAACCAAATTATCAAATACAGGAAAACAATTTAGAATATTAGGTTGTAGCCATATGATGGATTGGCATATCAACATTCTGTCATTTAACATTACAATGCATTTGTGTTGTTTTCTCCTCCTCGTTACCCTATCTAATCTCCCTCCTCCCCACTAATAGATGGCTTCTTCCTGACAAGCATTCCTCCTTCCCCAATGTCCCTTCCTGCCTATGTGTTCCATTGGGCCTCATAAGGTATATCTCTTCTTGCATGTACCTGGGTACTTACTGCAGCATGGGCAGTATTTCAGTAAGTGTTTGCCTGATGCATGAAGGACTCTTCCTTTTTTATTCATTTTTTGTTATCATTTTATATTTCTATCTATGCAATAAAGGTTAAATGACTTGAATACATATTCTACAATGTGTCCTTAAAATAAAAGGGGGTAGTAAAGCAACATCAGATGTATTCATTGGATATATACACTCAGCTCATTTTATTAGAATTTAAAAAGTTACAAAGAATCACTGTATTAACTTTATACTTGCTTATAAAAGTATATTTTGTATATGCATCTAAATATATATATATATATATATATTTAAACAGCTAAATCTGGATGTTCTATGCCAACAAGCACATATAAGAGAGAACATCCCAGTATTTGCCTTTCTGCATCTTGAATACCTTACTCACCTAATCTTTTCCAGTTCCATCCATTTACCAACATATTTCATAATTTCATTTTTCTTGAGAGCTGAATACTATTTATTCCATTGTGTGCATGTATACTTTTTTCATTAATCACTTATTAGCTGATGGACATCTAGGCTGATCCTAAATTAAGGTCTTGTGCAGTTAAGAGGGGTTGTTGTACGTTAATGGTTATACTAGATTTTTGTCCAGAGGATTCTGTTTATCAGGGCTATTCCCCCAATGTGGTTCACCCCTTTATGTTCTGTCCTCTGTATATACCCTGAACATCTATGTTCATCATATCACAATTCATAATGGCTAGGAAATTAAATCAAGCTATGATGAATGGATAATTAAAATGTATATATACATAATGGAATATTATTCAGCCATTAAGAAGAATTAAATTATTCAATTTAATTCAATATAAAATTCAAATATAAAGTATTGAATTTTATTCAATATAAATCAAAAAGATACTGCATGAGATAACCCAAGAACAGAAAGAAAAACACCTCATATTTTCTTTTATATGCAAATCTTAGTTTTGGAACACCAAATTTGAAAGGTCTGGAGAGATTGCCCAGTAGTTAAAACTTTTACCTCACAAGCAAAAGAACCAGATTCTAGATCCTCAGATCCCTTATAAAAATCTGGGATGGTTTGGCAATCCCCTTGTTATTCTAACCCTGGATGGCAAAGTCTGGAATCCCCAAAGTAAATTGACATGCTAAAATAGCCCTAATGGTATGCTCTGGGTAAATCAGAGATCCAGGCTCTCAACAATAAGGTGTTAAGAACATTGGAGAATGATTCCCTTGGTTATCCACAGGCACACACACTCAAGTGCACTCATGTGCATGCCTCTGTACATACATATGCAAACACACCACACACATACACACATATACATATATATATACACATACTCCAAGCACACATACATGAAAGAACAAAAAAGTAGAAACACTAGATCTCTGTTCAGCTGTAAATTGCAGATGAAACACAAGAAAACAGAAAGGAATCAGAGGGAAGAGCAGGAGGGAAAAGCAAAAGACCACAACAGTATGAGGTTCACGAGAGTACAATAGAGGGTGAAGGAGGAGAAGAGATAAGGCCAAGGAAGCATCAACTCTAAAGGCATACAGTTGAGCCACAGATGAATATGAGTGTTCTCCTCTCAACCACCATCTATTGTCATTTGTTCTCATCATCTTGGCCATTCTGACTGGTGTAAGAGGAAATCTCAAGGTAGTTTTTATTTAAATTTCTTTAATGACTAGGGATGTGAACTTTTTATAGATATTTATTGGACATTTGAATTTCTTCTTTTGTGAACTTTTGGTTTAATTCCTCTGCCTACTTGGGTCGTTTACTTTCTTTTTGTTAATTGTTTTTGAGTTGTTTGTTCTGGACACTAGACCCCCATCAGATTCATAGGTGGCAAAGATGTTCTTTCATTCTATGTACTGCCTCTCTGCTTGGTTAACTATTTCTTTTCCTAAGTAGAAGCTTTTTAATTTAATGACGTTACACTTATCAACTGATATGTTTGGTATAGTTCCTGTGTCAAAGGGACTTTACTTTAAAAGTTCTTTGCTAAACTGATCTGGAAGTAGTTTCTCTACCTTTTTCTTAAGGGCTTTCTCAATTTCAGATTTATTTTGAGATTTTTGACCCATTTGAAGTTGATTTTTGTGCAAGATGAGAGATAAGAATCAAATTTCATTCTCATGCATACAAATAGCCAGTTTCCCCAGTACAATTTGTTGAACATACTGTCTTTTCTCCAATGTAAATTTTTGGATCTTTGGTCAAAGATCATGTCACTGTATATATGTGGGGGCTTATTTCTGGGTCTTCAATTCTATCCTGTTGTTCACTATGTCTAATTTGATGTCATTACAATATTGCTTTAACAAGCTATGATTTGTAGTATTATTTGAGACTAGGTATGGTGATTCTTTCAATAGGTTTTTTTCATTACTCAGGATTATTTTTGCTCTCCAGGGTCTTTTATAATTCTATATGAATTTTCTCTTGTTTTTCCAGTATCTGTGAAGAATTAAAGGATTTTTTTTTACAGGGATTGCATTGACTCTGTAGATGTCTTTTAGAAGGATGGTCATTGTTGCAGTTTGCCTGTATGGTTGCTGATAATTGACCATCGAAAGGCTTAAGGGAACAAAGGGTTTATTTTCTTAAGCTAGTCCGGTTATAGTTCATAGTCCAGTTTGACAGGAGAGCATGTACCAACAGCAGGACTGAGGAAACTGAGCACACCATCACCACATAACAGTTGAGAGGACGATCCTTACTTACCAGACCAGCATGTTTGGCCAAGTGTACACAAGGATACCAACTTTCTCTACCAGTTCTATGTATTTTATTTCTGGGCCTAATCCCACCAGGACCTGGGGCCTTCCCCATCAGTCAGACAATCTCCTGCAGGTTTGTTCTGGGCTTAACCCAACCACTAATTCTCCACAAATGTGCCCAGAGCACAAACCCTAAACTGTCAGGTTGACACCTGTGCCTAACTATGACAATCACTTTTCACAATACTGATTCTACTGATTTATCCTCACAGGAGATCTTTCTATTTTCTGATGTCTTCTTCAATTTTTTTCTTTTATACCTAAAAATTTTCATTTGTATAGTTATTTGGTACTTTTGGTTAGGTTTATTCCAACGTAATTTGTGAGTATATGGTGAATGAACTTGCTTCTCTCATTTCTTTGTCAGTTCATCTTTGGCATACAGAAAGACTATTTCTGTACATTGATTCTGTAGCTTATCATGTACTGAAAATGTAGATCTGTTTTAGAAGATTTTTAGTGAAACTTCTCAATCTCTGGTGGATAGAACTATGTCATCTGTGGTGCTATCTTAATTTCTTTTTTTATTTGTATACTTTAAATTTTCCTGTTCATACATTATAGCTATGATGATAACTTCAAGTACTATATTGAATGAAAGTGGTGAGACTTGATAACTTTGTTTTATTCCTGATCTGAGTGGAAATGATTCAAGTATTTATCCATTTAAGATTATGATGTCATAGATTTGTTATATATGGATCTTAGTATATTAATATATGTTCCTTCCATTCCCTATTCTTACCAGGATTTTTATCACAAGCAACTGTTGTTAAAAATTTTTGTTAATCTCTTTTTTGCCCACCGGCCAGGAGGCCCGCAGTCCAGCTGGGACTCACCTTCACCTAGGTAAGCTCCGCCAACCCCCAGAACCCCCAGGCAGCCCAAGGGACCCAGCTCCTCCCAGCAAGCGGGAGACTGAGCTGCGCCTAGCCACGGAGGACCCCCCCCCCCGAGCCATGACCCATCTCCCCAGGTTCAATAGCACCCCGCTGCCACCACATTGTCCCTTTCCCCACGTGCCACCGCTCCAGCTGGGACTTACCACGACCTAGGTAAGCTCTGCACCCCACCCAACCCCAAAACCCCAGGCCAAATAATTCAGTTCAGTGAAAAACGCACAGAAATTAAAAGAAGGTCTTTTTTTAAAAACATTTTTATTATCTCCACTCATACAAACTTAATAGGTACACCGGTACCCTCCCTCCCTCCTCCTCCCCCGACCCTTCTGCTCACCCTCCCCACCCCCCAGTGTCTCCCCTCCCCCAATCCTCAGAGAATCCTTTAATGTGCATGCCAAACTCTCCTCTGGGTCCTCCTCTCTGATGACGTACAAGGACCCAGCAGCATTTCCCTGAAACCTTTCCTTTGTTCCCCTTAAGCATAGGAACACTATTTTGGCTGTCAATCCCTTGCCTCCAAGGATCTTGGTGCTTTTAGCAAATGCCAGACTTTGTGGGGTCAATAGTGTGCTGGACATTGTGCAGGGCATGCAAAGTTCAATTATGATTGCTTCAGCCCTAACTTGTGTGGAGTGTCTTGCATATCATTGCTCCTCCCATCCTTGTGCTCTTATACTCTGAAAGAAGGTCTTAAGAGTTAAAACAACAATGCCCAAGTCAAAGGGCAAATCCATGAGAAAATACACCCAAGTAAACAAAAGGAAGGAATTAATCCCATAATGATAGACTCCAACCAGAACAAACCCACGGAAAATGGCCAAGAAAGCCTGACCCAAGATAAGGACTTTCAAAACATGATTATTACCTGGTTCAATACTATGAAAGAGGAAATCTGGGAGGAATTAAATAACCGCATCAATTGCTTTGAAGAGGAACACAACAGACACGTGGAGGAGTTGAGAAAAACAATTCAAGAAACAAAAACAGGCATAGAGCAGTTAAAACACACTCAAGCAGAGTTTAAAACTGAACTAAAAGACAACTTATCTTCAAGGCAGAACTCAACAGAGATTCTTATCAGCAGAACTAATGAAACAGAAAAAATAATTTCAGACCTTGAAGACAAAGTGGGAGTATTAACCAGCTCAATGTAAGAGGTTGTTAAAGCCAAAAAGATACTCAAGAGAAATATTCAAGAATTATGGGACACCCTGAAGAAGCCTAACATGCGTATTCATGGAATACCAGAACAAGAATCTCAAAATACCACACCTGAGGAAATTTTTCAAACGATCATCAAGGAAAATTTTCCTCATCTAAAAAAAGAGAGGCCCATCCATATACAAGAGACATTTCACACCCCCAAACAGATATGACCAAAATAGAAACTTGTCATGGCAAATAATAGTTAAAACACTCCATATTCAAGATAAAAAAAATGGTGCTGAGAGCTTCAAGGGAAAAACAGCAAGTCACTTTTAAAGGTAAAACTATTAAAATAACAAATGACTTCTCAATGGAAACAATAAAGGCAAGAAGAACTTGGAGAGACATACTTCAAGTATTGAATGAGCAAAAATGTCAACCCAGGCTGATATGCCCCGCAAAACTATCCGTCATGATCAAGGGAGAAAGAAAAATCTTCCAGCACAAAGACAACTTGAAGGGATACATGTCCACCAAACCAGGCTTTCAAAAAATGCTAGAAATGATACTCAAGCTGGAAGAAAAGAACTGGCATATCCAGGAGAACAGAAGGGAAGTATAACACCAATAAAAGTGAAACAATATACTTACAAAAGCCACTAAACATAATAAATGTCTGGAATTAAAAATAGTTTCTCCATTAAAAACACTAAGTGTTAATGGAATTAACTCACCAATCAAGAGACACAGATTACAAATTTGGATTAAAAATCACAATCCATCAATCTTCTGCCTGCAGGAAACCCATCTCACCACAAAAGATAGGCACATCCTAAAAATAAAAGGCTGGTCAAAAATTCTACAAGCTAATGGAAGTAGAAAACAGGCAAGGGTACCCATTATGCTATCGGACAAAGTGGACTTCAAATTAAAAAAAATCATGAGAGACACAGATGGATACTATATTTTAGACACAGGTACAATTCACCAGGAAGATATCATAATACTGAACATACATGTATTCAATACGCCCCCCCACATTCATTAAGCAAACCCTACAACATCTAAAGTGAGAAATCAATCCCAAAACGATAATTCTTGGGGATTTCAGTACCGCCCTTTCAACATGGGATAGATCTACAGGTAAAAAACTTAACAGAGACACTTTGGAGCTTAACCAAACCCTTTCTGAAATGGACCTTACAGATCTCTATCGTACTTTTCATCCACGCACCAAAGAATACACATTTTTCTCAGCAGCACACGGAACTTTCTCCAAAATAGATCACATATTGGGCCACAAAACAAATCTCCACATATATAGGAAAGTTGAAATTCTAGCCTGTACCTTATCAGACCACCACAGTCTAAAGCTTGACATCCACAACTCAACAAGCAACAGAAAATACACTAACTCCTGGAAACTTAACAATATGATGCTGAATGAGAACTGGATTCAGGAAGAAATTACAAAGGAAATTCAAGATTTCCTGAAAGTGAACAATAATGAAAATACAACTTACCAAATCTCTGGGACACAATGAAAGCTGTCCTAAGAGGTAAGTTCATAGCTCTTAATGCCTACATCAAAAAAATGGAAACATCAGAAATAAATAACTTAACAATGCAGCTAAAAGCTTTAGAGACACTAGAGCAATCGGATCCCAAAAGCAGTGGAAGGGAGATTAGCAAAATAAAGGGAGAAATATCTGAAATCGAGATTAGGAAAAAGATACACAAAAATCAACCAGTTAAAAAGCTGTTTTTTTGAAAAAATCAATAAGATTGATACACCCCTAGCTAAATTAACCAAAAGCAAGAGAGAGAAAGCCCAAATTAACAAAATTAGAAATGAACATGGAGTTATCACTACTGATACCCAAGAAATCCAGAGAATTATAATGTCATATTTCAAAAACTTATACTCTGTGAAATTTGACAACACAAAAGAGATGGATGAATTTCTAAGTAAACACAACTTACCTAAATGGAATCAGGAAGTTGTGAATTATTTAAATAGTCCTACAATATATGAGGAAATTGAAGAAGTAATCTCAAATCTTCCCACCAAAAAATGTCCTGGACCAGATGGATTCAGCACAGAGTTCTACCAGACATTTAAGGAGCTAATAACACCAATACTCCTTAAACTGTTCAACCAAATGGCAAAGGAAGGAACACTAACAAATTCCTTCTATGAAGCTAATATCGTTTTAATCCCAAAACCTAACAAAGATACACTTAAAAAAGAAAACTATAGGCCAATATCTCTGATGAACACAGTTGCAAAGATTCTCAACAAAGTCTTAGCAAATCAGATTCAAAAACATATTAAAAAGATCATCCATGGGGATCAAGTAGGCTTTATCCCCGGCACACAAGGTTGGTTCAACATACGCAAATCAATAAATGTAATTCACCATATAAACCAGTAAAAGTTCAAGACCACATGATACTCTCAATAAATGCAGAAAAAGCTTTTGACAAGATCCAACAGCCTTTATGATCAAAACTCTAGAGACAGTTGGAATGGAAGGAGCCTTTATCAATATAATAAAAGCTATATACAACAAGCCCACAGCAAGGATTATACTCAATGGGGAAAAACTTGAAGCATTCCCACTTCGATCAGGAACTAGACAAGGCTGTCCACTCTCACCACTTCTATTCAAAATTGTACTTGAAGTCTTAGCCGAAGCCATAAGAAAAGAAAGGGACATAAAAGGGATTCGAATTGGCAAGGAAGAAGTCAAGTTATCTCTATTTGCAGATGACATGATTCTATACCTGAGTGATCCCAAAAACTCCACCAGGAAGCTCCTGGAACTAATACAGAAGTTCAGCAAGGTGGCAGGATACAAAATAAATGTACAAAAATCAGTGACTTCCTATATGCCCAGAATGAAAGAAGCGAAAAAACCCTAAGAGAAACAATCCCATTTACTATAACCCCTAAAAAAAATGAAATACCTTGGTATAAACCTAACCAAGGAAGTAAGAGACCTTTACAATGAAAACTTTAAAACCCTAAAGAAAGAAATTGCAGAAGACACCAGAAGGTGGAAAGACCTCCCGTGTTCCTGGATTGGCAGAATCAACATCATCAAAATGACCATCCTACCAAAGGCAATATACAAATTCAATGCTATAACAATTAAAATCCCAAAGCAATTCTTCAAAGAAGTTGACCAAACAATCTCAAAATTCCTATGGAGGCACAAAAGATGCAGGATAGCAAAGACAATCCTGAGTAACAAAAACACTGCTGGAGGTATCACCATACCAAACCTTAGTCTATACTACAAATCCATAGTTGTAAAAACAGCCCAGTATTGGCTCCAAAATAGACACACGGATCAATGGGCAAGGGTTGACGACCCAGATATAAGTCCACAGAACTACAGCCATTTGATCTTTAACAAAGGGGCCCAAAAAATCCAATGGAAAAAGAACAGCATCTTCAACAAATGATGCTGGCAAAACTGGATCTCCACATGCAGAAGATTAAAACTGGACCCATACTTGTCACCATGTATAAGAATTAACCTCAAATGGATCAAGGACCTTGATATAAGGCCAGAGACTATAAAAACCATCGTTGAAACTGTAGGGAACTCCCTGGAGCTGATTGGGCTAGGCCAACAGTTCCTGAACAGACATCCAATAGCACAGTGACTACAACCAACACTCAACAGATGGGATCTTGTGAAATTGAAGAGCTTCTGTTCAGATAAAGAGATTGTAACACAGGCTCAAAGGCAACCCACAGAATGGGAGAAAATCTTCACTAACCACATATCTGATAGACCTCTACTATCCAGAGTGCACAAAGAACTTAGAAAACTAAACACCAAGGAAACTAATGGACCAATTAAAAAATGGGCCCTCGAACTTAAAAGAAACTTTACCAGGGATGAAATTAAAATGTCTGACAAATATCTTCAAAAATATTCCACATCCTTAGCCATCAGGGAAATGCAAATCAAAACTTCCCTGAGATATCATCTCACCCCGGTCAGTATGGCAAAAATCCACAATACAAACAACAACAAATGTTGGAGAGGATGTGGAGAGAGGGGAACTCTCCTACATTGCTGGTGGGAATGCAGGCTCATACAGCCACTCTGGCGAGCCGTCTGGAGATTCTTAAAGAAATTAAAGATTGAAATGCCATATGACTTTGCTATTCCATTTTTGGGAATAACTCCCCATACAGCAGATGTTCACCTCGATAGCACAAGCACGACCATATTCATAGCAGCACTGTTTACAATAGCAAAGTCATGGAATCAGCCCAAATGTCCAACAGTTGACAAATGGATAAGGAAAATGTGGTACATTTATACAATGGATTACTACTCAGTCATCACAAATGATGAATTAATGCAATTTGTTGGGAAATGGATGGAATTAGAAACAATTATATTGAGTGAAGTATCCCAGAAACGGAAAATTAAGTGCCGTATGTATTCCCCAGTAGGTGGATCCTAGTACCAAACTCACTTAGAGACACTCAAAGACGAATCTTTGTAAAGATTATAAACAGGAGGGATGGGGAAGGAGGGCCCCACCAGAAACAAGGAGAGAGGGGACCATGTTACAGCAGAGAAAATAGGCCACCATCAAGGACTGCAAGTAAGTAATGAGACATCTGATTAGTTCACAGACTTTCCTTCCTGATCATTTCCAACTGATGGGGTATGATCTTACTAGAAGGGGAGGGCATATAGGCTGCCAGATAGAAGGTAACCATTTTGCAAATGGGGGATTGACCCCTCTCTCACCACGGTCTCCTACTTCTATTCCATCTACCTTTGAATAGTCTCTTATAACAAGACTCTAGTTTAACAGCTTTTTATCTCTGGGCAGGGGGTGACATCCAATACCCATCAGGATGGAACCAAGGGCATTGCAGGAACAGCAAAACTGAAAAAAAAATCATCAACAAACCATAACTCAGAACATCAGAGACTATATCAACCACCTGGAATCAGGCCTGCCTAATCTCTCCCCATCCTGAAGCTCAGAGAAATTTGCGGAAGGGGGGGCGGTAAGATTGTAAGAGCACAAGGATGGGAGGAGTCATGATATGCAAGATACTCCACACAACTTCGGGCCGAAGCAATTATAACAGGACTCTGCATGATCTGCGCAATGACCCACATATCATTGACCCCTCAAATTCTAGCATGGACTAAAGGCACTAGGATCCTTAGAAGAAAGGGATTAACAGTCACAATAGTGTTCCTATACTTAAGGGGAACACAAGAAAGAGTTCTAGGAATTGCCACTGAGTCCTTACACCTCATCAAAGAGGAGGGCCCAGAGGAAAGTTTGATATACTCATTAAAGAATGCTTCAGAGATGGGGGGAGGGGGCAGTTAAAAGCCTTTTCAAGCATATATTGAGATGATCATATGATCTATTTGATTTGTGTGATAAATTACATTGATTAAGGTACGTTGAACCATTATTGCATATCTGGAAAGAATCTAGCTTGGGTGTGGTGAGTAATCTTTTTGATGTGTTCTTGGTTTTACAAGTATTTAATTGTGGATTTTTGCATCTATATTCATTAATGAGACTGGTCTACACTTCTCTTTTTTAAATATATTATTATTTGATTTCGGTATCAGGGTAATCTCATAGAAAATGTTTGAACATGTTCTTTCCATTTTTATTTACTGAACTATTTGAAAAATACTAGTGTTATTTTGTCTTTAAATGTCTAATAAAATTCTGTGTTGAATCTGTCTGTCTAGGGGTTTTTAGTTAGAAGATTTTTATTGACTGCCTCTATCTCTTTGCTTGTTATGGGTATGTTTAAGATGTTTAATTCATCTTGATTTCAGTTTAGTAGGTCACATTTATTTAAAAACTCATTCCCTTCTTTTAAGTTGTTCAATTTAGTGGAGTATATATTTTGAAGTTTGACCTTATGATTTCTGTATCTTTTACCATGACTCCAGTATAGTTTTTCTTGTTGATTTCCCACTTTATTTCTTAATGGACTAATAGAACAGAGGATCTTAGTTTTATTTTCTTATAAGTCTAGCCTTGATTTGTGTCTGAGTGCTAGATCTACTTTCAAGGCAGTTCTGTGGGCTGCTGAGAAGAGCTATTTCTTGGTGTTTGAATAGGACATTCTATAGATATCTGTGAGGTCCACCTGCTTTATGGCTTTATTTAACTCCGTGTTTCTCTATTTTGTTTCAAATATCTATCTACTAATATAAACAAAATGTTGTATTTCCTATCCTAGTTATGTTGATGTTAATCTGTATCCTCAGGTATAGTAGTGCTTGTTTTATGAATTTGAATATATTTGGATTTGGTGCGTATGTATTTAGAATTGTAATTTCTTCCTCATAGAATATCCCTTTGATGAGCATAAGGTGACCCTCTTTATCTATTTCCATCAGTTTTGGTTTAAAGTCTATTTTGTTAGGAATTAGGTAGCCATCCTAATTTCTTCTTTTGTTCTTGTTTTCTGGTCCCATTTATTTGGACCATTTACTTTCCATCCTTTTATCCTGAGGTGTTGTCTTTGATTGTAAAAGACACATTTCTTGGAGAATGTTAAATCTTGTTTCTTGATCCAATCTTCTAGTCTGTGTCTTTTTATTAGGGAGTTGAGGTCACAGATATTCAGTGTTGTTATTGAAATTTATGTACTAATTTCTATCATATCTGTCTTTCATTGTGGTTATATTTCTCTTGATTTTCTGTTCTGGTACTTTAAAATTTTCTCTTATGGCTCTTTGTTCATTTTGTCTTTCTCGTCAGTTCATACTTCTGTTGTTAAGATTCCCTCTATTGCTGGCTTCATGGCCATGTATTCCTTTAGATTACTTTTTATCATGAATTTTTTTATTTCTCTTTCAATTTTTCCAAGTCTATCTAGGTATAGCAATCTAGGTCTTTGAATAATTGAATGACCTTCTTCCAAACCCTCCTAGTTTGAAGGCTTTGATTAAGTAGTTGGTTATTTTTCTGATAAGCTTGCCTCTATATAAACCTTACTTCTTCTTTCTTATGACTTTTAGTACTCCGATGTTTTTGTTTTTTTAAAACAGTTTTAACTACAATGTCACATAAAAAGTTTCTTTTTTGGTCCTATAGGCTTTTCGGGGGGAAGATTTGGCAAATTTTCTTCTATGATTTTTAAAAAATTCATTAGCTATGTCTCTAGGCTTCTTCTGTACTCATAATTTTTAGGTTTGGTCTTTTCACAGTGCTTCTCTTTTCAGGTATGTTTCCTCTATATTGTATGTAGTAGTTACCTTGTATGTTGTCAATAAATTCACAACCATATGGCTTAATAAAATAAAAGGGTTCCTCTTAAAATTGTTTATAGTTCCTTGTTCAGCTTGGCAAGAGAGCTCATACTAGCACCAGAGAACTGGCTACACCATATACACAGGACCACGGAGAGAGGGAGAATCCTCATTTGCAGCATATTTGGCCAAGTACACAGAAGAAGGCCAACTTCTTTAATCAATTCCCTCTATCTTATTCACTTGTCCAGGATTTAGTCCTACTACCCACTATAGGCTGGACCCTCTCCATCATCAGTCAGTCGTATGCAGGCTGGCTCAACTCAGCTATCAATTCTTCACAATTGTGCCCAGACCTCAAGACTTCAGTCACCAGGCTGACACTTGTGTGTACCTGTGTCATAGTTAGGCACAGGTGTCAACTTGACAGTTGAGCTCTAGGCATATTTGTAGAGAATTAATAGTTAAGTCCAGATCAAACCTGCAAGAGAATGTCTAGCTGATGGGGAAGGCCCAGTCTATGGTGGGTGGGACTAGGCCCTGAACAGATGAATAAAATACTGAGAGCTGGGGCTGGAGAGGTGGCTCAGGGGTTAAGCCTCTGCCTTGCAGGCGTGAAGGTCCTGAGTTCAGATCCTAGACCCCACGTATAGACGCTGGGCAGAAGCGGGGGCGGTCTGCGTTTCTGGTCCTGGTAGGGCGGAGCCTGTGATTCCCGGGGCAGAGTAAACAAGGAGGAGGTGGAGGCGTCCATGGTGGTTCCCAAATTCGTCCGTGGTTCTACACACACACACACACACACACACACACGCATACACACACATACATGCACTACTGAATAAATAATAAATAATTAAAAAAATACTGAGAGCTTGGTTAAGGAAGTTGGCATCCTTGTGTACACTTGGCCAGACATGCTGGTCTGGTAAGTAAGGATTGTCCGTCTCTCAGCCATTATGTAGAGATAGTGTGGCCAGTTCCCTTGGCCCTGGTATTGGTGTGTGCCCTCCTGTCAAGCCAGACTGAGAACTGTAACCAGAAAATCGTAAGAGAGAACACACCCCTTGTTCTCTTAAGCACTTTAGCGGTCATTTATCAGCAACTATGCAGGCAAACTGCAACAAACTGTAACACTGCATTCATGCACTTTTTCTAGTGATCTAGTTTCTCTACCTTGTCTTCTACCACTGATATTCTGTCTTTTACTGGTCTATTCTATTGGTGAAACAGTGCACCTGACTTTCTGTTTAGTGTTTGAATTTTTATTTCCTGATTCATTTCACTTTGGTTTTTTTCCAGAATTTCTGTCTTAGTTTTCCTACATTCAACTGTCTTATTCATTTCACTTAACTGTTTATTTGTTGTTTCTTGGGTTTCCATCTGTTTATTATTGCATTTTCTAAGTTTGTTCAATAGCTTATTAGTGTCCTGTTTGAATTCTTTGAGTTCTTTAAACTCTATGAAACAGGTTTACATTTATGATTAACTGCTTTGATGTACCATGTCTTATATTTCGTTCAAATGGCTCTCTATTTGGAAAATTTTTCATGGGCTGGTACTTCTGGGTAGAGACATATTATGCTGGTTTCTTTTGTTTTTGTTTTCTCAAGGCAATGACCTTGAGTCATCTTCCTGATTGTGCTTCTGTTGAGTGCTATCGGCTTGCTAGTCTGGGGTTTTCAGGTATGACTGGGGGCTGGAACACTTATAGTATGCATTACGTGGGAGAGGTCTGTTTCATTTCAGAGTCACAATAGTATAGGCTAGTATCTAGCAGATATCAAAAGTTATGGAGGAGGATCCAATAGGTTCGTGACAGAGATATATGACCTGTCAGACACATATTGGTGAGTATCATTGCCAGGCACAGGGTCCCAATTGGCACTTCTGGAGTCATGAGGCAGGCAGAAAAACATGGTCTGACAGCTACAGAGTAGCAAAATTTCTATGGGGCTCTGGGATCCTGAGGGCCATTTGCCATCTCCTTCACAAGCAGAAGGTCCTGAATTGGGATCTCGGGCCCCATGTAAAAATGGCAGTTAGAGACTTCAGCCCTGGTGGGCAGTTGGGTGGAGAGGTGAGCAGAGATTTGTAATGTGGTAGCTGCACTTCAGCAAGGGTTACTGCAGGGCATGGGGTTCTTGGGAATGCTTGCTGAAGTCATGGGACAGGCAGAGAAGTAAGCGGAGATACATGGGCTAACAGTTATGCATCAGGAAGAATTCCTACAGGGCATGAAGATTCTAGGAGTCACTCACTGCATCACGAGGATAAATATGTTTTGTTAAATGTGTGTACATGTGTGTGCATGCATGCGTGTGTGTGTGTGTGTGTGTTTTGTTCTACTAAGAATTATGCATAAAATAACCTCTAAATAGTGCCACATGGGCCTTTAGGTGATACTCAAGATCTAAACTTTATTGCTAATTTCCTTAGGCTCTTATAAAAAAATACTGATAAAGAAATAACTTTATTGGGGCTGGAGAGATGGCTCCAAGGGTTAAGACTGCTTCACAAGCAGAAGGTCCTGAGTAAGGATCTCAGGTCCCATGTAAAAATGCCAGGAAGAGACTGCAGCCTGCTTCTCCAGCCCTGGTGGAAAGAGCCTGGGAAATCCCAGAGCAAAGCAAAAAGAAGGTAGAAGCAATCCAGGATGATTCCCGAAATCACCCTTGGTGCTCCACAGAGACATACAGTGCCCCTTCCCTCTCTTTCTCTCTCTCACACACACAAAATTTAATTAATTAATTAATTAAAAGAAATTACTTCATTTTAACATATACATAGTGGTTTGAGTGTTTCATAGAAATAATATGTTGAATGTTAAGACAAGCTCTTAAGAAATTACTTTCTATGAAGAGGCCTAAATTCTCTGCTAATTTTTCTTTCTCCTGTGCAACCGAAGCTCTAGTCAATAATTTGTGATGTTTGTGACTATTCTAGTATCCCCTTTAGTTACAAGAAGAACTGCAATATGCAAGAACACAAATCCTAGAATATGACACAAGGAGCTGATACTGTTACTGTTCCATCAAGCTGCCCTCTGGAGTTGTCAGCTCTGGCCTCAGTTTCCCTACAGGAAAGAAATTTTTGTGTAAAGAATCTCCTTAAAAATTCTCCAAAAATAGAAATATTTCCTTCATAGTCAAGTAAGTTCTATATCAAATATCAGAAAACAGAGAGACATAGAGTCAGAAACTCTATGGGAAATGAACCTCCTTCCTCCTCTCCTGATTCTCCCACTAAGTCCCTCACACAGCTGTTGACACTACATATTACTTAATGATAGTGATACCTTATAGGAATTGCAACATTAGCCAAAGTCATCATTCCAAGTTGTACTAACCCAAACAAATGCTTTAGCCTGCTGCATAGTTATGCTACCTGATATAATATATTGCTCCTTACCTACAAACTTGAATAGCTGTAAGCAACTGTACCAGGATAAAAAGTGCTTGTGTATCTAAATGTAGAAGAATTACTGATGTTGTAATCTCAGGACGTCATCCTCCATGTGAGACCAGCATCCTTTGTAGGCTGTCACTTACTGACCATGCCATGTTGCATGACTATGATTCCCTTTGGGGAACATCTTGCAGAGCCCTATAAAACCATGTACTCTATTTCAGATGGATCTGACAGTCTGCAGAACCTCTCCTGGATCATGAGTGGCATCTCAACTTCCTTCAATCAACAGAAAACAACAAAGAGGCAGGATGGTACTTCTGTGATTACCACTATTCTCTGTCTCTCTTTCTTTCCCCAAACTCACAATCCTACTGGGCATGTGTCATCACACTTGGCTTTGCAAAATTCAGTCTCACTAGCAAAGTTACTCTAGTGAATCCTTATGGGTTTGATGAAATGCACAACTGCTAGGAAACAGTCCTGGCAAGTGCAAGGACCTGAATGTTGCCAATAAGCAGCAAGTGGTACTTCTAGATGACACCTCCAACTGAGCAGGCCTGCTGGGATTCCTGGCATGCTGTGAAGAATAAGCATTTACTGCTGAGCCAGTGGATGGAGGATGATTCTCTTGTTTACAATGGCATGGATGGAGCTAGTGGCACTGCATGAAGCAAGAGGAGTCAGACCCAGAGAGACAAACAGTCAAGGTTCTCACTTATACACAGATGCCAAAAAGTTGTTCTCAAAGAGGATGACAATGAAATAGTGTTTACTAGAGCATAGAAAGAATGGGAATGGTGAGGGTAGGAAATCAGAAGACCATTAACAGGTACCATGGTGTAGTTGGATTGGAAGCTAACAGAATTCTAATATTCTATATAACATTAGACATAACAGGTAACTATAATTAAAAATAACCAGTGGAGAAGATTTCAAATGTTCCCAACACGAGAAAATGATCTACTGAGCATACTGCATGCCATATACATACATTAATAGTATGCATCAAATACATTAAAACACATTTGTTTAATAGATTTTAATGGTCACCTGAAACATATCCTGAGATCATAACACAAATGCAAATGCTTAGCCTCACTGCCAAATCTACCCAATTGACAAACACAGACCTGCAAATGAACAGAACTGGGACTCAGAAATATAGTGCCCCTCCCCCTGGCCAGGTCAGCTGGGGACCAACAGGGAGGACACATTCCAGAGACTGGGAGGATTTTGGAATTGCAGTTGAAAGTGATCTTTTAGAGGGAACTAGGGCTGGTGAGATAGACAAAACAAAAATATTTTTTCCAGTCTCTACCTTCAATCATATTCTGTCACAGGAGTTGGCAGACTGTCCTACTTACCAATTCTGGTTATGTTTCTGTTCATAAATAAAATTTTGTGGGAACTCATCTGCTCTTTCCCTTCAAAAGCAGAGGTAGCAGTTCCAATGAGATCTAAGGGTTTTGCAGTCCTGAATTATTTAATACCTGGTGGTTGTGACCAACTGTTACTCAAATACATTTAGTCCCCTTGCCCTTTCTCCATTTGTGGGGTGCATGTGGGACAGTCCTTCAGATGATCCTGTGTGATGCCTCCCTCTATGCTTCACAGTGTTGACGGTTCTGCTGAGCTGAACTTTTTTTCCCCCTTCCACTCCAGAGCTTCTTGTGACTAGCATCTCCTTGCTCATGGGCAACCTTCCTGGACTCCAGCATCCATTTGAGACATAAATCAGAAATTAGGGATTGCTCCTCCATCACCTTCTTCACATCTGCAGTAACTTCTCTCAAACTCAAGTAGGGAACAGGGAAAACAAAACTTTCTTCCCCCTTGCACTCTTATCACCAGAGTTTCTTGTGATTAGCATCTCTTTGTCTAGTAAGCAAACTTCTTGGATGCCAGTATCCGTTTGAGACATAAATCAGAGAATATGGATTGCTTTTCTACTACCTTATCCTCATCCACAGTAATTTCTCTCAAACTCAGGTAGGCAATGGAGAAATCAACAGTTTTCACCTAAACAGGCATTAAGTCCATCGTTTACTTACCTGCTTGTGTTGGGAGGATGAAGAGAAAGTATAGAAAATGAAGACAATATATTTTGTCCCCAATTCCACCTTTTCCTATGAACTCTCACTCCAATAATAGCTAGTTAGAACTACCTCTCTTCCATCACTTTATATAAAATGGAGAAAGGTATAGCAGATGTCATGAAAATAAAGAGACTATGTTCATCTGTCTGTTTCAAGGAGACAGAAGAACAAGAATATTTCATAAGCTTCAGAGAGCCTTCAGTTAATATAAAGCTGTTAAAGACAGAAAAAACCCATAAAAATGAGATACTCTAAGGCAGGGTTTAATTCTGGATCAGATACTCTTGCAAAGGGTTAGGTGTAGAGAGTGAAAGGTAGGCACCTGTCTTGGGTACTTTAGTATGTGAAGCAGAGTCCTTGGCACCTACTCACTAAATGCCCATACATGTACCTAGAAAACCAAGACAGCCAAAGATATCCTTTGATGATACCAAAGATCCACAACATGGGGGATGGAAACATGGTTAATGAACCTTGAGTTCCCATAACTAATCAACCTACCAGCATCTACTAGGCTTATGCTGAGAAGAATTGTTATGTTGTTTACCTAGTTTTGCCTTTTATTTAAAGAATTTTATCACATAGTCAAACTGAAATTCTTTTAAAAACTGAAATGTCTAGAAGATATCACTTAGTCTGTCTGGATAATATGTGCTATAAATGATGTCACAGGGCTGGTAAGATGAGATGGGTCAGCAGGTAGGCACCTGTTCACAAACCTGGCAAACTAAGTTCAAAGCCACATGGTAGAAGGAGAGAACCAACTTCCAGAAGTCCCCTGAGTTCTTCTTTCTTTTTCTCTTTCTCTTTCTTTCTCTTGCCTCCATCTTTCATAAATAAATTAATTAATGCTTGAAAACTGATTTCATACCAACTCTTTTCAAGTATATGCCAGGCTGACTTTGAATTCACAATCCTACTGGCTCTGATTCCAAGTGCTAGAATCATAGATGTGCGTCTCCATGCCTGGTACACTGACTCTACTACATGTTCCTATGTCACTTCTGGTGGGAACTCATTTCCACATCTGAGTTTTTGATGAAAGTATTATCCAACACTTCAGAGATAGAAAACTATTCTATGTATAAATCTTGAACCATCAAGTTTTATGCATTCTGTCCCCCAACACCTAAGAGATAAACTGCGCACTGCTTCATGCTGGGATAGTGAAACAAAGCTCACAATGACTGAGTATCTCTAAGGTTATGTAGCCAGTGATTAGAAATAGAGGTAGACCTGTCTGAGCATCATTGGTGAAACCCAAGTCTACCCTACTCATGGTCACAAATATTTCAGCGATGTGCCTAAGGCCCTCCAACACATAGGCCCTCCAATAATTTCACTGTAGTTCTCTAGATGTGTCAGAAGATTATGAAGTTACATGTATTCTACTAGCCACTTCAGGATACTAGCACAACATAGCTCCTCCTTAACCTGAGAAATTGCACAAGGTTACAGTTGTGGTGTATACATTGAGCAATTTCTAAATGTGACTCTGCACTACTTTAGACTGCTTTTGGATTTAGCCATTTTTTCTCCCCTCCCTATCACACATCCTCTATACATCTTTTTTTCTTTCTTCCTTCCTCCCTTCATTCCTTTCTGCCTTTGTTCAACACAGTTTTCAATTTGTGTTGCCAGAAACCTTCTACTTTACAAATCTATCACAAAATTTAATTTTAAAAAATGTTAACCAGTTTACCCTGCACAGGGGAACACAGAGAGAAGAAAAACAACAGAAATTGCCTTGAGAAGCTCCTGCCAGGTATGCAATACCTCCTAATGAATTGGTCAGAAAAGCCTCAAAGGCTCCCCAAACAATACAGGTATTTGCCATTGTTCTTAATTGCCCTTTGGAATCTGAGAGTAAAGGTTATTGAAGACATCACACAAAGATCACAAGATATGGAAAAAAACAGGCTGAAATGAGTATGAAAGAAGGCATGATACAGGCTGCCAAGGGAGAAACGAAATCAACCGCTTTACCTGGCTGTGAATGCTGCAAATTACATTAACTACTCTGGCAAGAGGAGACAATTAGTGTAATAGTGACAAGGAAGACATGGGGATAAACAACTGCTTTCTGATTAGACCTAAGGCCTGCTTTTTGCCAGGGAACACATGTCTCTGGTACTGTAAGTCTATTCAAATATATGTGGAAAGGAAGACCATAAACTCTAAGTGGGATCAAACTTCTTAACGCTGACTACAAGCACTCGATACTCATAGATAGATATTCTCAGCATTCGACCAAGAAGTATCCTCTTGCACTGGGAGATCTGTGATGCAGAGAATCACATCTGGCTGAAAGGCAGAAAATAAATGATGTGGAGTGCTCAGCTGTGATCAAAACATGAAAATCATCACTTCCATCCCTGTGAAAAGCTTAAGGAACCTTGCAGAAGAGGAGTATTGAGAACATGAATTGATACTTTTTGTCCTGTCACTTTGTAATCAGTCTACCAGCTCATGACTGACAGTTTCCACAGATATCCATATGACCTGCTTACTTGTCCGTTCCCATATCTTGAACTGGTCATTAGCTACTTCTGCCTGGAATCATGTAATGCTTCAGGCACGGCTTATTTTGTTCATTTTCATGTGTATGTGCATTATACATGTGTATAGGTACATATGTGTTTGTGGGGGGTATATATGTGTTCATGTTCAGATGGTCTGAGTTTGATACCAAAAGTCATCCTCAATAACTCTTATTCTTTATTGTATGAGGCAAGGCCTTTCAATCAAATTCAGAGCTTATTTGCCAGCTTTCTCTGAAAATCTTCTTCTGAGGCTATAATTACAGGCCAACAACCAAACCTACCTGTCATTTATGTGTGTTCTGTGAATCCAAACGCTAGTCCTCCTGCTTGGATGTCAAGTGTTCTAAGAGCTGAGCTATCTATCTCCCTTGCCTTCATTATTCAACTTTTAACATGTCTTGTTTAAGATTATTATCAGAGTCATGGGAAAAGATAGAGCAATAGGAGAGAAAAAAGTTTTCAAATTTTTGCTTTGTTTTTCTTTATCTTACTTTAGTTTTTGCAGCTATGAGTATTAAACCTAGGGACCTCTCAACTCATAGTCAAGTATTCTATGACATTTCAATCTAAAATATTTATTTTCAATGAATATTTTTCAAATTAAATTAAAATAGAAGTGTATTGTGTTAGACAGATAACATGAAATTTGTTTTAGTTTAAACTTTAGCCTTTCCCCACTCCGCTGCCCAGGAAGCGCGCGGGGTCCAGCCTGGACGCACCTTCACCTAGATAATCTCCGCCCCCCGCCCACCCCCAGAAACCCAGGCAGCCCAAGGGACCCAGCTCCTCCCACCATCTAGCCGGAGCCGGAGCCACACAGGGCGGAGGAGGAGGACCCCCTGCGCTTGGGTCCACCCCAGCTCCCCCAGGTAAAATAGCACCCGCCAACGCCCCGTCCTCCCTTTCCCACTTCACTGCCCGGGACATGCACGGTCCAGCCAGGAAGCACCTCGGCCTAGGTAAGCTCCACCACTGTCCACCCCGAGAACTCCAGGCCAAATAATTCAGTTTAGTGAAAAACGCACAGAAATTGAAAGATCTTAAGACTGAAAACGACAATGCCAAAGTCAAAGTGCAAATCCATGAGAAACAACACTCAAGTAAACAAATCTCCCACTGAAAGAATTAATCCCATAATGTTAGACTCCAACCAGAACAAACCCACGGAAAATGGCCAAGAAATCCTGACCCAGGATAATGACTTTCAAAATATGATCATTACCATGTTCAATACTATGAAAGAGGAAATCCGGGAGGAATTAAATAACCAAATCAATGGCTTTGAAGAGGAACACAACAGACATTTGTAGGAGGTGAGAAAAACAGTGCAAGAAACAAAAACAGGCATAGACCAGTTAAAATAGACTCAAGCCGAGTTTAAAACAACTAAAAGACAATTTATCTTCAAGGCAGAACTCCACAGAGAGTCTTATCAGCAGAACTAACAAAGCAGAAAAAATAATTTCAGACCTTGAAGACAAAGTGGGAGTATTAACAAGCTCAATGGAAGAGGTTTTAAAGAGAAAAAGATACTTGAGAGACATATTCAAGAGATATGGGACACCCTGAAGAAGCCTAACGTGTATTTATGGAATACCAGAGCAAGAATCTCAAAATACCACCCCTGAGGAAATTTTTCAAATGATCATCAAGGAAAACTTTCCTCATCTAAAAAAAGAGAGGCCCCACCGCGCGCTCTAGGACCCCAGGACAGCTCACAGGGACCCGGCTCCGACTCCCGCCATCCAGACGGAGCCGCGGGGGCCGAGGGACGAGGAGGACCTCCCCCTGCGCCCGGCCCCGCCCCAGCTGCCCTCGGGTTAAATAGCTCCACGCCGACCGCCCATCCTCCCTTTTCACCCCACCCCTGTCGGGACGCGCGCGGTCCACCCGGGCCTCACCCCGCGCCCTAGGTAAGTCCCCGTTCGGCCCCGCCCACCAGTACCCCAGGCCAAATAATTCAGTTTAGTGAAATTGAGAGATCTTAAGAGTTAAAATGACAATGCCAAAGTCAAAGTGCAAATCCATGAGAAGCAACACTCAAGTAAACAAATTTCCCACTGAAGAAATTAATCCCATAATGTTAGACTCCAACAAAAACAAACCCGCGGAAAAAGGCCAAGAAAGCCTGACCCAGGATAACAACTTTCAAAATATGATCATTACCATGTTCAATACTATGAAAGAGGAAATCCGGGAGGAATTACATAATCGAATCAATCGCTTTGAAGAGGAACACAACAGACATCTGGAGGAGTTGAGAAAAACAGTGCAAGAAACAAAAAGTGGCATAGAGCAGTTAAAACAAACTCAAGCAGAGTTTAAAACTGAGCTAAAAGACAAGTTATCTTCAACCCAGAACGCCACAGAGAGTCTTATCAACAGAACTAATGAAGCAGAAAACAGAATTTCAGACCTTGAAGATAAAGTGGGAGTACTAACCAGCTCAATGGAAGAGGTTGTTAAAGCCAAAAAGATACTTGAGAGAAATATCCAAGAGATATGGGACACCCTGAAGAAGCCTAACATGCGTATTCATGGAATACCGGAGCAAGAATCTCAAAATACCACCCCTGAGGAAATTTTTCAAACGATCATCAAGGAAAACTTTCCTCATCTAAAAAAGAGAGGCCCATTCATATACAAGAGGCATTCCGCACCCCAAACAGATACGACCAAAATAGAAGCACACCGCGGCAAATAATAGTTAAAACACTCCACATTCAAGATAAAGAACTGGTGCTGAGAGCTTCAAGGGAGAAAAAACAAGTCACTTTTAAAGGCAAACCTATTAAAATAACAAATGACTTCTCAGTCGAAACAGTAAAAGCAAGAAGAGCTTGGAGAGACATACTTCAAGTATTGAATGAGCAAAAATGTCAACCCAGGCTGATTTACCCTGCAAAACTATCAGTCATGATCGAGGGAGAAAGAAAAATTTTCCAGCACAAAGACAACTTTAAGGGATACATGGCCACCAAACCAGGCCTTCAAAAACTGCTAGAAATGATACTCAAGCGTGAAGAAAAAAACAGGCATATCCAGGAGAACAGAAGGCAAATATAACACCATTAAAAGCGAAGCAATATACTTATAAAAGCTACTAAACATAATAAATGTCTGGAATTAACAATAGTTTCTCCATTATAACACTAAATGTTAATGGACTTAATTCACCGATCAAGAGACACAGATTACAAACTTGGATTAAAAATCACAATCCATCAATCTGTTGCCTGCAGGAAACCCATCTCACCACAAAAGATAGGCACGCTCTAAAAATAAAAGGCTGGTCAACAATTCTACAAGCAAATGGAAGCAGAAAACAGGCAGGGGTAGCCATTATGCTATCAGACAAAGTGGATTTCAAACCAAAAAAAATTATAAGAGACACGGATGGATACTACATTTTAGTCACAGGTACAATCACCAGGAAGATTTCACAATACTGAACATATATGCACCCAATACGGGCCCCTCCACATTCATTAAGAAAACCCTACAGCATCTAAAGCAAGAAATAAACCCCCAAACGATAATTCTTGGGGACTTCAACACCGCCCTCTCTACATGGGATAGATCAACAGGTCAAAAGCTTAACAGAGACACTTTGGAACTTAATCAAACCCTGAAAGAAATGGACCTCACAGATCTCTATCGAACTTTTCACCCACGCACCAAAGAATACACATTTTCTCAGCAGCACACGGAACTTTCTCCAAAATAGATCACATATTGGGCCACAAAATGAATCTACACATATACAAGAAAGTTGAAATTCTAACCTGTGCCCTATCAGACCACCACGGCCTAAAGCTGGACATCCACAACACATCAAACAAGAGAAAATACACTAACTCCTGGAAACTTAACACTATGATGCTGAATGAGAACTGGATTCAGGAAGAAATTAAAAAGGAAATTCAAGATTTCCTGAAAGTGAATGATAACGAAAATACAACTTACCAAAATCTCTGGGACACAATGAAAGCTGTTCTAAGAGGTAAGTTCATAGCTCTTAATGCCCACGTCAAAAAAATGGAAACATCAGAAATAAACAACTTAACAATGCAGCTTAAAGCTTTAGAGAAACTAGAGCAATCTGATCCCAAAAGCAGTAGAAGAGAAGAGATTAGCAAAATAAGGGGAGAAATATCTGAAATCGAGACTAAGAAAACGATAGAAAAAATCAACCAATCAAAAAGCTGGTTCTTTGAAAAAATCAACAAGATTGATACACCCCTAGCTAAACTAACCAAAAGCAAGAGAGAGAAAACCCAAATTAACAAAATTAGAAATGAACATGGAGTTATCACTACTGATACCCAAGAAATCCAGAGAATTATAACATCATATTTCAAAAACTTATACTCTGTGAAGTTTGACAACACAAAAGAGATGGATGAATTTCTAAGTAAACACAACTTACCTAAATTGAATCAGGAAGTTGTGAATTATTTAAATAGTCCTATAACATATAAGGAAATTGAGGAAGTAATCTCGAATCTTCCCACCAAAAAATGTCCTGGACCAGATGGATTCAGCACAGAGTTCTACCAGACATTTAAGGAGTTAATAACACCAATACTCCTTAAACTGTTCCATCAAATAGCAAAGGAAGGAACACTACCAAATTCCTTCTATGAAGCTAATATCGTTTTAATCCCAAAACCTAATAAAGATTCACTTAAAAAAGAAAACTATAGGCCGATCTCCCTGATGAACACAGACGCAAAGATTCTCAACAAAGTCTTAGCAAATCGGATTCAAAAACATATTAAAAAGATCATTCATGGGGACCAAGTAGGCTTCATCCCCGGCACACAAGGTTGGTTCAACATACGCAAATCAATAAATGTAATTCATCATGTAAACCAGTCCAAAGTCCAAGACCACATGATACTCTCGATAGATGCAGAAAAAGCTTTTGACAAGATCCAACAGCCTTTTATGATCAAAACGCTAGAGACAGTAGGAATGGAAGGAACCTTTATCAATATAATAAAAGCTGTATACAACAAGCCCACAGCAAGGATTATGCTCAATGGGGAACAATTGGAAGCATTCCCACTTCGATCAGGAACTAGACAAGGCTGTCCACTCTCACCACTTCTATTCAATATTGTACTTGAAGTCTTAGCTGAAGCCATAAGACAAGAAAGGGACATAAGAGGGATTCAAATCGGCAAGGAAGAAATCAAGCTATCCCTATTTGCAGATGACATGATCTTATACCTGAGGGATCCCAAAAACTCCACCAGGAAGCTCCTGGAACTAATTGAGAAGTTCAGCAGGGTGGCAGGATACAAAATAAATGTGCAAAAATCAGAGGCCTTCCTATATGCCCAGAATGAAAGAAGTGAAAAAGCCTTGAGAGAAACCATGCCATTTACTATAACCCCTAAAAAAATGAAATACCTTGGTATAAACCTAACTAAGGAGGTAAAAGACCTTTACAATGAAAACTTTAAAACCCTAAAGAAAGAAATTGCAGAAGACACCAGAAGGTGGAAAGACCTCCCTTGTTCCTGGATTGGCAGAATCAACATTGTAAAAATGACCATCCTACCAAAGGCAATATACAGATTCAATGCTATACCAATCAAAATCCCAAAGCAATTCTTCAAAGAAGTTGACCAAACAATCTCAAAGTTCATATGGAGGCACAAAAGACCCAGGATAGCAAAAACAATCCTGAGTAACAAAAACACAGCTGGAGGTATTACCATACCAAACCTAAGTCTATACTACAAATCCATAGTTATAAAGACAGCCTGGTACTGGCTCCAAAATAGACACACAGATCAATGGATAAGGATTGAAGACCCAGATATAAGCCCACAAAGTTACAGCCATTTGGTCTTTGACAAAGGGGCCCAAAGAATCCAATGGAAAAAGAACAGCATCTTCAACAAATGGTGCTGGCAAAACTGGATCTCCACATGCAGAAGATTAAAGCTGGACCCGTACTTGTCACCATGTACAAGACTTAATTCCAAATGGATCAAGGACCTTGATATCAGGCCAGAGACTTTAAAAACCATAGTTGAAAGGATAGGGAACTCCCTCGAGCTGATTGGGCTAGGCCAACACTTCCTAAACAGACATCCAATGGCACAGTCACTGCTACCAACTCTCAACAGTTGGGATCTTGTGAAATTAAAGAGCTTCTGTTCAGATAAAGAGATTGTCACACGAGCTCAAAGGCAACCCACAGAATGGGAGAAAATCTTCACTAACCACATATCTGACAGAGCTCTACTGTCCAGAGTGCACAAAGAACTTAGAAAATTAAACTCCAAGGAAAACACTGGCCCAATTAAAAAATGGGCCCTGGAACTTCAAAGAAACTTTACCAGGGATGAAATTAAAATGTCTAACAATTATCTTAAAAAATGCTCCACTTCCTTCGCCATCAGGGAAATGCAAATCAAAACTTCCCTGAGATATCATCTCACCCCGGTCAGGATGGCAAAAATCCACAATACAAACAACGACAAATGCTGGAGAGGATGTGGAGAGAGGGGAACTCTCCTACATTGTTGGTGGGAATGCAGGCTCATACAGCCACTCTGGCGAGCCGTCTGGAGATTCTTAAAGAAATTAAAGATTGAAATGCCGTATGACCCTGCTATCCCACTTTTGGGAATAAGCCCCCATGCAGCAGAGGTTCGCCTCGATAGCACAAGCTCGACCATGTTCATAGCAGCACTGTTTACAATAGCAAAGTCATGGAATCAACCTAAATGTCCAACAGTTGACGAGTGGATAAGGAAACTGTGGTACATCTATACAATGGAGTACTACTCAGCCATCAAAAATGATGAATTACTGGAATTTGCTGGGAAATGGATGTCATTAGAAAGAATTATACTAAGTGAAGTATCCCAAACCCAGAAAATTAAGCGCCGTATGTACTCCCTAATAGGTGGCTCCTAGTACCAAACTCACCCAGCCCACATTGAGACACTCAAAAGTAAACCTATGTAACACAGTAATTGCAAGGATTATGAACAAGAGAGATGGGTTAGGAGGGCCACACCAGAAACAAGGAGAGAGGGGACCATGTTACAGCAGAGAAAATAGGCCTCCATCAAGGTCTGCAAGTAAGTAATGAGAAACCTGGTTAAGTTCACAGACGTTCTTTCCTGATCTCACCAGAAGGGGAGGGCATATAGTCTAGCAGATAAAAAGTAATCATTTTGCAAATGGGTGATGAACCCCTCCCTCAGTGAGGTTTCCTACTCTTATTACATCTACCCTTGAATGTGCTATTACAAGAAGACTCCAGTTTAACAGCTTTTTGTCTCTGGCCAGGGAGTGACATACAGTGCCCAGTAGAATGGAGTGAAGGGAATTGCAGGAGCAGCAAAACTGCAAAACAAAATCAACAAACCACAATCCAGAACTTCAGAGACTCTATATCAATCACATAGAACTAGGCCAGCCTAATCTCTCCCCATCCTGGAGCTCAGGGACATTTGCGGAAGAGGGGGCGGTAAGATTGTAAGAGCAAAAGGATGGGAGGAGCAACGATTTGCAAGATTCTCAACAATAGTTGGGGCCAAAGCAATCATAATGGGACTTTGCATGCCCTGCGCAATGTCCAGCGCACTGTTGCCCTCATAAAGTCTAGCATCTGTTAAGGGCGCCGAGACCCCTGGAGGCAAGGGATTGACAGCCATAGTAGTGATCTTATGCTTAAGGGGAACAAGAGAAAGGGCTTATGGAAATGCCACTGGGTCCTTATATGTCATCGGAGAGGAGGACCCAGTGGAGAGTTAGGCGTACACAATAAAGGACTCTCTGGGAATTGGGGGGGAGGCATTGGGGGAAGGGGAGGGGGAGGAGGGGGGAGGGAGGGAACTGGTAAAAAATTTTAAAATGTATAATTAAATTTTTAATAAATAAATAAATAAATAAATAAATAAAAAGAGAGGCCCATCCATATACAAGAGGCATTCCGCACCCCAAACAGATATGATCAAAACAGAAGCTCGCCACAGCAAATAATAGTTAAAACACTCCACATTCAAGATAAAGAAATGGTGCTGAGAGCCTCAAGGGAGAAAAAACAAGTCACTTTTAAAGGTAAACCTATTAAAATAACAAATGACTTCTCAGTCAAAACAGTAAAAGCAAGAAGAGCTTGGAGAGACATACTTCAAGTATTGAATGAGTAAAAATGTCAACCCAGGCTGATATACCCTGCAAAACTATCCGTCATGACCGAGGGAGAAAGAAAAATCTTCCAGCACAAAGACAACTTGAAGGGATACATGTCCACCAATCCAGGCCTTCAAAAAATGCTAGAAATGATACTCAAGCTGGAAGAAAAAAAACAGGCATATCCGGGAGAACAGAAGGGAAGTATAACACCATTAAAAACGAAGCAATATACTTATAAAACTACTAAACATAATAAATGTCTGGAATTAAAAATGGTTTCTCCATTATAACACTAAATGTTAATGGAATTAACTCACCAATCAAGAGACACAGATTACAAACTTGGATTAAAAATCACAATCCATCAATCTGCTGCCTGCAAGAAACCCATCGCACCACAAAAGATAGGCACACCCTAAAAATAAAAGGCTGGTCAACAATTCTACAAGCTAATGGAAGCAGAAAACAGTCAGGGGTAGCCATTATGCTATTGGACAAAGTGGACTTCAAACCAAAGAAAATCATAAGAGACACGGATGGATACTATATTTTATTCACAGGTACAATCCACCAGGAAGACTTCACAATACTAAACATATATGCACCCAACACGGCCCCTCCCACATTCATTAAGCAAACCCTCCAACGTCTAAAGCGAGAAATAAATCCCAAAACAATAATTCTTGGGGATTTCAATACTGCCCTCTCAACATGCGATAGATCTACAGGTAAAAAACTTAACAGAGACACTTTGGAGCTTAACCAAACCCTTACTGAAATGGACCTTACAGATCTCCATCATACTTTTCATCCATGCACCAAAGAATACACATTTTTCTCAGCAGCACACGGAACTTTCTCCAAAATAGATCACATATTGGGCCACAAAACAAATCTCCACATATACAGGAATGTTGAAATTCTAGCCTGCACGTTATCAGACCACCATGGCCTAAAGCTTGACATCCACAACACAAAAAGCAACAGAAAATACACTAACTCCTGCAAACTTAACACTATGATGCTGAATGAGAACTGGAATCAGGAAGAAAATAAAAAGGAAATTCAAGATTTCCTGAAAGTGAACGCTAATGAAAATACAACTTACCAAAATCTCTGGGATATAATGAAAGCTGTCCTAAGAGGTAAGTTCATAGCTCTTAATGCCTACATCAAAAAATGGAAACATCAGAAATAAATAAATTAACAATGCAGCTAAAAGCTTTAGAGACACTAGAGCAATTGGATCCCAAAAGCAGTAGAAGGAGGAGATTAGCAAAATAAGGGGAGAAATATCTGAAATCGAGATTAGGAAAACGATATAGAAAATCAACCAGTCAAAAAGCTGGTTCTTTGAAAAAATCAATAAGATTGATACACCCCTAGCTAAATTAACCAAAAGCAAGAGAGAAAAAACCCAAATTAACAAAATTAGAAATGAAAATGGAGTTATCACTACTGATACCCAAGAAATCCAGAGAATTATAATGTCATATTTCAAATTTGACAACACAAAAGAGATGGATGAATTCCTAAGTAAACACAACTTACCTAAATGGAATTGGGAAGTTGTTAATTATTTAAATAGTCCTATAACATATGAGGAAATTGAGAAAGTAATCTCAAATCTTCCCACCAAAAAATGTCCTGGACCAGATGGATTCAGCACAGAGTTTTACCATACATTTAAGGAGCTAATAACACCAATACTCCTTAAACTGTTCCACCAAATAGCAAAGGAAGGAAAACTACCAAATTCCCTCTCTGAAACTAATATCATCTTAATCTCAAAACCTAATAAAGATACCTTAAAAAAGGAAACTATAGGCCAATCTCTCTGATGAACACAGTTGCAAAGATTCTCAATAAAATCTTAGCAAATCAGATTAAAAAAATATCAAAAAGATCATCCACGGGGATAAAGTAGGCTTTATCCCAGGCACACAAGGTTGCTTCAACATGCGCAAATCAATAAATGTAATTCATCATGTAAACCAGTCCAAAGTCCAAGACCACATGATACTCTCGATAGATGCAGAAAAAGCTTTTGACAAGATCCAACAGCCCTTTATGATCAAAACACTAGAGACAGTTGGAATGGAAGGAACCTTTATCAATATAATAAAAGCTATATACAACAAGCCCACAGCAAGGATTATGCTCAAAGGGGAAAACTTGAAGCATTCCCACTTCGATCCGGAACTAGACAAGGCTATTAACTGTCACCACTTCTTTTCAAAATTGTACTTGAAGTCTTAGCTGAAGCCATAAGACAAGAAAGGGACATAAAAGGGATTCAAATTGGCAAGGAAGAAGTCACGTTATCTCTATTTGCAGATGATATGATCCTATACCTAAGTGATCCCAAAAACTCCACCAGGAAGCTCCTGGAACTAATTGAGAAGTTCAGCAGGGTGGCAGGATACAAAATAAATGTACAAAACTCAGAGGCCTTCCTATATGCCCAGAATGAAAGAAGTGAAAAAGCCCTGAGAGACTCAATCCCATTTACAATAGCCCCTAAAAAAATGAAATATCTTGGTATAAACCTATCCAGGGAGGTAAAAGACGTTTACAATGAAAACTTTAAAACCCTAAAGAAGGAAATTGCAGAAGACACCAGAAGGTGGAAAGACCTCCCATGTTCCTGGATTGGCAGAATCAACATCGTAAAAATGACCATCCTACCAAAGGCAATATACAGATTCAATGCTATACCAATTAAAATCCCAAAGCAATTCTTCAAAGAAGTTGACCAAACAATCTCAAAGTTCATATGGAGGCACAAAAGACCCAGGATAGCAAAGACAATCCTGAGTAACAAAAACACTGCTGGAGATATCACCATACCAAACCTTAGTCTATACTACAAATCCATACTTATAAAAACTGGCTCCAAAATAGACACAGATCAATGGATAAGGGTTGAAGACCCAGATATAAGCCCACAAAATTACAGCCATTTGGTCTTTGAGAAAGGGGCCCAAAGAATCCAATGGAAAAAGAACAGCATCTTCAACAAATGGTGCTGGCAAAACTGGATCTCCACATGCAGAAGATTAAAGCTGGACCCATACTTGTCACCATGTACAAGACTTAATTCCAAATGGATCAAGGACCTTGATATCAGGCCAGAGACTATAAAAACCATAGTCAAAAGGATAAGGAACTCCCTCGAGCTGATTGGGCTAGGCCAACACTTCCTAAACAGACATCCAATGGCACAGTCAGTGCTACCAACTCTCAACAGTTGGGATCTGGTGAAATTAAAGAGCTTCTGTTCAGATAAAGAGATTGTAACATGAGCTCAAAGGCAACCCACGGAATGGGAGAAAATCTTCACTAACCACACATCTGATAGGGCTCTGCTGTCCAGAGTGCACAAAGAACTTAGAAAACTAAACTCCAAGGAAACTAATGGACCAATTAAAAAATGGGCCCTCGAACTTAAAAGAAACTTTACCAAGGATGAAATTAAAATGTCTAACAAATATCTTCAAAAATGTTCCACATCCTTAGCCATCAGGGAAATGCAAATCAAAACTTCCCTGAGATATCATCTCACCCCAGTCAGGATGGCAAAAATCCACAATACAAACAACGACAAATGCTGGAGAGGATGTGGAGAGAGGGGAACTCTCCTACATTGTTGGTGGGAATGCTGGCTCATACAGCCACTCTGGCGAGCCGTCTGGAGATTCTTAAAGAAACTAAAGAATGAAATGCCATATGACCCTGCTATTCCACTTTTGGGAATAACCCCCCATGCAGCAGAGGTTCACCTCAATAGCAGAAGCACGACCATGTTCATAGCAGCACTGTTTACAATAGCAAAGTCATGGAATCAGCCCAAATGTCCAACAGTTGACGAGTGGATAAGGAAACTGTGGTACATCTATACAATGGAGTACTACTCAGCCATCAAAAATGATGAATTACTGGAATTTGCCGGGAAATGGATGTCATTGGAAAGAATTATACTAAGTGAAGTATCCCAGACCCAGAAAATTAAGCTCCATATGTACTCCCTAATAGGTGGCTCCTAGTACCAAACCTACCCAGTCCACCTTGAGACACTCAAAGATAAATCTCTGTAATACCTACAGTAATTGCAAGGATTATGAACAGGAGGGATGGTGTTGGAGGGCCACACCAGACACAAGGAGAAAGGGGACCATGTTCAGCAGAGAAAGTAGGCCTCCATCAAGGTCTGCAAGTAAGTAATGAGACATCTGGTTAAGTTTTCAGACGTTCATTCCTGATCATTTACAACTGAGATAGTATAATCTCACCAGAAGGAGAGGGCATGTAGTCTGGCAGATAAAAAGCAACCATTTTGCAAATGGGCAATTGATCCCTCCCTCACTGTGGTTTCCTACTTTTATTACATCTACCTTTGAATGTGCTCTTGTAACAAGACTCCAGTTTAACAGCTTTTGTCTCTGGCCAGGGGGTAACATACAGTCCCCATCAGGATGTAGTGAAAGGCATTGCAGGAGCAGCAAATCTGCAAAAGAAAATCAACACACCATAATCCAGAACTTCAGAGACTCTATATCAACCACTTAGAACTAGGCCAGACTAATCTCTCCCCATCCTGAAGCTCAGGAAAATTTGCAGAAGAGGGGGTGGTAAGATTGTAAGAGCAAAAGGATGGGAGGAGCAATGATTTGCAAGATACTCCACACAAGTTAGGGCCGAAGCAATCATAATTGGACTTTGCATGCTCTGCGCAATGTCCAACACAATATTGACCTCACAAAGTCTAGCGTCTGCTAAACACACAAGGGATTGACAGCCACAGTAGTATTCCTATGCTTAAGGGGAGCACATGAAAGGGTTCAGGGAAATACAACTGAGTCCTTGTACGTCATCGGAGAGGAAGGCCCAGAGGAGAGTCTGGCATGCACATTAAAGGACTCTCTGAGGATTGGGGGGGGGCACTGGGGGATGGGGAGGGAGGGGTGAGGGGAGGGGGAGCAGGGGGTTCAGGGGGAGGAGAAGGGAGGGAGGGAAGTGGTGTACCTATTAAGTTTGTATGAGCAGAAATAATAATAAAAAATGTTAAAAAAATAAATATAAAAATCAGGCATTGAAAATAAAAAAAAAAGAAAAGAAAACTTCTATTCAGTAAGGACCTGGGGTATCTTTGGCCATTCTTTGGCCTGCACAGATGAATGCCCTTTGGAAACGTTCTTCATTTCTTAGGATTTTTACATTGTTTTAGGAGTACAATAAATGTTAAGAAGAAAAATATGAATCTTCAAAGACCCAGTCCGCCTAAATGTAGAAAGAACACTGCGGTGAAAAATCAGAGTCAATTTTCTCATAACTCTAGAAATTACACATCACAGCAACCCAACAGGCAAGCTTAGTGGTTACTGGATTTGGCCACTCCCATCACTACCAGGAAAATATCCTGTTTCTTGATGTTATAGCTTGAACCAAGTACCTCTACTTTGATACCTTGAGCATCTGTTAGTCTGAGGTTCCCTAAGGCCTTACTGGGCTATAACTAAATGATGCCAAGGGGAAGCTGTCAAGGGGAAGACCATTCCCTCCTCTTCTGAAGCTCCTTCCAGCTTTCCTCACTCCTTAGTTCATGGCTTTCTTTCATCTTCATCATCTCTCTCACCTTTTTAAGAATCTCTTTCATTCAACTGAAAGCCCCCTTCTTAGTAAATTGAACACACTGATATAAACCAGGATAATATCCCTATTACTAGCAACCAATCCCCTCTTCCAAGTAACACAACAGACTCTTGGTACTGGACATGCGAATAAGAAGGGTACACATTTTTCTCTCTTTCTTACTTACTTCGTTTTATAGTGTCTCACCTCAACCTGGGCTAGCTCAAGCAGTTTTCCTGCTTCCACCTCCCAAGTGATGGGATTATAGACCTATACTACCATGCCTAGCTAAGGGCACATTTTTCTGTCTGTCATACCTCTCTCATGAGCTCTACAGTAAAGTTGAGAACTGCCAGTCTTAGTCTATACTAACTTTGAAAAGGAATAACCTGAGAGCCATGAAGTGGAAAAATGTTTGACCTCTCCAAACAGCTCCTTTCCCAGCCTAGTTTCACTACTTAATTCATATAATAGATCCCAGCAAACACTTCTCAGGGTCTGTCTTTATTTAACTTGACAAAATAATCACTCTGTGCAAAAGTCTTGTGCCTGAGTCCTTAATCAAATCATCAGTGACAGAGTCCAGTGTCAGAACTTCCTGGGCAGTTAGGGCAAGCAATAGACTGATTATGTACCTTAAAAGAAACGTTTAGAAAAGCTTAGAAATTATAGAAAAGTTATAACAACTGAAATTGAGAAATCAACAAATTGAGACAGTCACATGTATGTGCAAGGCTTTGCAGATGCTCTGAAAAAAATGAAAACCCCTAATTTTTAGACTCTACATAATTTAAAGGCTTTGTACAAGAAGGAAGTAAAGAGTGAGGAAGAAAAGTAAACTACAGTGCTCACAGTGTGCCTCAACATAAGCAAAGAATTTCACAAGTGCTGAGAGAGTTGCTGACCTAAGACAGTCAAGAAAATCTCCATTTAGTCATTATCTGACCACTAAGCTAACAGCAATATCAGTGGCCAGCCATGACAAATAACACAGAATATTATAGAAGTATTTCAGGAGAGTAATTGAGGCAGAGAAGAAAAAAGTTTGCAAACAGCAACAAAGATTCAATGCAATGAGACAAGAGCATTGTTCAGACAGTGAAAAAAAAATCTATCAGTGATGGCTTCATTGCCTGCTTCACAAGCATGATGACTGAGTTCAGATCTCCAGCATCTATGTAAAAGTCAGCAGGGAAGATCTATAACTCCAGTGCTTAGAGGGCAGAGAATAGGCAGATCTTTGGAGCTCACTGAAAAGTTCAACTGATGACTTGTAGGCTCTGTGAGAGCTCTGTTTCACAAATTAAGTGGAGATTGATAGAGGAAGACACCTGCTACCAACTAATGGACTCCATATGCATGCACGCGTGTGCACCAGCATCCACACACAGACACGCGCACATCATGTAAACCACAATGCATATACACACAAGAAAAAGAACTTCCTTATCAATATGTTCATAAAAAGATATCATATGTAAGTAAAGTAAAACGATTCTATCTCACCAAATGAAGAATATTAAAGAGAAATTACTAAAAGTAGAAACTCTCTCTAGAAGTATAATGAATAAGCATTACAATGAAAAATTTACTAGATGACCTCACAAGAAGATTTCATGTGATCACAGAAAGAACTCTACCCTTGAGGACATGTAAACTGAGCATGTGTACTTGGAGTAACATAGGAGGAAAGAGAATGTTAGACAGTGTCAAGCAAATAGACTTGCATAATAGGAATTTTGAAAGAAAGGAAATGGGTATAGGACTATTTGAAAAAGTATCGGCTGAAAACTTTCAAAACTCAGATCCAAATTGTAAGAGCAAACATTCAAAAAGCTTAGTCAATTCCAACTGGAATAAACTCAAAGAAATCAAAATCTAGATAAATCATTATCAAATTATCAAAAGCTAAAAAAGGAGAGAACATCTAAAAGCTAATAAGAGAAAAGAGCTCATCATATTAAAAGAATCAACAATAAGGTCAATAGCTGACACCTTCTCAGAATACACACAAGCCAGGGGAAAAAGGGAAATTCAAAGTGCTGAAAGTAAATTTTAACCAAAAACTCTATACTCAGAGATAGTGGGATGTCTCCACAGGAAAAGACACCTAAATAAAAACCTGGTGGCCACAGTTCAATTTCCAGAACCCACAAAGAAGAGGGAGAGAACCAACTTTAAAAAGTTATCATCTGGCTTCCATATGCATGTCATGGCACATACATGATCTCTCTGTCTCTCACTCTGTCTGTTTCTATCTCTCTTTCTGTCTCTTAAACAAATGAATAATTTTATTAATTTAAATTATTGAAACTTACAGGCAAATTGTTTTAGCTTTTCTTCCACCTCTTGTTACTCCATCTCATCCTCTCTCCTCACACCGAATGACTTTACCTAACAAGCTTCCCTGCTATCCCAGGGTCTCTTCTTCTGTGTATGTTCCAGTGCATCCAGTAGAAGACGTCTGCTTGTGCATGTGCCTCAGTACAGCATAGGCAGTACTTCAATGGAGGTACCACTGATACATAACAGCCCACTTCCTCTGGCCAGCTTTGATAATAAATTATTACTCTATGAAGAGTAGGGCCTTTTGAAGTCTTCCTTCATTCACTGTGCCATGTTGTCAAGCCCAATCTTTCACAGGTCATATGGAGGTAGACTTGGTTGCAGTGCTTTTGTGGCTGTAGTAGATTTATGATTTGGGGGTACTGTTTGTGTGCTCCACTACTAATCATGTTCTCACATTCTTTCTGTCCTCTTCTCCATGGTATAACCTGGACTTTGGTGTGAGGAGATGATAGAACTTTGGTCGCTTCCCAAGTAATATAGGCATTTGTCATTGCCTTTGATTCCTCCCTCACCCAGAAACTGACAGTAAAACCCTGTTACTGAAGATGCAGTGCACCTAGATCACAGGATGTGGATATAAACACCACCTGGAGCTGATTTGGAAGATTACTCCTTGCTGGAAAGCTTTCCATAGTACCAGAAAATACTATGCAAGCTACTAGAGGGAAAAAAGCAATCAACAGTCTCATCAATCTGTGAAGGCTGCAAATTTCAATCACCTGGGCAAGAGGTGACTGCCAGTGTAATAGTGGCATGAATGGCAATGGGACAATCAGCAGCTTTCTGACTAGATTTAAGGCCCAATTTTCAATAGGCATCAATTCCTGGAACTGTGAACTAGAATAAGATCCTATGAAAGGGGGAAACATAGATCCTAGGGAGCTATGAAGGTTTAGATATAAAGACATTATATCAAACTGCATTTTAAGTAACTGTTATTATACCTATAGATTGGGGGAGCATCCATTCAGTATTCAAGTTCTCTGCTGCAAAGGAAGATAGCTATTATAGAAATCACAACCGGACAAAATGCAGAAAATAAGTGACTGAAAACTACTTGGGCCTGGAAAAAGCATCTAAATGACCCCACTCCCTCCTCAAAGCACAGAAAACACTGGAGAAGGGGGTGGTAAGATTACAAGAGCCTGAAATGGAAGAGGGGCACAGTGAGACATTATCTTCTGGGTATGACTGGGCTATTAGTGTATTTATGAATAACCACAGCTACACATATCCCCACAAGACCTACGTGGGAACTGTCTTAGCAATACTTTGTCATGGAAGGGAAAAGATCTAAGAAATAAACATCTCCCTGAGAGACTGATAAAGGTTAATTTTGATGGAAGGAAATGCAAGATGCTTTCCTCAATGGTATATTTATTGATATAAGATTCATATACCACCAAATATTCAGGCACATGATACCAAAAGCAAGCCGGATGAAACTCAATGCACTACAAATATGAAAAGACTTGAAAATAACAGGAAGTCTTGCAGGGGAGAAATACAGTTTAAGGGGAAGAAGAGGGAAGTGGATTGGGATTAAGGATGTGAAAATATTGTAAGTTCATTACACTCATTTATGATACAAAAAAATGCAAAAAAATGTCCCAACCTTCCCAAACAAACAGCACCACTAGTTGGTGATCTGTGTTGAAAAACATGAGTTTATGTGTGGGGGACAATTTACATTCAAACCATGACAGATGATGATATGAAGGACAAATGTAAAAGGGGGAAGTTTTTGGTTGCTCTTGCTCACTGCCTGCGTCCTCATCTACAGAGCATTTTCATGACCTGCACTTGTTCAGACAGTCATGAGAGTAATTATGAGATGCTCCTTCTATGGTCTGAGAGCTACCAAGGCAGAGACTTGGTGGTGACACATGCTTTATGCCCATTCAGAGTAAGTGTTTTGCAAAGTACTCTGCACACTAAGTTAATCATCCAACAGCATTGTTACTGTGCCTGCTGACCAACTGTGAAGTCCAGGGAGGTATAGAATCCCACCCTGTGTTGGCTCAGATCTCTGCTTCCCTCAAATCCTTGCACAGCGTCTCTAATAAGAGCTTCCACCAATGTTATTGACATAACCTTCAGGGAAATAATCCATATTAAGCCTCATCCAATGAAAATAAGTTCCTTAAAGAATACATACTTTCCTGTCAGAGTCAACTTAGAGAGAAAATTCGCCAGCCAGTTTGCTTTAAAAAATATCACGCAGCATCTAACACATCATAGGCTGAGCCAATAAAAGGTTTCACCAAAGCACAGAAACATGAACAATCCCCTTTTCAATTAAATGTGTTTCCACTATAATTTTTAATTATCAATTTGACTATGTTGATGCACCATACTCTCTCACTGCCTTTCAGTCGTACATATCAGCAGCTGTACAAGTACAAGAGTTGGCCATGACAGACACCACTGGAAATTACAGGACATTTGTAAAAAATCTGATCTTGGGGATTCCTGCTAGGGAAAAGTGTTGCAGTGGAAGTGTTGATTCACTGTGGAAGATTCCTAATAAACTGTCAAATGATGGTAACATTTCAAGGCCATTAAGCCCATATTTTTAGCATTTTTAGGAGTTCAGGTAAGATAGATGCTAATTGTAGCTATTCAGTGAAAAGCATAAGCTTCACTAGGCTGAGCATAAAACCAATCTTTTGTTGGCCGACATGAACCAGAAAGCTCCTGGACTCTGGAGACAAGATCCCCAGGTGCCTGTGAGTGCTGCCTAGTGCACAGCCCGACATGCCTCACTCAGGTGGATGCCCATGCAGGGGAATGTCCAGAAGGCGAGGTGGGAGCTGGCAGGGTAAAGACGCCTGGAGAGAGCCAGAGCAGGCTGGAGGTCTGCTAGCAGTTCTATCTTCCTGCTTACACATGCCATGACTTCAAATTCCATTTGCTCTATAAACAGATCATTACACCTAATGTATATGTTTTCCAAGAACAAAAGTGAGATTGAGCTCAAAACTGGACAAATATTGATGTCTCAGTCCCTGATGCTCATGTTCCCTGTGGAACCACCACAGCAAGAGCACATCATCACTAAGACTTGAATATTGATACATAATTTTTCAAAAATTTTATCCCTCCAAGTTTACTCCAAATCCCAGCCCTGGTAACTGTCATTCTATTTTCTTCACCAAAGAAGGCAACCTTTTAAGATTTCATGTGTAAATGAAATTATGCTGTATTTGTCCTCCTGCACCTATTTATTTCATTTAGCATGATGTTGAGGTTCATCATTGTTCCAAATGACAAGATTTCCTTCCTTATGAAGGTTCAATAGCATTTCTTTCCACACACATACCACACTTTCTTTATCTACTCATCTGCTGATGGACCCAGATTATTTAACATCTTAGCTCCTAAAAACAGTGTTACCATGAATGTAAAAATGAAAACATTTCCTCAAGATATTGACTTTGATAGTATTACTCTGATTCCAAGACCAAATAAAGACATATCAAAAAAAAGAATTATAGGTCAGTCTCACTAATGAACATAGATGCAAAAATCTTCAATACGAATGAATATCACAAAGATCATTCACAATGATAAAGTCAGGTTCATTCCAGAAATTCAAGGATACTCTAACATATTTAAATCAATAAGTTTAATTTGTCACATAAACAGACTCAAAGATAAAAACTATATGATTCTTTTAATACATGTAAAATATTCTTGACAAAATTCAGCTTCTCTTCATGATAATAGTTCTGGAGAAAAAAGAAATGAAGGGGACATATCTCAACATAATAAGGCTATATACAAGTCTAAAGCAAACATGATTTTAAATGGAGAAAAAATTGAAGCGTTCCCACTTAATTCAGGAATAAGACAAGGCTGTCTACTCTCATCACTTCTGTTCAACATTGTACATGAAGTCCCAACTAGAGCAATAAGGCAAGAGAGGGAGATAAAAGGGATACAAATAGAAAAAAGAAAATGTTATCTCTATTTGCAGATGATATAATTTTATACTTAACAGATCCCAATGGTGCCACCTAGAAACTATTATAACTAGTAAATACTTTCAAAAAATTGGCAAGCTGAAAAAAATCAACATGCAAGAATCAATAGCTATATATCAGGGGGAAATGAGTCAAGAAAGAAATGAGATAATCAATCCCATTAACTATAGCCTAAAAAAAATAATAAAATACTGTGGAATAAACTGAACCAAGGAAGTAAAAGACCTATAAAATGAAAACTAAAAAACACTGCAGAAAGAAATTAAAGAGGATACTAGAAGGTGGAAAGATCTTCCATGTTCATGGATTGTTAAACTAATATTGTATAAATGGCCGGCCTACAAAAGGCAATACACAGTTTCAATTCAATCTCAATAAAAATTCCAAGTCAGTTCTTCACATAATTAAAAAATCAATCTCAAAATTCATATGAAACACAGAAGAGCGCAATTAGCCAAAACAATATTGAGTGATAAACATATTTCTGGAGGTACTACCAGACTGGATTTTAAGACACACTACAGAGCCATAACAACAACAACAACAACAAAAACATGGTACTGGTGCAGAAACAGATAAATCAATCAGTGAATTAGAACAAAGGACCCAGATAAAGCTCACATACCTAAAGCCACTTGTTTTTTGACAAAGGTGCCAAACCTACACTTTAGAGAAAAGAGCATCACCAATAAATGGTGCTGAGAAACTTGAATATCTACATGTAGAAGAATAAAAATTTATCGTTACCTTTTGCCTTACATAAAAAAATTAATTCCAAATGGATCAAAGACTTCAATATTAAACTTGAAACTTTAAAACTTCTCAAAGAATGAATGGGAAGCACACTTGAACTGATAGGCCTAGGTAAAGACTTTCCAAACAGGACTCCATTTGTATAGGAGATAAGACCAAAAATCAACAAGTAGGACTTCATGAAATTAAAGTTTCTGTTCTGCCAAGGAAACTATGTTAATCAAGCAAAATGTCAGCCTGCACAATGGGAGAACATGTGTGTGAACTATGTATCTGACAAAGGACTGATCTCCCATGTATACAAAGAACTCAAAAACTAAACACCAAAAAAAGCAAACAACCCAATTAAAAAATAGACCTGGGAACCAAAACAAGACTTTTCACAAAAATAAATTCAAATGTCAAAGAAATGTCTTAAAAAGTGTTCAACTTTTCCCTGTCATTAGGATAATGCAAATTGAAACTATCTTCAGATATCACCTTACCACAGTCAGAATGTATAAAATAATGATAATAATAATAATAATAATAAAAGAATACTGGGGAGGATGAAGAGAAAAGGGAACAAATAAATACAGTTGACTGTAGAGTGTTAGTGTATTCCCTGTTAATACTTAGGAAAGATTTGACACTGAAAAATCATTTGCCGTTTTTCTTAAATTGGCATCTTGTGTGGTTTTTTTTTTTACTCTATCAGGTAACTCCTACCTGAAGTTCCTAATGACAGAATGGAAGAATTAGCTTCCTGGAAGCTGGCCGGCATGCACCAGCTCTGTGAATAACAGGTAAACACACAGGTAAACCCTCTATTCCTACAGATCTCATTCCCTTCAAGGCAGAGTCCAGTTTGGATGGCTTTTTAAATTCATCCTGACCCCTGTAGATAGGCCCACTCATACTGGTCACCTGCAACTCTACTGCATCACATATTCAAGGACACCAGGACTTCACAATAGCAGCAGTGCCAGGTAACTCCTGCAGTTCCTCATGGTAGTCATACTTGGAACCCCAGAGTGTTCACTGGATTTTAACCTGAAAAGAAGCCATAAGGATTCTTGGTTTTCTGGTGCAAAAAGGACATACCAGAGTCAATCTTTCTACTGCCTTCCAGGGTCCATCCTATCTTGTCCCTCAAATGTATCACCATACAGAACCTTAGGAATCAAAGAAGGGAAGTCTTATATGCAGCATGAACATCTGAAAGCAACTTGAGCTCAAGTTGGGCAGGTCACCAAGCTCCTGTTTCATAATGTCATTTATTCCTAAGGTGGATATGTGTGTCGCACATTTTAGGATGTGTTAATTTTGTCCAGAGACCCTTCCTGTTACTCTGCAAGGTATGACAATACAAGGTCCCCTGACTGGCCCAGTTCTTAGCCATCTATCTGCTGGCTCTCTGAGAAGCACAACTTCAGGTCCTGAACAGGCTAAGGAAGCATCGCCTCCTGCTTCAACTCGTGCTTGGTTCCCAGGCAGCCCCTGATGGCTGCTGCTGTGGCAGGGGGCAGAGGGTGTCATCCTTCCTCATCACCCTTCTTCTGCCTATTCACATCTGGCTGGGAAGGTTCCTGTGGGCTCATTGGTGTCTCTTGATTTGCCATGAGCCACTGATGCCAGAGACTTAAAGAGCAAAGTCTTGAGTTTTGCTTCCTTCTAAAGCCAGCATATAAGAGACATCCTAGCAAATAATTAACATCTCTGAAAACCTAAGTGAAAGTTAACATCTGTCAAGATCTACAGGGAGAAGGGATGTTTCAATCATCTGACATCTTTCCTTTGTTCCGATGTAGTACTGTTGGTTGAGGTCGAGAATATGATCACCAGCATGTTGAGCTCTGCGAGGAGCCTATCATTCTGAGATTTTCGAACACAACTTCAACACAACTTGGTCCTCCAGGACATTCATTGTTCTCTGGGACACGGAGCCAGTCACAGAAAGATCACACTAGTTGCAGGTGGCAAAAGCTGGTACCTGTTCCTGAGACAGCAGGCTGTCACAGAACTGTGCTGACCTTGTAGGTCCCCTGTGTATGCTAAGAGCAGCCACCAGTACATAACTGCGTGGCTGCTCTGTGACAGACAGCTGAACTAATCCAGCTGCCTAACACATCACAGCAGTGGCAGCATCATAGCAAAGGTCATTGTTCATGGTGATGTTGACATTAAAAAATTAACTGCCCCAGCAATCATATGACTATATAGTTATATATATGATCAATAATGACAATAAATACATTACCAGCTTATACATTTTCTATAAAAGACTTTTCATCTCATTGTATTCTATTCTTTTTAGTTATACAGCACATTTACTGAGAAAATACACACTATGTTTCAGCAGCAGCTCCATCCCTCTGTTTAACACCTCTCCTTGCATCCCAAGTCCGTTTCAAGTGCTTGACTTGGGATATCCAACTTCGGAGTGCTCACATAGAATCTTCTGTCAGTATGTTCTCAACAGAACTGAGACAGGGAGCCGGTCTCAGCTTGCGTTAGCGAACACACCTCTGCCCCCACCCCGGCCAGCCCAGAACACCTTCCCTAGTTCCATGCACCTTCTCTGATTTCTGTAACTTCCTCACCTCAAGTTGCCCCTACGATGGCACTTAACACCCTCCTTTGTTATATTCCTGTCTTCCCCATTAGGCTGTGGCTCCAGCGACAGGCCTGGCAAATATATCATGGTGGCCTGATTTCTGTATTAGCTGGATTCGTGTCAGTATAATAGAATATTTGACATAAACAACCCAATGGGGAAAAGGATTTATTTGGGCTTGTGGATGCAGAGGGTCCAGTCTGTGGCTTCTTAGTTCTGTGAACTTGAGAAGAACGTCGTCATGGTGGTAGGAGCATGTGAGAAAGAAAGCCTTTCACCCCTTGGCAGTCAGGAAGCACAGGGAAGAACTGGGGACTAGTTAAAACTTTCAAGCATGCTCCTAGGACCAACCTGTCAGCTAGGCGTCAGCGCCTCAAGTTCTCCGAACCTCACGAAATTGGGTCACCAGCTGAAGAGTGAGTCTTCAAGACACCATTAATCCCATTGGGAAAATTTCATAGTAAATCTGTAATGCTGATACATTGCATCATGAATTCACAGGCCATCCCAAGTTAACTGGCCTCACAGATAAATGACATGTTTGAGACAGGTTCTCAGAGGCCCAGGAGCCTTGAAAATGAGAAGGTCAAAGGGGAAGTTCACGCAGCTGGCCTTTTGAAAGACACGTGCAGAAACTGAACTCTTGCTTTCTTGATATCCTAATAGCCATCCCATTTCATGACAAATGTTTCAAGTATTAAACTAAAGCTTAGGTGAAATTTGCCACATGTCCTGTGTACTATTTTAACTTCTGGTGTATTAACTAATGACTAATTTAAATACAATAGTATGACCTTGGACTATGGATATCTCAGAAGAGAAGGCTCAGAAAACTGATTTTCAATTCACTCCCAAACATAACCTTAGGAATATTCAACACATCATTCACAGACAACACACAGGGCATTGAGTTGGCCTTGTTTACAGTGACCGTGAGTGGTATACACCTGGACCTGCCAAGAAACCCAGACAAGTTTAAAACAGTAACTCTGAGAATCTTATTTGTAACAGTTACTCTTAACTATTGCTGTGAGAGAGCATTCAAAGTCAAGAAACTTAAGGGAGAAAGGGAGATTTATTCAGCTTATGGTTCCAGAGGGGAGATACAGTCTTTTACAGCTGTATCATGGCTGACTGGCTGAAGCTGGAGTCAGGCCAACTCACTCTCATCTGTGAGGCTGAAAGCGCCTAGACTGCTTGCTGCAAAGGCAGACTTCTCCTGGAGGTAGGGTGGGACTTCAAGGCCCACCCCTTGTGGCTGCCTTCCTCCAGTAAGGCTCCACCTCTCAAGATACCATGACCTTGCCAAACACATGAGACTGTGGGGGACAAACTTCAAACCATGACATTGTTCTACCCCATTGGGTATGTGCATCCCCACGGGCAGACCTGGGTGCCAGCAGAGGGCCCATGTGAACAGTGCTGGTCTTCCCCAAGGTAGCCCCTCCCTTACTCTTAAGCTAGGGTGGAGACTACCATGGGCACTCATAGCTCCCATTGTTTGCACCTTTTTATGGCAAGAGACCACAGCTCCTGTGTGTTGGTTTCTGTGGAAACACCATAATGATATGCCATCAAGCTCATCGACAGTGGTTGTGATGACTTTTCCTCCTGCCTGGACTCTGCATTTAGCCTTTCCATTTTCATAATTATAACCACTAAGTTTTGGAGCATTCATCATAATGTGTTTTCTACATGAACTTTCTAAAACAAGTCCATGAATTAGATGTCATCAATTTCCCACTCACAGAAGGAAAAGAGGCTGTGAAAAAAGCTGAGGAACTTGAGCAAGGTCACACAATTGGCATGGGGTAGCCCTGAGCATACTTAGAAAGCAAATGTATCCAAGGTCACACTGGCCAAATTAAGAGTTGCTCCAACTTCCAGTGTTCCAGCATAGAAGTCCTGTCTGGCTTCCCCTGCTCCTTCCTGGCCGCTTTGCCTAATTTAATTTAGGCTCACAGAGTTAATAAATGTATTGTTTTAACGGAAAGTAAAAACATTCCAGAAGAACATTTGAGTACAATTTCGACCTCAAAGGAACACAAAGATCACTTTACAAAAAGTTCTAGAATGAATAAACTCTTCATGGGGGGTAAAGGAAGCAGGAAAAATAAAGTTGGATTTCCTTGGGATCAACTCAACTCCAGTTCTGACTCTTGGTTACTAACAAAACATCCTCCTGCATCCTTCCCACACTTTTATCATACAGGAAGCTATGGAACCTTTACCAAAATCTTTACCTTTTTTAAAAATGAATCATCAACTTGACTATTATTCTTTCAAAAATAGGAAGGAAAATTAAATTCTGTAGGACTCAAGATTTAGTGATAGCTGCTTATTGTCATTGGCTTTCTTGAAGAACTTCAACAGAATCAAAGAAAAGATTCACAGAAATAGAAAAAGAAGAAAAATAATGGGGAAAAAAGAAAAGGAAGGAAAGAAAGAAGAAAGAAAGAAAGAAAGAAAGAAAGAAAGAAAGAAAGAAGAAAGAAGAAAGAAAGAGAGAGAGAAAGAGAAGAAAAGAAAGAAGAAAGAAAGAGGAAGAAAGAAAGAAGAGAGAGGAAAAGAGAGAGAAGAAAGAGAAGAAAGAGAGAGAAGAAAAAAGACAAGAAGGAAGAAAGAAAGAAAGAGAAAGAAGAAAGAAATAAAGAAAGAAAAAAGAAAAAAGAGAAAGAAGAAAAAGAGAAGAAAAAAAAGAAATAAAGAAAAAAGAAAGAGAAGAACTAATCGACGGAATACGGCTTCGTACGACTCAGCGTCATTCCTTCCGTCATTCCTCCGTCTACGGACAATCCTTCTCACACTCAACTTCCTTATCAAGGACCTCCTGCCTATAATGCTCCCAGATCGTATCCTACACCCCTTCTTCCGTGCTTGGTGCCACCAGACATTATTCTGTTGACAAGAGATTTAATGTCTCAGGTGAGAAGTGGAGCAAGTTCAACAGAACAGTCACACAGCTCCATGGATGATGCAAGGACAGAAAAACATGACACAGTTACTCATCATAAAGAGAGATTAACAAAAGGAAAATTTGATAAATTTGTGTAATCGAAGGCTTGTGTGTCCTGGGAGCCTTTAGAAACAGACCCACAGAGAGAAAGCTATCTACTTTATACATAGATCAAAGAAGGAGAAAGTCATATGGACCACAGAGTAGGAGGTAATAATAAACAGACTGATGGGACTATCTGTTCAGACTCTTCTGTGAAGTCATCCCTTCCTTGCAGATGTGGGGCATATCTTTCTGGAATGAGGAATCTTGAAGGGAGACCAGAGAGAGAATCACTTCTCTAGATATTGTGGGTGGTTTGGGGAAACAGGTGTCCTAGTGCCATTCTGAGAAAGGACGTGGAAACTTGAGGGAAGAAAGGGAAGAAAAGGCCAGAGAAATCTGTTTTGAGGTCTTCCAAGACCTTCAAGCTCATGGTACACAACACTCTGAGGTACACAATATGTTGGAATATTGTTTTCCAAGCCCCAGCTTGGCTGTAGTTAGTAATACATTGTAGTCTTGAAAATCGTTAAATTTTATGTGTTCTTGTGACCAAAATGTGAAGATACTTACATTAATTTGCTCGATTGAGCTTTACTATGATACATGTATATCTTAAATATTTTGTACATCCACAAGTTTTATCAATTTAAAATACAATTTTGAAAAGCAAGGAATTGAAGTAGACAGTCTCTCCAGTGTCCCTCTGTCTCCTCTGGCCCCTGCTTCTCTGTCCCCAGCTCCCTAACCAGACACTCTGGAATCCTCTTCCTTAGGCTGCTTCCACGCCTCGAACTTGTCTTGAAGTTGCAGGTCCACTCAGCAACTTTCTTTATCATCATTTTACTTGATCCACCCCTCTGATTTTGGTCCCAAGATTCTTGCTCCCTGCCAATCTTTCTTCCCTTCACGTGCTGCAACCCAAAGATTCCCCATCTTTAAGATGCCACACACCATCTTAAGGACTCTCTCCTGTCCTTGCTGAGCAGCTGCAATGACGTGCTGATCTGCACCCCTTTCCCTCTCCGTGCCTGTCAACCTGGTCATCCTGTAACCCTGGCAACCACACAGCACAGGGCGTGGGCTTGGGCTTCTGGAAGCTTGATTTTCCATTCCGTGTTCACATGGCCTATACTTCTGCCCTGAATGTTTTTATTTCCTATTTCATCTACATGGTACTTCTTTTTCCTGTAGATTTCATTAGAGAAAAATTGGGCTGACAATGCCGCCGTGGGCCTTGCTGCCTCTGCTCAGCACTTGTGCTTTGCAGTGCCTGGCACTGTGCTGTGTCCTGCCCTGAACTACTGGACTGTGACCATGGCATCAAATAGTGTTCTCCCCCCCCTACCTCCCTGCTGATTGCCAGCACCTGACAGTTATGCAGGCTCTGCATATTACTCAATGATGTGTGTGGGAAGATGAGAGTTCAGCCCTTAATAAGGGAGTATAATGTACCCTTAGTGAGGTCACGTGGTTTCCTGAAAAACCACTTGGAGTGACACCCTGTGAAATAGTCTAAAGTCTATTAGAGTTATCTATGTCCTTTAACTTCTCTTTAGAGACCATAAAGAGACCCTAAATGATTAGATAGCCATAGTATTACCCCCAGAGGATCAGATTTATTCAGTGGTTAAACCACAACAAAAGGGACTATGTAAGCATTGAGTATATAATAATTATACAGAAGAATAGGTTTCCTTGCAACTTTGCATGCACACATATAATGTGCTTTGGTCATATCCATCCTCCTACCCTGTCTTCTCCTTCCTGCATTTCCTCAGGCTGCTTCTACTCTCATGTCTTTTGATCTTTCTTTTCTTTACCTTTAAATTTCACATATGAGAGAAAATATGAAATTTGTGTATTGGAGTGAGATAATTGAAACACATGATAGTTCTATTTTTGTAAATAATATTTTATCATGAAACTTTTAACAGTGAAACTAAAGGCCTTTGCACCTGGCTTCCTGAGATTATCAGCAGATTCCAGATGGACCAGCTCAGCCCATTCCCTGGGCTCGTTTTCTGAAAGTTGGGAACATCTGTAGGGAGCAGAGCCACTGAGCACTACCAAGGAGCACTGTGATCAGCTCCAAGTACCATTGTTGGATCCCCTCACCTTTCCTGCTCAGAGCTAGTCTTCCTTGATGACTGACATCATTCAAAGGCACGGCAAGTTGGGAAGAGTTCATCTGAGATTCACTGAAAAGCATGATGAAATCTAATTAATGTGGTGCACTGAGAAAAGCAAGGGGATTCTATCTGGCTTCATCACATGGATATAGACTGAGCTGAAACAACCCTCCACAGCATAGAACAAATACAGGAAGGCACATCTTGTGCCCAGCTGACCATCGGACCGAAGGATATGATACATGATGCTTCCATACTAGCTGTATTTTGTCCCGCAATGGTTTGTGTGCTGAAACTTGACCCCAGGGCAGTAATGTTAAGAGGGGTAAGCCTTTAGAGTGGTGACTCATGGGAGAGTATTGGGACATGCCCTCAGGACTGACAATTATAATTAGTCTTCACTTGAGAGAGTGGCTCTGAGAGAGAAATCTTTCTTTATTGCACACTGTCTACTCCAAACTCGTCCCTTCTCCCCCTCATTCCTCCTCTCTGATCCCTGCCTTCCCCAGGCACATCCCTAGTCCTCCTGGTCCTCCTTTGATCCTTCCCTGATTGCTTTCTGATATTTCACATCCAGGCCATGATACCGTATATTAAAGACACTTTCTCAGAACCTTCCTGCCACTTATGCCTCCCTGACCTTGAGGTCCCCAGGAATCTGTGAGCACAGTCAAATTCTCCTGACTTTCTAGGCGAATTTGTGTTTAACTTTGCCATCTGCCATCCCAGGTATTGGTGGGCAAGACCAGCACAGCACAGATCAGCCCCACTGTCACCAGAACCAGCAGCAGCATCCTCCCTGATGTCTTCAACTTCCGATGCCAGGCCAGGCCACAGTAGGTGACCTTGCTCCCCGCTCCCTCACTTTCTACATAACGATATGATATTACTGCTGCATCTGTTCTTATAGGACAGTTGCTACCTTTCCCGCTCCACAAGAAAAGGTGGAGTACTCGCCTTCTAGCAATTAAATAATTCTTGTTTTCTTTTGTTTTTGAGATAGAGTCTTGTTATGTAGCCCAGAGTGGTCTGGAACTCATAATCACCATACTAGTACTAGCACTACTATACCCAGCTTCTTCCATTATTTGAAATGGTCATTCAATTCTGGACTTATGGTATCATGCACAAATACCAGAGATCTCCCACCCTGAGGAAAACTCTCAGGAACAGGAAGGACCAGTTCATCACACCGGCTCATGGTTCCGTTTCTTCATTTGTACCAAGCAAACAGCAATGCCCTCTGTAAGGCTTCGCTGAATTTGTCCCACAAGGAGGGACAAATGCCCCTTGCTGGCTCACAGATGTGGTGATTTAGGAACTTGTGGATGAAGAGTCATCTCAGGGATGATTCTGGGGCTTCAGGACGCCTTCTGCCTGAGTAACTCACCAACCGCTTCTCTTTACACACGTAGAGCTGAGTCTCCCCACAGAACCCCTTTTCTCGGAATGTGCCCTCTGTGTGGCACGGTGTGCTACTGTAATGTAAAAGTATCTGGTAGATTTTCAAAAAAAAAAAAAAAAAAAAAAAAGGTTCAAGTGCTTGAAATCTAGAAAACTCCTATAGGATAAATTAAATACTTCAAGGAAATGTAGTGATGGGACAGCAAAACTGCAGGAGGGTCTTTCCACTAGCATAAGTGGATCTACCTGAAAAGTTGAAGACAAGTTTACTCGAAAACTTACATATCCTGAAGTTTTCTTTGAAAACTCTCTGAATTGTGCTCAGTGTTGGGGTTTAGCTAATTGTAAAAATGTCTTTTTGGTGATGTCATTACCAGGATAGAAGAGCGGCCCCCACACGGTCTCCACAGGGAACAGGGGTTTTTCTCAGAGGATGCTTTTGCTTGAGGCAGCGGTTCTCTCTGTAAATAAAAATGTATTTTCTTAAACAGAGAAAGTGCTGGAAAGAGCCACTCCAAAAGAGATGAGTGCTTTTTAAAAAACCTCTTTCTATTCTTAAGTTGGATGGCTAGTCACAAAGGGTTTATAGGATCACAAGTAATACACAAAACATATTAAGTCTCAGCTTAGTAATAAAAAGATCTCTGGTTTTAATCTGCTTCGTTTGTTTGGAATGAAGAACCTAAGTAATCCCAGGTCTCCTAGAGAATGCTTCAAGAACAGGTACCTGCGCAGGACCTCCCCTTCCCTGGAATAAGATCCATCCCCAGCCTTGCTCAGGGGCTCAGTGGGATACCACCTGCAGACTAAGTTGCCCTCCAGTCTATTCCAGGGCTCCAGCCCTTTGGTGTGAGCACTTGCCAATGACAAGTCCAGGGATAAAATGATCTGTGTCTTGGCTCTGTAGCATGGCTGGGACCTTCCTCTGTCATCTATTCTCCTTCCCGTGTGCTAAGGTCCCTGTGTGCTCAGTTTCTGCCCCCTGATGATCCAAAATCCCAGCCAGGTGCTCCAGACTCTTGATTATCAGTAGACAGATGTACAACCACTAAGAACACCAAGAGCAGCTTTGCGGGGCCCTGCAGATCTATGTTCACTACAGGCCCGAGAGAGAGAGGCCAAGGCACGCTCTCTCTCTCTTTCTCTCTCTCTCTCTCAGGTACACACCCACATATGTACCTCTCTCTTTTTCCCTTCTCTCCTCAATTAATGCCTGAAATTCAGAAGGTTTTACATCTCATTTTTGAGTGTGCGACATTTTCCACCTTTAGATTATTGTAGAGAATGAGATGACAGAATCTCTTACAGGCATACCCAAGCTTTTAGCATGTACCAAGATACCAGAGAATTGCAAAAATAAGTTACAAAAAAATAAAAATTTAACATTTAGGTCACCTCACAAATTTGCATTAGGTTATATTCATAAACACCCTGGTTTCAGTTTGGACACACCTGTAATAAACTCTGTTTTGACTGGCTCGAAACTAGTTAGAAATAAATTGAATATTTTTGAAATTCCCAGAAACTAAAAGTTCCAGTACTTCCAATGTTCTTTTTATTTATTTAGAAATAAAGCTCACATAATTTAAGGAAGTCATTGAAAAATGAGACTAGTTTAGCATGATTAGTTTAATAAAACCAACTGCGTTCTGCTAGAAGTAAAACAGAAGCTCATGCTTCTACTCTACCTAAATATATTCTTCCTGAATACTTATAGAATTATTGATCTAAGAAGTTAACAATATTTCTGCTACACACTTATGATTATGAAAATGAAATTTACATTTAATCAAGAAGAAACCTTATTTTGTATTTCATTTTGACTGTGATTATGTTTTGTGTGCTGTAAATTATACCAGCTTAAAAATAGTTTCCAAGTTCCTAACATTGGAACTAGTAGTAAATGAAATTAATCAGTAAATATTCATGAGGCATCAAGATAATGTCTGAGTATGAAAATGTTGACATTAATTTATATGTTTTTTTTTAAAAAATTGTGTGTGTGTGTGTGTGTGTGTGTGTGTGTGTATCAGAAGCACTGTGTGTGCCTATGGAGGCCCAAGGGTAGCTTCAGGAATCACCCTGGATTGCTTCTACCCCCTTTTTGCTTTGCTCTTAGATTTCAAGCTCCACCTTCCAGAATCAGAAATTCATGCTGCTGTCATTTCTGCTTTGCATTTTTACCTGGGATTCCATATCCAAACTCGGGTCCTTCTGAGCCATCTCTCTAACCCAATCATATATTTAGCATAATTTTAAGTCATACCTTTGGCTTCTTTGTTGGGTGTATAAAGAGTCTGTGACTATCAGGTTTCTAGAAAATGAATTTGTTTTTGTATCTTTAAGAAGTTCACTTTCAGAGACTGTGTGTGACACAGAAAGTTATGAGCTACACAATCTCGAGTTCCAACAACTTCTAGCACAATGCTGGAGTGTAGCAGACAGTTCTTTTCAATGATAACTTTAGCTGAAAGTTATAATCAATATCTATGAATGAGACTGTACTAAAAGCAGTCAAGGCAGAAGTGGCAAATCTGTGTGTAATACATAGGGTATAGATATTAAGAGAAAGAGAGGAGGGCTGGAGAGATCGCTCAGGGGTTAAGACTGACTCATAAGTAGAAGGTCCAGAGTTCGGATCCCTGGTTCCATCTAAAAAAACACCAGGAGGCCTGCACTTCTGGATCTGGTGGGTAGAGCCTGAAAATCCCAGAGAGATGCAAAAAGGAGGTAGAAACAATCCAGGATGATTCCCAAAGTCATCCTTGGTTCTCCAAAGAGACACACAATGCCCTCACACACACATACACACACACACACACACACCACACACACACACACACACACAAAATAAATATATAAATAAATAAAAGAGAGGAGCTTAATAAAAGAGAGGAGTTAAATGATTGATTTTTCTAAAATAGGAAACAGAAAAATGTAGAACAAAACCTGAAAGAAACCAACAGCAGGTTTTAGATGTTTCTGGAAAAAGTTTTATTTAGAATGTTCGAAGGTGGCTAAGGTTTAAGTTTACTGAGAAGAGTGTCAAAGGGCTGTATTTGCATTTTTCTTGGACCATTGGTTCCTTTACCCACCATGTAATCGGTATGGAAGGCAGAGAACTGTGTCTCATTAGAGCTTTCTGTCATGGCCTCCGTTCTTTAAGACAGCCAACTATTCTCATTTTTTAATACATTTTTTATTATTTCTGCTCATACAAACCTAATAGGTAGACCAGTTCCCTCCCTCCCTCCTCCCCCCCCGAACCCCCTGCTCCCCTACTCCCTTTCTCTCCCTCCCCATCCCCCAGTGCCTCCCCCCCAATTCCCAGAGAGTCCTTTATTGTGTATGCCTAACTCTCTTCTGGGCCTTCCTCTCCAATGACGTACAAGAACCCAGTGGCATTTCCCTGAACCCTTTCTCGTGTTCCCCTTAAGCATAGGAACACTACTGTGGCCGTCAATCCCTTGCCTCCAAGGATCTTGGTGCCTTTAGCAGATGCTAGACTTTGTGGGGTCAATAGTGTGTTGGACATTGCGCAGGGTATGCAAAGTCCTATTATGATTGCTTCGGCCCTAACTAGTGTGGAGAATCTTGCAAATCATTGCTCCTCCCATCTTTTGCTCTTACAATCTTACGGCCCCCCTCTTCCACAAATGTCCCTGAGCTTCAGGATGGGGGGAGATTAGGCTGGCTTGGTTCTAAGTGGTTGATATAGAGTCTCTGAAGTTCTGGATTGTGGTTTGTTGATTTTCTTTTTCAGTTTTGCTGCTCCTGCAATGCCCTTCACTCCATCCTGATGGGCACTGTATGTCACCCCCTGGTCAGAGACAAAAAGCTGTTAAACTGGAGTCTTGTTATAATAGCACATTCGAGGGTAGATGTAATAAAAGCAGGAAACCTCGGTGAGGGAGGGGTCAGTCACCCATTTGCAAAATGATCACCTTTCATCATATAGTCTGGCAGATGAAAGGTGATCAACTATTCTCATTTTTGAAAGTGAATTTTTTTACATTTTTACAGCCATGTTGCCTCCAATATTTTCCTTCGAAGCTCTTGAGGGTCGCTATAAGTAAGCAGAGTTTTACAATGGTGGTGGTTCTATCTTAATTGAGACCTGAAATCTCTTGGCAACTTCTGATATTTTGTTTTTCTAAATCAAATCTTAAATTTTGCTTTTCGTACCTGACGTTTTTGAGACTTCCCCGAAGCCCCTGAAAAATCACAAAGGACTTCTTCTTTCATCTTAAGAGAAAAAGAGAAGTGCAGGAGTGGATGGGAAAGAAAGACAGGGGTGGACAACTGGGGACCAAAAGCACAAACAAGCTTTCCTGTGTGGGTGACTCTGTCCCCAAGAATTCATTCAATGAAAAGAACTAGAAGTATCCTAACAGAAGTGTTGAATGTTTACAGAGAGGAAAATGCTAATTACTCTAACCTCAGTAGTTATGTATTATATTTGAGTGTCAAATTACTATATATTAATGTGGAACTATTAAGTATCAGCTGTCACAGAGAAAGGTACTGGAAATAAAGTAGGTACATTTGATTTGTGACTACTGGGTCTCATGAAAAGCATTATCACAAGTCACAATGTCACGTGGTTACCTGAGGACTGAGGCAGGAGATTCTCATCCTAGGCAGCACTGGGAGTCCCTTTGTAAAACAGTCACTCATGTGGTCAGTCGTTTTTTAATTACATTGTCAATGTAGGTCATGATTTTCTCTTCATAATTTGAATATAGAACTGTTTAGACTAGTGGTTTTTACCTGTGACTTCCATCAGGTTCTGTGTAGGCTTTTGGGCTCACTCTGACTCTCTTTATTGGATATAGTCCAGAGACTTGACTGTATATTCTGACTGTATGCATTCTATATTCATTGTATATCAGCATCTGAGGGCTGATATGTTACATCTGAAGGCATTTATACTACAAATGATCTTCCATTTTAATACATGACCTACTAACCACTCCTTGAACATTTACTTGGTTTTCTTTCTGTTTTGTCCACTTTTTTGAGTTGATTATTATCTTGTTTTCCATACCATAGCAACAAATAATTTTCCTAATTAACTGTGTTACTCTTCTGTAATGAGCTTCTACAGGCATTTCACTAGACATTTACAAGAAATAGGGGTGATCATTGTAAGACAGCCCAATAGAAGCTCAATCAATCTAGTCTGGACAGATGACTGTCCGACAAGTAAAGAGCTTAGTTACGAGACGAAGATTGAAGATAATAAAATAAGTGACTAAGTTAAAGGTGAGGATCCAGGATGCTACCATAGAGGAAAAGATTTATAAATATAGTATAAAAAACACTAGAAAGAATGCCTGGGGTCAGCCTGGAATATGAGGTATTAATATGGGAAGAGAAGGAGAGAAAAGAAGAGAGAGAAAGAAGGGCAAGGAGAGAAAGAAGAAGGAAGGGTAATGGATACAGAGACAGAGAAGAGGAGGGAGAATAGTTCTTAATACTATATTCAAACACATTTACCATCAGAGACACCCTAGTAACATAGACTCTACCACTTGGCATTCAGATACACTTCTTCACTAGTGAAAGGAAGCAGAGCTCTTTGGACAGATGGCTGATTCAAGGCTGGAAAGTACAACAAGCCTAGAACACACTGTCATGGCAGGAATAAGAAAATCTTCAAAGAATAAGAGGAAATTCCTCCCCAAAACACAGAAATCGGACTGAAGGTACCAAATCCAGACAATCTGGTCACCAAACAATGACAGGAATAAATTACACTTGTGGAGTAAATTAAAAATTCACAAGACTTTGCAGATGTAAGCTTTTTAGGATATAGAAAGTTCTTCCCTGGAGGTGATACCCTGTCTAACTTGGAGAAAGAATAATGACATTTGAAGCCACCTCATTGAAGTTATCTACTGTACTGCAAGAAATATCAATGCATTGTAAGGCACATGCAGGTGAGTGAATAGAGAGCAAGACATAAAACAGCTTTGAAGTCATCTCTAGACCATTACTGATTGCAGCAGAAATGCTGCTATACGGCATCTTCACCACGTAACTGAATTAATGTCATGAGTTAGGAAGAAAATTATGCCAACTACGAAGATGCCAGAGGTACTCAGTGCTGTGTCAGTGATGCTTGAGTCAAACATGTCTGCGACAGACATGATGATGGAGACTCTAGACCATTCCAAGAAGGATAGTCTGCAAAAGTATTAGCCAACAGTTTCCAGCATTGACATGAAAGACTGAGAAACTATGGCAGGAGAGAAGTCGAAGAGATTAAAGAAGACATTCACGATTCAAGAAGGTCCAATGTGCAATCTCAAGTACAAGTCTCCCCTAAGAAGTCTGTTACAGAAACTGGAGGAACTTGAATGGGGTCATTGTATTGCTGTTGAAATTTTTCTCTAAAATGGAAGTATTTTTGAAATTGAAAGTTGTAAAATTCTTTCTTCCTTTCTTATTGTTGCCCTGACTAATAAAATAACTATTGTTTTTAAATGGGTAAATTAAAAGTATATATCTTAAATACATTTGTGTCCACACCAAGTAGATAAAGATAATAGATAGATGGATAGAGACAGAAAAGTAAGTGACATGCAAATGTATAAGTTGATAATAGACAAGGTAAGATAGATGAGTGGGATGATGATTAGCCATATATAGATAACAGAGCAATAGCTAGATAGTAGATAGAAGATAGGTAAATAGATAGTAAATGAATAGAGGATAGGCAAATAGATAATAGAGAAATAAAAGAAAGGCAAATAGATTAGATAGATAGTGTGATAGTTAAGCCTGGGTGTCAATTTGACACACCCGGTATTAACTAAGCTGGGCTGAGGACCACCTCTGGAAACAATTAACTGAGACTACTTGAAAGGATTGTACACGCCCTAGATCCTATCAGAACTCCAAAGCTCTCAAAGGATTCTCCCAATACTACATCATATAAAAAGGAGCCACCAAGAGGAACAGATGCCTTCTTACAGCTGTGCTAGGAATCGTTCTTCCTTCGGCTTGCCCGGTTCCTTCGACCTTCCACTAGACCAAGACTCTAGGAGTTCTCCAGCCTTCAGCCATCACCTACTTGACTACCGAACTGAGCAGCTAGCTATTGGCAGCCATCGTTGGAACTACCTTGGCTACTGGAAGCCTTCGCTGGACTACCTCGGCCATATCTGTAAGCCAACTCAATAAATTTCCTATATATATATTTTATATCTATATATCTATCTATATATAGAGATATATATATTCATTCTGTGAATTCTGTGACTCTAGAGAACCCTAACTAATACAGATAGATAGATAGATAGACAGACAGACAGACAGACAGACAGACAGACAGACAGATAGATAGATAGATAGAAGATGATGGTTACTGGTTAACATAAATGTATAACATCTCTTATAAAACTTAATGCTTAATCCTTTGCCTAAAGAGTCAAAAACCTTTGGAACATAAATATAACCTCTCCATATCCTAACATGAGCTTAATCTTCCATCTTTAAAACAGCATTTCAAAACAAGTTGAGCAATAAACCAGACCTGCAAAAGTGTTTCAAGAAGCCCTGTGTCACAGCCTTTCAAAAACTATGACCTCCACTAGGCAATGCTTATGGGCTTCATGAGATTCAGCTTAATGTTAAAACAGAAAAATAGGCATGAGAAAGTCTTAGTGTACCAGCCGGGTTATCCCAAGACCTTCCTGAGCTGCCAACTCCAGTCCCCTCTGGCTGCTTTAGGCCAGATCTGCTCTCATGGAGTCAAGATTGTGCCCATCCCACACTGGCTCCAGTGTACCTAAGAGACAGTGGTAGCAGGTACAGACTCTGGCACTGCTCCTATACTTTCTAGGGCTGGTCGCTCTGTCTCTCCTACCCAGCAACGTATCTCTCCGATCAAGCAGCTTTTTCAAAAGTTCTGGAATTTTTATAAAAAATATTATTTACATATTTTGTGTGTGTGTCTGTGTGTGTGTGTATGTGTGTGTGCGTATGTGTGCGTCCGTGTGCGCGTGCGCCCGCGTGTGTGTATCAGAGAATACTGTGTGGGCCTATGGAGGTCCGAGGGCGACTTCAGGAATCACCCTGCATTGCTCTGCCTCCTCTTTGTTTTGCTTGGGGTTTCCCAGGCTTTGGCTTCCAGGGCCAGAAATGCAAGTTGCTGCCACTTCTGTCTGGGATTTGGTTTCCATCTCAGGACCTTCTGATTGGGGGATGGGGGGAGGTCTGTTGCAGAGGCTTAACTCCTGAGCTATCTCTCCAGCCCAGCTCTGGAACTTTTAAACTGACACGTGGCTGAGAGCATTTTGGTAAACACATCAATACAATTGTCTTTAACCAACGTGAAGGAACAAAAGGTCTAAAGAATGACCCAAAACACAAAGAGTAGTCAGCTTACCCAAAAGATTTTCCAAAATTTCATCTGTATTCCTGCTGTTTCCCAAACTCTTTAGAGCAGACTGGTGAACAAGGGGTCATGATGTTCAGAGAGCACATGGTGTGTGAACAAGGGAGTCCTTCTGAAAGGCGCAGGTGCCAGATGACACCCTTCAGGATCAGTACATATTATAGAGGGCAATGTGTCTTCGATAGAAGCTCTGAATGCCTAGACACTTGCGCAGTCCTGACCTCAGCTGGGCAGAAAACAGCTAACATGCTTCATGCAGCGCTTCAGTCCCACCCATCAGGAAAAATAATTGTGATCCAATATTATTGATAATCAATGCTTTTTTTTGTTCTTCCCCTAAACACTTTGCTTCAAATTCTGGAGATTGTCAGCTTTGCGGGAACAGGGGCCAGTGTCTAAGGAGCCAGAAGCAAGGGTCCCTTGTGCCTAAGCCTGGATTTGTTTACCAGGTCCCCTTAGCTAGAACTTGAGAGTTTTGCAATCCCATATTAAAAGGCTTGAATGAAGTCTTTATATGTAATTCAATCATTTAAGCCTTGGGCCTGGTCCACAGGCCTGGATATTTATTTTCACATCTTGACCCAAGTTTAGCTCATTTTCATAGCTGTAACTATGATTTGTTCCTCAGAGCCCTTCTCTGTATAACCCATTACGCCTCAGCCCAAAGGGAGGGTATGCACAAGCATTTACACAGAAACGAAGGAACACTTTCACACAGGGCGCTTTCAAATACAACCCAAGACCTGTGCTTTCAGGTCACAGCTGAGGCCAGGATGATCCTCTGCAGGCCCCTCCCAAACGTCTCATGAGCTTCCAGGGTGGAAATGGGGTTCAGGTGGGTCCCCCAAGACCAAGCAGTCTCCAAAGATCCCCAGTCTTGAGAGACCATCAACCCTGTGAAACATTGAGAAGCTGGGTTTTTGGAAACCCTGCTCCAGAATGAATGGCCGCAGCCCAGTGTCTGCTGCCCACTCGGCCTTGGCTTCATGCCTCCTCACTTTCCTGCCTTGCTTGATTTTAGTCCAGGTGGACATTCTCTGACAGTTTGTTGCTGTTGTTAGAGGCTCCATTTAGGTGGATTTAAATGTAGCAAAGTGGCTGCCGCACAGACATGAACTAGGAGCTGTTTGAAAGAAAGCAGAAGGGGTTCAGTCTCATCCCCGGTAGCCACTCATGGACCTAGGCATTGAGACTCAGCTCCGGATGGGCACTTCTTACAGGAACGGGACAGAAAAGCTGTTGTGCCTGTTCCTCCATCAGGAATGTAACAGTGTCATCCCTGAGCACTGCATGGTGGCGGGAGGCTCACACTGAGGACTGGCCATCCAGGACCTCAGGGAGAAGCCATCAGCATCATATTGCCTATTGGCCTTCAGCTGGAAAAAAAAAAAAAAAGAAAGAAAAAGAAGGCAGCAACTTCATTGCCCACTCACCATTAGTTCCTGTCTGCAGATTGAGAAATCCCAACTGTATCACCATGTTGGCACCTGGTACCCAATGGAATTTTAGCTGTCCCACGAGTGTCTCAGATTCCCCAGAGGTTCTCTCCAAAGAATTCTGTGGAATTGGTCTCTCTCCAGAATTAGCAATATAGGGAGCTGCAGCTTGAGGTTTGGCTGTGATCCCCGATCTGTCCTCCACATCATCTCAAACCATCACCAATCTTTTGTGAAACGCTTCTCAGGAGAAAGCTCCCAGTGCCATAGAACCTTTTGCAATCATTCTGCCAGCCTCATGCTGACACACTCCCTCCCTGTTGAACCTGAAACCTTTGTAGTAGTCAAGATAATCTTCAGCCAGTCCTTTCCCTTCCTGTTCTTTCTTCTGACTGTCTCTTGCCTGGGCTTTTCCCACCTCTTTCTGAACCTTTATACCCAACCAAAATAGCCTTCTACCGCATTGCCCCCTACTGTCTCACTAGACCTTTTATATGTAGAGCCAAGATGGCTTTCAGACAGTCAGAAAGAACTCTTCTTCCTAGACTGAACCCACAAACCTGGTGAAATGGTACCTAAATCAGCCTTCAGACTTCAGCTTCTAGAACACCTCATTGCTCCTGTCCTTCCACTCCATCTCTGACAACATGTAGAGATACAGAGCATCCTGTAATGTGCCTCTGTTATGGTTGCATTTTGGTGTCAACTTGACAGTTGAAGACTGTTTGGGGTGCAGTTATCGAGGGTTAATGCTTGGAATGACCCCTGAACAAGTCTGCAGGTACTTGATTGATTGCTGTGGAAAACCCAGCCCATAGTGAGTGGTACTTTCCAGTGGTGAACCAGATAATAGGAATGGAAGAAGGGACTTGCTCTTCCCTTATCCGGTGTCAACTTGCTTTGGAGTCCACTCTGCACATAGAGATTGTGGCCTTCTTTGTTGCTGCTGCCGCCGCCTCCGTCCTTGGCTGACTTGGAGCTTCATCTTTTCCATCACATTGTTGCTGTTTCCTGGCCTCTAGGCCTTGCTGCTGTTCGTTGTTCATTGCCGACATGGGAGCCCAGCTGTTCTTCACCAACATCGGAACCCAGAGTCTTTGACCCTCCAGGGAAGTAAAGGCTTGAGACCTTCTTGGGATCTTTTGGCTTTGTGGAACATTCCAGTCAAGAGCGAGGTGGCTGTGGGCAGCTACTTTGAAGGACACTATTTTTTATTGTGAGTTATTTTAATAAACTTATTTATATACATTACATTCTATAGATTCTGTTTCTTCAGAGAACCCTGACCAATACAGACTCCAAAATATTCATCAAGTTCAGCTACAGATTTAATTTGAGCTTTCTGATTTCTCCTAATCTCTCTCACTGCATGGTTTTACCCAACTCTGTATCCTTAATGCAGAGCAGTGCCTGGATTATACTCTGTATACACAAGTGTTAGATATCCTCATGTAAATGACACAAAGATGTTGTGAAAATGACTGAAACATGTTGGAATCTAGGGCATGGTGTGTGTGTGTGTGTGTGTGTGTGTGTGTGTGTGTGTGTGTGTGTGAACAAGAAAGCTCTTGAATGTGCATGCTTGTGAAGGTCAGGGGTGACACTAGGAATTATCCTGGATTGCTCTATTTCCTTATTGCTTTGCTCTGGGAGTTCCCAGGCCTCACTTTCCGGGGCCGGAATTGCAGGCCTCCACCATATTCACCCAGAATTTTTATGTGGGATCTGGGGATCCAAACTCAGGTCATTTTGTTTGAGAAACAAAGGCTTTAACCCCCGTTCTATCTCTACCTCAATATTTTAGGTAAGTTAATGTCTCCTTTTAAAAAGATGCTAAATAACCATAGATAAGAAAGTGAAAGTAATAGATGTATGTTATTTTTAATTTCCTTTATTCACTTTCAAGTAGTCTTAGCATTACAGAGGAAGGTTGTCATGTGGTAGTATTGTTCTTCATGGAAAATTACAAATTCCCCTTAGGAGATTGGCAAGTTGGACAGATAGGTAATCCCTGTGCATTCTGCCTACATAGGCACAGTTATTACAAATCACCTGTCAATGCATTGCATGCACTTATAATGCAGTTCACAATGTCCAAAAGGAAAAGAACCAGTTGCATTCTTGAGCATTTAGCTGATGATGACTCTGTCATTCATCTTCTAAGCTGAGAACCAGTGTTTCACAGCTATGATGAAAGAGCAGGACATGGGACAGAGACATCAACTCTGTCCTTTCAGAAATGCGCAGCCTCGGCTCTAATCTCTCCTTCCTTCCCTTGCCTCTCACTCTTGTTCCCTAGGTGCTGTCTGTGAAGCTGGTGCAGGCTTGACACCAACCCATCATGGTAAGCAGCACTTTTTGGCAACTTTCACAAAAAGAAGCCTTTGCCTTTCCCAGGCATGTGCAGGGGTCAGATGATGAACTACCATGGACATATGTTCCATGAACCCATGCCACATCTGGGCCTAGAAGGGAGTCTTGATCATGAAGCAAGAACATTAGATTGAGGAATATTCAACTCACCAAATGAGACCAGGAATGCTCAAGCCATTGTTCTGTGAGGCACATAACATATATCTGACACATGAGACAACCCTTCATCCTGTCTTCTTTCTACCCAAAGAATTCCCAGTGTTGAAAGCTGTGTGGTCCTTCTAATGTGAGTGAGTTGGTAAAAGCTGGCAGGATTATGTAGGCCACAAAAAATCACCAGTTCTCAGAGTTCAATGGATATGGCAGCCATGAAATGAGATCAAGACACACATGCCAGGGTAACTTCATAAATGTTATGTGGTATCACTCAAGTATTTGAGTTAAAGATTTCTTTGGTTATATACAAGATATTCCAGCATGCGTCTCCTCACACAGTATGTGGCCTAGAGGAAGCAACTCCCACAACTGATACTGTTAGACATATCTCAAGTTTCTTCTGCCCTTGAGGTGAGGCTCACTGTGTCTTGGTCCTCAACCATTACCATACCTACACAGGATATTCAGAAGGAACAGAGGGAGGGGCAAGGGCAAAGTACTATCATCCCTTAAAGGAGCTTTCCAAAGCCTCTATGCAACTGGGCTTCTGCTACATTGTGCAGCCAGAATAGTACTGCCACCCTCAGGATATACACATGCACACACACACACACACACACACACACACACACACACACACACACCAAGCATTTGCAGCTCTACAAATGAAGAGTCTAAAGTAGTATTCTGAGAACTGTGCAACAGTGCCTCCTGCAGTGATTATACGGCTCATCTCAGTCTGCCCAAGGTCAGTTAGACTTTTCACCCTAGTGAAAAACTATCAAACACAGCAACTTAAAAGGTTCAGCCATAGTTCTTGGCTCTGTTGATTCTTGGCCTGCCATAAGGCAGAACGTTGTGAAAGGACGCATGTGGCAGAAGCCACTCACATTATGGTGACAGGAAAGAGAGAGAGAGAAAGATAGAGAGACAGACAGACAGACAGACAGAGAGAAACTAAAGACCAGGCATAGCCTTCAGAGACACACCCCCAATGACCTACTTCTTCCAGCTAGACCCACCTCTTAAATTTGTACCATGTCCCAAAATAGCACCAGCAGCTGAAAACCAAGTGTTTCATGGACCAACCTAAAGGAACTTTTTCATATTCAAATCCTACCAGTCTTGCCACAAGTATAACTTCTTGATATTTGGAAAGGTCAGAGGAAATGATGTCATCAAAGCCCATACATTATTCCTCTTAGCTTAAAAAGCAACACTTACAGTCAATATGAAAGATTAAAGTACCTAAAAGGAATTGGGTGTGACAAGAAGATCATTGACTACTATGAATATTGTTCATGGAAAGAACATTTTTTTCTTACGGTAGGCTCCAAAACTCCTCTATCATTAAAGTGAGACTACCAGGGTAAAACAGCAGAAGTCCACAGCAGGAGTAGATCTGGGTTCAAATTCTACTTTTGGATACTCCACAGAAATCTTAGTTTTTGTGTCTGTAAAACATGAAGAACATATGAGGAAAAAGGCTGTATAAAAATCAAAGCTTCAGTTAATAAAAATACTATTTGCTAAACCCCACGTCAAATGCCGTCTTCTCACCTTGATCAATTTGGATTAATTAGCTTCATAAATTGTGAAAATTTGAGAGAAAGAGAAAGAATGCCTAGCAGTTTACTCTGTGGCCAGGCAAAAGATCTCTGTGAAAGAAAGTACTTGTTTCAGAGTTTGTAATGCAGAATTTTCAACCACAATTCTAGAAGGGCAATTTAGGGAATTGTGATTTATTGCTAAGAAGCAGAGGAGGGTTGGATATGATGGCTCATGTCTGTAATCCCAGCACTTGGAAGCCAGAAAAAGGAGAATTGTCATAATTTTGAGGTCAACTTGTGCCACATATTAAGGTCCAGGCCAGCCTGGGGTTCAGAATGAAATTTTTGAGATTAAAAAAGAAGGGGAGGAAAGAAGGAAAGAAGGAAGGAAGGAAGGAACGGGGGGGGGAGTGGAGGGAGGGAGGGAAGGAGGGAGGGAGGGAGGGAAGGAGGGAGGGAGGGAGGGAAGGAAGGAGGGAGGGAGGGAGGGAGGGAGGGAGGAAAGGAAATGAAAAAGGGAAAGAGGGAGAGAGGATGAAAGAAGCAACCAAGGCAGAGTTGGTGAGAATGGACAGCACTTCTATTTCAAGAGGCAACTGTGGAAAAAACATCAGTAAAGAAATTCCATTCTGTTTGCCCTTCATCGCCTCAGACAGTCTGGTCTGTGTTGAATTATCTCCCGGAGCCTCAAGGCAGGCCCAGTGTGTGGGAAAGGCTGAGCTCAAACTCCTGAGGCCTCTGTCTTGAACAAGAGGCCCTAGCAGCCAGGGGAGTCATTTCCTGACCAGGTCACTGAGCAAAGCCCCAGGAGTCCCACTGAGCAAAGCTGCTGGAATCTTCTGAGGGTTTCTTGCAAGTTAGGCTAATGTTACTCCGTGACTGCAAATACGACTCATGAACACACTACCCCAGGGCAGCACCTTAAAAATCATTTTCATGGACAAGAAGTCATTTTTCCAAAAGCAAGTAGTACAGTCTTCACCATGCAAAAGAGAAGGAGGAGGAGGGAACAGGAAGAAGACAAGAAAGAATGCCACTATCATCCAGCTCCTAGAAGTTCAGTGTAGCTTTTCTTCCCAAGCACTGCTGGGATTGAACTGGTCTCCTCCCGTGTAACTAATGCTTTTCTTTCTGTTTCTCAGAGTTTGGCAGACCCTGTAAGGGCTGCAGGGAGCAAGCCCTTCCCACACTGTGTAACACACAAGGACAAAGGACGCCGCAAGAGAAATGCATTTATTTTTATAGTATCACTTCCTTGCTTCCCCAAATGATAACTGTTTGGATTACTTATTATTTGACTGTAGAGGAGAGAAACCTCAAATATATTTTAGTCTCTCATTACTTGCATCATTATTTATCTTTCATCCATTTCTGAGCTTGGGAAATTATATATATATATATATATATATATATATATAACCTGACCACTTTTTTCTGTTTTGTGTTGAGAAGTTTTAATGTGCTGTTTCCTGACTCATGAAGAACTGAAAAATAAAGAGCTCTTAAGACTCCTGTGCCTCTACATGTACTGAAAATGCAGAGGAGGAAAAGCCATTACCTAAACATGCAGGAAGTCACTCAACAATGACCCCCGAAGCAGACCCCTGGCAGCAGAGCTATCAGACAGCAGAAGCTCTTGGCCCATGAGGCTGTAGGGAGCAGAACAATCTAGCAGGCTCACTCTCCACACATTCATTCATCTGCCATGTGTGGGTCACAGGAGACAGAAGGTAGGAGTGCCAACCTGCACACAGGATAGGGACGACAGATACAGATGGGAGATGGAGCAAGTTTCATTTGCCCTAAGTTTTGCTTTCTGCAGGTGCAGTTACCATCCACTAACCATGCCCAGAAATGTTGAGTGGAAAATTGCACAAATAAGGCCGGGGAAATAGATAGATCATTTGGCTATACACTTGCCTTGAAAGCATGAGAACCCAAGTCTGAGTTCTCTGTAACTCCAACAGCTGCATGTGGAAGTGCTCACTTGGAATCTCAGTGCTAGAAAGACAGAGTCAGGTGGATTCCTGAGGCTTACTGGCCGTTATTTAGCCTACTTGGCTAATGAGAGACCTTGTCTCAGAAAAAAAAAATGGATTGTATCTGAGGAACAACACTTGAAGTTGTCCTCTGATACACACACACACACACACATTCACAGGCACCCACACCTCACAATACGCATAACGATTACATATGCATACATACAAAATTTCCACAAATAAACGATTTATAAATTTTAAACTGTACAGCATTCTGAGTACTCTGGAGGTGTGAGTCATCCCTTTGTCCAGGATAGCCACCATATACATCCCATGTGATGGACATTTCCGTTATCTGCTTGACTGCTATAGTACATGATTTTGTAGCACATATATATAACTCGGTCACAGACTCAGAGCACCAGAGTAGTGGGATTGACAATTTAAATGTGCCAAAGAGAAGTCGTCAGTGTGTCCTTTAAGAGAAAAACTGAAAGTTTACCAAAGTGTGCATGTATAATAATATACCTTATTACATACACATATATACATAATATAATGTAGTAATAAAAAAATAAGTAGTCCAAAGGGTTCAATACTCATCAGTTCTAAGCAGACATGGCAGTCCTGGAACATATCTTTGGGGATAAAGGGACACTACTATGTTAGTAGGGCTCGTACAACTCCCAGCAACACAGCCACATCTGGGATATAGATCCTCAGGCCTATGATCAGCCCATGAACTGATGTGTGCATGTGGCCATTCCAGGCTATCTCTGGATAGACATCTCCTACACCTTCCTCTACCTTGACTTGTGCTGGCTGTACAGTATTATTCCAACAGAAACTAAGCATATTTGGCTCCAATCCTCATACTCAACATGCTCCAAAACACAACTACTACCTTCCCTTCCTCCATCAGCAGCCGACCTCCTAGAACATGAACTTGGCAATCTCTAATGCAGCCTTTCTACCAACCCCGTTAGGGATTCCTTCCAGTGATGTCCGAGATTTTTCCAGTTCTTTCTATCCCTGTAGCTACCTGATTAACTCAATTCCTAACCTGTGAGCTCCTACTAAGCAGCTTGGAGCAATAGAAAGAACACAGCTCAGTGTCCTTCTCTTATCCCCTTGTAGCACTCATCTTGAGTTCAAGTCTGAGCTATCCAGGGACACAAATTCATACTTTTCTAGGTTGTACGAAACAATTCAGAATTTAAAAAAAAAAAAACTTCATAATGTAATATCGCCAATATCCTATATACCTACTTAGTTAAACCAGATTTCTAGAACTTACTGTGCACAAGATCCACACCACTTCTAAACTCTTCCCCATGGCAAAGGCTTTTTCCTTCTTAGGACTGAACATCTCAAATGCCATCACTCCTACACTTTCTGAGATATCTGACATGTAGTTTACAGGTGGATAGTATACACAGAGTAGATACTCTGAACATAGGAAGGGCATGTGAAGGGCAGCAGCCCCTGGTATTCAGATTTCATGTTTCATGGGAATCCCCACTTGGCTTCCCTTCAGCCACAGTTCCTTGCCATGCAAACCTGCTTTTCATGAAACCCATATCTCAAGTGCAAGACTTTCCTGTCTCCTTTAGACTAAACTGACCTTTCCCTAGATAAAAAAAAAAAATTACTTTTTTCAAACCTCATTCCACAATGAAAAGAAATGATGAAAGTCTTATTTTACAGGTGACAACATCAAGATACAGGGTAAATTTCTCAAGCTCTTGGAACCAAGAATAGACACCCAATTCAGCTGGTTTCAACCATAACGTGGGGTGCATTCAGAGCTTCCCAGCAATTCTTAACAGCCTTCTGAGTCAGTCCTTGAAGATGGAGGTAGCTTGAATTTCTTAGGTAAATCCTGTGGTCGGTACGTGACAGGTGTGACAGAAAGGATTTTTAAAACAATAATGTTATTGCTCAGGGGTTAAGCCTCTGCCTTGCAGGTGGAAGGTCCTCAGTTCGGATCCTAGACCCCACATATAGACGCCAGGCGGAAGCGGGGGCGGCCTGCGTTTCTGGTCCTGGTAGGCGGAGCCTGTGAATCCTGGGGCAGAGTAAACAAGGAGGAGGTGGAGGCGTCCATGGTGGTTCCCGAGTTCGCCTGTGGTTCTACAAACACACATACATACACATGCACACACACACCTACACGCACAATTGAATAAATAATAAATAATAATTTTTTTAAAAAAAGAAGTCCTTTTGAAGGGGAACAGAGGCACTGAACATGTGATATATCTCTTCATCAGACACAACCCTGCTTTCAGATGTCAGTGGTGGTAAAATTGGTATTTCCCCAGGCATCCTTTGCAAAGCAAGTTTGTGTGCTGTGTGCACACTAGAAGGCAGGGCAGGCTTTTATAGTATTATATTATTATTATTATTATTATTATTATTATTGTTATTGTGTCTCCTATAATGTGTTCTCTGATATGGACTGCTGATACAAGAAATTGGCTTGAGACTTTATTTGTAACTCTAAAGCAAGAATCGGTTCAGTGATTATGAAGTCTCTGAACCTGTGTGTATATGTATTGGAGTGCATATATATATGTATGTGCACGTGTGTGTGTATGTGTGTGTGTGTGTGGTGTGTTTTCCTGGCAGAGGATTTTCATGCTTTAATATCTGGAGTTTAATATTTAAAGTTATTATTTTGACAACCCTACGAATAAAAAATCAAACATTTGTAGGACCTTCAATAAATACATGCAAAATCTCATTGTGAGTACAAAGTTACGGTGCTATTCTTAAGACTTCTTTGAACATGCCTTGAATTTGAGCCTGAACTTGATATTGGGAATTGTCAGGGTGCAAAAGAAGCCTTGAATGAGGACTCATGTGATGTCAGTTTCTGCTTAGCACACATTGGAGGAAATAGGTGAACTCTTCACAACTGTGTGTGTCCATCAACTGGGAAACCTGCTCACCCTAAATATAGAACTGCAGTTGCTGAGAATGAAAACCTGGGATGTGAAATACTTTAAACCCTATCATATCATTTCATTTCCTGTCCCAATCACTCAACACTGATCAAAAAGAATACACAGAAGTTACTGTAGCTTTAATGCTTCCCAAGTGCTTGCAAAGAAAGGCTAAAAAGTAATATAAGACTGAGAAATGCAAGAGAAGAAAATAAAAGTTTCAGTGCCTTAAAATCTGCATTTAACCATCATTGAGTCATATACAAAATTACCAAGCCAAGGAGAAGGCCCCTAATTGTCCAAATCAGCTTCTAATTCCTTGAAGCTCAAACAGCATATGCTGGGCACAGCAGCTAGGCAAGGATCATCTGACTCATAGGACAGAGGTCTGCCTGCACAGCCAGGAACAAAGACAGGAAACTCCGTGCACAGGCATTCCCTGTGAAGAACAGGGAGGCAAGCCATTTTCAGTCTCATCTCTTTGTTTATTTTTTGACATGAGCATGTGTGTATGAAGGCTAATGCATGTGTACACACATGCTTGTATATCACATATATGCAGCTGTGGGGGCCAGAGGTTGACACTGGTGTCTTCCTTAATCATATTCCTCCTTAAATCTGAGGCTCACTGAAACCATAGCTCCACAGTTTGGCTAGCTTATATAGCCAGTTTGCCTCCAGCATCCAATTTCTGTTTCCAGAGTCTGAGATTACAGGAGGACTGCAATGACCTCCATCATTGGCATGGGTGCTAGGGACCTGAACCAAGGACCTCATGCTTATGGGGCAATCACTTTGCCCACTGTGCCATCACCCCAGCCAATCCCATCTCCTTCTAAGACACAGCACAGTACAGTGAGGTAGATCACGACAACCTGAGATAAAGAAAGCTGATGAATTGTGTCTAGGAAACTGCATTAAAAGTCAGGGAATTGAGTAGCATATTTCAAAAAGATTGTCACTGAGAAAGTGTTTGTAGTTAAATATTATGAAAATATTAAAGTCCCCACCATCCAGGACAATTACTTTCCTAGAAGAAATCACAGGATTCTAGATGAGTTTCTGTTTGTTAACACCTCCATTTTCTTTATGATGAAGACAAAACTCTGTAAACATCTATGGTATTGTCTCACACCTTAACACCTACTAGGATTTCTAACTACTGAGTTAGATCCATGTCTCTGTCGATTGTTTAATGCCTATCTGCTGGGGGCCTGAATGAGATACACATTTTTGCAGAGATTCTATTAGTCAAGTAAGTACTAGTTTTGCAACCAGACAATCAATGTAACTGAGACTTAGACAAATTAATGAAGTGACCTGATGCCAACAAAGATGATTTCAAGATCCAAAGCCAGGTCCCTCAGATTTCAGAGCCCAAGCATATAGTCATTCAATGAAGCTGCAGAAGAAAGGAAGCCAGGCTACAGTGTTAGTTTAGACACATCCACAACCGATCTTGTAGGAGAGTCTATCTCAGCAAAGTTTCAGGTCTTTCAACGAAGGTTGACATTTTGTAGAGGTGGGTTCTCTTCCCATTTGTTCTAAGCATCAGAAGACAGAAAACAAAAGTATGGAAAAAATCCATAACCTGCTTTATTTCACTAAAGATCTGTTTGATGGGGCACAAAGGCTATAACAAATCTCAAAAGATTGTCAGGACTCCCTAGACAAATCAGGCCCGAATTTCCCTGGGGAAAAGAAGGGAAAGCTCTGGGGAAGCTTGTCTGCAACCAGTGATGAATGCTGATGCTCATTTTTAACAGCCAGGGATTTAAGGTAAGTAATTTTACAAGGTCCTCAGAAAGATAGGCTGACCACCCCTGGGCAACTCATGAAGCTCTGGACCCTGCTCTCTGCGGTGGACATAGAACAGAGGCTAGTCCACTCCAGGATAAATGCAGTTCTTAATTGGAAGCTTTTACAAGATTTTTTCCATTCACATAAATATGGTAAATTTATACTATTTCTACCCTTTAGTCTCAGATTCCATCCCCCCTTTCTTTCCCCTGTACAATCCTTCATCTCCCTGACAGACTCCTTCCTGTTTTCAAATCTTTTCACTTGTGCAGACCATTGCATTTCATCTACTGTGTCTTTGATGACATATGCCTGACATGATTCATGCTCCAGCAAGTAACATAGATCAGTGGACCTACCATTGATGAAAACATCTTCTTTATCTTCCCTATTAGCATTAGTCCTCATCAGCCTCTCAAAGAGATGTCGAGCTTCTCAAGATCTTTCCCTTTCTATGGTGAGACATTGATAGGACAGTTCCTATGCAGTTCTTGAGAAAGCATACATATCTGCTATGAAAAGTTGTACATCACAATCCTGTAATGTCCAGGAGATAATGTCTGGCCTACCACTGTCCCACTTTAGGTTCACTATCTTGCCAGCTCCTCTTCTATGTTATTCCCAGAGCCTTGGGATGGGGATGGATGAGGAATATGTGTCTTGTTTAGGGATAAGCAATACAAAGTCATTTATTTTCTCCATTTTTGACAAACTGTGTTGTTTAATAATAAGTATCATTTGTTGTATAAGAAGTTTTCTAGTTTGAGTGCTGAGTGCTCTCCCAATCTATGGATATAGCAACAGGTATTTACAAAGTAGTTTGGTGTGCTATCTTCCTTGCTAACCAGTCATTGTCTGCTCTTCCCCTAGGACTTATGTCTTTTCCTTTCATAAGTTCTTCTAGTTTATAATAACAGGAATATGTTCCATTCTGAAAAACGAGACTGAAATCCAATCAGTTGTTGGTTGTCTCCTTGATATTCATGCCACTATGATATTGATGGTCACCTATAGCCATAGTGATCGTTCTTGTAACTTGAAGATTTCACAGACAGATGAGACCTTTGATTTCTTTTCTTCCCCTACTAGCTCCCATAGTACTTTCTGGTACTTTGTAAGCTGTCTAGCAAAGAGGAATCTTTCAGACAGTTCTAACCAGTATTTTTTTTTTGTCCATTTTCTATACTCCATGAGTGTCGCATCTTCAGTAATAGGGTCTTACTGTCAGTTTTGGAAGGCAACCAAGAGTAATAGCCAAACCCTATACTGTTTGGGGGTCTTTGAGACCTCTATGATCAACAACTTATCAAGAACTATCACATACCTCTTACTTCTAGCATTATTTTAATTGTCACTAAGTTGTACATGAAGCATATGAGGACACTTTTTTACGTTGTCTTGTTTTCCACTCTCTGTGCTCCTCTGCACAAGAGACTTTCTGTTCTTACTACCTTTTTTTAAATTAGTCAAAACAATCTTAAGCAATAAAAACATGGCTGGAAGTATTACAAAACCAGATTGCAAACTATACTATGGAGCTACAGTAATAAAAACAGCATAGTACTGGCACAAAAACAGATGCATCAACCAATGGATTAGAGCGGAGCCCCAGATATAAGCTCCCACACATCTAGTCACTTGATTTTTGGCAAAGATGCTGAACACATACACTGAGGAAAAGATAGAATCTTCAGCAAGTGGTGCTTGGAAAACTGAACATGCACATGTAGAAGAATAAAAATTGATTGCAACCTCTCACCTACACAAAAATCCACTCCAAATGAATCAGAGATCTTGATGTTAAATCTAAAACCTTGAAACTGCTAGAAGAAAGAGTAAGGCATACACTTGAATTGATTGTCTTAGGGAAAGGTTTTCAAAACAGAACCCAAATGCCAGGAACTAAGACAAATAATCAACAAATGGGACTTCATGAAATTAAAAAGCTTCTCTTCTGCAAAAGAAACCATTAATTGTGCAAAAAGACAACCCACAAAATGGGAGAGGATCTTCACTGGCTATGATCTGACAAAGGATTAATCTAATCTCTAGAGTATACAAAGCACTCAAAAAACTAAACACCAAGAAAGCAAATATTTCAATTAAAAATGGGGCCTGGAACTAATCAGGGACTTCTCACAAAAATATATTCAAATGTCAAATAAATTTCTTAAAAGATTCCCTAGTTCCCTAGTTACAAGAGAAATGCAAATTAAAACTACCTGTGATACCATCTTACCCTAGTCAGCATGGTTAAGAATAAAGATCAAGAGCACAAACAACAGAAAATGCTGGTGAGAATGTAGAGAAAAGGGAACACTCATTCATTGTTGAATGTTGACTAGCATAGTCACTTTGGTGATCAGTGTGGAGATTTCTCAGAAAATTAAAAATGGGCTTACTATACAATCCAGCTACACCACTTATGGGAATATTCCCAAAATACTCTACATCTTGCTACAAAGACATTTATTCATCCATGTTCCTTGCAACTCTATTCACAATAATAAGAAAATGAAATCAGCCAAGCTGCCCATGAACAGAAGAATGGATAATAAAAAAGTGGCACATATATCCAATGGCATCAGAAATCTGATGGCATTCAACCATCAGAAAAGATAAGATTATGGAATTTTCTGATAAATGGGTGAAACAAAAAAATATAATATTGAGTGACACAGAAAAACATCTCAGACACGGAAAGACAAATGCTGCATGTTATCTCTTATATTCAGATGCTAGTGTTGATTTCCTGACTGTAATATTTGAAATTCCTATATGTGTCAGAAAATCTGAAAGCAACCAAAGAACAGGTGGGGAGTAAAAGTTTGGGTAAAGCCTTTAGAGGAGGAAATATAGGATACTATGGCAGGTACAGTGAGAGAGGGAATAATGGGAAAAAATACCTAGGGGAGATGAAGGGCCAGAATATAGAAAGGACTGAGGGACTGAAAGAAAAACCCTAAAGTGGTGGGATGCAGACAGAAAGAAACCTCCTATGTTATTAATATGCCAAACAACTTTTACAGGAGTTTAAAGTTAAGAGATTTCAACTACTTCTAAGATCTGCTTGCTTTTCGAAAACAGGGAGAAAAGGAAAGGCAAGACTTGAAATAGTGATATTGCGTGGCCTGTTTTCTATTGTTCTTTACCACAGAAAACGAGTTTACTCAATTTACAGCACATAATAATCCTGCCAGAAAGTTTCTAGGAAAGCGTTGCAAGGATTACACAGGGGCTGGCCCCTAGAACTTTCTGAAATATATCAGGAGCACCACCTCTATGCTGACCCAGAGGCACCAGCTTCCTCATGCTTGCTTTATCACTTTATTTTGAACAGCGATAAGCTGAGCTACTGACCTTTGTGAATCTTGCTTGAACTGAGAGCTATGAGCAACTTGTAGGAACTAAGGGCATTGAAGGCAGAAGTCAGGATGAAGCTCCCACTCCAACCCCCTGGGTAATAGCCAGAAAAGAAAGCCCCCATCTGAGACACTAAACTCACCAAAAGGCTGGAGTGGCTCAAGTTACCACTGGCAAGATAGAAGTGAATACAGGTTGTAGTAGACACAGTCCTGACCTGGCAATAAGAACTCATCTTTTTGCATCATCAGTATCTCCATGTCTCAGGTTATGCTGGCATGTGAAAAATACTCAGCCATTTTTTCTCAGCCTGGGACTATTGTAATATTGGGCAGCCAGCCCTCAGTGAGTCTGAGCCTCTCCCATTGAAACTCTTCAGAGCTTCCAGCCTTGGAAGAAATCGTGGAGCGCTGCCTCAGCAGACATGATAACATCGTTCTCATCACATTTAATGGTAATCTGCTCAACTAACCCAATGCACTTGCAACAAACTTCTTAATTAAAAAAAAAGGAGGAAATGCTTGTCTTTTGACAGTTCACCAAGTGGAAGGGCCTGATTACAGTTTTTTTAAAAGAAATTTTTGAATGGATAATGAAAACATGATATATATACACAATGGGAAACTATTCAGCTGAAGAAAAATGAAGGAATGAAATTTGTTGGTAAATGCATGCAGTTAGAAGAAATTATACCGAGCAAAGTATCCCAGCCAAAGAAAGACACTTCGTGGTCTCCTTTACAAATGGATACTAGCATTAAACCCTCAAAATGACACACTCAAAGGGCACCCACAAACTACAAAGGAATATAAGAAAAGTTCTGAGTTCAACCGGGATGCACTTTATTACAATGGAAGAGTAGTGAGGCAAAAAAACCACAACTGGTCAGAATGAAGATTATCGGTCACCCTGGAATGCTCAGCCCTAATCAGGCCATCAAAATTATCCCCAGGGAACCTTGTAGAAAAGATTGTGCTTCTGACTAACACATTCTAGTCACAACAAGGCTGTTCTATCCAGGAGCTTATCGCAATGAGAATTCTACTTCCAGATCTACACAATGGTTGACAAATCAACATTCCCCAATAATTAGTGAGGATCGAGGATCTCAGGAGAAAAAAACTGCACTCAAAGAGTGTCTCTGAAGCAGGTACTGGGAAAGGAAGAGGAACCTCCCCTCTTATGACATTGCCCACTAAAGAGCCACACATACTACAAGAGATATCTGACTCCCTTACCAACACAGGCACCCAAAAAGGAGCCCTGGGATCCACAAAGACAGAAGGACAGGAGGGTAGGTGGGACATGGCTGGATTGTAGGGGGCAAGGAAGTTGGGAGAGGAGGGGAGTGTCGAGGGAATCAGGTCAATGACAAACTTATTTTGTTTGTATATGAAAATTTCTCAATAAAAAAAGAAATTCCAATGGTCGTGTCTTTTAACTGCTTAACAGAGAATATGACATTTCAGCAGTCTCTTTCTTTTCTAGAATCCTGAGACAGAAATTATGTCATGTTAGGAAAATCAACCCACTGCCCATTGGTCCCCCCCTTTTCCCCTGACCAATTTATTCAGGAATTGTGCAAGTGTGCTGGCCCTTCACCTGCCCCACATCAGAAGCAGGAATGTACACAGAGCCATGCGGGGTCCTGTGACCAGCATGCTTACCTCTCTATCCTGTGGGTACCAAAGGGGGTTCAGCAAGAATTAAATCAAGCTGGGTCAAGAGTGGATCTTGGAAAAGTCAAAAAACAAGTCAAGTTTATTATGGAACCTAATTCCTTATATAGCATGAAACAGGGGACGTTTGCACACTGCGCAGAGCGATGACATCATAGTTACAAAAACTGCAGGTACGAGGTGAACAATAGGTGGGACCACCACCAACAATACAGTCCTGCCAATCCTTAGGCATGTTAATAGGCCCTAAAGGCCCCATTGTGGGGGAAAGGACAGGCTGCTAATAGGCCAGGAACATGGTGCTACAATTACAGTGATAAAGCTCTGAGCCCGTCCTTTAGGTGTGCTGATCAAGGTCTAGATGACTTCCAAAGAACAGGAAGGAATATGTAAAAAACACCTCTTCCCTTGTTCACAACTGAGACAGGACAAGATCTATCCCTGCCCCTTGCGGGAAGGTAAACAGGAGTCAGCCTATACTATACTGGCAGAGACTGGCATCTCTGCTGGCACAGAGGCACACTGCAACTGAGACTACAAGGGATCCCCTTGGCATCTGTCTTCAAGAAAAGGAGATCTCCGGCTTGAACATTCGATACAGAGCCACAATTAGGACTGTGCCTTTGGAGTCCAGCTGGGTAGCCTGGAATTAATGATTCATCATTCTTTGATATGCTTCTCACTAGTGACTTCAAGTCCCTGAGTCCACATTTCCTACTGTCCTTTTTCCCATATCCATTTATTAAACTGAAAGTCATTTGAACATTTCTCTCAACAGGTGCCCACGAATGTCTACAGATATGAGCTAGGGTTGCCATTCCCAGAATCTGTATCAGATTCATTTGCATCCTAACTCAGTGTTCTGTACATGATCAATACCATCCTGGGATTTCAGAAATTTCAATCCTCAAAGATTGGATGAGCATATTCTGCTTTCTGAGCAGAGTATGAGCTCTTCAGTAGCCAGCTCACTGTAAAATGCAGTTCTCATCTTTGATTATTGCTCGCAAAGAAAAGGGGGCAGGACACATGCAGTTGAGAAAAGGAGACATTCTGTCACATGAGAGCTGATGCCTTGAACAGCTCTGCTCCAGAAGGCAGCAGCAACATCTGTGCCAGATTGTGTGCTTCTCCTTTCCAATGCCTCTCTCCACAGAAAAGTCTCATTCAGTCCCAGGGCAAGGTAGCTTGGCTCTTTCATGCTATGACTGTTCACTGATCAAACATCTTACTGTTATTCTCAGTGGGCCTGGCTTGAGTACCTACATGAGGCTTGTCCTCCATGGAAAACAGGCAGCAAGCACATTAACCTCTCCAGTAGTGAGAAAGTCAAGGAAGGAGCCTAACAGAAGAGGGTTGCCATATAATAATGTGTAAGATAGTCCTTCATGGAGTACCTTAGCATGGATAAAGGGGCACTTGGCAGAGAAAAGGCAGAGTATAGATACCTGGGAAGAACACTTAAGATAGGGAATGAAACTGCAAAACACAGAGGCAGGAACAGTAGCAACTTGCAAGGACAGGAGCAGTGCAGCCCACACAGGAGAGAAAAAGAACAGTAATGACAATGAGATCAAAGAGTCCAGGTCACATTAGCCTTAGCGGCCACTCGAAGACCCCAGCTTTACTTAGGGTGACAGCAAGCCACCGAAGCTGCAAAGCTGAGTATCTGTTCTCACGAGCAGAAACAGTGCAGACTAGGAGTCTCTGCACACAGTCTGGTGAGAGGAGGCACCCTGGGCAGCCAGACCCAGCTGAAAGAATGAGTGATCTAGTTTCTGGATGTATTTTGGAGGTGAAGCCAACCAAATGTGTGATGAACTAGATGATTACTGCAAAAGGAACACATGAGTCAAGCATGACCTCAGTTTTGGGTGACCTCAGCACTGGGCAGCCGCAGTCTCTCCCCTCCTGCCCCACAAGCCTATCAGGGCTGCTCTTCAAACAAAAAGGGATCATTTGGGGGTGGAGTTCAGGCAAGAGTAAGTCCTCAAGGGGCCTATTCCCACCACATCCCCTCTTCTCTTCACTAGACAGAGAGGGAGGGTGTCAAACCATCCTCTGGCAGGAAGACATTCCAAGGGAACTTTTCCTAGAATTGTGAGTGACAGTAAGCTGCTAAAAATGAGGCCTGCATTTACAGGGCACATACTGGAAGTGAGGGCTATTAATAGGTTCCCACAGGCCAGCTGCCATGCTGGATCAGTTGGAAGGCAGCAGCCCATCCTGCAGCATCCACAGGGTGGAGAGCAGCGTGCCAGCGATTCTAAGTAGGACAGGCAAGAAAACTGCTTCGCAAACTCGCTGTAAGAATGTAAAAGAGTCCGTAACCTACTTAAATCTACGAACAGAGCTGTAGGCTAGCATGTATGTACAAACCACACACAAATCCAAATGTTCCCAGAGCCTGTGGCCTGATTCTCCTTACAGGAAGAGCACGGATGAATGCTTTGGTTCCCTAGAACTTTCTGACACCTAGCATGGGCAAGGACCAGAGAAATGCCCTCAAACCCAATGTGCTTCAGGAACAAACCAGAAATCAAACAGTAGGACTGAGAGTCCCTGAAAGGCTATCCCTTCTCTTTAATGGCAAGAAATGAAATAATAATAATAGCAATAGTAAGTAAATAAATAAAATCTCAGTTCCCATCGCGCGTCTTTCTCCCTAGTCAGTGCTTTGAAGGAGGGCAGACACTGTATGTGCCAGTTTGGTTGGACTAAAGACATAATACAACATAAAGATCTTATTTTAAATCCTAGTTCTCCCTGAACCAGCTGACGTTTTGACTGATCTCAATTTCTCCATCGGTGGAATGGGCATAATTCATGCCAGTGCTGTGAGAATCGAGCAGACCCCTGGCAGGAGGCACCAATGCAAGCCTGCCGCCTGCTTTCCTGGTTGCTAACAGCAGAGGCAAACAAAGAGTATAAGCCAAGGAAACTGCCGTGGCCTGGGAGCCCTGAAGGAAGGCGTTGCAACTGGCACATATTCAAAACTGTCACCAGGCCTGGACTGTGCTGAGTACAGTTTTGATCTGTTTGCAATGAGCCCGATGCACAATGAACAGAAACCACTTTACTGTGCTCCTCAATCTTGGAGACTCGGCGTATTTTTTTGCAGAAAGCAGAGGACCTGAGCTAGTTGAGGGCATTCTGGGATGGCCAACATTCAGGCAGCCCATGGGGTTTCTGATGTCCTTCATTCGCTTGTCTGTTTTACCCGTGGCTCATAGGAACCAGAAACGCCTCAGGCAGTAACAGACTGTGACTGCCTCAGTGCTTTTGCCTTTTCTCTTTTTAACCTCTTGGGACAAACTGGGACAGAATCTAAGTATCACTGTAGAGCATGCATAAACCCAAACCACCGAGTGAGCCACAGAGGAGGGAGGGAACTTGTTCCAGAGTCTGGCGAGGGGAAGTGGACACAACTGAACGAAGAGTGCCTGTGTATTGTGTGAAGCTGTTTGGATTCCTGATGTTGAACATCTGCCATGGCTCACCCATGCTGCCAGCCAGAGCAGACAGCGAGAACCCTCTGAGTGCGCACTGGAGCTGTGGCCCTGGGCAGCTGTGGGAATGAGGACAGGAAGCGGGGGACCCTGGAAGGAGTAGGAGTGCATCCTGTGGGGATAGATAAAAAAAATAACGGCCGGGCTGTGGGAACCTCTTCCGAGCAAACACGTGAGCTCAGGAATTTCCTGAGCCAAAGATCTAACTCGTTATTTGTTATACGTGTTTATTTGTTTTCCAGGAGATTCTGAATAATTTGGACAAAGGGAAAGGGGGTATAAAGACAAAACATTTATGGGAGTCCTTTTAAAGCATCTGCTCTGGGATCAGGCTCATAATCCTGGGCAAAAGGATACCCGAATTTGCTGTAGGCCCAGCAGGCTAAGGGCAGGCCAGAGGTCTCAAGGAGAAAGTCAGGTGTATCTGACAGAGGGAATATCCTCACACAGATCAGGCAGCAACCCAGTCAGGACTTTCACACCCCCCACCAACTCTGGCCAGTAAAGAAGGGCTCTTACTGAGTCACACAACCAGGAAGCCATTTATCATTCCAGAGGCCTTATCACAGCCTGCTATTCCTCTGAGTTCCCAAGGAGGCATTCCATCGTTCCACCGAGCCTCCCCCTTCATCCCCTCCAAGCAGGCAGACTGGGTGAAGTTATGTTTTCAATGGATTTGGGGAGCAAAGTCTGAGTTTTCAGTCTGAGAGGACAACTATGAAATGGGTTTGAGGGACCCCCTCTTTCAGCAAGGCATATGCAGGGTTAGGTAAGAGAACCAGCAAACAGGAGGATTTGGCCCCAGTTCTCCTTAGTACTCATGCCTTCCATGTCTCCAGAGGGTTTAAGTTCCTCCTGAGAGGGGAGCACAGAGCTCAGAAACCACAGAAGCCCTTCTGATGCAGTTTTGCCTCCCCTCAAAGTGGTTGACTGAGTATCTGGCTTGAAGCGTGCATATTCATCAAGGGTTCCTGGATGAAATGTACCCTTTTGGGACCAAAGGCTCCCTGTTCCCACCTCACCCACCAAGGCAATCTCCCCACTCCCTACATCCCCAGCATTTCTTTAGCAGGTCTGAGGCTCAGGCCCGGCTTCCCGCAGGGTCACAGCTTCATGTCCAGTTCTCAGGCTCACTAGGTAGAGGGAAGTCCACCTACATATCACACATGCTAGTATTTTTCTTTAAAGAAATTCTCCCTTGTTTTATCGCACTGCTCTCTTCGATTATTTTCCTTCCTCTCAATCTTCCTTCCTCCCTCTTTCTTTTAAGGCCCTTGTCCCCTAGGATGATATGGCAGGTCCCCATCCCTGGGAATGTGGCCAGGTTCAGGTCCCTCATGGTGGCCCTTTGACTACCACCCCCTCAATTGACTCCAGCAAATGCCCTGGGAATGACTGCTCGACTCATCCTGGCCCATGTCTGTTCTATATATCGACAGCAGCCCAGCCCACCCAGCACTTCTGCGCTAGGATTTTTACCAGGGTAAGTGGACATCCACCTGCTCCTTAAAGAAAGGAGGGGGGTCTTCCAAGAAAACCCAGCACTATTCCAAAAAAGTGTGAAAAGACTCGAAGACTTGGTGCCGAGCATCCCCCAGAACATCTTCTGATTTCCCAAAGCCGAAGGAAATATTCTGAAGGTATTAATAGAATGCAGATGTTGGAGAATGTGGCTTCGAATTCTGCTGAACAAATGACCCTGTTGGGAGGTCGTTTCCAGTCTCCAGGGACATTCCGCAGAGGGCCCAGCTGATCGGCTCATATTGAAACAACATGTCCAAGACACATTCCAGCCCGAAGCAAGCGGAACAGGGCTATTCTGACCAAGTATAAATCATGAGGCAAAGGGCAACCGAGCTCCCTCAGCGCTGCCCTCCTCCTTCCCAGTTCCCTCCACCCTCCCTCTCCCACCCCCTAGGAAAACAGAGGTTGAGTAAGAGACTGCCAAGCCAGGCCGACTCGGCGCCGGCCGGCCTGGCGGCACACATGGCGGCAGTTTGGGAAGCTCACAGCTTTCCACGCTGTGGCCCTGATGGTTTTGCTTCGCTGCAATTTGTTTCTGATCTTCAGTCAAGTCATTACAACGTTGGGATCCCCTAGAGAATTTATACTTTGACCTCATAACAATTAACACCAGAGGCCAAGAAAAAAAAATAGATAAGAGAGAAATTCTCCCTATCAGAGGTGGACAGCAGAAAGGGTGGGATGGGGGATTTATTTTGAAAGTGAATGTGTTCCTTGTGAAATTGCCCATCCAGTAAAAAGGACGAGTGTCTTTGAATAGACAGGTTGCCAAAATGAAAAGAAAGTCTTCTTTCAAAGACAGCCAGGCCTGGCAATCCTTGATGAGCTGTGTGTTCAGGGCAAGACACAAATTAGTCAGGCCAGGGCCGAAAGCCTTCCATAGCAGCCTTTGGCCAGCGACTGCTCTGGACTGGCTGGGACCTTTCTGAGTTTGGTTTGGTTATGAAAACGTGGGCAAGCCCACCATATCCTCTCCTTGGGAGGCCTGGGGCCAGGTCCAGCCGACCACCCACCCCATGAGGTAAGGGCAGAGGGAACGGTCTGGATTCCCAGGGCTCCAGGCTGCTGTGGATCGCCTGAGGGAACACAGGTAGAGAGTGTCTGTTCTGACCACGGAGAGGAGCAGGGAAGCAGAGCAGGAGGGCACAGGCAGCACTGAATGCCAGCCAGAATGGTGACCCCAAAACCACTCTACACAGCCTCTCAGACCTGTGGCCAGTGGAACCTCTATCAGGAGACAGAACAATGGGAATGGCAAACAGATGAGGCACATGCTTAATTCCAATCTCCAGGTGCCTGAGGAGGTGCCCCATGTGTAGGGTGCGTGTATCTGTGACTGCACCCGCCGAGGCAGAGGAGGTCCCAGAGGCCACACCCCATTAGGAGACAAAATATAGCAGGAGCAGTAGGAAAGGTTCTTCCCCACACACAGTGAGCCAGCAAACATGCAGCCAAACTAGCAGCAAAGCTGAAGTTCAAAAGACATTCTGGGATGAAAAGAAATAGGATTACTTTTTCCCTCTGAGAATTAATCAGAAAGTGAGATTACTATCCTCGCAGCTGATCGTCTGATTTCTTTAGAATATAAAATATTTGTTGACAGAGAATGCTTGAAAGTTTCCCTAGGCGTCCTGTATGTGGTGCCGGGTCAACTTTCCAAGGTTCCACTGGCCACAGGAAAGGAGGAAGCTGGGAGCTATCTGTGCTGTCTGCAAGGAGCAGAGGGGGTTATGGAAGCCAAGAGAGAAAGAGAGTCAAGTTTGGAAATCTAGGCAGACTGGATTGTGGAAGTAGAAGGTGGACTACTTGTGAATTATCAGGCAGATGAGAACAAACATATATATATATATATATATGAAACAAGGAGAGCAAGTGGAGAGGATGGAAACAGGAGGACTCTAGGGGCAAATTTAGCCTTCAGAAGACAGCAGCCCAGACTTTGGAGTCCTCACCCAGGCCATAAGCCCTCTTAAGAGTATTGCATGACATTTTTCCTCTTGGTATGCTAAAATGCCATTTTGGACTTTGCTTCCAGTAGCCATGGTAACTAGAGCAGAAAAGCTAGGCCTTGAATGCCAACCTTAGAGGCACTGGGCTTTTTGTCTCTGCTGTGTAACAACTTAAGAATATTACATCATGAAGGGAGGCTCATTAAATCTCAAAAAGTTATAGAAACTAACCAGATTCTTGGGAGGGGTCCCTTCCTCCCCAAGGTAAGAAATCAGTACACAACCCCTGGAGAGGAGATATCCTATCAAGCCAAGCTGAGACTACAAGCTGTGCAGAGAACTCCATGGTTGCAGATTCCATAGTGGTCACCCAAGCTGGGGGTGTCTTGAACCTTCCCTGCTCCTATAAATAACCCCAACAATCATTGGTATAATCATTGCTTTGGCCTGTCCTTGGATCCGCTCTCTGAGGTAAATATATTGGTAGGGCATCTCCTCAGGAAAAGTGTCACTCACCAAAAGCCTAGATCATTTTGACGTTTTATTATGACGACATGCGCATAATATCCTATTGACTTTAAACATACGGACATGTGCTGTGACATTGAGACCAGCCTCCATCTCCGGAACTCTTTCATCATCAAAACAGAACTTCCCCACTGAACAGCAGCAAATCCTTCTTCCTCCCACACTCAGGTCTGGCAGCCATATATCTGTCTTTATGAATTTGAAAACTACATAGCTTATCTAAATGGCGTTAAACAATATTTCTCTTTTTTGTTTATGGCTTCTTTCCTTTCATAAAATTGTCTTATGTTTTGTCCATTTTGTAGCATATTCTAGAATTTCCTTCCTTTATAAAACTGAATAGTATCTCATGAATATGTATGTCACATTTTGTTTATCTATAGACACTTCACTCCATGACTTTTGTGCTCATGAATAGACAAATATTTCTTTAAGTTACCACTTTTGACTGGGTACTAGAAATGACATAAATGTGTCTTATGGTAGTTCTATTATTAATCTTTTAAGGAATGTTTTCAGAATAACTGAACCATTTTACCACATTTCTCTGTACCTCCAGCAATGCTTGTTTGATGGGAAAAATCCTTGAAGGATTTTGTTTTCTGATCATTTGTTATGGTGGGCTGAGGTAATCATCTTGTCTAATTCTCAGCACAGAAGTAGGTTGTTCAGGTTTTGCCATAACTTTTCAATTCCACTGTCACCCTTATATTCACCCATTTCCTTCCTCTGCAAAGGTAATGTCTTTAAAAGCAGTCACTGTATGTTTTAACATGTTCTTACTGGTATGGAGGGGAGCTGTATTGTTATGTGGGGACGGACGCACATATGTGTATATGCATGTTTGTGCATGCATGGATGCACACATGTATATGTAGATACACATACATATGTTTGTGTGTGGAGGCCCCAAGTTGACACTGGGTATCTTCTTCTATCATTCTCTGTTTTTATTATTAAGACTGAGTCTCTCAATTGAACCCAGAGTTCACTAATCCATTAAGCTAATTAACCAGCTCGCCTTCTGGACTTCTTGTCTTTGTCTCCTAAGTGACAGGGTTATAGGTGGCTGTCATGTCTTCCTGGCTTTTGCATGGCATCTGGGGATTCAAAGTCCAGTCCTTAAGCTTGCAAAGCAAGCACCATGTTCATCGAGCCATCTCCCCTGTCTCACAAGCGTGATGTCGACGTGAGGAAGCGACAGTGGAATTGATCTTACCACATTTCCCAAAGCCAGTCTCGCACATGACTTGGCTCGAAAGGCCAGTTCCTGGCTGTTCTGTCTTCATACAACCAAGCAGCCTATGCAGTGAATAACATTAATGCACTTAATATTGGACTTAAATGTGCTGGTGGAAGGGAGGTCAAGACGACCGGAAAAAAAAAAAAAAAAACAGACAATTTAAACTTTCTGTTCTCAAGGCTGCATGCATGGAAGGCTAATTAGAAAATTCTGCAAAGTATCTTGTTAAAAGTACAAAAGACACAAAGGAGCTTCAGTACTCCAAATAATACTTACACAAGACCTTTCTCAACTGCTGATAACTATGATTTAACCTCCACAAGTCAGCCTCAGAGTCAAGATGCTCTGATCCACACTCCTCACCACCCCCAAATGTTCTTTGTCGTCTTGACCTCCCTTCCACCAGCACATTTAAGTCCAATATTAAGTGCATTAATGTTATTCACTAAGCATTGTTGGTTTTTTTACTCTCTTTCAACTGCTTATCTGCCCTGTCTTCATCTCACACTAGTCCCCTTTACTTCTCCATCTTCCTATAATGCAGTTTCTCCCCTTTTACCTGATTTCTTCTCATCTTTAAATTTGGAAAGTAAATCTTAAAAATAAATTCCTCTTTATGTGCCTGACCATACCCCACATCACTTCCTGACAGGACTCAGTGCATTTGAGTAGCATATTTATTATTTTAATCAACAATGGTAGACTGTTGATCACAATCAAATTTGACCCTGTCATGTCTGTAAAGAAAATTTTATTAGAACACAGTCTGCTCCTTTGCTTAAGTCACAATGCAGCTCACTACACATTGTGGCAGCATAGCTGGATAGTCATGGCAGAACACAAGGTCCCACACCGTCATGGTTAGGCATAGGTGTCAACTTGACTGTTGAGGGTTTGAGCTCTGGGCGCATTTATAGAGATTAGTGGTTGAGTTAAGCCCAGAGTGAACCTGAAGGAGATTGTCTAGCTGATAGGGAAGGCCCAGCTTATGGTAGAGGGGATTAGGCCCCGGAAAATCACAGAGAGCTGGTTAAGAAAGTTGGCGTCCTTCTGTTCACTTGGCCAGACATGCTGGTCTGGCAAGTAAGGATTGTCCGTCTCTCAGCTGTTATATGATGGTGGCGTGGCCAGTTCCTTTGGTGTGCTCTCCCGTCAAGCTGGACTACAGACTGTAACCAGACTATCAGTAAGAAAATAAACCCCTTGTTCCCATGTGATGGTCATTTATCAGCAATCATGCAGGCTAACTGCAACACACACCTAAAGACTTCGCTGTCTAACTTTATAGAAAAAAGAAAAATACTGGCCTGGTTTTATTCAGTATATCTTGCTCACTAATACAGAGGTTGTGTCTGGCTTTCTCCACTGTAATTTCTTCAGGCCCCAACACAGTGGCTGATGCTTTGTAAGAGCTAATTCAGTGAATGGTCAGATTTGCTATGTTATCAGGTACCCCTAGGCATGATTTCAATAGACAACATAACTTTACACTCTCTTCTTCCTTGTTTTCCCAGTGATTTTTTTACTATTTTTTTCTTTTCTTTTTTATATTATTTTTCTTTTACAAGCATATTGAGTGCTTATCCAGGCTTCCCTCCATCCATTCTCTCTTCCATCTCCTCCCTTCACTTTATCAATCTCTCTCCCTCCCTCCTACCTGTGTGCTTCTATGGATCCCAGGGTTCCCTTTAGCTTGCTTATATTTGTGGGGGTTCAGGCCTTTGTAGCATACCAAGCTGCCTCTATTCAGAGCATCACACTGATAAGGGCATTTTCCTTCACTCATCCAGCTTTAGTCCCCAAGGTTTCCATTCTATGTTCTTATCTTTCTTGAGTTTCTGGGTAGTCTACATTGGTATGTCTGTCATTATGCAGGTCTGAGAAGGACAAATCTCACTGTAGTGAGTTCGTAGATGCAACAATCCTGCCTTGAATGAAATGTCTTGTCCAAAGGTAAACCTTCCTATCTTTAGGTTCTTACAATCTCACCATCCCCTCTTCTGGGAGGTTCCCAAAGCCTTAGTATGAGGATAGATTAGGTGACCCTTGCTGAGTTGCTGGTACTCTGCATTATGTTTGGCCATTGTTGTCTACTTTACTGCTCTTCTATTGCCCTAGGCTTCATCCTGTCAGGGTGTTGAGATCCTCCATCTCTGTTGTAGTAGAGGACTTCTAAGCTGAATGTTGAGTGTTCTTCCAATCTATGGGTATAACAACAGCTTTTTACAGAGAAATTTGACATACTGTCTTCCTACCTATAAGTTCATTGGCTGTTTTCCCTATTGTTTTATTTCCTTCCCTTTTTTTTAGGTTCTTGTTCTAGTTTACAGTAACAGGAAAGTGCACCAGTCTGACAAGCAGACCTTGAGTTCAATCAGAAAGCTGTTTGTTGTCTCAGTGCTACTCATGCCACTATTACACTGGTGGTCACCTGCTGCCACTGGTGATTTTTATTGCAGTTTACAGATCTCATGCATTGTTGGGGCTTTTGATCATTTCTCTCCCCCAGCAGCTTCTACAGTATTCTTTGGTACTGTGTAAGCTATCCATAGAGGAAGAAGTTCTCAGACCAGTTCCAGTTGATGTATTTTGCCTATGTTCTTTGATCCATATGTGTTGCATCTTCAGTAATGCAGTCTTACTGATAGTTTTTGGAAAGCAACCCTATAATGTTTGGTAGCCTTTAAGACATCTCTGACCTAACATTTATCAGCAAGTGTCACATTCCTGTTACTTCTACAGTAATTTTGTCATTTGGTTCTAAGTAAATCAGCTCAGGGCTTTTTTTCCAATTTTCCTCATTCTGTGCTCCTCTGCATAGAGACTGCCCATTATAGGCAACAACATAACTTCACACTCTCTTCTTTCTGGTCTTCCCAGTGATTTTTTTTACTATTTTTTCTTTTTTATATTAATTTTCTACTTTTATAAGCATATTGAGTGCTCATCCTTGCTTCCCTCCATTCCTTCTCCTTCCCTATCCAAGAAGAAGGAAATGATTTTTATCCAATGCCCTGGCCACAATGGTTGAAGTTTTGGTACCTCTTGTTCTTCTAATGAGAAACTAGCTATATGAATAAATAGATGTCACATCTGTGACTTGTCATGTACAGACTTAACCAATTATGCACAAAAAATGTTGGAAGAAAATTTTATCACATTAAATATGTAACCATTTCTGCCATCATTTTCCCCAAATTATTATTATATAATAACTACTTACAGGGTATTTGCAGTGTACTAGGTTCTGTAATTGATCTAAAGGTGATATACAGGAGTGATTACATGTATGACATGCAAACATCAAACTATTTTATAAAAGAGATTTGAGCATTAGAGGATTTTGTAAGCCATGGTACTACCTGTAGGTATTTAGAGACAGCGGTCATCTGAATTGAAGGAGCTTGATACTTAGAGTAGAATACTCACTTACAAACCCAGAGTTACCTTTGCAGACTGATCTCTGCTACATATCCCCACACACCACCATTCAATCTTTGAGAGTACGAGGGCTTCACTCTCATATCACAGGGCAGACTCAGAGAGACATGCCATTTGAAGAAGGTCACACACATCTTCTGAGTATTGCTTTTAAGTTGGTATGGAGGGAAAGAGTTCTGGTGGAGATTATGTGAGAAAAATACCTGTTTAACATTTCCAAAATGGAATTGACCTCCACGCACATGCACGTATGCATGTGTGTTTCTCATGAAATACCTATAAACACCATGCAGAAACTGGAACAGGCAAAAATGCCCTAAAATTCACTTATCTCTGGGCCATCATGATATGCCAAAGGCAAGTCAATGAGTATCCCCATTCTCTCACAAATCAGTCCTCAAGCTTGTCATTGTGACCCTGAGGAGAAAGGCTTACATAGGATATGGAGGGGAGGTCTTTCCTTCCTTCCTCTAAAATGCCACCTAAATCACCATCTCTGCTCCAACATCAACATGGCTGATTTAGACTAAGAGAAGATCAACTTGGAGCAAGTAATTTCCCCAAAGAAGAAATGACAGACAACCGTCATAGAAAATATCTGAAGCTTTGCGAGAGCATCTTACCTGCTCATGGGAAAGCCTAATACCTGAATGTACCTTGTTCATCTTGTTGGGCCTCATGAGCTCCTCCCCTACCCTCAAGGTACATGAACAAGAATCAGTCCAGCCACATCCTTCTGAGTTGCTGACCACCATGTTCTTGCCCTATACTGCTCCTGGTTTGTAACAGTACTCATCACTTACATGTGACTGACTTTGTCCTCCTTCATGGAGAGCCTTTCTTTCATCCAAGTATCCTGCCATCACCTGGCACAGTGCTCAGAGATTACCCATTGAACAAGGTGGCTGATTCTGTTTCCACAGACCACTAACTAATCAGTATTTCTTGGGTATCTACAATGCCCTGAATGCCATGCTCAACCACATCCAGGATCTCTCCATCTAAAAACTGGTTCAGGCATGGACATGGTGATTCATGGTGCTCCGTGATCAATGCCACATGTCATAGCTAGGCACAGGTATCAACTTGACTGTTGAGGGTTTGAGCTCTGGGCACATTTGTAGAAAATTAGTTAAGCCCAGAGCGAACCTGAAGGAGATTGTCTAGCTGATGGGGAAGGCCCAGCTTATGGTGGGTGGCATTAGGCCCTGGAATAAATCACAGAAAGCTGGTTGAAAGAGTCGACATCCTTCTGTTCACTTGGCCAGACATGCTGGTCTGGCAAATAAGGATTGTTCATCTCTCAGCTGTTATGTGGTGATATTGTGGCCAGTTCCCTCGGCCCTGGTGTTGGTGCGTGCTCTCCTGTCAAGCTGGACTGAGAACTGTAACCAGTAATCATAAGAGATTCCCTTAAGCCATTTGATGGTGATTTATCAGCAACTATGCAGGCAAACTGCAACACCATATGTCCATCACTACTGATGCTCTGAAAATTGGGAGAAATTTCACAGAAAAGACATGTCATTAGAGCTGTCATGGTACAAATGAGACAGGCTGATAACAGACGTCATGGGGTCATTAAGAACTGTCAGAGGAACAAGGATGCTGGCAGGAGGTAGTGTCTGGTGGGAGCTCAGGAAGATCTAGAGGGTCTGTGAGTAACAGAAGCAGTGGAAGAGTTTCAGTCAGAAGAGGAGAACTGATTCTGTGTTGAAGAGGTTTATAAGAGAGAGAGCCTGTTCTTGGGAAAGGCAGCAGAACAGACATAAGTATTCATGAAAACTTTCTTGGGATGCCCTAGCATGCAGCTCTGAAACACAGAAGCAGCCCTCCATGGGCAGAAGACCAACACCCAGGTAAGGAGGGACTACTGGAGGCCAAGGTGCAGCTGTTGTGCCTGAGGAGGCCACATTCTACTCTGTAAGTGCCAGGAAAAGCAGGGAGCTCGGGGTCACAAGCTGTTCTTTCTGCCCATTATCCAGTTCTGTCTGCTACAGGAAATCTCACATCTCTGATCATGGGGAGATATTCCACGACCAGCAGCACCACGGCAGCCAGGCATCATCTGCCCTGCCAGTGTGGCTAGCGACAGCTGCTTGCAGGATGCCAGACAATACCTGGAAGGAAAAGGAGGGAAGCCTCAGTCTTGGTAGGTCTGGTTCCAGCCCACAGAACCCTGGTGTCTCAATAGATCTCAACACAGGGGAAAAGACTTCTTGATAGCTGACAAGGTGAAAATGAAAACACAGATTCTTTCTGATTGAAAACAAAACTAATGGAGAGAGCTCTGCTCTGTTTGGGGGAGATGAAGGAAACAGCAGGTCTGAACTTGGGTCAGGAGAGCCCAGAAGCCACCTCCAGAAGTAGCATGCATGGCAAAAGAAGCATGCAAAAGGCAGGTATAAGGCGGGAAACTTTCTGGAAGCAGTTTGAAAACAGAAGTGTGCTGGACACAGGTTTAAGCAGAAAATAGTGTGCTACTCAGTATGACTCCTCCGTGCACAGTAGAAGGCAAGAATCTGTGTGAATAAGCTGAGACCCATCATGATGTGAAAAGCCCAAGGCAGGGCTCATCCAGTTTCTTTGCGAGGTTCCCTGTGGAAGAAGAGGATTCTGACCCAGATACATGGACCATCTTCACAAAGAGCATTCCCTACCAGTCCAGTATGGTTACCTGGCTCTGTGCTGAGTACAGTTAGCTCCAGGGTGAAATTCCCCTGGAAAGGAGCCTTGGAGGGCACTGAACCAGTAGAGATGCCTGTCATGTACAGGGCCAGGATGCTTGCAACACTGGCTTTGGGCTGTAGGAATTGCCATGTGTTGTGGAGCCGCATACACACAAAAGTATCTTTGAAAGCAGTGATTTGCTTGTCCTTTTTCCTTCCTTTCTTCCTGTATTTTTAATGAAGTGTAGGTAGTGTTTCATCATATAGCTCAGGCTGGCTTTGAACTCATGACTCTTTTGAAAAAATTCTCTACTGAACTCCCGAGTAGATGGAATTGGAGGCATGTGTCATCACATCCAGTTTATATAAATGTTTCTGTGTGAATAAGCTGAGACCCATCATGATGTGATGTTAACATACTCACTAACTGCAGAGAAAACTCGGGAACGTAACTGAAAGAAGGAAAAAGACTCCTCAACCACATCCTTCCCATTTCATCAAATGACTTTCTCCTGCAAATGGTCATAGGCCTTTCCCAACAAACGCTGTTGTGTAGGGAGACTGGTAAAAATTGGACCGAGACAGAATTTTGTTCCACAAACACAAAGATTGTATTAGCTTTCCATCACTGCAACAAAATATTGAACCACAGACCTCTTAGAGAGAGGCTCATTTTTCACTTATCAGGTTCCGATCTAGGACCAAGTGGCTAAATATGTGAGGATAGTAGGAGTGTATCAAGTGGAGGGGTCGTGTCTCAAGCCAGTAAACATTGAGAGAAAGAGAAATGACATGGTCTCCCCATGTTTTTAGAGGGCACACCCCCAGTGACCTAAGGACCTTCTGCTGGACTGTGCCTCTAAACAGTCTGAAGCATCTCCCAATCCTCCTTCCCTGGGGTGCGGGCCTAGCATAACATTAAACCATGCGGTTCCTACATGAAACCCAGTAAAAAAAAAATTTAGGAATAGACTTGTAAAGTTGTCATGTGTTCAGTAATTATTTTCTTTATTATTTTTCAGAAAATTTCATATACAAGCAGGATGAGTTTATACAATTGTCCCTCACTCCTATCTTCTCCCACCCATCCTTCACTTCACCAATCCACCCATGTCCCTCCTGTTCTCATGTCTCTCTGCAAGTGTGGACCCAGGGCTCTTTTTTGGGTGAATGTACTAGCAACAGTCTGTACATCTTGTAGTAGTGCTAATGGTCCTTTAGTGGATAGACCTATGGGTGGGGAAGCTCCCCTTCCTTGACAAGGGTCTGTCACAGTGACTCTCTTTCAGCACAGTTGCTGCTCCTGAAATCCTCCCTTGTCTATGGGGGAAATGGTGATATGTCAGTTTTTTATGTAGATCCCAGGGAAATAGATCTCATTGCAGAGAGTTCCTGGAGGCAGTAGTCGGGATGTGACTGGAGTGTCATGGCAGACTGTACACTTCCCCACCTTTAGGTTCTCACAATCTTACCACCCCCTCTTCTGCAATGTTCCCTGAGCCTTGGGATGAGGGTGGGTGATTTTGATAAAATGATAGGGCTGAGCATTCCAGGGTCGCCAATACTCTGCACTCTGGCCAATTGTGGTTCTCTCCATCACATATCTTCCATTGCAACAGGATGCATCTTGATCAAGTGCTAAGAGCTTTTCTTATCTAAGGGGTATAATGAGAAATATTTAGATGGTAGTTTACTATGAAGTATTTATAGTTAACATTAAGACATCTGATACTACTTAGTGTCTGTGTTCTTCCCATCCATTGTTATTTGGGTAAGTTTACAGTACCAGTCTTATGTTCCCTGATAATAAGGGAGGCCTTAGAATCCATTCAGAGAGCAATTAGTTAGCAGAAGACATTGCGTACCACCATTGCTCCACTGGGCTTTTCTTACCAACATCGCTGTTGTAGTTCACAGCATTCATGGCTGGCTAGGGCCATTGATCACTTTTCTCAAATTTTTTTAGTGTGTGTTTTTTAGTGAGTGTGTGTGTGTGTGTGTGTGTGTGTGTGTGTGTGTGTGTATCACAGGGAACTATGTATCCCTGTGGAGGATCTAGGGTGACTTCAGGGATCATCCTGGATTGCTTTTACATCCTTGCTTTGCTCTGGGATTTCCTAGCTTCTGCCCACTAGAGCCAGAAGTACAGGCATCCGCCATTTCCACATTTTTATGTGGGACCTTCTGCTTATGAGACACTCTTAACCCCTGAGCCATCTCTCTAGCCCTGATTACTTTTTTCCCTGAGATACTTGCCTTTTTTTCTCTCTCCTAACCTTTTCTGTATCCTATCCTCCTTTTTCCCCCTCCCCTTTAAAACTTTCCTTCTATGACTGGGCAAATATCAATGCAGATATCTTGAAAACCGATCATTTGAAACTCTCTATGAGAGGACATTATGATGATAAGAGGGATGATGAGCTAACCTACCACTAATCACTTATGTACCCAGGTGATTGTGTGTGCATGGTGTATGTATGTGTGTGTGTGTGTGTGTGTGTGTGTGTGTGTGTGTGTGTATGTGTGTTGGGGGGCAAACGCATGTGTGTATGTGGGTGTACTCACCTTTGCATACATTCAAAAAAGCCAGAGGTTGATTTTTAGAGTTGTTTCAGTTTGCCTGCATGGTTGCTGATAAATGACCATAAAATGGCTTAAGGGAACAAGGAGTTTATTTCCTTATGACTGTCCGGTTACAGTCTATAGTCCTGCTTGATAGAAGAGCATGCACCAAGGGAGCTGGCCACACCATCACCACATAATGGCTGAGAGATGGACAATCCTTACTTGCCAGACCAGCATGTCTGGCCAAGTGAACAGAAGGACGCCAACTCTCTCAACCAGCTCTCTGTGATTTATTCCAGGGCCTAATCCCACCCACCATAGGCTGGGCCTTCCCCATCAGCTAGACAATCTCCTGCAGGTTTGCTCTGAGCCTAACTCCACCACTAATTCTCTACAACTGTGCCCAGAGCTCAAACCCTCAAAAGTCAAGTTGACACCTGTGCCTAACTATGACAAGAGTATTTTCCTTTATAAATACTCTTGTCATAGTTGAGACAGGGTCTCTCACTGAACTGTGGTGTTCACTAGACTATCTGGTCAGCAAGCCCCTGGGGTTCACTGTTTGTTGTCACAGTGCTGGAGTTACAGGCGCATGTCTGCTGTTCAACTTTTAAGTAGGTGGTGGGGAATCCTATCTCAACCTCTCATGTTTACCCAGCAAATTCTTTACTGACCAAGCCATTTTCCCAACTCCCAGTTTTTAAAAATAATATTCAACAGCTCTATTGAGATAAATTCACATACTATGTGAGCCCCCCATTTGAGGTTCCAATTCAATTGCTAGTACATTTGTGTAGCTGCGAAATCAGCTCACAGTCAAATTTGCAATGCCTCATCTCCCCAAGACATCCCGTGGCATTGACACTCACTCCCTGGTCCTAACCTCCACCTGCCCTATGCAACCACTCACCCAACTTTTGCCTCTGTAGACTTCAAGCAAACTCCATCTATATCTGAACTTCATTTTCTCCATATCTAATAGGAAGGGAAGGGGACATGTGGATATTAACTCCATATAAAGCCTCTATCTCTTTAACACTCCTAAGACCAACCACTACTGTCTTAATTTCATAACTGTTACTGAAATAAATATCTGATCCTAATACTTTAGGGGTCAGATAAATAAGGGGGGTTAATTCATGCTCATGATTCCAGGTTATAGTGGACCATAGTAGAAGAGTTAATCAGCAGAATATGAAGAAACCGGCCACACCACATTCTCAGCAAGAGCAAAGGGAAAACATCTTTGCTGTACACTTGCTTTCTGATGTGCCAGCTTGCCAAAAGTGCCGGCTAGTTCCCTCCATCTTACATTCCTGCGCAGGGAATGCTCCCACACACTTAGGGGTTGAGTCATCCTTCACCAGTTATGCCGTCTCCTACAGGCAAGCCCAGAAGCTTGTCCTAACTAAATAATTCCTCATAGGTAAATCCAGCAGCTCACCTCTCAAGGGTCAGACACAAACCAGCACAATCATGTAGGAAGAATGTCTCCAACAGACTATGGTGCTGGCTGCACCTGGGGTTTTGCTTTCTCTTAAGTTGGAAAGACTAGTTTGAGAGGTGGGGCTGCAACCTCATCCTCTTTCTCTGACACTCCCCTGCCCTTCAACTATATACTTCCCTTTAGAGGGAGGAGCCAAACCATCCATGGGAGCCTCAATGTAGAGCAAAAAGATCCATCACTGAAGTCCAGCATGGACAGCACAGTGTATACATCCAAGATATCTGATCCAGGATTTTGTTCCTCAGCCACTACCAGCCTAGGAGAGGTGTGAAATATTGAGAGGTCACTTTGCTAAATTAAGTGTTTTGATGTAAACAAATGCATCAGTCGAATTTAGTACATTCACATTGTTGTACAACCAATATCTCTGTCTAATTACAAAAGATTTCTACCTCCTCAAAGAAAACCTTTTTATGCGATTTCTCCTTTTTCTTCCCACTCCCTACTTCTGAAAACCGTTGATTTGAGTTCTGCCTCTGGATTTATCCATTCTGTTTCTTTCAAATAAACATTAGAAGCTATGTGACCCTTGTGTTTATTTTCTTTCCATTAACATGTTTTAAAAGTCTTATACATTGCAGCATTTACCAGTGTCTCATTTTCACACACATACGTGTGATGCAGATACACTTTTTGCTGATGCACATTTGGTAATTTTTCACCTTTTGTCTTATGTAAACACTGCAACTATGAACGTGAATGGATGATACTTATTTATGTTACCTGTTGTTACAGTTAGAATGTGAAATGTCTCCCACAAGCTCACATGTTTGAATACTTATCTCCAGCTAATAGTTTTGAGAGATTTGAGCATCTCTTGGGCTTGATCTAACTGAGAGTCCACTGCCACATCCTCTGGGCATTTTTATGTGGGATCTGAACTCAAGTCCTTTTGCTTGTGAGGCAAAAACTTCAACTCCAGAGCTATCTCCTTAACTCCTTTTTTTTTTTAAATTTTCATAAAGCCTAAGCTGTTTTCTCTTCCATTGTTTGTGCTTTTAATGCCATATTTAAGAATCCAGTGTCAGAATAAAACCGTGATGATTTATCCCTGTGTTCATGTCGAATATTTTTAAAGCACGAACTTTTTGTTTCTTTGAATCCATTATCTTATATTGTCCACTTTATGCATCTTGGATATAATCTTTATTATTTCCTTTTCCTGCTGGCCTTGGGTTTGGTTTGTTCTTGAGGATAAAGTAAGATTACTGACCTAAGATATCTCTTCCTTTCACTAAGTGCAATTATAACTACAGATTCTTTCCGACCACTGCCTTTGCTATAACTTGAAGGCTCTGCTATGAAATGTTTTCATTTTCATTAATCCAAGTTTGTTTGATTTCTCAGGAGTTCTTACTTGACCCCTTTTTGAAAAGTGTGTTAAATTTTCTTATTTTTTTATTTCTTGTATTTTTCTTATATTTGTGAGCTTACAAGTTTCGTGGCAAGGAATAATTTCTCATATGAGTTCATATATAGAACTATTCCTCTCTTCATTTCTATCAATGCATTTTGGGCTCTGTACATATATGTTTATAATCTTTAGTTCTTAACCAGTTGATCACTTTGTCTTTATTTTTTGAAGTTTCTTTTGACTGAAATTAGTGTTGTCACACAGCTTACTTTTGGTTACTGTTTTCAAGAAGTAGCCTATTACATATTACTTAATTTGATTTAAATAAGCCTAGTACTGACATTAAGGTTTATATATTCATCAATCTCATCAATATTGCTATATAAAATGGAAATTTTTAAACCACTTATAAAGTCCATACACTTAAAAGTAAGAAAGAAAGGATTTATTGATATAAAATTACTTTTAATTTTAATTTTTTTAATTATGCCTTTTTATTTCATATCCCCCCATTACCGTCTGATTTTCTGTGTAATGTACTTTTTCTTACAGTGAAACAGTTTGATGGAATTATTATTTCCTTTATTTTTTGGATCTTCAGATATCTTTTGTGTGGTTACATAGAGATTACTACCTTAAATTCATAGCAATAGTTGATAGTATTAACTTCAATAACATGCAAAAACTCAATTCCCTTATGGCTCAACACAGGCATTTATGTTACTATTTTCACAAATTATAGGGTAATTTTTTTTGTACATCCAATAACACAGATTTGTAGAAAGTCCAAGTTTTTTTTCTTTTTTAAACATGTAGGAAACTAAAAATGAAATTATAAAACAAAAATGTAATTGTAATATACTGGCTTTATATTTGCCTGTGTGGTTATTTTTCCTAGAAATCTATATTTTTCACATGGCGTTAAGCTACTGTCTTTTGTCCTGTCGTTTATGTTCCTTCAACATTTCTTATAGAGCTGGTCTACTGGCAATAATCTCCATTAGTGCTTGTTATCTGGGAGCATTGTTGAAGAATACGTTTTCAGATATAGAATTCTTAATTCTATTATTTCCTTCATACTATACACATATTGTGTTAGTTACTTTGCTGATATAAATACCTGACAGGAAGCAACTTAAAGGAGAAGGAGTTTATTTCAGCTTGAAGGTGAGAATACGGTGCACCATGGTGAGAAAATTATGACAGCAGGAGCTTGAAGAAAGAGCTGGTCACACTGTATCCACAGCCATGAAGCAGACAGCCCTAGATGCTAGTTCAGCTCACTTCTCCCTTTTTATTCAGTCAAGGACCCTAGCTCTAGAATGGTGCTGCCTACATTTAAGGTGGGTTTTCCCGCTTCTATTAGCCTAATCTAGATAATTGCTCATAGGTATACCAAGACTTGTCTCCAAGGTGACTCTAGATCCTACCAGGTTGACAATTAATACGTACCATCACCTATTTTGTTCCACTACCACATGATCTCCAATGACTCAGTGACTACTAACCTTATCCATGAGCCCTTACATGTGCTAAGTATTCTCTTTTATCTTTGTCCTTTGACAATCATATAATCGTATAGACCTGCTTGAATTGAACCTACTTGGATTATGTTGAACTTCTTGGATTTATAGATTCACGTATTCCATTTGATTTGAGGCATGTTCAACAATTGCTTCTTCATATATTCTTTATGTACCTTTCTTCTCTCTTCTTTACAGTTGTCACTAATATGTCAGTTTCCTTGATGGTTTCCCAGAAGCCTCTGCGATTGTTAGCTTTTCTACCTTCTTTATACATTCTGTTCCATGAACAGTATAATCTCCACTGTTTCATCTTCTAGTTTATTGACTCTTTATTCTGTTTTTTAATCTGCTGTTGAAATGCTTTCAGTGAATGTTTCGTTTCAGCTCCAGATTTTTTTTATTCTGCCTTTGTCTAAAGTATACCTCTTTATTTATATTCACATTTGCTTCATTCATAATCATCCTGTTTCCCATTACTTCTTTGTCTGTTTTCCTTTATATTTTAGCATATTTGAGGCAGACAAGTTAAAATTTTTGTCTGGTAAATTCAATATTTGGCTTTCCTTGTGTATAGTTTCTATTTTATTGTCTTCCTTTGAGTGTCTTTCTTTGAATGTCTCTGACTTTTTTCCCCCTCTCTAACTGAAGGATCTGATTATAAATGTTGCATTTTTGCCTGAAAGTGGATGATGTGAATGGTATAGTGTGGTAACTCTGGAAATAAATTTTTGTCATGAGGTGAGCAGGTTGTCTCTACCACATGATTTCTACCTTGATGTTTGACCTAAGGTCTACAGTGATAGGATCAAGTGACCATGGACATAACTTCAAACCATGAACCAACATAAACCTTTCCTCCTTTAAGCTGATAGGCTCAGATATTTTGTCACAGGAGCACAAAGTGACTAGTACTAGTAATAACCTCTATCCATACTTGCTTTGTACAATCATCAATAGCTCTGTTCCCTTTGTTTTTGTTTCAGCTAGTATTTTGCTGGAGATTTCCTTGAACGTCAGAACCATAAAAAATACAATAAATAAACCAAACTTCTTAGGATTTTTGCAGATCTGCTCAGTGTCAGTGTACATCTTCAATGTTAATCCGATCTGTTAAAAACTCTGCCTTAAACTTCATTTTGTGCATGCACTGGGTCTATATATTACCGAAAAGTCTGTTCCATGTCCCAATATATGTGCCCTGCCCTAAGTAAGTATATTGCTTTCTAATTTTCCCAGTGGACTTCCAAATGATCTAATTTGACAAAAAACTGTGACCAGTTTCCTCCTATGGCTTATGTATATAGTTGGCTGTCTCTGCTGTCATCTTCTTGACTAGACAGCTGTAGATTGTTTATATGCTTTTTGAACAATTCTCATTACTTCTCCATCCCACTCCTAAGTTAGTCCAAGCAGGCATGAGCACCTTGCATCAGTTCTTTCAGTTGTTAAATCAAATGCAATCATTTGCACTTAGATCCTGCAGTCTTCAAGTGGAGTTCTCTCCTGGGAATGCAGGCTGTCCTTTTCACAACCACCCCCAAGCAGGAGAGGGAACTGAGTAAGAGCAAATAAAGATGCCACAACTATTTCCTGCTGTTTTTTAAGTTGTCTTTTCTTTGAGTCAGCATTCTTTCGATCACTGTAAGCTTTTGACCACTTTCCAGAGTTCTCACAGTGCTTTTTCTTTTTATATCTTTCACATTTCCTCCGAGAAATGGAAGCTTCCTGTGACTGCTCTGCCATTTTCCGTGCTTACCCTGATGAGATGGAATGTTTTTGGAATCTTTGGAATTGGTGAGGAAGAGGAGGCTACAGTATGTACTTCTTGTAAGTTACATGTACCTCAATCCAATCTTCGTAGTCTTGTGGAGAATCTGTCAGAGAGGCCCTGTAGAATTGGTGGGGTGCGCCTGCTCCTCGTGGGAGAAAAGTGTGAGGCACTACACAAGGTTTGGCAGCAGCAGAACTTCTTTACTACCTACAAAGCGGGAAATGGCTGACATATCCATGACCAAAATCCCACAGTGCTAACAGTAGATGCCAAGAATAAGGTGAAGTAGTCGACTTCTGGAGTGAGACTTCTCCAAGGAATCCATGAGAGAATGTATTTACACAAACAAAAGCAACCTCAGAGATCCTGCTCTTAGATAATAGCTCTACCATCAAATGAGATCTTCTATTACTCACTCTGCTCCTTCCCTACCATTGAAAAAAATAATAATAATAAAAATTCTTGGTGCCTAATGTATGTCCAAATGCTAACTCAGACAGAAATGGAAAAAGGTTAAAGAATACTTTCTATTAGGTAAGATTAAAGTTTTGATTTAATTCAAGATAGACTTTCAACCTGAAAGTAAGTAGTAAAGCTAGGTGTTCTACTAAGATCTCATTCAAAGGTACTGCAAGGAACATCAGCTACATTGAAGGAAAGAAAAAAAAAAAACCACCAAAAGAAAAAGAACAGGTCGTTTCCTGCTGTGTACTTTTCTGAATCAAGTCCTTCCACTATATGGGTGGCATGTATAATGGGAATGTGAGCTGTGGGAAATGAGGATGGATTATAAATAAGGAAAACGGGGACATGAATTCAATGGAACATGTAGGATCGCATGCAGGTGCATCTGTTTAGGTTGGAAATGTGTTCTCCTGGCCCTGATTTCACTGCTGTGCAGTGCAAGAAGGGAGAGGCTGGAGAATGTTCACAGTGTCCTGGGCTCCTCTCCAGAGCGTTCCCCCTCACTGTTAGGCCCAGGACTCCAGAAGTCCTGATGCTGGGAGCCTGAGGAGGGCGTGCCCTGGCTGGAGCCTGCGTGGGAAACCATGTGTTCCTCCGTGGTTTCTTTAAACTCAGTGCCAGGGATGCTTCAACAAGTTGAATGCCTAAGCTATGCTCTGAGGGTGGTGTCCCAACTCCAATATCCACCACAGAATTAGCAAAGCAGAAGAGAAAAAAAAGGAACTCACAGCTCGCTGGAGACTGGCAGCTTCTCCGCCTGTCTTCTACATGTCCCAGGCTCAACAGATCCACAGCAGTGTCCCCTACCCTTCTCCCAAATGAGTCCCATAAGTTCATTCTTGGTGTGTACTGTGGTTCATGTCTTTCTCATAATAAAACTGAAATAACTGATTTTATTGGCTAGTCCAAAAATGTTCTGTAAATTCATTCTGAAGCAGGAAAGGAAGAAGGAGGAAGACATGTGGCATAGGCTTCTACTCTGTGGTTTTCATTTCCATAAACCTTAGATCACAAGAATGCATGAGATATTTACACAGATCTTTCCACAATTCCTGTGGCCTTTGGGGGCATAGCATTTGCATGACTTCACCACTGTGGCTGAGGTGCTTTCTCAGCAGCTTCGCTTGCAATGGAACAGCACTAGCGGAGCTGTGTGCATGCAGGGGGGTGGGGGGTGCAGATTCGTAACTATGTCATTTCTTCTTCCTTCATTGTATCTTTTTCAGCAAATTCGGCTTTGAAAGGGGACTTTCCTATATCACAGTAGAATAACTGTCTCATTGTAACCATTCCCCCTTCCTAGATCATCTTTTGGGAAATGATAAAGTGGAAAAAACACAAACCTTGAAGGCATGCAAAGGCTGGTTTGGCCCAGATGAGATGACTGTGGGAGAATGAGTTGTGGAGCAAATGAGACCTACATCTCTCCAATGACGCAGATTTCTGTGGCTTCAGTGGGGTTTCCATCAGATGAGAGGATGAGGCATCTGGTACTCCACATGACTGAGGCCTTGTTACCAAGGCCAACAAGAGCACATCACATAGAGCATGCCTGTCCTGAGTGTTTCTGTGCATACCAAAAATACACAAAGATCATCTGTGTGGAAAACCTGAGTACCAATTGTGTGCTTCCACATAAGGAAGAAGTTGTATGTGCTCATCACAGGCTCGGTCCATCTGCTGTCCTGCTGAAACACAAATGAATCATCAGCTGTCCAGACAAGCCCAGCCTTTCTCATATTAGTCATCCTGTTTCCTTTTTCTGGGATTTTTTTTGCATTGTTTTGTCCACTAAATAAATTGTGACTTTAAATGACAGTGATGCAAGGAGTAGGTGGAGACTTTGAGAAGCAGCCCTTAGATGGTAGAATAGACCGGGACATGTTAGCCCCTCTGAGTTCTCATTTCTTTGTCCCCAACAGGCAGTTTGCTTCTAGGGAAGGACCACAAAGTGCGCACAGGCAGACCTGGATTTAAAGCCTGTCGTCACTGCTTTTTTAGTGTGGAATTTTGGTCAAGCTTGCCTGTGCCTCTGTTGCTTTATCTGGAAAGAGAGGGTGACTGTCACAACGTTGTAAAAGGCTTGTGAACAAGTGTGGGGCACAGGAGGAATACAGCAATGAAAGGGTTCCAGGAGAATCTGAGAACAGTCGTTCTCTAATACATGTAAATTCTAATGCCCCTGACACCTACAACAAACAGGTGACACTGGGTGGCAGCTGCATGCCCAGCAGCCAGCTCAACCTAGAGAGCAAGGTAAGAGGCTTCCCAGCCAAGGATGACAGAAAATGCAAAAGATCTGCCAGGATCTGAGGTTTCACACGCAGCCTTTTGGGGGTAGAGGAGGGTGGCTTTCAGGGACTGCAGGAGTCAGGCTTATGCCCTGAGCAAGGGCCTCGCAGCCCATGAAGTGTCTTGCATCAGTGAGAGAGGAGTGCCTGTGGATCCCAGGACAGGCACAGCAAGCTCACCTGAAGGCCTCTTGGCAGGCACATCCGCAGTCTCTGAATCGCATCATATCTACCCCCTTGTAAACTCATTTTTATGCAGTTTTACAAGAGATAATTCAATTTCCATACAAACATAGTATAAAGGGAAAGTTTTGAATCCCATGTTAGTACTAACATATGGCATATTAACATACGAAGGTTTCCTACCTGCCAGCTCGGCAGAGGCCAGCGTCTTCAGTGTGCTGAGGTCTGCAGACCTACAATGAGCAATATGAGAAATCCTTTTCTGCGGGACCCAACATGGCTTTTTATATTAGATAGATGATAGTACATATGCGATAAATGGATGCATATACAGATGTAAACATAATATAATATAATAAATATTGCAACAGGATCAGATGTCACTGTGATTCTTAACAGTGTGTGGAACTAATCTAAAAATTATTTAAATAACATTTCATATCTCAAATAAAAACACAAATAGAAGCTTGCAAAAATCCTCTAAGAGATTCCTTTGAATAGCAGTTCATTCATAAACAGAACATTACATAACTTTCAGGGCATGAGAAATTATCTAAACCCATGTTACACTCTATGCTGCACAAGGAAACATGTGTTGAAGGCTTTTTAGCAGCTTGTGCAACTTTGGGAAACGGTGGACTCTTAGGCAATGGGACCTCATGGCAGGAGGTTACTGGGTAGGGGTTCTGAGGGGATGTTGGTTCCCAAGTCCCTTCTTAGCTTTGGCACTTTCTGTTCCTAACAAGGTGAACAGATTTTCTCTGCAGATGTTCCTGCCTGATATACTGGGTTAACACAGGCCCTAAGCAGCAGGATCAAGCAAGCATAGACTGAAACTTCTGGAACTGTAAGACAAAATCAGCCTTCTCTCCATTAAGAGGTTTCTCCACAGCAGTTCATCACAGTGATGGAAAACTGATGTGGTCAAAGTGCAGATCCAGGATGTCTCAACTTCATACTGCCATTGCTGTAATAAATACATGATGCAAACAATTAAGAGAAAAGGAGAATTTCTTTATTCCAGCTTCTGATTTCTGATAATAGTTTATCACAACAGAAGATACTCTGTGTCTACAAGTTTGACATTCACAGATTCAATCAATCAAGGACCCAAAGTATTCAAAAAGGAAAAATGTTTGCTCTGAACATGTACAGACTTTTTATCTTGTTTTTACTCTTTAAACAATATTGTGTAAGGGCTGGAGAGATGGCTCAAAGGTTAAGACTCTGCATCACAAGCCGAGGGTCCTGACTACCAATCCCAGATCCTACCTGGGAACAGCAGTGGCCTATACTTCCAGCCTGGTGGGCAGAGTCAGGAAATCCCAAAGCAAAGCAAAAAGGAGGTAGGAGTAATCCAGGATGATTCCTGAAGTCATCCTTAGTCCTCCATAAGGACACACAGTACCTTCTCTCTCTCTCTCTCACACACACACACACACACATGCAAATAAATAACATTTTTTAAAAAAATTGTGTAAGCATCTATACAGTGTTCACATTCTATTAGGCATTACAAGCAATCCGGAGATAATTTAAATTGTACAGGAGGATATGTGTAGACCCTACACAACTTTATATATGGGACTTGAGCATTCAGGAAATTTGATATCCAAAGGGATCCTGAAATCAATCCCCTTTGGGTACATAACCCACCATATGTGCACAGCAGGAACAATATCAGCATATATCAAAATGTTGACAATAAACTATAGATCCTTCAAGGTAAAAGTAGATGCTCAAGGTCATCCTCTTCTGTCTCTTCCCTGTTTTCTTCATCAGCTAGAAAGACCCAAGTACTACGTGGCCACAGTGTTCTCCATGAAGGTAAAGTCAGTTCTGAACAACCCCCAATCCATATCTGAGCAATGGTATTTTGACCTGTGTATAGATCCATGTTAGAGATACAAATAGTTGTTGGTCAATAATCTGTGCCAGTGAGGAAATATAGATAAAATGTCCCACTCTATAAAGTGTGTTCTTCAAGGACATACATATTCCATCATATGAATAATAGGTAGTATGTATCATTATCCATCATTGCCTCCAGGCAGTATGTTTCCAGGCCTCCTGAGATCTAGACCCATGGAAACTCAAGCCTCTTATACAGAAAGCTGTGGGAGATGGCTCAGGGATTAAAGCCTTTGCCTCAAAAGCAAAAGGACTGAGTTCAGGTCTTAAATAAAAATGTCAGGCAGAAATACTGGTGGCGTGCAAGTCTGGCCTGGAAGACTGAGCATAGGAAATCCCAGAGTAAGCCAACAAGGAGGTAAAGCAATCCAGGGTGGTTCTTAAAGTCACCCTTGGGCCTTCATAGGTGCGTATACTCAAAGTGTCCTCTTATAGACACACATACATACCCACGCAAAAAAAAAAAAAAAACTGTGATATTTCCTTACAATCTATGTTCATCTTCCCATATGGTTTAAATCATCTCCAGATGACTTATGATATCTAGTACAGGGCTCACACAGTGCCAATCACTTCATTTTGTGAATTTATTATAATATTCATGGTATAGTAAATTTAAGTTTAACTTTTTTGGAACTTCCAAGAATTTTTTTAGAAATTTTTTTCCTGAATATTTCTTAATCTTTGATTGATTGAATCCATAAATATGGAAGTACTTATATAAACATCTGAATATAGTAAGAAAGCACCAAGATGTCTTTGGTTGGCTAGAGAATTTGAACATTCATTATTTAACCACCAAGACTGCTAATGAAAAGCTCTACATCAAGCTAGGGCTATGCTAGTAGCCCATATTCCCAGCCGATGAGTTACAGGCAGGAGGACCTCAAATTCAATGTCTGTTTGTGTTACAGACGAAGTTTATGACCAGCTTAAGCAACTTGGTGAGGCTCTGTATCAAGATAGAAAGTAAAAGGAAAGTAGAGATGTACTTTAGTGTTTTTCCTAGCAAACACAAGCCCCTGTGCATGTTCAATCCCTAGAACCACAAAAACTAAGTAAATAAGTAAAGTCATGTGATTATTTTTTTTCTACAAATGGATGGAATTTGCAGAAGATTGCAAAATTTAAAAGCCTGTGTTGTGAAACCAAAACTCTGACATATCTAAGCTCTTGGACTATAGATAAGTGACTTAACAGGTCTTTTATAGAGCTTTTGCTGAACTTTCATGAATGATGCTATGTCCAAGATCCATTCTGAGTGTTAGTTCAAGAAGAGTAGCTAATGCCAAAAAGATCAAAAAGATTTCTGTCTCTTAACCAATTTTTCTCAGTAACTGCTTCCAATCAAAAAGGCAAAGCTTCTTTAGTTTATTAAGCATGCCCGTCAGTGAAGAAGCAGGAAAAATTGATGGAAAAAAAAGACAGAAAGAAAAGAAAGGGCAGAAAATTGCAGCAAGAAATTGGGAAACTAAGGCAGGAGGACTGGAGAAAGGAGAGGATATCGGGATAAGGGTTACATGGAAAGAGGAGTCCATCATCATTGCAGTCCATAGACCCAGTGAGGCAGCCTAAGGGACCAACGGTGGAAACAAAATACCTACCCTAGTAATACTGAAGTTTTGAGCAACTTATTTTACAAGCTTTGGGATTTCATGTAGCTCCCAAGAGTGGTCTCTGTAGAGATAATGGAAGAATCACATTCTTCTTTCCACACCATCTTTTGGCACTTCCTGAAAGTCTTCTTCCTTCTTTGTACACCTACTTCCTATGAAGTCATCGTGGCAGTCTGTATCACTTGGAGATACCTAGCCCTGTCTCCAACTCTGGAAGTGAACCCTAAATTCTTTAGGTCAGACACAAATGTCTCCAACTCCTTTGTCACTGGCAGATCTGGAATGCCACCTGGGCATCCCCAAAGGACTGTGATCAGCCTAACGAGGGGCCTGACATTGGTCAGCAGGATGAAATCTCCACCAGTCACTGTGCTTGGAGTTGCTGCCTGTCATGTTAAATAGGAAGAAGTGGAGCACCACTGACTAGACACCAGTCTTCCTTCCAGACTTCCAAAGGTAGAAGAAAGCCTTTCTTTGCTGTTTATGCCTGCTAGAGGTGAGTTTCCACATGCTTGTAATAAAAAGCATGCCAAAAGTTGGTTGCTCTTTAGCATCTTAAAACAAGACCTTATTGAAAAAAGACAACATATACTCCAACCATAGGACATGAAGAAATCAAACTAGAAGTGGCTCAAAGGCTCACTCCTTGAAGACTAGCTCTCATTCTGCCAGAAGGCAATATGAAAACTGTCAAAGGAGAAAAGTCATCAACAGTTTTGTACAGCTAGGAATTCTGTGAGCTTCGACATGACCCAGCCTGACAAGATAAGCATTTTGATATACTAGTGACATGAATGCTATAGGAACAACCAACCACTCTCTGATTGAATTTGAAGCCTGCTCAATAGGAAGAAACCTATGCCTGGTCACTGTAGTCTGGCTGGAAATCCTTAAATAAGGAGATCCCAGACCTTAGAGAAGAATCTACAAGTACTGTCTTGCCTTTCAGTCACTTATCTTAAAATTCATAGATTAGTGCAGTTTTCTACCTGTCCTAAGAACTTTTCTCAATGAAAATTAAAATAATCACAAACGACTAAAGTAAACTGAGTAAGTGATGGTGGAGTATGGCAGTTACTCCTCTCTGTTGCTGTGAAACAACACTCAGACTCAAGAAATTTAGGAGAAAAGGACGATTTATTTGACTTCGCAGTTCCAGAGGGGAGATACAGTCCATATGGAAGAAAGGGCATGACTGGCTGTCAGAAGCTGGAAGAGGCTTAGATCACTGCAGACATTATGGAGGCTGAAAGAACGTCTGCAGACTTCAAGAACAAACTCCTAACAGAAACAGGGCAGGACTAACCAACTTCAAGTCCCACACCTTATGACATGCCTTCCTCCAGCAATGATCTTCCCAAACATTAACTAAGACTTCAAACACGTGAGCCTGTGGAGGACAATTTACATTCAAATTATGAGTTAGAACATGTGATCAGGAACAGACACCCAAGTTTCTCATGTTCCTTCCCTTCAAAGTTCAGATAACACACAGAGGAAGGCACAGAAAGAACATGTGAACTAGATTAGAGAGAAGAGCGTTCCAGACTGTAACATCTAGATGTAAAACCCTGCAACCATGTACACTGTGTAGCTATGTTTACCTGCGTGATACTTACAAACCTTGGACCTAGTATTGTTGCATAATGAAAGAGGGAGGATATCTGGCGCTTTAATTCCATTCAGAGGGACTGTGTATGATCTAAGCTGACTAGTGGAAAGAGTCCTTCATCTACCAGTGGTATTGCCATTGAAATACTCCCTATATTACAGCAGATACCCAGACAAAGGCAAGATCAGACAACTACTATAGGACTCAGTGGGACACACACACAGGAAGGGATATTTGGGATTGTCGGGATGAAAAAGATTATTAGTGAGAGGAATTGGATTGGGGAAGAAAAATGTGGGGAGAAAAGGAAACAATAAAATCTATTTTAATTTTAAATAATTTTTTAAATTATGTACAGTAGATATAGCAAAATAAGCTGTGCTATTGATTTAACTGGGTAAGTTAATGTGACGTTTGCAGCTTCTGGTTAGTATCTCCTTTTAGTCCTTGGAGTTACTATTCTTCTGGACTGGCCCATTCTAGTTTTTTTAAAAAAAAATTTCCACTCATACAAACTTAATAGGTACCCCCAGTTCCCTCCCTTCCTCCACCCCTCCCCTGATCCCTTTGTTCCCTCCCTTTTTCTCTTTCCTTTCCCCCTCTTTCTCCCAGTGCCTCCTCTCCCCCATCCCTGGAGCATCTTTTAATGTGAATATTAAACTTCCCTCTGGGTCCTCCTCTCTGATGAGGTGTAAGGACTCAGTGGCATTGCCTAGAGCCCTTTCTTGTGTTCCCCTTTTGTATAGGAACACTATTGTGGCTGTCCCTTGCCTCTAAAGATCCTAGTTCCTGTGATCCATGATAGACTTTGGGGGTTCGATGATATGTTAGTCATTGCGCAGGTTATGCAAAGTCCTATTATGGTTACTTCGGCCCTAACTTGTGTTGCATATCTTGCGTGTCATTGCTCCTCCCCATCTTTAGGCTCTTACAATCTTACCTCCCCTTCTTCCGCAAGTTTCCCTGAGCTTTAGAACAGAGAGAGATTAGGCTGGCCTGGTTCCAGGTGATTAATGTAGGGTCTCTGATGTTCTGAATTATGGTTTGTTGTTTTTTATTTTATTATTTTTTTTTTTTAGTTTTGCTGTTCCTGCACCGCCCTTGGCTCCATCCTATTGGGTGTTGGATGTCACCACTTAGCCAGAGATAAGCTGTTAAAATAGAGTCTTACTATAAGAGTAGATTCAAAGGTAGATGGAATAAGAGTAGGAGACTGCAGTGAGGAGGGAATCAGTCTCCCATTTGCAGGATGGTTACCATTTGTCTGCCAGACTCTATACCCTCCCTGACTGGTGAGATCAAACCCTCCCAGCTGCAAGTGACCATGAAGGAAAGTCTGTGAGCTTAACCAGATGTCCCACTACTTACTTGCAGTACTTGATGGTAGCCTATTTTCTCTGCTGTTGCATGATCCCCTTTCTCCTTGTTTCGGGGGAGGGGGCCTCCTTCCCCTTCCCTCCTATTTATAATCTTTACAATTGCTGTAGGTATTACAGAGATTTCTCTTTGAGTATGTCACTAAGTGGGTTTGGTACTAGGACACACCTATTAGGGAATACATATGGCACTTAATTTTCTGTGTCTGGAATACTTCACTCAATATAATTGTTACTAATTCCATCCATTTCCTTGCAAATTTCATTAATTCATCTTTTTTGATGGCTGAGTAGTATTCCATTGTATAAATGTACCACATTTTCCTTATCCACTCATCAACTGTTGTGGCCCATTCTAGTTTTATCCTGAGAGTTTTATGAATCATTCCTTTTCAAAGTTCACCTAAGATAAATTCTTTTTACTCTGATGGTTCAGATGTAGTAATATTTTAATTTGTTATTGAAAATGCACTCTGTTGTAGATGCTGGCAACTGTTCTGATCATAACATTGCCTCTGTTAGTGCTTCTACTTATACCCTATATGCTTGCAACTTCTTAAAAAGGTCTTTCCCAAAAAGTCTTTACCTCTTTGCATCACTTATCTGTATTTGATACTTCCAAAGATCACAAAGCTGTTCATTTGCTACCCTCATTAACCATCGCCACAAATATCCACTGCTTATCTCTGCTGGTGATGGGCTCTGCAATCACCATGGAGCATAACATGATAAAAGCAGAGGCCTGGCCCTTTTGGCACTTACGGCACAGTATCGTGTGCAATGACTTCAATATTAGAAATTCTCTGAAGATGTCATGGAACAGATCCAAATAAAATGCTGGACGATTAGAACTTCAGAGACTCTATATCAATCACATAGAACTAGGACAGCCTAATCTCTCCCCATCCTGGAGCTCAGGGACATTTGCGGAAGAGGGGGCGGTAAGATTGTAAGAGCAAAAGGATGGGAGGAGCAACGATTTGCAAGATTCTCAACAATAGTTGGGGCCAAAGCAATCATAATGGGACTTTGCATGCCCTGCGCAATGTCCAGCGCACTGTTGCCCTCATAAAGTCTAGGCATCTGTTAAGGGCACCGAGACCCCTGGAGGCAAGGGATTGACAGCCATAGTAGTGATCTTATGCTTAAGGGGAACAAGAGAAAGGGCTTATGGAAATGCCACTGGGTCCTTATATGTCATCGGAGAGGAGGACCCAGAGGAGAGTTAGGCGTACACAATAAAGGACTCTCTGGGAATTGGGGGGGAGGCACTGGGGGAAGGGGAGGGGGAGGAGGGGGAGGGAAGGAACTGGTAAAAAATTTTAAAATGTATAATTAAATTTTTAATAAAAAAATGCTGGACGATTTGGAGGGAAATGAGATATTTTGGTTTGGGGGAATCTGGATAAGAGCTATTAATATCGCATGACATTTCACTGGGATTCAGATGATAGTAGTGCAGGTAAGCAGAGGCCACTGTAGACAAAGACAGAAACAGAAGGGCAAAAAAGATGGGACACAGGCCAGAAGAGGCGTTTAAAGCAGTATGGCCGCAGTGCAGCCATGAAGACAGGAAACAAATGGAAGGAAGAAATGTTAGGAAGCCAGGCTGAGTCCAGGTGGCCAAGAACTTGGATACTCTATTAAAAGAAAGAAAGAGAGGTGAGGGAGGGAGGTAAAGACAGTGAGAGGAGTGGGAAAGAAATCACTGCAAGTCAGAGGTCATCCTTGTACCTAATACCCACCGTACTGTATTCTAATGTTTCTCTCAGGGCAGGGCTGTACTGTGCAGATGGTGAGTCTTTCAGGACCTACTTTCTGTGACTTCCACTCTCACCTCAGCACCCAGCCCAGTGTCTGGTGCGTGGGACACCTCCTATGTCTCTTGAGTGCATAAATGAATTGATCAAAGCATGCTTTTCAAAAATCTGGCATCAGGGGGAGAAATGCGCAAGGTTAGCAGAATATAGTAGCATTAGGGTTTCACAGCCATCCCTCCAGGGGAGCAGAGCTAAGTGAGAACAAGAGGAAAGAAATAGTGAGGGAAGGACCCATTGTCCTTGATGAAATGGAAGGCATCAGCCTGCAGGAAATGAAGCTGATCACGGTGCTCCTTCCCAGGACTCAAAGGGCATGAAATTATTGGGTTCCTCTGGAATGCAACCTGCAACAGCTTGCAACCCCCCAAGTCAGCATGGATTTTATCATTTTATCATTTATCAATAGGTCAACACTGAGAACATGGATTAATGTGCTTCTCAACATTTTGAAAAAGCAAGTAAACCTGTGGATTTAAGACTCAACCATTCACCACTTACTTACAGATGTCTGATTTCATTAGAAATATGGCCCTAATAACTAACACTTGAAGTTTAGACATAAAGTCATGTATTAAAAGGTTGCTTTTGGGCTCACCAGGAGGAACAAGGAAAGAGAAGAGGCAGAAGGGCTAGATTGCTGTCATGGTTGGGATGTAAGTTGTGTCCCACAGGTTCAATTATTTGAATCCTTGCTTGATGTTTGGGGAGTGTAACACGGCAACTGTAGGAGGTGGAGTCTTGCTGGAGGTAGGCATATGGCAGGGGACAGGCTTTGAGGTTGGTTAGCCTTGCCCTAATTCTGCTAGGAGCTCTTGAAGCTTGCAGTGTAAACTCTTTCAACCTTGATGTCTGCAGTGACCTAAGCCTCCTCCAGCTTCTGCCAGCCAGCCATACCTTTCCCACTGTCTCTCTCTTTTGGAATTGTAAGCCACATCAATCTCTCTTTCTCCCTAAAAGTTGTGCATAAGTGTTTTGTCACAATAGCAAAAACAGTAATCAGGACAATTGCTGTTACGAAAATGAGAGGACAGGACTGAAAAGATGACTCAGGAATTAAGACTCTGCCTCACACGCAGAAAGACCTGAGTTCAGATCCTGGATCCCACATAAAGATGCCAGGCAGAAAAGGCAGTGGCCTGAATATCAGAGTCTAGAAGGTGAACCTTGGGAAATCACAAAGCAAAGCCAAAGGAGGTAGAAGCATGATTCTGTAACAGTTATTCTTAACTATTGCTGTGAGAGAACACTCAAAGTCAATCAACTTAAGGGAGAAAAGGAAGTTTATTCAGCTTATGGTTCCAGAGGGAAGGTACAGTCTCTCAAAGCAGGGGCAGCATGGCTGGCTGGCCAAAGCTGGAGGAGGCTAAGTTACCGCAGACATCTTGGAAGCTGAGAACTGCAGACTGATTGCTGCAAAGCAGACTTCTCCAGGAGGTAGGGTGGGACTAATCCACCTCAAAGCCCACCCCTTGTGACTGCCTTCCTCCAGCAAGGCTCCACCTCTCAAGGTGCCATGACCTTGCTAAACACATGAAGACTGTGGGGGACACATTTCAAACCATGACAATCCCCAAAGTCACCCTTGGGCCTCCACAAGAACACACAGTGCTCTCTGATAAATAAACACATTAAATAAATAAATAAATAATCAGAGGACAGTCTGACTGAACAACTTTGTCCAATATTCCTAAGCACTTAATGAGAATTTAAGATTAAGACTTATTCATCAAATTTGACCAAATGGAATTCACTGTCTTTCATAAAACAGGTTTATAATTGCAGCAGTGAATATTTTCCATTATACCCAGCTAGGTATTACAATATATGAGTATGAGCATGAGACAGACCTTTCCAATAGAAATGCACACTTATGTGTCATTTTGGGGATTGAGATCAACAAAATATATTCATTCTAAGGACAGAATTTGAATTACTCTTATCAATGCCAAAGTGTAGGTAATGCTGTGTGGATCTCCTGGCAAGACAATCTATATCAATGCATAAGTGGTTTTAGCAGGAAAAGGATACCACCTAGATTTAGGACACACGGAGAACCAACAACTTTCACCAGAAGTGCACCTTTCCCAATATCTGGAGAGGCCCAGTCTCCAGCCATCCAAGGACATGGGAAGTTCGAAATGTGCAGGAATCTGGGCTAATCCAATACAGTCTCCGAGCTGATGGCACAGCAGACTGGAAGCCCCCAGCTTCAGTGAAATGGCCAAGTTAATAATCATCTTATAAATGAGAAAGCCCTGGCCCCCACTGCATACCGCCAGCTCACTGGTAAGTCCCCCATGAGTATGTAAAGAAGCCCTTCCGGAGTCTCCATAAACACCTACTCGGTGGTCTACAAGGCTGCTTCCTGTGTTGGCTTCATGAGCACTAGCAAGGTGACTGAAAAGTGAAGGCCTAAGCATTATCAGCAAAGCTAGAGTGTCAGCTAACCTAGAAACCTGGGCAAAGGTAAACCAAATTCCTACAAGGAAGGAAGAGCCAGGATGCTGAAGACCTAGGTCTCTGTAAGATCTTCCAGAAAGCCTTACTTTCCTCTCCCTTGCCCAGTGAATACCCATCCTTAGGCAGGAAAAAGGCGCTGGGGTGATGGGATCTAAAACCAAACACATGTTTCACCGGTATCTGAGGCAGATCAGTCCAAAGAACTCTTGTGACAGAGGTTGAGGGAAATCGGATCTGGAGGGTGGATAAAAAGCTAGCGGATTTGTTGAACCGGATAAGAAATGTTCCTTGTGTTGTGTAACAACATTTGATTCAAATGATAATGAAAATAAACCAAAGCAAGCAAAGAAGAGGTCTCCCAAGTCAGCCTGCCGCTGCAGCGCTGCATGTGCTGGACTCCAGGCCTGAGATTCCGGATCCCCAGGCGCACGCACCGCCCTGCTCACAGGAAAACGCACAGTGTGCACAGGGCTGGCTGCATAAATCTCCATTAGATCAGACTGAGAGCACTGGGTGGAGGGGAGCTGACAGAAATAGCTTCTTTCCTGCTAACCTCGGAAAGGACCCGTGGAGAGGGGGCGTCGGGAGGGGAGGGGGAAGGGAGACAGAGAAATGGGGTCCGTGCCCCCAGAGGCAGAGGCCACCGAGACGGAGACGGCTTTGGAGCCTCCCTGAAAGGGCCTCATAAAAGTGCCATTTGTTGGGAGCCCGGAGGAAGTGGAGGCAGCTTTGGCACACGTGGCCACGGTGCTAAATTAACTGTTAACACAAATAATCAAAGTGCAAGACCCATCGAGCGGCTGGCGCCAGCGCAGCGCGGGGAGGGCGGCGGCGGCGGCGGCAGGTGGAGGCCCGGGGCAGGGCGGGCCCCAGGGACCCGGGCTGGGGCGGGACCTGCCTGGGAATCCGGGGCGGAGGAGGCTTGTCCAGAGGCCAGGGGCGGGGGCTGGGGAGGGGCGTGCCTGACGACCTTAGCTGGAGGAGGCTGGGCAGCGGCGGTCAGAGGATGCCCTCCGCGGGGGGATGGGGCAGAGGGCGCGTTTTGGAAGGCACTGAGGTTTACCGCGCCGTCTAGCAGGAGGCTTCCTGAAGCCCTTGACTGTCCCGGGGCTGCAAAGGCTGCGGCGCCTTACAGTCAGTAAGGTCCGTGGAGCTGCCAAGTGTACAAAAAGGTGCCCAAATTGGAAGGTGGTAGCCATAGCCAAACTACCCAGGCCTCAGACTGTCTGCAACAGGGTGCACAGATCTCCTGGGGACACTCCCCTGGAAACTCTGAGCAGGAAAGTCATGGGAAACCTGTTTCCTATGCACACATTCCTTATGCCACCAGCAGAAAGGTTGGGACACTTTTTGAAAAATTCTTAGCCTCTCTCTGAGGTGTATGCACCCAAAACCATTAAAATTCAGTTTTCAGGCAGAATTTGCCATGAATGCTCTTAAAACTGGATGAATGAAGATAAATAACGTAAGTTACAAATGAGGAGGACGGGTTAGCAAGATGGCTCAGCTGGTAAAGGTGCTTAGGAAACAAGACAAACAACCTGAGTTAAAGACCCAGAATCCAAGTAACTGGAAGGAGGGACCCTCAACCCTACAAAGTTGAGCTCCTTCCACACACAACCCACACCACATACATACACACACATGCGTGCGTGTACACATACAAAAAATAATAATGAATTAAAAACCAAACCAGACTGGTTAACCCTCAGAATTGCACAGCCTTGGTTGGGTGTCTGACAAAATTGGACACACATCTGCCCACACCAGGCTCCACTTCTCCTCAAAGCACTGTGGAGTCAAACCCCATTAAGGAAGGAAGGATGTGTTTCTTGCCTCAAAGTCAAAGGGACTTCCTTGAGAGAACTTCTTTATGAGAAGATTCCTGAACACTGGTGCCTATTAACTGAGGCATGAGAATCCCAGAGCCTGCCCTAAGGAATGGGGAGGATCAGAGTTGTTTAATGCAGGCTTTGATCAGTTCCAACTGAAAAAGGAAGAACCCTGAACTTCCAGAAGTAGCAAGAGCTGGGCAGGGAGTGCTGCTTTGTATGGCTGCTGTGTGAGGTACCTTCCTAGTTGATCCCATTCCTTTTTCCATCACCCCTGACCGGGATCTGTTATTACACCCATTTCACAGAAGTGAACCAGGCCATTCCACAGCCCTCAGGACTGTAGCAGAGCCTAGCTTCAAACCCGAGTCAAGCTTTAGTTTCTGAAACTTGCCTTTTTCACCTCTATATACTTCACTCAGTATATAAGACAGAAAAGAGATAGAGAACTTCAGCCCTTGGTTAGTTCTGGTTTTGATGTTAACCACATGACAATGCTGAAACAGTGAATAAACACAGGACACAGGGTAAAGAGTCATCACCCTTGGGTTTGGGGCTCAGGCTCCAAACTGAGCATGTTCTAGAGCATCATGTTCTACATGGGTTCAGTCACCATGGTGACACTAAGGACAGTAATGATAGCATCAGTGTGCCATATCTTCAACAATGTCCCTTATGGAGCCTCAGTGTTACGCTTTCCTCTGTGGACAGGAAGACACTGAGTCCTAATGACTAACGCACCTCCACCATTAAGATCTGAGATCAGATCCTAGCACCACAGGTCTCCCAACCTGCCTTTGGCCACAGTGGCTGGCACATGTTTTTCTGTAGAATGCAGCAGTTAGGAACATAAGTCTCCCTTCCAGCTCTCATGTACAATAATATTAGAGTTGAAAAAAGCTGCAAATTCAATACCTTGTTTAAAAAAGAAACAAACATAAAACACACCACTAAACTAGGTCAGGTAAACAAAGTGATATTTGGACTAGGCTGGTCCAACTCTAAAGACTCATAATGGAGCATCAGAACTGTGCTGGGAAAGGGCCAAGTTGCCCATAATTGTGCCCTAGTTTGGGTTGCTAGTTGGCTCTAGTCAAATGCACAGCCAAACACAGATGCTCTTTAGCTGCTTAGCTTCCCGGAGCAGCATGGCGCCACACTCTGGCACCGTGACTACAAGCCTTTCTATGCAGCTGTAGCCTAGGACCCAGAAGTTGCATGATGCTATGGTTTGAATTATCGATAATATCCCCCACTCCCAAGGCTCACTTCCAAGAACGGTTATGGAGTCCCAATGAATGAACGACTCTCACAACTGTTGCATTCTTTGAGGCTAGTGCTGTGAAATTTCTCCTGGGGAGATGTCACACAAACGTCCAGATAGGATTCCAACGACAGGCAAAAGCAACGGTTATACTGAACTCTAACATGGCAAATCAATGAATTTATTGGGGTTAGTTCCAGGAAAGTGCAAAAGGGCTACTTATAGGAGCATGGGTAGCCTTAAAATAGTCATACCAGGAAGTCTCATCTCCAGCATGAGTAATGGGATTGCTGCAAGGATGTATGTCTGCCCATTGCCGGAACTTTGTACCGTACTACAATTCAGTTAAGGATGAACTGTAAAAATGGTTGGGAGGTGCAGGAGAAAGCAGAATCCCAGGTGAAGGTCCAAGTCATCACTACTCGTCTACTGGAGCTCCCCAAGTGTGCTCCCTGTGACATGAGCTTTCCCATTGCACTTGCTGACTCATGTGCTGGCACAATCCCTTCCATACCACTGTGGGAGCTCTGCAGCTCTGCACTTACGAAGTCTCTTGGCCCACTGTGTAGACCCTGATGACAGATTAAACAACACTGCTTTACGGGGACATCCAGAAGGCCAGGCCCAGGGCCAGAAATTGCAAGGGTCTTTCTGAGCAAACTCTAAAGACCACTATCAATGCTTTAAGCAAAATAAGTAGCAAAAATAGCTTGTATTGACCACACAACACCAATAAGTACTTATTGATTAGATCTAATGCGGCAGTGTATCAATAATATGGACACTTTCCTGGAACTGAAAACTCAGAGATAGGGCTGAGGACATAGCTCAGCGCTTGAGTATTTGCCTAGCATGTATGAATCTCTGAATTCAGTCCTCAGTAGCACAAAAAGTAAACAAAATCAGAGACAGAGTATCTGAATTTTAAAAGGGTAAGAATAAATTGCTTTCAAGTATTGTCTCTGTTTTATTTATATTCTAGTTCTAATTCCTGGTCATAGACACAGCACATCCATTGAGAAGTAATTCAGAGGTAACCATATGATATTGTTTATGAATTGAAAAAACTCATTTAAGACTACTTATCAGTATGAGCATTCATTGAGGCAGCAACAGCAATCTGTACAAAGTTCTGTCTACTCTCTACTCAGCTCCCGAGATGCAAAGAACAGTCCTGAGGAACACGGTGCTTTGCAAAAGACTCTCCAAAGCAGCCATTGTTACCGTCCCCTGGGACTCATATCACCAGCACACAGCATGCCATTTCCCCTCCAGGCTTCTGTTTCTGCTCAAGTGAAAAGTTTGGGGTCAGCTAAATTTGACACCTCTCGTGAAATTCCAGAGGTTCAAAAACTACAGGAATTTAAAGCATAAGGATTTTTTTTGCCCCTTAGAGCCATATCCAGGAGATCATTGTGAATATTCTTTTGGAAAGAAAAAGACAGCAATGGTGGAAGGTAGAGGAGAAAACGTATGCATACAGGTTGTCTAACATTCTGTTTTGAAATTCTGAAAAGTGAATCAGCTACCTTGTGCCTGTGCTCTACCACCAAGAGTCCTTCTTAAGGTTTTTATAACAAATGATTTCATTGATACTTATATTTAAGGCACTTGAGTGACATACCTAAGACATTGGGAAACACGAAGAATTTTTAAAGTTTTATTCAATATAGGATGTTTTAATATAAAATAGCTCAGTGGTAGAGCATTCGAGAAGGCTGTGTTCCACCCAGCACCACAAAGACAAAAACAATAACATAGCGGCTATAAGCTAGTTTCAAGGGGATGTTTGGCTGATTCCAAGTGTGTGGAGACATGCAAGACAGACCAATTAAATATTCAGGAACCATCATCCTATGGAGCTATAGATAAACCCAGCAGGTTTTGCTGCTTGTTTTGTTCCAAATGTGCCCAAGAGCCTTCTCCAAAGTATTCAAACTAAATTACAATGTTGAATTTTCAAGACTTGGTCATTCGACAACAAGGAGATCTCTTCTAAGTTTGAACAGGTGGGAGAAATAGCGAAGGTTGGGGACAGGAAGATGTGTCCTGTGAGTGTTCAGTCTTCGTGTCTCTAGGCAGAGAGCAGTGTAAGAATCAGCTTTGTATTGATAATCCTTCTTTCATGTCTAGAAATGCAAGTGTTTTCTACATTATTGTCTTTTAATGTCAAAAGTGTTGCACATCTACTATACAAGACCAAGGAAAATATATGGTGAACTAAATAAAACACAATTAAAAGAATGGAATGAAATACTCGGTCACTAAGACCTTCTTATCTACTCCCTACATATTTTCTATTTCTGACTCTAGTGCATGCAGTGCAGTCACAAGAAGCTGAACATTGTGAATGAAAACGCTCAGGTGCGCTATGCCTCTGCTGTCAGAAGAGATTCTGGCTAGCCAAGCCATGCTTCTCATAGGTTGATTTGTTTGTCTGTTTGTTTACTTGTTTGTTTGGCTTCTGTTGCATCAGAGACGGCCACCACTGAAATCAATCACTCAAGACTTCTAAAGAGTTCAGAAGAGAAATTCTCATCAACAGTGCTTGTTGTTTTACACAAGTAATAAGAGTCAGTGAGTGCTTCAAGCATCAGATTTGCACTTCAGATCTATTGCCTGATACTATTCTTCATTCCTTGTCTAACTTCCAGAAAGTGCAAGGGAAATTGGTACAGTTAAGACAGACTGAGAAGAGCTCACCAATCTCTGGGCACCCAGCAAATGCAAAGTATTGCTAAAATTCGGCTGAAGTTATTGCTAATATTAATATTAATTTAAAATTTTTATTGTAAGCACTTTTTTTTAGATGTTCATTTTCTTGGAAATAAGCAGAGATGTGAGGTGGAGTTATTTGACTTCCAAATTAATAGCTGTTGGACTGTCTCGGGCTGGTCAGTCTGGCAGAAAACAGCCCTGCCAGCACAAGACGCCCTCAACACTGGATGCCTTGAGATAACTAAGCAAAAACTTCAACTGACCTGCAGTCCAGCTGGGACTGCTTGAAACAGTCTGTACCCAATTCTTTGCAATCATGAGCTCTGATGAACCATTAACACCTTGACCAGAGGTGGGGCACTTCCCTCTGGTGGAGCAGAATGGTGATTAGTACTAAGGGATAAGGATTGCTTCAAACCCCAAGCCTTGATAACTGCATCTTGCTGCCTCAGTTGTGACAGGTCCAGGTGCCCTTTCCCAGGCCACTTAGGCTCCCTGGGGATCAGCTGGGTGGCACTCTCTTGTGCTACCTCCCCTGATGTTGTAAGGTCAGTGTTGGTAGTGCAGGCTGAGCTGATTCACAAAAATGGAAGAAGGGGCAGCTTGAACGCCCACAGCTTGAAAGCAAACTGGCCCACAGTAGAGAGAAGGCCATTAACAAGGAACCAGAAATTCCCCATTAGGGAATTTTCACAAACATGGTCCAAGAATCCTAAACTGCTATCCATGGAATGCTGTAACCTGATACCACAGAGCTGGAGCTAGGCCCAGGGCCAAAATCCTTTGACCGGGACTGAACTTTGATCACCGAGGCCTGCCCTTTTTTGAATGGTCCTCATTAGCATGACCCTATTTGCATAGCAGAGATTGCACAAGTGAAAATTATATGCTCAGCCGTTGATACCAGCCTCCCAGAAATGTACAACAGCCAATCCAGACTATTCTTTACATGGCATGAATTATATGCCAGAAAACTGCACACACAGGATCTCAGGATAACTGTGAAAGAACTTTCGCTAAGCAGAGAACACTACAGCTCATACCTTAACTGAGGAGCACTCCTCTCATTGCTCTCTAGCCTGCAGCTGTTGTACGATGTATTCACTAAATTATTCTTACATCTGCTGGGATCTACAGTTGCAGTTCAGAAGTTGAAGAGGTCATACAGTCCTATGTGTCTTTCCATTCAGGATTCTGAATCAGGAGGATTGCAATTTCAAGGTAAATCTAGGTAGCTTAGTGAGATCCTTTCTCAAAATGCAAAGTTAAAAAAAAAAAAAAGAAGGCTAGAAATACAGGGCAGTAGTAGGGGTTCTTGCTAGCATCTGGATACAATATCCACTGTAAGGAAAAAGCAAAAGAAAATGTTCAAGATGTCATGCAGATCTCAGATAGGATCTTCATGGCTGGAACTTGGTTTCTCATCCCTGGTGCTGGGATCTAAATAATCCTACTTTTAACTAAGCTCAGTTTCTGAGCCCTATCTTACCACCACAAAGGTCTGCCACCCTTACTTTGCTTCCTGGAAGCCTTGAACCCACCCAGGTTGGAATCTACCTGGCAAAGTTGGCCCCACCCCTCCACTCCCACTTAACTCCTGAATACTGTCCCAGAAGAGGCAGAAATCTCAATTCCTGTCAGATACTACTGACACCTGAAGGAATAACCAAACAACTTAGGAGTAACCAAGGCAGGAAGCAAAGGTCAGTGGAAATAGACTAAACAGTGAAGAGCTAATAAAAGGCAGTGAAGGTTCAAAGGTCCCAGAGAAATCTCACTGCCAGGTATTGTTGGTCCTAGAGGCACCTAAAAGAAATACAGGATGATGTCACTGCTCTTGGTTGCTAAAGCACAGTACCTAATCCAAGCAACTTGGGGAGAAAGGCCTTAGTTAGTCCACAATTCAGGTTATAATCCATCACTGCAGGGAAGTTGAAGGGTAGAAGCTAAGCTGATCCCACCATAGCCACAGCAAGAAGTGAGCAAAGAACCACTGCATGCAAGCTCGTTTGCGCATAGTCCTCCTCCTTAGAAGTTACAGATCCTCTGCCTCAGGAATGGTCCCACCCACAATGGGCCAGGTCTTTCCACATCAATTAATGCAATTGAGGTAATCCTTCACTGCCACTGCCAGAAACCAAACTTGGTCAGGCAAATCTTTACAGGTGTGCTAAGAGTCCTGCCTCTTGAGTGTCAGATTGGCAGCTGATACTAACCATCACAATTGCCCACCACAATTAGATAGTATTGCTGAAGATACCGTGACTTTGGTTGCAGGATATAGAGAAATCAAGGAGAACCTATTAACAGTGGGTGGCTGCTGGGAAAGGGGGAGTAATTTTTCTCTAGGGATGTGGACACTGGTAGGTTGTCCATGCTAGGGTGGATGACCCCATACCCACTTACATGCATGTAGCACAGTTGGACTCAGTGGCCTATCAAAAATAAAAGGGATATGAAAGTTGGAGGAGTTGTCTTCAGGGGTCTGGGGAGAGTAAGAGGGCAATGAGAGAGAGAACGAGGATGGATATTATCAAGATACATTGTGTGTGTGAACTTGTCAACTAATAAAGAAAATAATATAAAATATTGTATAAAATACAAAAGTAAAAAGTATTACTTTTTTAGCCTTTGTTCTGACATAATATGTTATGTAAATAATACAAAAGAAAGGCTGACACCAGAAGAGCTGCATGTCTTTATGGCCAAGGGTCTTAGACCTCAGTCTGATGTAATACCAACTGCTGCCAAGGACCAAGGGTGCCAATAATCAAGGGCCCCAAGGTCACTGCAGGTTTACAAGATTAAATCTGTAGATACCTGAGACCTAGAGAAGGACTGTGACACTAGAGGGCGCCACTATCTCTGCCTGCCTCCTGCTGCTGCTGCTGCTGCTGCTGCTGCTGCTGCTGCTGCTGCTGCTGCTGCTGCTGCTGCTGCTGCAGCATACTGAAGAAATGAAAGCTGCTAGAGAAACTGCACTTAAAGACCTGCTCTGAATTTCTATCCAGGTAAAGAAGAAAACAGGGGCTGGAGAGGTGGCTCAGGGGTTAAGCCTCTGCCTTGCAGGCGGAAGGTCCTGAGTTCGGATCCCAGATCCCACGTATAGACGCCAGGCGGAAGCGGGGGCAGCCTGCACTTCTGGTCCTGGTAGGGCAGACCCTGTGAATCCAGGGGCAGAAGGAGGTGGAGGCGTCCATGGTGATTCGCGAATTCGTCCGTGGTTCTACACATACACACACACACACACACACACACACACACACACACACACACACACGCACGCGCGCGCGCACATACACACGCATATGCACACAGTTGAATAAATAATAATAATAATAATAAAATTTAAAAAAAAAGAAGAAAACAGCCTTTGGCTACCTGACCAGTGACACACATGCTGAGAGATTTTAATAAGATGTTGGTTATTAGGCTCATCCTAATTGTACACAGTGCCAGAAGGGACAGAGCTATGAGGACATCAGTCCTTAAGCACACTGACATCAAAGGGCTGACAATGCCAGCATGCTACTGCAGATCATTCTGATGCTTGTCACAGTTCACCTGCATGGTTGCTGATAAAATCACAACAAAACTGCTTAAGGGAACAAGGAAGGGGTTTATTTTCTCTTACAATAGTCCAGGTACAGTTCTTAGTCCAGCTTGATGGAGAGCTCATACTAATACCAGTGCTGAGGGAAGTGGCCACACCATCTTCACATAACGGCTGAGATGTCCCCTTTTCTCAAACAGTTCCCTCCATTTTATTCACCTGCCCAGGGCTTGTCCCACCCACCATGGGCTGGGCCTTCCCCATCCACTAGATAATCTCCTTTTGGTTCATTTTAAGTATCAATTTTCCATAAATGCACTCAAAGATCAAATCTTCATCTGTCAAGTTGACACCTGTATCTAACTATGACAGTTGTTAAGATGGTCTTATTTGGTGGCAGAAATATACATTGAAAATGTGGACAAAAGATGCATATGATATTTGAAGATTATAATCTGACCTTTGTTCTGGCCAGTCATATGGCCCACATATATGGGAGCCTGAGGACAGACAGAGACAAAGGGTCTTCTGTGGAGGAAAATGTGAGACTGATTTCCATGCTCTGGGGGTTGATTTTATTCCTTATAATGAAGTAGAAAGGAGTGGGAGGAAAACAAGTGGACAGTCCTTTATTTGTGCAACAATCCTAACTCATGGATTTTAATCTTCATTGATTTTTCTTCTTTTATGCTAGCCATAGCATTCCAGTATCCTGGATCCCATCAGCTCAAGGACTCATGTGGAAATTAGGGAGCATTTGTTTTCTTGCTTTCTTGTCCTAGGCTATGGAATACAGGGAATTCCAAAAGTTAAGGCACATTGATTTTGCCCAATTGGTGAGTAATCAGTAAACCTTACTAGCTGCTTATAGGGAGCATTTTTTTCATTCAACAGAAAAACAGCTTAAAAGAAAGATGATATTTTAACTACAACCATAAAAATTACCTCATCCACTATCCACAATGGCTGAGACAAGACATCAGCCTAAGTGGCCACCTAGCAAATGATAGAGATGAGTGGCATAAGTGGAATAATGTGCAACCTCAGGTGCAGAGAATGAGTTACCATCATCTGCAATTGAAAGGAACTGGAAGTCATTGTATTTAATGAAATATACATTTGTCACTGAAAGACAAATGCTGAATGTTCTTCGATGAATGTTAATAATGGTCAATCTGAGTTAGAATGGTGAGTTCTAGGGTCTGAGGAAAGTGAGAGGGGGGAATAGAAGGAAGTAAGTAAAGCACAAAACACAGAAGAATAAATTTAGTGTCCTCCAGCATAATAAGGTGACTACAGTTCACAATCATCTGAACTATGAAGATCTAGAAGACAGGAGATCAAAGACTCCCACGTGAAGAAATGAAAAGGAATAGAAGTACTAACAATGTGGATTTGATCACTGTATGCTTGTATTGAAATATCACTGTGTATCCATCAACCGTACAGTTATTGCACGTCAATGCAAAACAAAAATGAAAAGATTTGTCAGAAGCTGATGGATGGTACAGAAGCATGTATGCTAGAATCCCCAGGCAAAAAGCTAGTAAGTGTTGAATAGCAGTTATCAGAAGAGCTTGGACATGTGGGTGATAGCCAAAACTCCTTTAGTTTAATTAGCAAAGTAAAATAGAGACTTCATAGAGCAGAACAGAGTAAACTTCAGAGTCTGTGGTAAAATGATTGATTATCTGGGGAGCTCCCTCCTCCCAGTGACAGAGTCACTGTAAGAATAAAGAGGCTCAGAAAATTGGCACTATACCATCCATAACAGACATTTTAAAGAGGAATAAAAATGATAAGGGAAGATAGGCAAGTGTTACGAACAGCAGTAGCAGTGGGAGGAGATATGCAGCAGAAACCTCTCTCCTTGACATCAACTGGAGCAACAATGTGATGGCATATTTAAAAGACTTATACTGAGTCAACAACTCAGTGGCCCTATGTGCAGCACTAGCTGAGAGCTCACAGCAAGTGTCATGGGACTATATGCTGAAACTTGGCCAGAAGAATTGCTCTAGATTGTGGGAAAGAAACTTTGCATCACAACCCCTCAGTATTTAGCAAGGTGGAAATCAAGGCAGAAAAAAAAGTCTTCATGGGGAAAAAGACACAGGTTGCAAGTTGCACAGTCAACATCAGGAAGGACAATCTGTGAGCAGGGCCATGATTAGCAATTGGATATCTGTGACCAACTCTGTGAAGGCGCTCCCATTGGTAGGAGCAGTACCTGAGAACCAACCTTACAAAGGACCCAAGGGTGTGAGTCTTTCAGTCACTTTTTTGTTGTTTCTATGAGACAACATACTTTGACATAGACAGCTTCACGAAGAAAGAGAGTTTTATTTGGCTTACAGTTCCAGAGGCAGGAATCACACAGTAGAAGGCATGGTTAAAGGCAGAAGCAGGAGCCTGGTTCAAGTGACCACAGCCATCAGGAGGCTGAGAGAAAAATAGCAAATTGAGAGAAAAAACGGGGCTGGGCTACCAAAACTGTATGGCCTGCTGCCTGTGGCATGCCTTCCTCCAACAAGATTCAACTCCCAAAGGTGCTTTCCCAAGCATTAACCCCACATAAAGATTCAAACAGATGAGCCTAAGGGAGCAACTTCAACCATGACTGGGAGTCTGGAAGGAACATAAAGTAAAAATGAGACCTGCAAGCAGGCAAAAGGGCATTCAGGTCCTAACCCACATCCAGTTCTCTCTCCTTCGTATTTATTCCTCATTCATTTTGTTGCAGAGGAGGGCTTTTTAATGTCTCCACATTCTTGTGTTTGGGAGTCAAAGAGTGAAACTACAACATAAAGGATTAACACAGAGTTTGTTAGAGGAGAGAAAGAATGAAACTCAAGGATATGGATTCCACAGGGATAAGAGAACCATTTGATGTGCCATTCAAAATGTTGTGTTATTGCATCCAGGGATTTAAGCAGAAGAGCAGCATAAGGGGGTTGATTATAGGAGAGAAAGAAAAGAACTCACCAAGGGGACCAATGAACTGGAAAAGAACTCAAGGACTCCAGACATGGAATCCATGAGAAGCGAGGAAAGGCTAGAAAAGGAACTCATGGATTCCCACCAGATGTGGAATCCATGAGGAACAATGAGTCCAAGCTGTCTGCCAAGATCAAGGGTATTTATAGGCATAGGCAGGCCTGGGAAAAGTGACTTTTCCTCATTGGTTGGCTCCAGTTTCTTCAATCCTGATTAGAGCTTTCGATTCTCTATGGCTCATGGTCTGATCATATTGGGTCCACCCCATTTGATCTTGTGGCTACCCTAGTGGTAGAGCTCATCTCTATATTCTTTCATAAAGAGAAGGATGGGGGAAGTTGGCAAATTTATCTCTGTGAAAGATTAGAACCAGTTCCTCCAGATTAGTAGGGTATGTCCCTTCATGATAATCCCAGCAGTGGGAGGTGACCTTCAGAGACCTTTAAAGACCTTACCAGTATGGCTGCTCTAAAACTGTCAAACACCCAGTGGCTCTGTTCTGCTGTTTCCTCTATTCTTATCTCCCCCTTTCTGTTCTCTTTTCTTCTTTTTCCCTCTCATTTTCCTTTATTTAATCATTTATTTAAAAAGGATGTAAATGTGCCATGGTTAGAGGATAGTATTCAGGAGTTGGCTTTCTCCTTATACCATATGGATTCTGGGGATCAAGATCTGGTCACTAGCTTGCATGACAAGTGTTTTAGTCACCAAACAACATTGCCAGTCCACATTTCCCTTCTGATAGACTTTCAGAGAGAACATAGGTTGGCCTGACTTGCAGCCAACAGTTTTAGGTTATCTGATTAGATTACTTTACTTCTATCTCTCGATTCTATTTATACTAATACTACTTCATCCTTTCCTTTGTCCCTTCCAGTCCTCCTTTTGTTTACTTTTTCTCTATCAACTTAATTAGTATTACTAATCACTGCTCTTACTTTTTCCTTCCCAACTGTGTTTCTTGACTTCCAAAAAATTACTTGTAATTAGGTGATGACTTTTTAATTTCATTATTACTGTATTTTTATAATTGGCCTTCACTTTGATAGTTGATTGACATTTCAGAGTATTCTACTTTCAGGGAAGTTGACCCTGACATCCCTAATGCAAATCTAACAAAGAAAAACATCACCTCAATCCTACTGGGTATTAGTCCCTCCTGAATATGGCAAACACAGTCAAATAATAAAAATGCAACCAATATCAGTAACTCCAGAAGCAAATATACGATTTCAAAAATACAAGAAACATGGAAATGAATCAGCTTGCATCCTCCAAAGATTACTATTCTCACAGCAATGGCCTCCAATAATAGTTAATTATATAAAATCCCAGATAAAGAGTTCAAAGGCATGATTATAAAAGTCTTCAAATAGATCAAAGACACAAATAAATCCCCAAAAGAACTCTAAGATAACATAAATAAATAGCTGAATGAAATAAAGGAGTACATACTAGATATAAAAGTGAGTTTCAGCTTTCTGTCTCAGACCCGGACCTCAGACAGACTCCCTGCTCCTCAGTTAAAGCCCCTAGAGCAGGCCTCGGGCCCCAGATCATCTACACACCCCACCCCACTAGCCACCCTGCCTTTCTGCCCAGTCCCCCGAACCTGGGCCAACGCCCTGCTCTTCAGAATTCAACAGAGTCCAGAGAAAATCCAACCAAAGGGCTAGGGAACCAGTATGATTCATCTGAGGTCTTCTAAAATCATCCCATCATAAGGCATAGAATCTTCCACATCCAGCTCTAAGATAAGTAAACCCTTTTTACAATCTTTTCCTCTCAATTATTAGTCACTGTACCCAACAACACATACAACTTCAGGGACTATACCATTCACCCTCACATGTCACCAAGGAAGTAAACCAAAAAAGTGTACTACCATACTAAAGCCAAAAAGATACTTGAAAGGAATATTCAAGAGTTATGGAACACAATGAAGAAGCCTAACATGCGCATTCATGGAATATCAGAACAAGAATCCCAAAATACCACACCTCAGGAAATTTTACAATTTATTGTAAAAGAGTCCTTTCCACATTTAAAGAAAGAGAGATCCATCCAAATACAAGAGGCATTCTGTACCCCAAACAGACATGAACAAATTAGAAATTCATTGAGGCAAATAATAGTCAAAACACTCCACATACAAAACAAAAAGAATGTGCTGAGAGCTTCAATACATACAGTGCCCATCAGGATGGAGTAAAGGGCATTGCAGGAGCAGCAAAACTGCAAAAGAAAATCAACAAACCACAATCCAGAACTTCAGAGACTCTATATCAACCACCTAGAACTAGGCCAGACTAATCTCTCCCCATCCTGAAGCTCAAGGACATTTGCGGAAGAGGGGGCAGGTAAGAGTGTAAGAGCAAAAGGATGGGAGGAGCAATGATATGCAAGATTCTCCACACTAGTTAGGACCGAAGCAATCATAATAGGACTTTGCATGCCTTGCGCAATGTCCAACACACTATTGACCTCACAAAGTCTAGCACCTGCTAAAGGCACTAAGATCCTTGGAGGCAAGGGATTGACAGCCACAGTAGTGTTCCTATGTTTAAGGGGAACACGGGAAAGGGTTCAGGGAAATGCCACTGGGTCCTTGTATGTCATCGGAGAGAAGGACCCAGAGGAGAGTCAGGCATGCACAATAAAGGACTTTCTGGGAATTGGGGGGGAGGCACTGGGGGATGGGGAGGGAGGAGTGGGGGGAAGGGGAGCAGGGGGTAGGGGGAGGAGGAGGGAAGGAGGGAACTGGTGTACCTAATAAGTTTGTATGAGTGGAAATAATAAAGAATGTATATAATTTAAAAAAGTCACCTTTAAAGGTAAAACTATTGAAATAACAAATGATTTGTCAATGGAAACAGTAAAAGCCAGAAGAGCTTGAAGAGACATACTTCAAGTATTGAATGAGCACAAATGTCAACCCAGGCTGATATACCCAGCAAAACTAACATGATTGAGGGTGAAAGAAAAACTTTCCACCACAAAGACAACCAAACCAGGCCTTCAAAAATGCTAGAAAAGATGCTCAAGCTTGAAGAAAAGTATAAGTATATCCAGGATGACAGAAGGGAGGTATAATACCATCACAACCTACAAGCTAAATAATACATTTATGAAAGCCACTAAACAAAAAAATGTCAGGAATCAAAAGTAATGTCAATGGAATCCTAAATGTCAATGGAATTAACTCATTGATAGAAAGACACAAGTTACAAACATGGATTAGAAATCACACCCATCCATCTGCTGCCTTCAGGAAACTCATCTCAGCACAAAAGTAAAAGGCTGGAGAAAAATTCTTCAAGCTAATAGAACCAGGAAACAAGCAGGGTTAGCAATTATGCTATCTGACAAAGTGGATTTCAAACTGAAATAAAATCAAAAGAGATACAGAAGGATACTACATATTAGTCACAGGAACAATTCACCAGGAAGACTTCACAATACTGAACATATGCGCACCTAATATGAGCTCCTCCACATTCATTAAACACTACAACGTCTAAAACAAGAAATCAATAGCAAAATGGCAATACTTGTGGATTTCAATACCATACTCTCGACGTGGGATAGATTAACAGCTCAAAAACTCAAAAGACACATTGGAACTAAATCAAACCTTTACTGAAATGAATCTTATAGATAGATCTCTATCAAACCTTCCATTCAAGCACCAAGGAATACACATTCTTCTCAGGAGCCCATGGAACTTTCTCCAAAATAGATCACATATTGAGCCTGAAAAACGGATCTCCACATATACAGGAATGTTGAAATTATAGCCTGTACCCCGTCAGACCACCATGGTCCAAAGCTTGACATCCACAACACAACAAACAGCAGAAAATACACTAACACTTGGAAACTAAACACTATGATGCTGAATGCAAAATGGGTTCAGAAAGAAATCAAAAAGGAAATTCAAGATTTCCTAGAAGTGAATGATAATGAAAATGCAACATATCGAAATCTCTGGGACACCAGATATAAGCCCACAAAATTACAGCCATTTGGTCTTTGACAAAGGGGTCCAAAGAATCCAATGGAAAAAGAACAGCATCTTCAACAAATGGTGCTGGCAAAACTGGATCTCCACATGCAGAAGATTAAAGCTGGACCTGTTCTTGTCACCATGTACAAGACTTAATTCCAAATGGATCAAGGACCTTGATATAAGGCCAGAGACTATAAAAACCATAGGTGAAAGGATACGGGAACTCCCTCGAGCTGATTGGGCTAGGCCAACATTTCCTAAACAGACATCCAATGGCACAGTCAGTGCTACCAACTCTCAACAGTTGGGATCTGGTGAAATTAAAGAGCTTCTGTTCAGATAAAGAGATTGTAACACGAGCTCAAAGGCAACCCACAGAATGGGAGAAAATCTTCACTAACCACATATCTGATAGAGCTCTACTGTCCGGAGTGCACAAAGAACTTAGAAAATTAAACACCAAGGAAACCAATGGCCCAATTAAAAAATGGGCCCTGGAACTTAAAAGAAATTTTACCAGGGATGAAATTAAAATGTCTAACAAATATCTTTAAAAATGCTCCACTTCTTTAGCCATCAGGGAAATGCAAATCAAAACTTCCTTGAGATATCATCTCACCCCGGTCAGGATGGCAAAAATCCACAATACAAACAACAACAAATGCTGGAGAGGATGTGGAGAGAGGGGAACTCTCCTACATTGCTGGTGAGAATGCAGGCTCATACAGCCACTCTGGCGAGCCGTCTGGAGATTCTTAAAGAAATTAAAGATTGAAATGCCATATGACCCTGCTATTCCACTTTTGGGAATAACCCCCCATACAGCAGAGGTTCACCTCCATAGCACAATTGTGACCATGTTCATAGCAGCAGTGTTTACAATAGCAAATCAGGGGAGAAATATTCGAAATTGAGATGAGGAAAAGAATACAAAAAAGCAACTAGACAAAAAACTGACTCTTTGAAAAAATCAATTACACTTGAAACACTACTAGCTAAATTAACCAAAACACAAAGTAACAAAAAAAGAAATGAAATGAAAATGGAGTTACCACAACTGATACCCAAGAAATTCAGAGAATTTTAAGGCCACATTTCAAAAACTTATACTCCATGAAATTTGATAACACAAAAGAAATGGATGAATTCCTGAGTAAACACAAGTTACCTAAATTGAATCAGGAAGTTTTGAATTATTTAAATAGTCCTATAACAAATGAGGAAATTGATGAAGTAATCTCGAATCTTCCCACCAAAAATGTCCTGGACTACATGGATTCAGTACAAAATTCTACCAGACACTTAAAGAACAACCAACACCAATACTCCTTAGACTGTTTCATAAAATAGCAAGTTCTTTCTTCAAAGCTGATATCATAGTAATTCCAAAAGCTAATAAAGGCACACTTAAGAAAGAAAACCATAGGCCAATCTCTTTGATGAGCACAGATGCAAAGATTCTCAACAAAATCTTAGCAAATCGGATTCAAAAACATATCAAAAAGATCATTCATTGTGATCAAGTAGGCTTTGTCAAGTAGGCACACAAGGTTGGTTCAACATATGCAAATCAATAAATCTAATCCATCATATAAACCAATCCAAAATTCAAGACCACATGATACTCTGCATAGATGCAGAAAAAACTTTTGACAAGATCCAACATCCTTTTATGATCAAAACCGTAGAGAAAGTTGGAATGAAAATAACTTATATTAACATAATAAAAGCTGTATACAGCAAGCCAACAGCAAGCATTACACTAAATAGGGAAAAACTTGAAGCATTCCTTGTTCGATCAGGAACTAGACAAGGTTGTCCACTCTCACCACTTCTATTCAATACTGTACTTGAAGTCTTAGCTAGAGTCCTAAGACAAGAGAGAGAGATAAAAGGAATTCAAATTGACAAAGAAGAAGTCAGGATAGAGATCTATTTGCAGAAGACATGATCGTATACCTGAGTGATTCTAAAAACTATACCAGGAAGCTGATATCATAGTAATCCCAAAAGCTAATAAAGGCACACTTAAGAAAGAAAACCATAGGCCAATCTCTTTGATGAGCACAGATGCAAAGATTCTCAACAAAATCTTAGCAAATCGGATTCAAAAACATATCAAAAAGATCATTCACTGTGATCAAGTAGGCTTTGTCAAGTAGGACTAATACATAAGTTCAATAGAGTGGCAGATTACAAAATAAATGTGTAAAAATCAGTGGCCTTCCTATACACCAAGGATGAAAAAAGTGAACCGGTCCTAAGAGAAACACTCATTTCCTATAGTCCCTAAAAAAATGAAATACTTTAGTATCAATCTAACCAAAGAAGTGAGAGACCTTTATAATGAAAACTTTAAAACCCTAAGGAAAGAAATTACAGAAGACACCAGAAAGTGGAAAGACCTCCCATGCTCCTTGATGGTCAGAATCAACATCATAAAAATGACCATTCTACCAAAAGCAATATAGAGATTAAATGCTGTACCAATCAAAGTCCCAAAGTAATTCTTTAAAGAAATTTATCAAACAATCTCATTCAGATGGAAGCACAAAAGGCCCAGGATAGCAAAAACAATCCTGAATAACCAAAACATTGCTGGAGGAATCACCATACCAAACTTTAATCTATACTACAAATTCATAGTAATAAAAACAACCTGGTACTGGCTCCAAATTAGATATGTAGATCAATGGATAAGGGTTGAAGACCCAGATATAAGCCCACATAATTACAGCCATTTGATCTTTGAAAAAGGGGCCCAAAAATTCAATTGAAAAAGAACAGCATCTTCAACAAATGTTTCTGGGAAAACTAGATATCTTCACGCAGAATATTAAAACTGGACCCCTACTTGTCACCATGCACAAAATTAATTCCAAATGGATAAAGGACCTTAATATTAGGCCAAGGACTATAAAAACCCTGGGTGAAAGGGTAGGAAATTCCCTCAAGCTAATTGGTCTAGGCCAACAATTCCTAAACAGAAATAGCACAGATACCAAAACGAACACTCAACAAATGGGATCTTATGAAATTAAAGAGCTTGTGTTAATATAAAGAGATTTGTAAATAGCACAAAAAAGGCAACCCACAGAATGGGAGAAAATTGTCACTAACCACATATCTGACAGATACCAAGTGCACAAAGATCTTAAAAAACTAAACACCAAGGAGATAAATGGGCCAATTAAAAAATGGCCTGGGACTGATTGGAGAAGAGAAGGGATGGAAATGGGTAATAGCCTGATGGGGGAGGGGGACAGAACCACAAAGACTCATTATATTTATACAGAGAATATCAAAGAAGAAAAGAAAAATAAAAATGGATACTTTGAAACCAAAAAAAAAAAATGGCCTGGGAATTCAAAAGAAACTTTTCCAGGGACAAAATTGAAATATCTAACAAATATCTTAAAAAATGCTCCACATCCCTAGCCATCAGGGGAATGCAAATCAAAACTACCCTGAGATATAATCTCACCCTGGTTAGGATGGCAAAAATCCACAATACAAACAGCACCAAATGCTGGAGAGGATGTGGATAGAAAGGAACTCTCATACATTGCTGGTGAGAATGCAGGTTTATACAACCACTCTGGTGATCAGTCTGGCTATTTTTTAAAAAGTTAAAGATTGAAATGTCATATGACCCTGCTATACTACTTCTGGGAATAATCCCCCCAAATGCAGAAATTCACTACAGTGACATGAGAGCACAAGCATGTTCATTGCAGCACTATTTACAATAGCCAAGTCATGGAATCAACCCAAATGCCCAAGGTTGATGAATGGATAGTGAAAATGTGGTACATTTATACAGTGGAATACTACTCAGCCATCAAAAAAGATGAATTAATGAAGTTTGCTGGGAAATGGATGGAATAGAAAAAGTTACATTGAGTGAAGTATCTCAGATGCAGAAAATTAGACACTGTATGTATGTATTCCTTAACAAGTGGATCCTAGTTCCAAACCCACTTAATGACATATTCAAAAGTAAATCTCTGTAATACCTATGTAATCTCAGGACCTCTAAAAAAAAAGGAGATAGGGGATCCACACTTCAGTAGAGAAAATAGGCCAAGGTCAAGTATTGCGTGTAAGTAGCCAGACATCTGATGCAGCTCACTCTCATTTCCCTTCCTGCTCATTTGCAACTGAACAGATTTGATCTCACCAATCAGGGAGGATATAGGGACAGGCAGATAGATGGTAACCTTTCAGCAAATGGGACACTGCCCCCCACCACCACTGCTGTGTCCTATTCCTATTCTTTCATGTACTTTTGAGTCTCCTCTTACATTAAGATCTTCAACGAAACAGTCTTTTATCATTGGTTAGGAAGTGACCTTCAATACCAATCAGTATGAAGTCAAGGGCAGTTCAGAAAAAGCAAAACTGAAAACAACTACAAACCATAATTCAGAACACCAAAGACCCTTCATTAATCACCTGGAACCAGACCAGCCAAATCTCTCCCCATCCTAAAGCTCAGGGAACCTTGCGGAAGAGGGGGCAGCAAGATTGTAAGAGCCTGGGGAGGACCAATGATATGCAAGATATTCCACATAAGTTAGGGCTGCAGCAACCAGAATTGGATTTTGCCTGACCTGCACAATGGCTTACTCTCACTAGGATAGAGGACTCTGAGGGAGGTTTGGCATTCACATGAAAGAATGTTCTGGGGATGGGAGGGAGAAAGGGGGAGGCACTGGGAGAAGGGGAGGAAAGTAGGAGGGTGAAAGGAAGGGGGGAAAGGGGTAGAGTGCAAGGGGGGATGACCGGAGAGGGGAGAAAGGAGGAAGAGGACAAAATGGGGGGATACCTATTGAGCTTATATGCTTAAGAAAAAAATAAAATGTGGGAGAAAAAAATGAACTTCAGTAAAGAGATAAAAATGCTGGAAAAGGGAGCTGGAGAGGTGGCTCAGGGGTAAAGCCTCTGCCTTGTAGGCGAAAGGTCCTGAGTTCGGATCCTAGACCCCACGTATAGACGCCGGGCGGAAGCGGGGGTGACCTGCGCTTCTGGTCCTGGTAGGGCGGAGCCTGTGAATCCCGGGGCAGAGTAAACAAGGAGGAGGAGGCGGTCCATGGTGGTTCCCGAATTCACCCGTGGTTCTGCCCACGCATACACACACACACACATACACCCGCACAATTGAATAAAAAAAATTTTTTTTAATCTTTAAAAAAATGCTGGAAAAAATACTGAAAACATCAAGATAAATAATTAAACAAATCGAATAAAAGAGTCTGCAGAAAAAAATTCATCACTAGAAAGGTAAGGGAAGGACAAAAGACCAGAGCTTGAAGATAAGGAGAAGAATTGGAAAATCCAGAAAATGACAATGATAAATTAATAAGAAACTACAGACAGAGCTCAAAATCCATAGGCTATTATGAATTATGGGCATAGAAGCACAAGATCATGTTAAAGGCATAGAAAGTATTTTCAATAAAATTGTCACAGAAAAATCCCTAAATCTATGGATATGCCACACATGTACATACACATGCACAAGCACAACACATACACACATCACAATAATAATGATGATAATGATAATTAGTGTCCTGAATTTCCCCCATTAAAAGACACAGACTAGCAGATTGGATTAAAAAATATACCTTGCCATCAAAAGTAACACAAACTTCAGATGAAAGGATTTAAAAAAGGAATTCCAAACAATGGAGTGAAACAGACTTCATATCAAAATTAGTCACAAAAGACAAAAAAGGTCATTTCTTACAGTTAAGGACACAATTCACCAAGAAAACATTACAATTCTAAACATACATGTGTCAAACATGGATGTACCCACTTTATAAATCAAATGCTAGTAAATATGAAAATCCAGATTCACCCCAACACAATAATAGTGAGTGACTTCAAAACCGCAGTCCAATAGGTCATTTCAACAAAAAATAAACACCAAAACATAACATTAAATGATATAAGAGATCAAATGAATGTGATGAACAGCTACTAAATATTTGATACAAGCTCTACAGAGTAAAAATTCTCAGCAGCCCATATGACTGTTTCCAAAATAGAACATATAGTTAGGACACAAAGTAAGTTGACAAATATAGGAAAATTAAAATGTCTTTTCATATTCTATCTGACCATAATTGACTAAAACTAGAAATCAATAGCAAGAGAAACTGAAAAACATGCAAAAACTCATGATATTGAATGACACACAATTGATTGATGAATGGTTCATTGAAGAAATCAAACAGAAAAATAATCAAATTCCTAGAACAAAATGAAAATGAAAACACAACATATGGAAACAATGGAAGCAGTCATAGTGGAAACTTAATAGCTACAAGTGTCTACATTAAAAGATTAGAATTATTTCAACCAAAGCAAGAACAAGTGGGACTCAAACATCAGTAAATGGAAAGAAATAATTAAAATCAGAGCATAAATTAATAAATGAAAATAAAAATTCAAAGAATCAATGAAATAAAGGGTCATTTCTTGGAAAAGATAAAAAAAGATGGAAAACTAACCAAAAGAAACAGAGAGAAGACCTAAGTCTAACATACCAATGAAATTCAGAAAAATCTTTAGGATATAAATTTAAAATGTATGATTCACTTAACTTAAAAATCTCAAAGAAAAAAAAGAAATATCTAGACACATGCAACCTGTGAAAATTACATGAGGTAAACAAATTAAATATACTTGTAAGAAGCACTGATATTTCTTTCATTCTTTTATTCTTTTAGTGTTGCATACATTAAAATAGTAAACTTATAATACGCTCACCCTTTAGTCCCAAATCCCACCCCCCTCCTTTTTTGCTTACAATCCTTCATCTCCTCTTCCAGATTCCCTCTATTTTCCAATCTTCTCACTTGTGCAGCCCACTGTATATCATATAGTTTGTCTTTGATAACATATGCCTGACATGATTCATGCCCTGACAAGTCTCATAGATCAGTGGGCATATCATTGAGAAAAGCATCCTCCTTTTTTCCCCCTATCAGCATTAGTCCTCAGTAGCCTCCCAGAGAGGTGTGGAGCTTCTTGAGACTTTTTCTGCTTTCATGGTGAGTTGTGATAAGACAGTTCCTGTACAATTCTAGTGTAAGTATACATATCTGTCATGAAATCTTATATATCACAATCCCTATCATGTCCAGGAGATAATGTCTGGCCCACCACCTTCTCCCTTCAGGCTCCTACATCCTTGCCACTCCCTCCGTGGGAGAGGCATATATGTTCTGTTTAGGGACAAACAGTCCATACATAGTCACTTGTTTTCTGTATTTTGGTGGGTTGCTCTTTTCAGTAATAAACATCTTCTGTGGAAGAGGGTTTCCAGGTTGAGGGCTGAATGCTCTTCCATTCTGTGGGTATATTAACACATATTTACAAAGTACTTGGTGTACCATCTTCATTGCTAAACATTCACAGTTTGCTCTTCCCTTGGGACATATGCCATTCTCTTTCATAGGTTTTTGTTCTAGTTTACAGTAACAGGAATTCATTCCATTCTGACAAGCGGGTTTTAAATCCAACCAGAAAGCTGTTAGTTGTCTCTGATATTCATGCCACTACGACACTGATGGTCACCTACAGCTGTAATGATTATTATTGCAGCTTATAGATTTCAAAGATTTATGAGATCTTTGATTGCTTTTCTCCTCCAGCAGCTTCCACAGTACTCTCTGTGTAAGCTATCCAGCAAGGAGGAAGCTTCCAGACCAGTTTCAGTTTTTGTTTTTGTTTTTGTTTTTTGCTATGTCCTATAATCTATGTACATTACATCTTCAGCAATAAAATCTTACTATCAGCTTTTGGAGGGCAACACAGAACAATGATAAAAGCCTATACTGTTTGGGGGGCCTTTGAGATCTCTCTGACCATCAACTTATCAAGAAGTATTACATATCTGTTACTTCTAGCATTGTTTCTATCGTCACTGGATCGTAGGTGAAGCATCCCTGGGCATTTTTTGTTTTGCTCTGTTTTCTCTACACAGGGACTGTCCATTCTTATTCATTTTTTAAAAGAAATGTTTCTAAATATTATTAACATAGGAGGTTCCCATCTGGTTTCATCTTACCATCTTAGTATTTTGTTTTTTGTTTTGTTTTGTTTTAGTCCCTCATCCTGCTCTTCATCCCACCCTTTCCCCTCATTCCCCCTATGTATTTTCTCCCATTATTCCCTCCCTTATCCTGCAAACTATAGTATACTATATCTCTAGCTTCGAAGGCTTCTCTCTTTCTCTCCCCAACTTCCTGTTCATTGATCCCTTTCAAATTTTCTGACTCTTACAGGAATTCCTAACCAAACATTTCAGTCAGAAGATTAATGCTAGTATCTGCATGTTAGACATACAACCTTTGTCTTTCTATGTCTGAGATACTTTGTTCAATATTATACTTTTCCAGTCCTATCCATTTGTCCTCAAAATTCATAATCTCATGTTTTCTGACTATTAAACAATATTCCACAGTGTATATGTATCCATTCTTCTGCTGATGGCCATGTTGACTGATTTCATTTTCTTGCTACTGTGGATAGAGCAGCAAAGAACATGGATGAACAAATGTCTTTATAGTAAGATTGGAAATATTTTCAGAGGTGATATAGCTGGGTCATATATTTCTAACTTTCTGAGGAACCTCCACACTGATTTACAAAGTGGCTATACTAGCTTACACTCCCACTAGCAATAAATAAGTGTCATCATTTCTCTGTTGTTTCAAGAAACACTGAGATTGAAGCAATAATACCAATTTAAAAAAAATCTCCCAACTACAAAAGTCCAAGTCCAGATGAATTCATTGTGAATTGTACCAGACATTTAAAGAACTTATGTCAATGTTTCCCATACTATTTCTAAAACTGAAAAGGAAGAAATGGCACCAAACTCCTTTTGACAAATCCAATATTACCCTGATAACAAAAACCCAGATGAAACACAGATGAAAAAATTCTCTATAAAATACTTGCAACCCAAATAAAAAATTAAAGAAATCATTCACCAAGATCAAGTTAACCTCATTTGAGAGATGAAGGGATGTTACCATATATACAAATAAATAAGTGTAGTAGATTGCATAATTGGGTTCCAGGATAGAAATCACATGATCATCTCTAGAGACCTATAGAAAAAGTCTTTGTGAAAACCCAATGCTACTCCACAATAAAATTTCTGGAAAGACAGAAATAGAAGGGATATATCTAAATATAATAAAGACTATGTGTTGCAATGTATAGCCAACATAATACTAATCAGAAAATCTGAAAGCATCTCTCACTATAATCAGAAATAAGGCAATGGTGTTCCTGATAAGAATCTCACTCCTCCCTTTCCCATATTAGGGCAGAGCTTCCGCTTGATAATCACTGTTTCCCTAATAGTTGATGCTTGTAAGCATGTGCTTGCCTGACTTTTAGTGATAGCAGGGCCAAGGTCAAAGACTGATCCCAACCACACCTCCTGGGCTAGACAAAGGTCACCTCCAGACCCTGCCCCCTCAGCCTACCTACCAATCCAGATGGTATAAAACCTGCCATTCTCCTCTTCCAGTTCTCTTCTCTCTTTTCTTTTTCTCTTTCTTTCTTCCTTCTCTCCCTCTTCCTGCCATTGCCCAGCAGTTCTGGAACTCCATTAAAAACTTCCATCTACTCATGGTGCAGTGTGTTTTTGAGGTAAATACCTTACAGTCCACTTTCTCCACCTTCTCCAGTATAGTACTTGTAATTTTGGCTAAAGCAATAAGAGAAGAGAAAATAATGAAAGATATAAATAGAAAAGAAGTCAAAGTATCCTTCTTTGAAAATGATACAAATCTGTATATGAAAGATGGAGCCAAACAATCCTGAGGAAAGGTGCAGAGTGCCACAAATGACATCACACCTAGTTGAAGTTACACTACAGAGAGGTAGTAACACAACCATCATAGCACTGGTTAAGGAAGTTGGCATACTTTGGTATACTTGGCCAAACATTCTAGCTTGGCAAGTAGGATTGTCCTTCTCTCAGCAGTCATGTGGATGTAGTATATGGCCAGATCTCTCAGCCTCTGGTGTTGATACGACTTCTCCTGCCAAATTGAACAAGGAACTGTTAACAAAGAATCATAAGCCAAAATAAAACCCCTTGTTCCCTTAAGTCATTTGGTTGTGAATTTATTGGCAACCAGCAACTGTGACAATGTCTCAGGGCTTTCAGTTTCTGTGACAATTCTGATGCCTATCAAATTTGCCTCAGTTCAGACAACTTGTCAGATCATCTTGCAGGAGAAACTGGGAGAAAAAAAAAACAATGGTGGATCAGTAATAGGTGGGAGCACACTTTGGCCAGAGTGCTTAACTATTCACACCTCATATTTTGTATTTAAACCCAAACCTCATGTCAGGACTGGGGGTGGGGGTGAAGCTCACAAGACCTCTTTTCTCTCTTTCCACAATGAATAAATTCTCTTTTTATGCTTTCCACCATTACTTCTCTGTTCCATTGTCCTATTGAGGTCAAATGGCTAAGCCTCACTTCTCAGTCTGTCAGGTTCTGTAATTATACTATGTAACTGCAACTAGCAACTATAGTAAGTAATATAGAAGAACGTCTACATATAGAAGAACAAAACTAGATTCTTTTGTCTCATGGTGCACAAAAAATCAACTCCCTTCATGTATGACCTGAAGCTCTGAAACTGAGAGGAATATAGAAAAAACATTTCCAAGATATAGACAAGGGCTTTCTGGAAGGACACCAGTCACTCAGGACATAATGCCAACAATTGACAAATAAGATCTCAAGAAATTAAAAAAACTTCCACATAGAAAAGAATAGTTCACTGAGTGAAAAACAACCCAAAGAATGGGAGAAAATCTTTAGTAGTTATACATCTGACAGAGGATTAGTATCTAAATACACAAAGAACTAAAGAAACTACATAAGAAATCAAACAACCCAATCAATAAATAAGATGATGATCTGAGAGTTCTCAAATGATCAAATAATGCATGAAAGAAGTTCGATTTACTAGTTATCACAGAAATGCAAAGTGAAACTAAATTGGGATTTTTCTATTGTACCCCAATAAGAATAGGAGTCATTAAGAATACAAGTAACAACAAATTGGTGAGGATCCAAATTCTATGGAAATTACTAGAGATGTTTCTGTTAAAAAATATAAACATTTCTACCATATGGCCCAGCTATATACCACTTCTGTTATTCACCCAAAGGACTCCTAGTAACATATTACAGGGATACTTACACTTTAGTGCTCATCTCAGCATTCTTCACAACAGCTAATTTATGGAACGAACCCAAGTATCTAACAACAGAAAAATGGATAAAGAAAAGGTAGTATATATATGCACAATGGAATTTTTGTCAGCTATAAAGGAGAATGGTATTATGTTATTTGTAAGAAAACGGATGCAACTAGACATAATCCTATTAAGCCAATGAAATCTGTCTCACAAAAATGAATGCGTTACACTTTCCTCTCATTTGTGACTTATGTCATATATATATACACAAAATCATGTTTGTATGCACACACGAAAGTAGAGGTGAAACTGTCCAGGAGAACAAAGAGGACAGGAAAGGGGGAATGGGGCCATGGGAAGGGAATTTGTTCAACGTGTAACGAATAATTGTATGGAAACGTACTTATGTAACAAAAATAGAATAAGAATACTTGTTGCTCACAATAAAGAAGGGCATTGCCACCTAGAGCTACATCTATTGATTTTCTTGGCCAAACATTTGTGTTGAAGTTTACTCAAGGTTCCTTGAGTACATGCTTCCTACTTAAACACAAGCGCTGGATGGAATTTGGGTGGTGTCTTTGTTTTCTAATTTGCAAAAGAGTGAGGGGACAGTCTTACGAATACTGCTCCCCACTCAGCAAATTTCAGAGGACAAAGGGGGCAGGACGACCAGCATCACAGCATGGCTCCTGAGGATGCCTTGCAAAGGGGAAGAGTTTCCATCACTCACAGGCAAGCCTTCTCTTGTCTCTTCCAAAGTTTCAGTACATTGGCTGTGTCAGGCAAGAAATAGAACCAAGAAAGGGGAGGAAGCCAGATCAGTAGGAGCCCACAGACACCCGCTGCCCGTGGCCTGGGACCTGTCACAAAGCTCACTGACTGAGATGACAGCGGTCACAAGGGACCTCTGCCAGACTGCAAAGCAGTGTGGGCTCCAGTGGGGTTAGTTCTACCACGGTCTGCCCTCCCATCCATCCACTGTTCCATCCCTCCTGTTCTCTCTGCTCACCTCCAGCACCCCTTCACACCTTTGACCAGCCAGGGCTTCAAGTCGTTGACTCATAGGCCTGGTTTTCCTGCTACATCCTCTGGACCTCAACCCAGCCAGGTTTCCTTCCCTCAATTACTCAGTGAGCTGGTTCCTACTGAGTGAGGTCAAAGAAGAATGCTTCCCAAATGAGCCACCCTGGGCTAGCTCCCGGCAGCCCTATCTGCTCTCCCCTTCTTCCCTTCATCATTCTTAAAACCCTCCCCTCTCTGAGAAGCATCCCTGGCTGTCTTAACCTACTTCTGCTCTCTGTGTTAGTGCTCCTGACTCTTTTCCCCTTTTTTGTTTTCAAGAGTCCTTTTGAGATTCCGTTAAAAAATGTAGATCTGCCCCAAAGCGGTGGATTTTTAGACGGCAGATCTCAGATGAAGCACTTTATCTAAATGTTTCCAGAGTTCCTGGCACAGCAATCACCCACCTCCCATTCTTACAGAAGGTCTCCTACAAGTACACAGTGTGGGTATTTATGAGCTCATGCTTTGGGAAAGGAGTTGAGATACACCCACTGGGAGCCTGGCCTTTATTCTGTTAACCTTTCTCCTACCAAGCCTGAAACTGGGGACGAGCATCCAGAAGAAATAAGACACATGGCTGGGGGAGAGGGAAGGATTTGAAACTATGTAACTCAATCTAATATTCAAGGCTTGGCAACTGCACCTATGGGATTTCATGAAAACCCCCAAAACTTTTTCATTTCAGAGCAATTAAGCAGCCCCCAACGTCCTGGCTCCAGTAAGCCGCTCAGCTCTGGGTTTTATTGGCCGTTTCCTTCCCCTTTGCCAGCACTGGCTCCCTACTCTATTTCGGTGCCATGGAGGCCCCCACGAGCAAGTATGTGCTGTAAGGCAAGCGTGGGCAGGGGGGCACATGTGGCCCCAGGGCCCCGCAGGCTCTGATGTGCTGTGTAATCAAAACCATCCAGCAGTAATTTAATAGTTCCCACTAAGCGAAGACACCAAGTCTAGAAGGTCTTCCCTCCACACGCTTAACCCTTCGAGGCTGAGAGAAGGGCCAAACGGGAAAGGAAAATTAATCCTTTTAGCTGCTACCCTGGGATTTTTTGCTTCTAATTTTTGCTCTGATGTGTATGGCAATGAGACGAATTCGTTGAAGCTTGCAGGGACCAGGAATTTCTATTAAAATGCCCTCCTTCAGTTCTGGTTATAAAGGGAGGGGGCTGGAAAGGCGGCGCAGGCCCGGGCCAGCACAGAAGGCCAACAGTGTCTTGAAGGAAGTGTTGCACGTTTTTCAAAGGTGTCCAAAACAGCAGGTCTTAGTAGAACTTGAGGCCATGCTTCTCGGCCCTGTCTCCTGACTGGGGGCATCAAATGGCTGCCCAAGACTACTGGCCATGGGCTGGAACAGAGGCCGCATCTCCCACAATCTCATCTTAACCTGAAAGTGGACTTTCATTAATAGGCCAGCAACAGGACTGAGCATGCTTTCTGGATTAAAAAAGAAGTCGTTAAGTTAGAAGCTCTAATTTTAAATTAAAATACATGCTGCTAGAATTCATAAATAGGAAGTCCCATCACCATGCTTTGCATCCACTAAGAATGGTGACTGTTAGGGGGTCACATGGCACCTCATTTCCAAGTACAGGCTCATGGATGCCTAAAGCCACAATGACCAGGCCTTTGCGGGGCAATGTGTGCACATGCACTTGTGTGCACAGCCGTCCTTTGGACTTTTCAATACACGTGCAGCTTGAAATCCCTTCCCCAACTTGTAGGCAGTCTCGGCCCCACGGAGTCTACAAGTGGAGACGAGAGAACACCACTATGTGTGCCAACCACATGTGCTATGACAGCCACTGAAAGAGACTACTTTCTTTTTTTTTATTTATTTATTTTTATTTCCACTCATACAAACTTAACAATTACACTGTTCCTTCCCTCCCTCCACCCCCTACCTTCCTGTGCCTCCCTCCCCTCCCCCTTCCCTTCACATCTCCCAGTGCCTCCTCCTCCCATCCCCGGAGCATACTTTAATGAGCATGCCAAACTCTCCTCTGGGTCCTCGTCTCTGATGAGGTGCAAGGACCCAGGGGCATTTCCCAGAAATGTTTCCTGTGTTCCCTTTAAGCATAGGAACACTACTGTGGCTGTCAATCCATTGCCGCCAAGGATCCTAGTACCTTTAGCAAACGCTAGACCTTGTGGGGTCAATAGTGTGTTGGACATTGCGCAGGGCATGCAAAGTCCAAATATGATCGCTTCGGCCCTAACTTGTGTGGAGTATCTTGCATATCATTGTTCCTCCCATCCTTGTGCTTTTACAATCTTACTGCCCCCTCTTCCGTAATTTCCTTGAGCTTCAGGATGGGGAGAGATTAGTCTGGCCTAGTTCCAGGTGGTTGATATAGAGTCTCTGATGTTCTGGATTATGGTTTGTTGATTTTTTTTTCAGTTTTGCTGCTCCTGCAATGCCCTTCACTCCATCCTGATGGGTATTGGATATCGACCCCTGGCTAGAGATAAAAACTTGTTAAATTAGAGTCTTGTTATAAGAATATATTCAAAGGTAGATGTAATAAAAGTAGGAAACCGCTGTGAGAGAGGGGTCAATCGCCCATTTGCGAAATGGTTACTTTCTTTTTTTTTTAAATTTTTTTTATTATTATTATTTATTCAACTGTGCACATGTGTGTGTGTGTGTGTGTGTGTGTGTGTGTGTGTGTGTGTCTGTGTGTCTGTGTCTGTGTAGAACCACGGACGAATTCGCGAACCACCATGAATGCCTCCACCTCCTTCTGCCCCGGGATTCACAGGCTCCACCCTACCAGGACCAGAAGCGCAGGCCGCCCCCGCTTCCACCTGGCGTCTATACGTGGGATCTGGGATCCGAACTCGGGACCTTCCGCCTGCAAGGCGGAGGCTTAACTCCTGAGCCACGTCTCCAGCCCAAAATGGTTACTTTCTATCTGCCAGACTATACGCCCTCCCCTTCTGGTAAGATCATACCCCATCCATTGTAAATGATCAGGAACGAAAGTCTGTGAACTTAACCAGATGTCTCATTACTTACTTGCAGTCCTTGATGATGGCCTATTTTCTCTGCTGTAACATGATCCCCTCTCTCCTTGTTACTGGTGTGTCCCTCCTTCCGCATCCCTCCTGTTCATAATATTTGCAATTACTGTAGGTATTACAGAGATTTATCCTTCAGTGTCTCTAAGTGGGTTTTGTACTAGGAGCCACCTATTAGGGAGTACATACAGTGCTTAATTTTCTGTGTGGGATACTTCACTCAGTATAATTGTTTCTAATTTCATCCACTTCTCAGCAAATTCCATTAATTCATCATTTTTTATGGCTGAGTAGTATTCCATTGTATAGATGTACCACACTTTCTTTATCCACTCGTCAACTGTTGGACATTTGGGTTGATTCCATGACTTTGCTATTGTAAACAGTGCTGCTATAAACATTGTCGTGCTTGTGCTATCGAGGTGAATTTTTGCTGTATGGGGGGTTACTCCCAAAAGTGGAATAGCAGGGTCATATGGCATTTCAATCTTTAATTTTTTAAGAATCTCCAGACGGCTCGCCAGAGTGGCTGTATGAACCTGCATTTCCACCAGCAATGTAGCAGAGTTCCCCTCTCTCCATATCCTCTCCAGCATTTGTTGTTGTTTGTATTGTGAATTTTTGCCATCCTGACCGGGGTGAGATGATATCTCAAGGAAGTTTTGATTTGCATTTCCCTGATGGCTAAGGATGTGGAACATTTTTTAAGATATTTGTTAGACATTTTAATTTCATCCCTGGTAAAGTTTCTTTTAAGTTCCAGGGCCCATTTTTTAATTGGGCCATTGGTTTCCTTAGTGTTTAGTTTTCTAAGTTCTTTGTGCACTCTGGACAGTAGAGCTCTATCAGATATGTGGTTAGTGAAGATTTTCTCCCATTCTGTGGGTTGCCTTTGAGCTCGTGTTACAATCTCTTTATCTGAACAGAAGCTCTTTAATTTCACAAGATCCCAACTGTTGAGAGTTGGTAGCACTGACTGTGCCATTGAATGTCTGTTTAGGAACTGTTGGCCAAACCCAATCAACTGGAGGGCGTTCCCAACCTTTTCACTTATGGTTTTTATAGTCTCTGGCCTGATATCAAGGTCCTTGATCCATTTGGAATTAAGTCTTGTACAAGGTGACAAGTACGGGTCCAGTTTTAATCTTCTGCATGTGGAGATCCAGTTTTGCCAGCACCATTTGTTGAAGATGCTGTTCTTTTTCCATTGGATTCTTTGGGCCGCTTTGTCAAAGACCAAATGGCTGTATTTTTGTGGGCTTATATCTGGGTATTCAACCCTCATCCATTGATCTGTGTGTCTATTTTGGAGCCAGTACTAGGCTGTTTTTACAACTATGGATTTGTAGTATAGACTAAGGTTTGGTATGGTGATACCTCCAGCCGTGTTTTTGTTACTCAGGATTGTCTTTGCTATCCTGGGTCTTTTGTGCCTCCATATGAATTTTGAGATTATTTGGTCAACTTCTTTAAAGAATTGCTTTGGGATTTTAATTGGTATAGCATTAAATTTGTATATTGCCTTTGGTAGGATGGTCATTTTTACGACATTGATTCTGCCAATCCAGGAACATGAGAGGTCTTTCCACCTTCTGGTGTCTTCTGCTATTTCTTTCTTTAGGGTTTTAAAGTTTTCATCGTAAAGGCCTCTTACTTCCTTTGTTAGGTTTATACCAAGGTATTTCACTTTTTTAGAGGCTATAGTAAATGGGATTGTTTTTCTCAGGGCTTTTTCACTTCTGAAAGAGATTACTTTCTTTTTTTAATTTTTTTATTATTTATTATTCAATTGTGCGTTTATGTATGTATGCGCATGTGTGTATGTATGTATGTGTGTTTGTCTGTGTGTGTGTGTGTGTGTAGAACCACAGACGAATTCAGGAACCACCGTGGACCGCCTCCACCTCCTCCTTGTTTATTTTTTTTTAATTTTTTAACATTTTTTATTATTACAAACTTAATAGGTAGACAAGTTCCCTCCCCCCTCCTCCTCCCCCTGAACCCCCTGCTCCCCTTCCCTCCCTCCCCATCTCCCAGTGCCTCCCCCCCAATTCCCAGAGAGTCCTTTATTGTGTATGCCTAACTCTCCTCTTGGTCCTCCTCTCTGATGACGTACAAGGACCCAGTGGCATTTCCCTGAACCCTTTCTCGTGTTCCCCTTAAGCATAGGAACACTACTGTGGCTGTCAATCCCTTGCCTCCAAGGATCTTGGTGCCTTTAGCCAATGCTAGACTTTGTGAGGTCAATAGTGTGTTGGACATTGCACAGGGCATGCAAACTCCTATTATGATTGCTTCAGTCCTAACTAGTGTGGAGAATCTTCAGATCATTGCTCCTCCCATCCTTTTGCTCTTACAATCTTACCGCCCCCTCTTCCGCAAATGTCCCTGAGCTTCAGGATGGGAGGTGATTAGGCTGGCTTATTTCTATGTGGTTGATATAGAGTCTCTGAAGTTCTGGATTGTGGTTTGTTGATTTTCTTTTTCAGTTTTGCTGCTCCTGCAATGCCCTTCACTCCATCCTGATGGGCACTGTATGTCACCCCCTGGTCAGAGACAAAAAGCTGTTAAACTGGAGTCTTGTTATAATAGCACATTCAAGGGTAGATGTAATAAAAGCAGGAAACCTCGGTGAGGGAGGGGTCAGTCACCCATTTGCAAAATGATCACCTTTCATCTGCCAGACTATATGCCCTCCCCTTCTGGTGAGATCATACCCCCTCAGTTGTACATAATCAGGAACGAACGTCTGTGAACTTAACCAGGTGTCACATTACTTACTTGCATTCCTTGGAGGCCTATTTTCTCTGCTGTAACATGGTCCCCTCTCTCCTTGTTTCTGGTGTGGCCCTCCAACCCCATCCCTCCTGTTCACAATCCTTGCAATTACTGTATTACATAGGTTTACCTTTGAGTGTCTCAATGTGGGCTGGGTGAGTTTGGTACTAGGAGCCATCTATTAGGGAGTACATACGGCACTTAACTTTCTGGGTTTGGGATACTTCACTTAATATAATTGTTTCTAATGACATCCATTTCCCAGCAAATTCCAGTAATTCATCATTTTTGATGGCTGAGTTGTACTCCATTGTATAGATGTACCATAGTTTCCTTATCCACTCATCAACTGTTGGACATTTAGGTTGATTCCATGACTTTGGTATTGTAAACAGTGCTGCTATGAACATGGTTGTGCTTGTGCTATCAAGGCGAACCTCTGGTGCATGGGGGATAATTCCCAAAAGCAGAATAGCAGGGTCATATGGCATTTCAATCTTTAATTTTTTTTTAAAGTGAAAAAGATGTGTATTTAGAATCAGCAGCTGAACTCAAGTTTAGATGATCCCAATTTTGTTGGCAACATCTAAAGCATCATAATCAGGAGCCAGTCGCACGTAGGCTTTCTTCTCTCCATCAGGCCTGATTAGTGTATTGACTTTGGCCACATCAAAGTCATAGAGCTTCTTTATAGCCTGTTTGATCTGGTGTTTGTTAGCCTTGACATCCACAATGAACACAAGTGTGTTGTTGTCTTCTATCTTCTTCATGGCTGACTCAGTGGTCAAGGGGAACTTGATCATAGCATAGTGGTCAAGCTTGTTTCTCCTGGGAGCGCTCTTGCGAGGGTATTTGAGCTGCCTCCTAAGCCGCAGGGTTTTAGGCCGCCGGAAGGTGGGTGATGTGCGAATCTTCTTCTTTTTGTGGGTGTGGACGCCTTTCAGCACGGCTTTCTTGGCTTTCAAAGCCTTAGCTTTGGCTTCAGCTTTGGGAGGGGCAGGAGCTTCCTTCTTCGCTTTGGGCACCATCTTGACAAAAAGGCAATCTTTAATTTTTTTAAGAATCTCCAGATGGCTCGCCAGAGTGGCTGTATGAGCCTGCATTCCCACCAGCAATGTAGCAGAGTTCCCCTCTCTCCACATCCTCTCCAGCACTTGTTGTTGTTTGTATTGTGGATTTTTGCCATCCTGACCGGGGTGAGATGATATCTCAGAGAAGTTTTGATTTGCATTTCCCTTATGGCTAAAGAAGTGGAGCATTTTTTAAGATATTTTTTAGACATTTTAATTTCATCTCTGGTAAAATTTCTTTTAAGTTCCAGGGCCCATTTTTTAATTGGGCCATTGGTTTCCTTGGGGTTTAGTTTTCTATTGGCACTCTGGACAGTAGAGCTCTATCAGATATGTGGTTAGTGAAGATTTTCTCCCATCCTGTGGGTTGCCTTTGAGCTCGTGTTACAATCTCTTTATCTGAACAGAAGCTCTTTAATTTCACAAATTCCCAACTGTTGAGAGTTGGTAGCACTTACTGTGCCATTGGATGTCTGTTTAGGAACTGTTGGCCTAGCCCAATCAGCTCAAGGGAGTTCCCTATCCATTCAACTATGATTTTTATAGTCTCTGGCCTGATATCAAGGTCCTTGATCCATTTGGAATTAAGTCTTGTACATGGTGACAAGTACGGGTCCAGCTTTAATCATCTGCATGTGGAGATCCAGTTTTGCCAGCACCATTTGTTGAAGATGCTGTTCTTTTTCCATTGGATTTTTTGGGCCGCTTTGTCAAAGATCAAATGGCTGTATTTTTGTGGGCTTATATCTGGGTATTCAACCCTCATCCATTGATCTGTGTGTCTATTTTGGAGCCAGTACCAGGCTGTTTTTACAACTATGGATTTGTAGTATAGACTAAGGTTTGGTATGGTGATACCTCCAGCCGTGTTTTTGTTACTCAGGATTGTCTTTGCTATCCTGGGTCTTTTGTGCCTCCATAGGAATTTTGAGATTATTTGGTCAACTTCTTTAAAGAATTGCTTTGGGATTTTAATTGGTATAGCATTAAATTTGTATATTGCCTCTGGTAGGATGGTCATTTTTACAATGTTGATTCTGCCAATCCAGGAACATGGGAGGTCTTTCCACTTTCTGGTGTCTTCTGCAATTTCTTTCTTTAGGGTTTTAAAGTTTTCATTGTAAAGGTCTTTTACCTCCCTGGTTAGGTTTATACGAAGGTATTTCATTTTTTAGGGGCTACAGTAAATGGAATTGTTTTTCTCAAGGCTTTTTCACTTCTTTCATTCTGGGCATATAGGAAGGCCTCTGATTTTTGCACATTTATTTTGTATCCTGCCACCCTGCTGAACTTCTCAATTAGTTCCAGGAGCTTCCTGGTGGAGTTTTTGGGATCCCTCAGGTATAAGATCATGTCATCTGCAAATAGGAAAAACTTGACTTCTTCCTTGCGGATTTGAATCCCTTTTATGTCCCTTTCTTGTCTTATGGCTTCAGCTAAGACTTCCAAGTACAATGTTGAATAGAAGTGGTGAGAGTGGACAGCCTTGTCTAGTTCCTGTTCGAAGTGGGAATGCTTCTAATTGTTCCCCATTGAGCATAATCCTTGCTGTGGGCTTGTTGTACACAGCTTTTATTATATTGATAAAGGTTCCTTCCATTCCTACTGTCTCTAGTGTTTTGATCATAAAAGGCTGTTGGATCTTGTCAAAGGCTTTTTCTGCATCTATCGAGAGTATCATGTGGTCTTGGTCTTTGGACTGGTTTACATGATGAATTACATTTATTGATTTGCGTATGTTGAACCAACCTTCTGTGCCAGGGATGAACCCTATTTGGTCCCTGAGAATGATCTTTTTGATATGTTTTTGAATCAGATTTGCTAAGACTTTGTTGAGAATCTTTGCGTCTGTGTTTATCAGAGAGATCTGCCTATAGTTTTCTTTTTTAAGTGAATCTTTATTAGGTTTTGGGATTAAGACGATATTAGCTTCATAGAAGGAATTTGGTAGTGTTCCTTCCTTTGCTATTTGATGGAACAGTTTAAGGAGTATTGGTGTTATTAACTCCTCAAATGTCTGGTAGAATTCTGTGCTGAATCCATCTGGTCCAGGACATTTTTTGGTGGGAAGATTTGAGATTACTTCTTCAATTTCCTTATATGTTATAGGGCTAGTTAAGTAATTCACAACTTCCTGATTCAATTTAGGTAGGTTGTGTTTACTTAGAAATTCATCCATCTCTTGTGTGTTGTCAAACTTCACTGAGTATAAGTTTTTGAAATATGATGTTATAATTCTCTGGATTTCTTGGTTATCAGTAGTGATAACTCCATGTCATTTCTAATTTTCTTAATTTAGGTTTTCTCTCTCTTGCTTTTGGTTAATTTAGCTAGGGGTGTATCAATCTTATTGATTTTTTCAAAGAACCAGCTTTTTGATTGGTTGATTTTTTCTATCATTTTCTTAGTCTGGATTTCAGATATTTCTCCCCTTATTTCGCTAATCTCCTCTCTTCTACTACTTCTGGGATCAGATTGCTCAAGTTTCTCTAAAGCCTTAAGCTGCATTGTTAAGTTATTTATTTCTAATGTTTCCATTTTTTTGATGTAGGCATTAAGAGCTATGAACTTACCTCTTAGAACAGCTTTCATTGTGTCCCAGAGATTTTGGTAAGTTGTATTTTCATTATCGTTCACTTTCTGGAAATCTTGAATTTCCTTTTTAATTTCTTCCTGAATCCAGTTCTCATTCAGCATCATATTGTTAAGTTTCCAGGAATTAGTGTATTTTCTCTTGTTTGTTGTGTTGTGGATATCCAGCTTTAGGCCGTGGTGGTCTGGTAGGGCACAGGTTACAATTTCAACTTTTTTGTATATGTGTAGATTCGTTTTGTGGCCCAATATGTGATCTATTTTGGAAAAAGTTCCGTGTGCTGCTGAGAAAAATGTGTATTCTTTGGTGCATGGGTGAAAAGTTTGATAGAGATCTGTGAGGTCCATTTCTTTCAGGGTTTGATTAAGTTCCAAAGTGTCTCTGTTAAGCTTTTGACCTGTTGACCTATCCCATGTTGAGAGGGCGGTGTTGAAGTCCCCAAGGATTATCGTTTGGGGGTTGATTTCTTATTTAAGGGGCTGTAGGGTTTTCTTAATTAATGTGGAGGGGCCCATATTGGGTGCATATATGTTCAGTATTGTGAAGTCTTCCTGGTGAATTGTACCTGTGACTAAAATGTAGTATCCATCTGTGTCTCTTATGATTTTCTTTGGTTTGAAGTCCACTTTGTCTGAAAGCATAATTGCTACCCCTGCCTGTTTCCTGGTTCCATTAGCTTGCAAGATTTTGGACCAGCCTTTCATTCTTAGGATGTGCCTATCTTTTGTGGTGAGATGAGTTTCCTGAAGGCAGCAGATTGTTGGATTGTGGTTTTTAATCCAAGTTTGTAATCTGTGTCTCTTAATCAGCAAGTTAATACCATTGACATTTAATGTTATAATGGAGAAATTATTTTTAATTCTGGACATTTTTTATGTTTAGTAAACTTTGTAAGCATGTTGTTTAATATTTATATTTTGGTGGTATTATACTTCCCTTCTGTCCTCCTGGATAGGCTTGTTCTTTTCTTCAAGCTTGAGTATCAGTTCTAGGATTTTTTGAAGGCCTGGTAGACATGTGTCCCTTCAAGTTGTCTTTGTGCTGGAAAACTTTTCTTTCTCCCTCAATCATGACAGATAGTTTTGCCAGGTATATCAGTCTGGGTTGGCATTTTTGCTCATTTAATACTTGAAGTATGTCTCTCCAAGCTCTTCTTGCTTTTACTGTTTCCATTGAGTAGTCATTTGTTATTCTAATAGGTTTACCTTTAAAAGTGACTTGCTTTTTTTCTCTTGAAGCTCTCAGCATCTTTTCTTTGTCTTGAATGTGGAGTGTTTTGACTATTATTTGCTGTGGTGATTTTCTATTTTGGTCATATCTGTTTGGAGTGCGAAATGCCTCTTGTATTTGGATAGGCCTGTCATTCTTTAGTTGTGGGAAGTTTTCATTTATGATGAATTGAAATATTTACTCAGGTGTGGTATTTTGGGATTCTTGTTCTGGTATTCCATGAATGCGCATGTTAGGCTTCTTCAGTGTGTCCCATATCTTTTGAATGTTCCTTTCCAGTATCTTTTTGGCTTTAACAATCTCTTCCATTGAGCTGGTTATTTCTCTCACTTTGTCTTCAAGATCTGAAATTCTATTTTCTGCCTCATTTGTTCTGCTGATAAGACTCTCTGTTGAGTTTTGGGTTGAAGATAACTTGTCTTTTAGTTCAATTTTAAACTCTGCCTGAGACTGTTTTAATTGCTCTATACCTATTTTTGTTTCTTGAACTGTTTTTCTCAACTCCTCCAAGTGCCTGTTGTGTTCCTGTTCGAAGTGGTTGATACGGTTGTTTAAGTCTTCTCGGATTTCCTCTTTTATAGTATTAATCATGGTAATGATCATACTCTGAAAGTCGTTATGCTGGGTCTGGCTTTCATGGCTATTTTCTGTGTATTTGTCTGGTCAGAATCCCTCATTATGGGATTGATTCTTTCGGCAGGAGATTGGTCTTCTTGGGTTTTGTTTCTCGTGGATCTGCACTTTGACTTGTACATTGTTGTTTTGTTTTTTAGGACCTTTCAGTCTCTGTGTGTTTTTCACTGAATCCACCTAGTTGGTATTGTTACACTTGCCAGTTATTACTAGTGCTTGACTTGGATTGGGTATGTTTGTGTATTGTTATCGTTATATACTGGATGAGGCTACTAGGTTGTTAGTATGTCAGTTAAGTGAGGTTATGTTACCAGGAGGTGAATATTAGTTTGGTAGTGCACTTTTACGATTTAGTATTTTGGTGAAATGTGGGGGTGAGTGGTGTACTCCCTGGAGTTATATGTTGTGGGGTGGCTGTATGAGAAAGGTGATCTACAGCATTGATACTTTAAAGGATTAGTAAGGTGAAAAGAAAAAGTTTACTTATCTTTAGGTTGGATGAAAGAATCTTGCCTACGTGATATACTGCTTGTAGTGGAGTCCAGATGTATGGCCTGTGTCCCCTTTGTTCCTTAGAATTTTGCTTGAGTTTCCTTTGGGCTCTATTGAATTCTGAGTAGCAGTGTGTCTTCCGTGAACCACGTGCATAGGTCCCCGGTGGGCCAGAGAGGCAGAGGGTCTGATGTTGATGGCAGAATTCTTCACCTTGGGCAGCTGGCGGGGGCGGGGCGGCGCGGCAAGGCGTGGAGGGGGGCTGGGGTCGTCCGGGCGCAGTGCAGGCCAAGCTGGAGTCGGCTTGGGTGCTCGCTGCCGGGACGCGTGGGGTTCCGGGGTGGTAGCCTCCTTGTTTATTCTGCCCCGGGATTCACAGGCTCCGCCTTACAGGACCAGAAACGCAGGCCGCCCCCGCTTGCGCCCGGCGTCTATACGTGGGTCTAGGATCTGAACTCAGGACCTTCTACCTGCAAGGCAGAGGCTTAACCCCTGAGCCACCTCTCCAGCCCTGAAAGAGACTACTTTCACGCACTGAGAAGTGTTTTCTTGGTGACCATTTGCTTTAGGACAATCCCAAGTCAAGGAACCTGGAAAATCATCAGGTCCCTCAATGTTGTCCTTTTCCTGTCTTCAAGAAAAGAACATCAGTAAATATTAAAAGCATATAGATGACAACTTAAACAATTGATAACTGAGTCTTTTGGCACATCTATGAAGATTTACTTAGTTAAGGCAAGCCTTTGAGAAAGTCTGTGTTCCTTCAGTGCCACTTGTCCCTTAAATCGTCAGGTCATGTATTCATATTAGCAGCTGAAGCATAATTAAGATGATAAGCATTCATCTAATAGAAACTGTGCACATGGAATGAGCTAGCATTTGAAAGACATTTAGGCCAGAAAGCAATGTGAATGTGCACCTTAGCAGAACTGACTCTGGGACTGATGGTTTCTTGACCAATGACATGACCAGATTTGACCACCGAATGTATCAGTGAGAAACTTCCAGAGAAGTTTAGCTAATGACAGAAACTTACCTGAATGTGGATGGCACCATCTTCAGGGGATGGGGTCTCAGGACCAGTAAAAATGGGAAAAGGAGGCAGCAAGCTGAGTATCATCATTCCTCCCTCTGTGCTTTCATGTAGACATGGTGTGACCAGTGACCTCACGCTCTTACTGCACAGCCTCCTTGTCACTAGGGAGCACTTCAAACTGAGCCAAAATAACCCTTGCTGCCTTGTTACATTTGTCAGGCATTTCATCACAGAGAGAAGAAAGTAACTAATACACAGATGCACAAAATAGTAGAAAGTACATAATCATTTGTGTCTGTATACATTAGTCACACAACCAACAGCAATTCTAACTGATTACTAATCGTGATTAAATTCACTTCCCATACTGTCAATCTTCCAGCTATCATAGCTCAAAAATGGGTGTGCTTTTCCTCAAAGTAGATGGGGATTTCTGCACAACATAGAGGCCCCACCCACACACACACATCTTGGACTTTGGGGTAGATATGATAGCCTAAACCATACCCTAACTATTCAAGCTGTGTGCGACATAAATGTTACCCAATGTCTCCGTGGGCTTCTGTGCCCAGACCACACTCACTGGGAAGAAGAGCTGGAAATGGAGCTCAGAACCCACAATTTGGCTCTGGGTCAAGAATAGAATTCTCAACTCCAGACAGAAAGTCTGGCACATGCACTAATCCCCAGCCTCTTTCTGACAAAAAAGAGTTGTCTATTAGAAAAAATGATGTATATATTCACATAATCTATAAGTAAACATATCTGTTAGATTCTTTATTTGATAAATACACACAGTACATGGCAGGCTCTTTTCCTTTGGGACCAAGGGCAGCATTTTATTGTGAAATTTGAATGAGAACATCTAGCATCCTGTACCCCCAAAAGAACAACCTCCCAAGTGAAAAACATAAACTGAAACTGTCATGACAAATAGTGCTCCACTAGGTTGTAAGGACTCTAGTTTTTCTATATGTACTTTCTTCGATGTTGCATATTGTGCAATTGAAAACAAAGCGTGTGTGTGTGAGACTTCAAGTGGTGTCTGGTTTTCTCTTGTGTATGTTGCCACCCACACCATAGCCTGGTTCTGACATCAGTGGCTCTGCTCACTGAGGCCTCTGATGAGAGGAAGAGGAACTGAAAATATCTGTATCTACTTCCCTGTCTTCCTTGAGAACTGCCAGGCTTTCTCGTCTTCTTCCCACTCATAGTAAATCCAGGTACAAGTTACCTGCAGAGGCCCTGGATGGCAGTTCGACTTTCCTTGGGCCCTGCCAGGATGTGGACCTGGTATCTGTGTGCTTTCCAGCCCTCCTTACTCAAGCATGCTGGTGCCAGGTAGTTGCCATAAACTACCCTCGAGGTAGCCCCCTCACGCTTCTCGAGAACTGCCCACCTTGAGAGCTCAGTACCTGGGTGACTTAAGGTTCTATGCAACTCCGCATAAGGATCCAGCAATGCCCTGAAGTACAACTAGCCTCACTTTAATGGGCGTCATCCTTTTCCGTTGAGAATTGCTTTTCATGGCTCCTTTTCACGGGCCTCAGAGACCTCCAGTTAGAAGTGGGTTGGCATTCCTAGGACTCAAATAAATATGTGTCCCAACAGACCCCAGGACCCAGAATGGAGCTGGAGGAGTAGATATCTGCTGTGGAACCTAGAGGTCAGCCTCAAGGTTTGCAGTCAGGCTCGGGATATCGTCCTTGTCAGCATCCCTCTCCCAGGGCTTCCTGTCTCCCAAACCCCTTCTAAATCAAAGCAACAGATTTATACTTGAACTGAACTCCTTTGCGACTGCTGTGGCCATTCTCCGGGCATTTGTGTTTTCAGATTTTATCTCCGATCATTAAATGGGAGCTTTGTCTCTTCTTTATGGAATGTCTGCTGTGAGGAGAAGATTTCTGGATAAATCATCTTACACCTAAAATCACATCAAGACTTAAAAATGCCTTGATCTGAAGGAGCGTGGGTGCTGGGCTGGCTGGTGCTCCTCTCCCTGGCCCTGGTCATCTCCATTGTGGCCTCTGATCTCCCGCCCTCAACCAGGGGCTCTTCGATGATGAGGAAATGTTGGGCCACATCGCAGAGCCCACTGTTCCTGTAGCATGACATAGGACAGAGCTAAAAAGCTAGCCGTGAACGAGAGGGAGATGGAAGACTCCTACCGGGATGGAAGGGCTCAGGAAGGCCCACCCAGGCAGCATAGGAAGAATGGCCTAGGCTCTGTGTCTGATCGTAGAACAGGTACAGTGACAAGTTGCAGCCATACACTGTCCCACGAAAGCCAGAATGACATCAGGTCTGAGTGCTATCTACCTAATAATACCAACAAGGGGAAACACTCAGAGAATGATTGTAGTTAACTGCTGATTATTTGAGCACAATAATGACTATGTAGAACACAAAATGTGTGTCGGGCAAACCCTTCCTTTGATTGTAACAGCAAATCCTGAAAATGGATGAGCATTTGCTTTTCATTATTAGTTTCCTCTATGCTTATCTATTCAGGATATACAGGTTGAGGCATCTACCTTAAAAAATAAACAAAAAGAACAGAAATATAAAATAAAAGAGGGAAACAGCATCACTTGAGAAAAAGCCTTGTGTGGTCAGGGCACCCTCCCACAGGCCCATGGAGGAAGGTTGGTGTAGAGAGTCAGGCTACAGCTTTATTCAGCTCATTTGTCTGTGCCCAGTGCCCAGTAGAGTGACATGCGGTAGAAGTGTGTGTGGGAGGACTGCACGCTGAGATGGTAGATAAGAAACTGGAAACAAAGGTAGAGCCTTCTGGTCAGATCTGTGTTGACACATCTGTGACACAGGGATGGCAGGAAACTTCGACAAAGGCAAAGGCTTGAGTGCCCACTGCACGGGCATCAGAATGCCCCCTGGTTCTTGCAACTTTGCCCACATCATTGTCTTTTGTGGTTTCTTTTTTTTTGGGGGGGGGGAGAAAGATTATAATCATTTTAGGTAATTCAAAGGATAACTTAAAAAGTTTTATTTAGTTTTGGTTTGTTTGTTTGTGTTGTTTTGCTTTTGAGACAGGATCTTACGATTTAGCCAGGACTGATGCAGCTCACACCACAGATGGTAATTCTGGGTATAGTTTGGGCTGGTGTCAAATTCCCCATCACCTTGCCTCAATCTCCCAAGTGCTGGGATTGTAAGTATGTACTAACATGCCAGACAGGTTTACATTTTATAAAACTACATACATATAAAACTACTGTATGCTTTCTAGAGTCACGCTAGGTGGCATGATTGCTGTCTCAACACTTGGAAGACAGGAGGATGATGGAGTTTGAAGTCAGCCTGGGCTACATAGTGAATTCCAGGTCAGTCTGGGCTATATAGAAAGATCCTGTCTCTAATTAACTAATTGTTCCCCACAGGCCCCATCTCTCAATGTCACTACTGTGGAGATTTTCAAAGTTAACCTTGGAATTCAGACTCTAACGTTCCATGTCAGGTCTCCCCCAATTCATATACTTCTCATATGTGAGAGATATTTATTCTATCTCAATAGACCCATTGAGTCTTAACAGAATCAACTTTAATATCTAAGTTCAAATCTCATCTACATACCTCTTTAATTAATTAATTAATTTTAAAAATTGTATGCTTTCTTGTTAGGCTATTTTCTGTGCACTTTGATGCATTCTTTTTCTCTCTATTTTTTCTTCTGGGATGCTAGGAATGGGACTCCTGGATAATGGACATTCTAGGTAAGAACTCTGTCACTGAGATGAAGTTTCCACCTGCATCCCCACCCATCATAAGAATTTCTACTTACAGGTTACAATCATTGGAACATGTATCGGCAAAGACATCAAAGACGTGGCCAAGATCTCTTTAATAATGTTAGTGTGGGCAGAAGGAAGTCAGGTTCAAGCAGACCATGGGGAAAAAATAATCCCCAAGGCATCCAGGGTTCTTCTTCTAAGCTATCTGCACATTACAACCCGGAGTGTCATTGTCTTGGGAGCAGAAATGTTTTGAGCAAGAGCCCACATTAGAGTTGTTAACAGGAGTCTAGATTACCATGGACCTTGGGAGCTGCAGGTGACAACTGTTTCTGCCTTCTGCTTCACTTTGGGCATTTCCAGGTACAGTTTGGGCTGCACTGTGAAAGGTGCAGGCCTTGGACAGGCTGCGCTGTCACAGGAACAAGGCTGCTGCAGATCCCGTGAGACGGTAACCTCAAGTGAAGTCAGGAAAATGAGGCTATTCCCAAGACCCAGAAATACAGCCTGACTGAATGACAAATTTCTTATAGCTGCTGTGGGAGTCACCCAAAGCAAAGGTTCAGAAGACAGGACACACAATCAGTCTCAAGACAAGATGCTGTTGACTTTGTTGGGTTGTGAGCTTGATTTGGACTTGTTATGCCCCTCCCCCCAATTTTTTTGCCCACCTATCCTTTTCAGGATGGAAATGTCTACCCTACATATGCCTTACCACTGTGTTTTGGAAGCATAGAATTTGCTTGATTTCACAGGTTCATAGTGAGCCTGTGATGCAGTGAGTCTGCATCTAAATAAATCTTGCCTCTACCTTGACCTCATCTAATTTAAGAGGTATGTAGATGAGATTTGAACTTAGATATTAAAGTTGATTCTGTTAAGACTCAATGGGTCTATTGAGATGGAATAAATATCTCTCACATATGAGAAGTATATGAATTGGGGGAGACCTGACATGGAACGTTAGAGTCTGAATTCCAAGGTTAACTTTGAAAATCTCCACAGTAGTGACATTGAGAGATGGGGCCTGTGGGGAACAATTAGTTCTTGTAAAGGTTCCTTCTTTGCCCACCCTCCCCTTTGCTTCTTGAGAAGTACTGCCCACCCTCCTCTCCTATCCCTCCTGCCACATGAGAATGTGTCAATAGATCCTATCATATTTAATGCTTTTTAAAATGATATTTCTAGATTTGTAATATAGAATGTTTCTGTCTGAACAGATGCTATCTTTGAAACAGAGAGCACTTTCATTGGATTCTTGATTTTGGACTTTCCGGTCTTCTACTTCGTGATATATAAATTTACTTTCCCTATAGACTACTAAACTTCCAGGTGTCTTATTACAGCAATACAAATGGAATAAGACACAGGGTATGATGACTGTCTCTAAGCCACACTAGAGAGAGCCTATACTTCAGGAAGTACAATTTTACGGTTATAGTTTTCACTCACCAGCAACCGGCACAGGAGATTCACTGCATTGGGCAATGGGGTAAACTTGTTCTCTGTGACACCCTTAGAGCATAGTAAAGGACAGCCTGAAAGCAGCCTGTGGCTGCCATCCTCCAGCTAGGCGTGAGTCAGGGACTTGTCAAGAGCAGGTCCCAATCCACAACCCAGCAGTCTGCCTAATAGAGCCAACAGAACTTCTAAGAGTGTACTGAGCATGTTACTCTCTCTGGGCCTCAGTGTCCTTTATTTATTTAAGTCACAAAACTTACTAAATGAGTGTTAAGAGACTAATTGCAACACCCCACCCCAAATCGTGTTAAATATCTAACTGCCAATGCAACCATGTTTGGAAATAAGGCTTTGGGGGGAGAATCATAACTAAGGGCAAATGAGACTATCGAATAGGTCTTCATCCATAGGACCAGCAGTATTTTTTTGAGAGAAATACAATTGAGAACTTGAGTTCGATTACTTGCTAGATCAGTAGATGAACAGATGTGTTAAACAAATGAAAACAAAGTTCACAGACATAGGAAAGGCAGGTATTTTTAGACCAGTGTAGGTTCAGACAGTCAACAGACTGGACTATTTTTTCATATTGAAAAAATAAATGAAAACTTTTGGCTACAAAAAATCAAAACATTAAAAATGGCTTCCACAAATGTCCAAATTGCCTTTTAAACATTGTTTTATTTTCTCATTCTTTTTTAGAATTAGAAAACTATCATTTATTGATAGATTTAAGGTATAATACAGGTTTCCAAAAATGTAGCAGAGAGAATACCAGCATAAAAAAAAACTTGTGCTAAAAACAACCTGAATTCATCATTGGCAATATTGTGTAACAATCAAGGTCCTCGCATACTGATTTCCACTTTGTCTATATTGCCAATCTCCCATGCATCTAAAACAAATGAATATTATCAAATTTGGGAAGCAATGAAGTACTTCATGAATTTTAATATCATAATATTAGGAAAGTTTTGGAGATCTACAAAATATACCCTAATCACTCATGTGTACAATTTCATTTCCAGTAATTTCTGCAGTGATCATTAGTGAAAAAAAACAGATTTACACGTTTATATAGCAGGACATTTGGGTTCAACACAAACTGTAACAAACTCTCATACATTTTTAACCAAATTTATCCAAAATACTATATTTCATTTTAGAACTTAGTTTATAGACTAGAATACCCTAAATCGATCATTGAGATACCTTCCTCTAAGCCCTACTTGCTAATATCTGCATTTAAAATATCTTTTCAAATTAAGATGTCATTTTCAAAGCTATTCTAATGAGGGGTTCAGTGCATTGAATATCCTGTGATTGATTCCAGGCACCCCAAAAAGAGAGTAATATAGAAAAGAGACTCTAAAGAAAAAAATTATTGAACACCTGTAAATATTTCTTCGCTTCTGTTATATCAGTTTATCAACTAACCCATAGTGTTACCAATCGAGTAAGGCTTAATTTCTTATTCTCGTCAGACATAGTTGATTGCAAATCATAGAGCAACAGCTGGCTACAGTTTCTGCACTTCTTTATTAACAACTGAGACAAATCACTCTTGCATCTTACATTTTGACTAACTTTAGCCTCCGAAGAAGGTCTTTCTTCTCTTGAATTTGCTTCATCAAGATTCAAGATTCAAGCTTCATCAACTTTTTCTTCTTTTAATTCTTACTTAAGACTCTTATTCCCATAATCATTTGGGAGAACATTGTATGATTCATTATCAGGTGACTTAGGTTCACATGTATTTATATTCTTGAAGCTATTTTTCAAAACTGTATTTTCTTCTAATTCATTGTCTATGTTTTTAAAACTTTCTTGGAATTCCAAATGGTTCTCTCCTGCTGAAGATGCTTGTTTATCTAAAACAAGCTCATTTTCTTCATTCTCTACTTTAAGACATTTTACCACATTGTTTTTGTAAACTATTTGTATGGGGCAATGGTAGATTCCCACAGGTCTGAGGAGTGCTGAAGGAAATTTCAGCTGAGCCTGGTGGACTTTCCATCTTGGAAACCAAATCCTTCGGAAGGGACACTTGGGCCTCAGCAGTCCCAACAGTGGAGACACATCCCTCGTGACTGCAGCCATAAACAGACCTTGGCCCCAGGGACGGAAACAGCAGTCTTTACACAAATTCCCTCAAGTGAGAAAGCAGCCTTCACCAAACTCTTAATCTGCCAGCATCCTGATCATTGAAGCACTTTTAAATCTTAAGAACCTTGAAATGAATTTCTGGAGTTTAAGCTGCTGAGTCTGTAGTATCTTTTTATTGCAGTCCATGCTGACTTGATGAGGATTAAACAAGAACTTGAAGCAAAACTTGCATCTCTAAAAAATGTCCAAATATATCAACAAAAACTGGTCTGTGGACTTTCTCCTTGCAGGATAGCTTACACAGTACCAAGAATACTGTAGAAAATACTGGGGGAAAGAAATAATCACCCTGTCTACAACGTGAGATCCTTAAGTTGCAAATAAAAATCACCATGGCAACAGGTGAACACCAGTGTAATAGTGGCATGAGTATCAATGAAACAACCAGCAGCTTTCTGATATGACTAAAAATTCACTTGTCAGCTGGAGCGAATGTGGAGAGAGGGGAACTCTCCTATATTGCTGGTGGGAATGCAGACTCATACAACCATTCTGGCGAGCCGTCTGGAGATTCTTAAAGAAATTAAAGATTGAAATGCCATTTGACCCTGCTATTCCACTTTTGGGAATAACTCCACATACAGCAAAAATTCACCTCCATAGCAGAAGCACAACCATGATCATAACACTGTTTACAATAGCAAAGTCATGGAATCAACCCAAATGTCCAACAGTTGACGAGTGTATAAGGAAACTGTGGTACATCTATATAATGGAGTACTACTCAGCCATAAAAAATGATGAATTACTGGAATTTGCTAGGAAATGAATGTTATTAGAAACAATTATATTAAGTGAAGTATCCCAGACCCAGAAAATTAAGTGCCGTATGTACTCCCTAATAGGTGGCTCCTAGTACCAAACCCACCCAGCCCACCTAGAGACACTTGACGATAAATCTCTGTTATACCTACAGTAATTGCAAGGATTATGAACAGGAGGGATGTGGTAAGAGGGCCACTCCAGAAACAAGGAGAGAGGGGACCATGTTACAGCAGAGAAAATAGGCCTCCATCAAGGACTGCAAGTAAGGAATGAGACATCTGGTTAAGTTCACAGACTTTCGTTCCTGATCATTTACAACTGAGGGGGTATGATCTCACCAGAGGGGGAGGGCATATAGTCTGGCAGATAAAAACTAACCATTTTGCAAATGGATGATTGACCCCTCCCTCACTGTGGTTTCCTACTTTTATTACATCTATCTTTGAATATACTCTTATAACAAGACTCTAGTTTAACAGCTTTTTATCTCTGGCCAAGGGGTGAAATACAATACCCATCAGGATGGAGTGAAGGGCATTGCAGGAGCAGCAAAACTGGAAAAGAAAATCAACGACCCATAATCCAGAACTTCAGAGACTCTATATCAACCACCTGGAACTAGACCAGACTAATCTCTCCCCATCCTGAAGCTCAGGGAAATTTGCAGAAGAGGGGGCGGTAAGATTGTAAGAGCACAAGGATGGAGGAGCAATGATATGCGAGATACTCCACACAAGTTAGGGCCGAAGCAATCATAATTGGACTTTGCATGCCCTGCGCAATGTCCCACACACTATTGAGCCCACGAAGTCTAGCATGGACTAAAGGCACTAGGATCCTTGGGGGCTAGGGACTGACTGTCACAATAGTGTTCCTAAGCTTAAGGGGAACACAGGAAAGGGTTCTGGGAAATGCCCCTGGGTCCTTGCACTCTAGTTTAACAGCTTTTTATCTCTGGCCAAGGGGTGAAATACAACAACATCGGAGAGGAGGACCCATAGGAGAGTTTGGCACGCACATTAAAGGATGCTCTGGGGATTGCAAGAGGGGGGAGGCACTGGGGGATGGGGAAGGAGGAGAGAGAGAAGTGGGGAACAGGGGGGTCTGGGGCAGGGAGAGGTGGAGGAAGGGAGGGGACCGGTGTACCTGTTAAGTTTGTATGAGCGGAAATAATAACAATTAAAAAAAGGAAGGTTCACCTTCAGACAAGACATTCCACTCAAGGCAGGACTGCTGCATCTAGGAATTCACTACAGTGAGACTTGTTCTTCCCAAACCTGTATAATGACTGAAATAGCAACATGTCCCCGTAGACTATCAAGGGACTCAAGAGAGATAAAACCATAGAGTGGAAACCTTGGGGACTAAAGCTGAATGAGTGGAGGGAAATGCCCCATCAGTGGGGTGGCCTGAGGAGAGGAAACCTGATGTGCCACAGAAACCTGAACCCTCACAGGAGTAGACTGGCCAGGGGCAACCGTGAGATAGAAGCAGATAGGCAGGAAGATGGGTTTGATGGAGGAATGGGAGGGAGAGATGATGGAGGTAAGGAGGGATTGTACTCAATATGCTTGTAAAAGTAGAAAAAATTTTTAAAAAAAAATAGTAGACAAACCAGAGGGAATTCTGGAGTCCATAGAAGCAGACAGGCAGGAGGGTGGGGAAGAGAATAGGATGAACTGAGGAAGGGAAGGGAAGGAGACAGGCAGAAGGGAAGAAGGAGGGAAGCAGAGATAAGTATTCAATGTGCTTGTAAAACTAGAAAAATAAAGAAATTCTCTTTCAATAGTCCAATTGCTACTTTTTGTCTGATCTCTTCATCTTGGACTGTTTTTCTGCCATGGAAGCTTCAATAGCATGAAGCCAGTGAGTTGAGTTCTACTGAGCAGGAAGAGAAGAGTCTGATAATGTCCATCTTCCCAGAAGGGAGACCTGAGTGGATGGATGTGAAGGGCCAAGGAACACTAATTTGCAAAGAACTGAGTAATAGTAGCACATCTGTGCAGACACGAGCCATGGAAGCACATGAACAGAGGTCAGGCAGCTCAGTAACGGGAACATCTGGACAATCAGTCACAGTTTGCATGCTGCACAAGAGCAAGATTACTACTGACAAACTGGTAGCAGCAGCACACACTCATGGTTGAGGAAGCAAGCTGCTGACTCTACCTCTAACTTCCAAAGAGGCTGGCTTATGACTCCGACATATGAACAAATGTCACAGCAGAAGGCATTTGAAACAAGAATTGTCATTTCTTGTAGAAACACAAACCGGACTAATGCCTCTGTAAATAACAAAAAGTAACATTATCTGAGGGTAGTATTAACTACCACAAGGTGCAGAGTTTGTCATTCCCAGAGTAAATGTTTGCTTATAAAAGAAATAGTGGGATTGGTGAAACAAGATTTTCGGGTTAGTGCAGCCGAATAAAAATTTGATTTATTTTTTCCCTGTTATGTTCCATTAAAATGAAATCGTGCAGAAAGCAGCATATCCATAGGTGTGTGTATTTTGCAAAGCAGGGGAATTCTAAGTGAACATATCAACTATGATGCCCATTGAAGCTATTCAAGGTGTGTGGTAGGGGAGCTGCAGTTTTCCCGCAGGGTCTACTTCAAGTAGCATGTAATGAAGCATTCTCACATCATTTCAGGAGAACAAGTGTTCAGAATTCATGACTCCTCACACAGCGACAGCCCAGAAGTTAGCATGGTTTTCCTACCATGTGAACCAAGGCTCTACTTCCAGATATCTAGCCATTACCTTGTAGTAACATATTAATCGGAAATGTCACAGAGCAGAAATAAGCACACAGAGCCATCTATCTGCCTATTTTTGGTATGACCTAAGCTAAGAATGTTTTTGTGCTTTCAAAGAACCACTTCTAGACAATATAACCAAATGTTTAAAAGGGCGACCTCTAGATAAGACTGCAGACTAGAAACTGCCTCTATGTGACCTGATGTAGGAAAGCGTGAGAACAAGAAAAAGCTGTTCCAAAGAGAGAACAAGGAGAAGAATTTTAGGGATCCACAAAGGAAGGAAAAGGATACCTGAAAAGCGCAGGAAAAAAAGACAGCAACAATAAGTAAATTACATAACTCCTGTCCACTCCATAGTGGAAAGAGAAGCAGAAATTTCTTCCAAAAGATAAGCTAGGCAAGAAAGCTCCCTCAAGCCTTGAAATCAGTCGCAATTTCTGAAGAAAGAGTGGTTCTTCCTGTGGATGGGTCAGAAGCTAAGAAAAAATCCCACCATCACTTAGCAGGGCCAGACACCATCTCAAGAGAGAACTTATGTTTGATAACTGAGCTACTCTGGATGTCTGAGAACAGAGAGAAGCTACAGGACCAGGAACCCTCAACTTGTTTTGCCACAGCCTCAGGGTGAGAGAAGGTTCAGGGGGCAATTATGCTGTGAAAGAAGGCTGGACACTGACAAGGCCAGAAGGTACAGACAGGGATTTGGCTCAGACAGGAATGATGTAGGGAGAGAGAGCCTCCTACCCTCAGTGACTGGGAGCAGGTCTCATCAGCTGAGATTCCCTCTGGAATCTGATAGCTCTGAGCCCAACAGTGGATAGTAGCACCTCTACAGGTACCCATCAGTTTCTCACTGTGGTAAAAGTTGAGTCAGAGTGGCATCCCTTCAGGGATGCCTTGAAATTCTCATGAGGTCTTTGAAAGTATAAATACAGATCCTCTGACTAGATGTCATGCTATATTTGGAAGATCCCTCCTCCACCCAATTAGAACACCAGCCACTCCAGGGAGCGCAGTTTTAGCCTGAGGAGAAAATCTGCCCCAACATAAAGATTGCAAAGTTAACTGAGGCCCGCAGAGGCTTCTGGGACATAAAGGAGAATTACCAAAGTGAAGACACTATGAACCAGGGAAAGACCAGAGTGAACAAGTCCCCTCCCTGTGCCTGTATGTGCACTTTCCAACACTTCCTCCTTGTTTTAATTAATTCTTATTATTACACATTTTTTGCCTACTCATACAAGCTCAATAGGTACCCCCTCCTCTCCCTGTCCCCTCCCATTCCTTGTCATCGTCTCCCCCCACCCCCCCGTCTCTCCCTCCCTCTCAACCCCCTTCTTCCCCCTTCCCTGGTGCCTACCACTTCCTTCCTCCCATCCCCCAGAGCATCCTTTTATGTGGGTTCTGAACTTCCCTGTGAGTCTTCTACCTAGTGAGTATTCAGGACTAAGTGGCATAACCTCTTCTTGGGTTGCCCACTGACATGGGAAGTCTATTATGACTGTTTTACTCCTTGTCTCTAAGGATCCTACTGCCTGGAGCCTTCTCTCCTGTGATCCATGCTAGACTTTGGGGGGTTATTGACATGTCAGCCATTGTGCAGGTCTGGCAAAGTCCAATAACACTGCAGCTATATCTTTGCTGCTGCAGCCCTGGCTTATGGGAGTATCTTGCATATCACTGGCCCTCCCCATCTTTAGGCTCTTATAATCTTGCCACCCCTGTTCCTCAAGATTCCCTGAGTTTTAGGATTGGAAGAGATTTGTCTGGTCTGGTTCCAGGTGAATAATATAGGGTCTTTGGTGTTCCAAATTATAGTTTGTTGTTGTTTTCAGTTTTGCTGTTCCTGCACTGGCCTTGGCTGCATCCTGATTGGCATTGAAGGTCATCTCCTTTGACTATGTCATTAAGTGGGTTTGAAACTAAGATCCACTCATTACAGAGTACATATAGAGTCTAACGTTCTGTGTCTGGGATATTTCGCACAATATAATTTCTTCCAATTCCATCCATTTCCTGGCAAATTTCATCAATTCATCTTTTTTGATGCCTGAGTAGTATTCCATTGTATAAGTGTACCACATTTTCATTATCCATTCGTCAACTGTTGGGCATTTGGGTTGATTCCATGATTTTCCTATTATAAATAGTGCTACTATGAATATGGTTGTACTTATGTCACTGTAGTGAATTTCTGCATTAATGCAGGATTATTCCCAAAAGTGGTATAGTAGAGTCATATGGCATTTCAATCTTTAGCTTTTTTGGAAATTGCCAAACCAATTGCCAGAGTGGTTGTATAAAGCCTGCATTCCCACCAGCAATGTAGGACATCTCTCCAGCATTTGGTGATGTTTGTATTGTGGAATTTGACCAGGATGAGATGATCTTTCAAGGAAGTTTTGATTTGCATTTCCCAGATGTCTAGGAATGTAGAGCATTTTTAAAAATATTTGTTAGACATTTTGATTTTGTCCCTGGAAAAGTTTCTTTTGAGTTCTGAAGCCCATTTTTTAATTGGACTATTTATCTCCTTGGCGTTTAGTTTTTTAAGTTCTTTGTGCACTCTGGATAATAGAATTCTATCAGATATGTTGTTAGTGAAGATTTTCTCCCATTCTATGGGTTGCCTTTTTTGCTCAGTTTAAAATCTCTTTATCTGAACAGAAGCTCTTTGATTTCATAAGATCCCTTTTGTTGAGTATTGGTTCTAGTGACTGTGCTATTGGATTTCTGTTTAGGAATTGTTGGCCTATCCCAATCAACTCGAGGGAGTTCCCTACCATTCCAACTAGGGTTTTTATAGTCTCTGACCTAATAATAAGGTCTTTGATCCATTTGGAATTAATTCTTGTGCATGGTGACAAGTACAGGTCCAGTTTTAATATTCTGCATGAGGATAGCTAGTCTTGCCAGCACCATTTGTTGAAGATGCTGTTTTTTTTTCCAATGAATTTTTGGACCCCTTTGTCAAAGATCAAATAGCTGTAATTGTGTGGGCTTATATCTGGGTGTTCAACCCTTATCAATTGATCTACATGTCTGTTTTGGAGCCAGTACCAGGCTGTTTTTATTACTATTGATTTGTAGTATAGATTTAGGTTTGGTATGGTGATACCTCCAGCAGTGTTTTTGTTACGCAGGGTTGTTTTTGCTTTACTGGGCCTTTTGTGCTTCCACATGAATTTTGAGATTGTTTGGTCAATTTCTTTAAAGAATTGTTTTGGGATTTTGATTGCCATAGCATTGCATCTGTATATTGTTTTTGGTAGGATGGTCATTTTCATGATGTTGATTGTGACAATCCAGAAGCATGACAGGCCTTTCCACCTTCTGGTGCCTTCTGTAATTTCTTTCTTTAGGGTTTTAAAGTTTTCATTATAAAGATCTCTTACTTCTTTGGTTAGATTTATACCAAGATAACAATCACCAAACCATAGAAGATCCTTAAAAGAATACTTTATGTAACAGAAGAAGAAAGTGTGAACAGAAGAGAATGAAAGATTTACTTTCAGGAGAGATTCAGATGAACAAACCAGAACTAAAGAATTTAGCTTGTCTAACATGGTAAACAGCAAATTCCTAATACTAATATGGGGAAAGTGAAGAATAATTAACACCCAATCTGAAAAAATGATCAGCAAAATTACAGGATTTAGTAAACATCTGTCAATAATACTCTTAATCATAAATGGTCTCGATACACCAATAAAGAGACATAGACTTTCTGACTATATTAAAAGTCTACAATTAAGTCTGCTAGATAGTTAAGCTAACCAAACAAAAAAAAACCTCAGAATTAAATTTCACCATACATAAAAGGCATTTGATGAGAGAGAGAGAGAGAGAGAGAGAGAGAGAGAGAGAGAGAGAGAGAAATATTTCTTTGGAAATTTATATTCAAAAAAATACTGAAAAATACAGAAGAAAAGTATACACTCCTATACATATATGAAATTCTAATTCTCTTGATGGAGATAAAAAATCCTCAATGAAATATTTCAAAAACAAATTCAAGAATGCACTGAGGAGACTGTGATGAAGTATGTTTCATCCTATTGTAAATTGATTCAACATACCCAAATCAGTAAGTGCAATATAGCACATAAGTATCCTTAAGGACAGAAATTGTATCATCATAAATACAGGCCTTCAGCAAAGTTCAAATCCTTTCAAAATAAAAGTCCTGCTGAAACTATAAATAGAAGAACAGATCTTAATGTAATAAGCACACTTAGAGACAACATTATACCAAGTGGGGCAAACCTAAAAGTATTTCCTCTAAAATATGGAAAAAGACATATCATCTCTCTCCAGCTAGAACAGTAAGAAGAGAAAGAAATAAAAGGAAAATTAAAAGGAAAGAAAGTGGTCACTTATTCTTATTTTTCAAATATATGAACCTATATTTAAGAGATCCTAAAAAGTCCATTAGAAAACTCACAGAACTGATAAACACTTTTGGCAAAGTAATGGAATACAAAGTCAGTGTTGTGATTTAAATGTGAAATGCACCCCAACAGGTTCATGTGTTAGAACATTTGGTGCCCAACTTGGGGCATTGTTTAGGCAAGTTGTGGAACCTATAGTGAACGTTTACTGGAGAAAATGGGTCACTGGAGGCATGCCTTGAAGTTTTGCTTTTTTATTGCCTTCTCCTGTCCTTATGTCTTCTCGGCCATGATGGACTGTATACCCTCCTGGAACTGACAGCCAAAATGAACTTCTGAAATTTATATATATATATATATATATATATATATATATATATATATATATATATAGAGAGAGAGAGAGAGAGAGAGAGAGAGAGAGAGAGAGAAGAAAGGGGCATGCACACACATGGTACATGGGTGGAAGGCAGATGGAAACCTTGAGAAGACAGTTCTCTCTGTCCACCATGTGAGCTTCTGGGAAGCCCTGAGCAAGCCTGCAAGAGAGTATTCATGTGGGAAGACCTACCCCACAACGTGTGGGACCATTCCCTGGGCAGATAAGATGGAGGAAGCTGGCTCAGTAGTTTGGCATGCTTTGGCATACTCTGACAGAATCTCAGTCTGGGGAGGTGAGGTTTGCCCATCTCTCAAGGATTCCTGTGGTATGATGTGGCCAGTTCCTCTGGTTCCTAGTGTTGATGTTGACATGAACTCTCCTGAAAAGTTGAAATAAAAACTGTAACTGAGAATCAAAAGCAAGAATAAAACTCTCTCATTCCCTTAGGCTCTTTGGTGATGAATTTATCAGCAATGTGCAGACAAACTGCCACATGAGGTATTTTGTCACATCAACAAGAAAAGAAGCAAAAGAAACAAATAGGACAGGAGATGACAGGTAACATTCAGGCAGTCAGCGTTTCCAGGAGAGCTGACAAATAGTCACCAGAAAAGCAAGGTGTTCTACACGACTGTGAAGAAGGGCCACACCCGGGTAACAGCAGCAAAGCAGAAGGAGAAGTTGTGGAAACCTTCTCCCCTTGGCACTGGTAACCGAAAGAGAAGCAAAAAGAGTTGGATGCAATAAAAGAAAAGTATTCATCATGCAGTCAACGACTCTCTGTGAGCCACATGCTCAAGAAACTCAAAGGGCTGAAGGGACAGCTCAGGGGTTAAGCCTTTTCCTTGCAAACAAAGGAATCTGAGTTTGGATCCCAGATCCTACCAGTGGAAATGGTGGTAGCCTGCACTTTTGACTCTGGAAGACAAATCCTAGACAACCCCAGAACAAAGCAATAAAGAGGTAGTACAATCCAGGATGATTCCCTCCATAGGCACACTATGGTGCCCTCTTCTACATACACTCACATAACGCCTACACATACCCCACACACACACCTACGCCAACACACAAACAAAAAAGAAACTCAAACCAAATAGTCGAGAACTACTTGTTGAACCCAACCAAAGCTTGCTATAAGACTGCATAGGAGAACCTTGAACCATCTGAAGAGCATTTGGCAAGTTAAAAATCTGTTGGGAATGAAAATATACACAAGAACCTTCACAAACTCCCAGCAGCATGTGGGACATTGGTAAGACCTACACTGGAGGCCGGTCGGGATTCACAGACAGGTAACCATATCTGAGGCTCCATTTGTGAACTGGTCCACAAACCAGGTCACATCAGGTCCACAGACCAGGATGGCATCAGTTATCTATTAGCTCAAAGGAGACCCAGAGAGAAGAATGGGGCCATCCTGATGGCTGCCTTGGGGTAGGGAAAAAAACACAAGAGTGCAGGCAAAAGCAGCAGTGGGCTGGTCACTTCTCGTCTCCTTGATTGCCACACTGCTCTTTCTTGCCCTGTCTACTCTGGCTGTACCTAACACCAAGGTGGTTTTTTACATTTCATCTCAGTCTTGTTTTGCTCTTGCCCTGTGGTGCTTTTTGTTGCCTTCCCTCTCTCCTGACTCTTTACTTTTGCCTTTCCTCTCCCAAAGAACATAGTTTGGTCATTTCCTGTACCTTGCCCTCCTCAGAGATGAGACTATTCTACATTACTTGATAACATGGAGTTATCTCTCTTTCTTGAGTCTACTCTAGCCAAAATTTCTGCAGCCCCTGAAATTTTCTCCAGCAGTCTTCTTCTTCTGTTTCACTCCTAATTTTTCTGGGTCATCCGAATATTCATTATTTGCCTTCCGTATTTTTTTTCTCTTAGTCTTTCCACTTGTGCCACAATGACTCATAGGGATATCAATGTTCCTTACTCCTCAAAATGATTAGCACTCAGAGGACAATTGTATAATGGTTATTCTATTTTCATAGTAACTCCAACAATGGATAGTGACTATTGTTGCAGAAAAGATCTGGGAATGAGCCAGGTGCCCTGTTCGCCACTTGCTAGAGGAAAGAAACATCTTAATCTTAATCCACCTTAATCTGAAAGAAAATACCCTCTTTTCTGTTCTCTGCCAGCCTCTGAAGCAGAAAGTAACACCGAGCATGGTTTTGTGGAGCCACTGGTGAGAGGCAGAGAGTTAGCACTTAGTTAGGGTGAGCAGATGCGTGGTCTGAGCAAGCGGTAATTGAAGTTTCTCCTGAACACTGCAAACATTTCCTAATGAAAATAAAGGTGGTGTACTCTATCTACTCTACTTTATCTATTACATAAAAAATATAATTCAACCAATGATGTAACTCTTGATACATAAGTCCCAGTGTGAAAATGCAAGCAACAAAAAAGTCAAGGCGACATGTCTCCTTTAAATCCTACAAATTTCGAAATGATAGTCCCCACTCAGAGTAACTCACAGGAAATCCCAGAAAAAGAATTCAAAAGAATAATAATAAATATATTCAAAGAAATGAAAGAAGACATGGAAAACTCCTAAACAAATTCCAGGAGAACACAGAGAAACAGTTGACTGAAATAAGGGCATGTCAACACTTCGCTATGGATGGGGAGGAAAGAGGCTATTGGCAGGTGAGTATAGGAGGAAGGAAGTTATGTTCCTCAGTGGCACAGCCACTGGTGACTTACCCATGCTGCTGGAAATAAGTCCCTGCCACACTCATGAAAGCAAACCTAACTAAACTCATTGGGTCACAAAAAAATTAAAAAGTGAAAACAAACAAAAGGTGTGAAAGTATATGGGGTACTTATTGGGAAGAAGGGACTCAATGGGAAGGGTACATTGGAAAGAATAACTGGGGTAAGGACATTTTGGATATATACCTGAAAGAAGAAGGGGCCAGTATAGTGGTGTATATTCCCAACACCCAGAAGATGGAAAAAGGAGGATGAGGAGCTCAAGGTTTGTCTGGATGACATAAGATCCTAGCTCCACTAGAATTTTAAAAAAGGAGAAGGGCAGGGAAGCAGTGGAGTGGAGCAGGAAGGAGGAGCAGAGAAGGGGCCTGGCTCTTCTGCCCATACAGCCCAGTCCAGTTGGGAACACTCTGCTCCTCCAGTGCTCCCCACCATCCCATGGCTGCCTCAGCACAGACCCAAAAGCAATGGAGTTCAACTTATCATGGACGAAAACTTCCACTATGGTGAGCCAAAATAAGCCTTTCATCAGCTGTCAGTAGGAATGATGGGAAGCTGAGTAACAAGTGCATAGAACCTCCCTGTGGTGGGCAGTTGTTCCCATCTGTGATGTGTGGCACTAGAATTCCCTCAGCAATACCCCTCATACATGCTCAGGGAAGCAAACCCATTTCACAAATAGAATAAATGACATGAAGCAAAAGGTATGAATGAAGTTATTGAGAAGGGACTCAAAGCAAAAAATCTGAAAGAAAATACCCTCTTTTCTGTTCTCTGCCAGCCTCTGAAGCAGAAAGTAACACCGAGCATGGTTTTGTGGAGCCACTGGTGAGAGGCAGAGAATTAGACTTGGTTAGGGTGAGCAGACGCGTGGTCTGAGCAAGCGGTAATTGAAGTTTCTCCTGCAGTGTTGCCTGTGCTCCTAGGCCAGAAGCCTGACTCAGCATTGCAATTGCAGAGCCTTCTGAGAGCGACTCTCATCCCCCTAGATACAACGGATTCAGCTTCTCTGTGCTGATTCTCAGGCGAATCTCTATGCTGAGCAGAACCTTAACACATTGATATTCCTTTCTTCTACTGTCCCAGTGCATAGCACTAGGTTTTCCTTCAAAGACATCCACTACTTCATTAGCCACAACTGCTCTTCTGTCTGCCCTGTCCACATCTAAAACTTCAAGACTGCCGACACAGCTCTTCTCTACCAAGTAAACTAGTCCATCATCTTCAAATTCAACTTTACCAAAGTCCTTGTTCCCTCCATCACAAACTGGTCCCAAACAATCCACAACTCTCTCAGCATTTTCCATTAGCCAAATGGCCCATTAAACTCTGCAGAACAATATTGTAGAATCTATAGACTCAAAATCTTCAAACATTTCAAATGTTGTCCGACAAAACCATTCAAAATCCACAAAATCCACATAATCAGATTTACCAGCAATGCCCTACTTCCCTGTTGCCAAATTCTGCTGCAGTTACTCTGCGTGTTGCTGATAAAACCTGACAAAACTGCTTAAAGGAACAAGGGGTTAATTCTTACAATTCCTGGTTACAGCTCTCAGTCCAGTTAGCAAGGGAGCATGCACCATCACCAAATGGCTGAGGAAACTGACCACATTATATCCACATAACAACCAAGAGAGGGACAACCTTTACTTGTCAGACCAGCATGTATAGCCAAGTATACAGTATACACAGTTTCTATACACAGATAAGGTGAAATCAGCTGGCCCTCCTCTCAAGCATACCTTGCATGTTTCACCTCACAAAGCAGCTTGCTTCCCCAGAAGGAGAAAGAAGAACTGGGAGGGGCCAGAAAGGAAGCTATAGCTCCTGCACCCCAGCACTGGTGCTGAGTTAGGGGAAGGCATCATGTTGCACCTGCTGAATTCTGTTCATTGCAGATGCGGACCCCCAGAGGGAGGACTTTCCCAAGGCAGAGATGAGTAGGCTACATTACAGACTACCAAACACTTTAGATGTTTTTATTTGAAATAACCACAGATTTACAGGAAGCAAAAATGGTACTACAGAGAAACTTATACCCTTCACCCAGTTATGCCCATTGGTCACATCTTGACTATAGCACAAGATGAAAACAAAGATTAACCACATATCTGACAGAGCTCTACTGTCCAGAGTGCACAAAGAACTTAGAAAATTAAACTCCAAGGAAAACACTGGCCCAATTAAAAAATGGGCCCTGGAACTTCAAAGAAACTTTACCAGGGATGAAATTAAAATGTCTAACAATTATCTTAAAAAATGCTCCACTTCCTTCGCCATCAGGGAAATGCAAATCAAAACTTCCCTGAGATATCATCTCACCCCGGTCAGGATGGCAAAAATCCACAATACAAACAACGACAAATGCTGGAGAGGATGTGGAGAGAGGGGAACTCTCCTACATTGTTGGTGGGAATGCAGGCTCATACAGCCACTCTGGCGAGCCGTCTGGAGATTCTTAAAGAAATTAAAGATTGAAATGCCATATGACCCTGCTATCCCACTTTTGGGAATAACCCCCCAAGCAGCAAAGCTTCGCCTCGATAGCACAAGCTCGACCATGTTCATAGCAGCACTGTTTACAATAGCAAAGTCATGGAATCAACCTAAATGTCCAACAGTTGACGAGTGGATAAGGAAACTGTGGTACATCTATACAATGGAGTACTACTCAGCCATCAAAATGATGAATTACTGGAATTTGCTGGGAAATGGATGTCATTAGAAAGAATTATATTAAGTGAAGTATCCCAAACCCAGAAAATTAAGCGCCGTATGTACTCCCTAATAGGTGGCTCCTAGTACCAAACTCACCCAGCCCACATTGGGACACTCAAAAGTAAACCTATGTAACACAGTAATTGCAAGGATTATGAACAAGAGAGATGGGTTAGGAGGGCCACACCAGAAACAAAGAGAGAGGAGACCATGTTACAGCAGAGAAAATAGGCCTCCATGAAGGTCTGCAAGTAAGTAATGAGAAACCTGGTTAAGTTCACAGACGTTCTTTCCTGATCTCACCAGAAGGGGAGGGCATATAGTCTAGCAGATAAAAAGTAATCATTTTGCAAATGGGTGATGGACCCCTCCCTCAGTGAGATTTCCTACTCATATTACATCTACCCTTGAATGTGCTATTACAACAAGACTCCAGTTTAACAGCTTTTTGTCTCTGGCCAGGGGGTGACATACAGTGCCCAGCAGAATGGAGTGAAGGGAATTGCAGGAGCAGCAAAACTGCAAAAGAAAATCAACAAACCACAATCCAGAACTTCAGAGACTCTATATCAATCACATAGAACTAGGACAGCCTAATCTCTCCCCATCCTGGAGCTCAGGGACATTTGCGGAAGAGGGGGCGGTAAGATTGTAAGAGCAAAAGGATGGGAGGAGCAACGATTTGCAAGATTCTCAACAATAGTTGGGGCCAAAGCAATCATAATGGAACTTTGCATGCCCTGCGCAATGTCCAGCGCACTGTTGCCCTCATAAAGTCTAGCATCTGATAAGGGCACCGAGACCCCTGGAGGCAAGGGATTGACAGCCATAGTAGTGATCTTATGCTTAAGGGGAACAAGAGAAAGGGCTTATGGAAATGCCACTGGGTCCTTATATGTCATCGGAGAGGAGGACACAGTGGAGAGTTAGGCACACACAATAAAGGACTATCTGGGAATTGGGGGGGAGGCACTGGGGGAAGGGGAGGGGTAAGAGGGGGGAGGGAGGGAACTGGTAAAAAATTTTTAAAATGTATAATTAAATTTTTAATAAAAAAAAAAAAAAAAAAAAAGAAAACAAAGATTGACATTAGTGTGATGCATGTACTCATTATGTGTTAATCTGTCATACACATGACTATCACCTTACAATTACTCTATCACCATAAAGATCTCTTCTTTGCTGCTCCCCCTCCACCATCCTTAACTTGGCAGCCACTAATGTATTTTCTGTCTATAATTTTGTCACTTGAAATGTTACAATTTAAGTTATAGGGCTTGTGAACCTTTGATACTGGCTTTTTTTCACTCAATATACTTTTCTGAAGAATTTCTGAAGGTTGCATGTCATTAGTTCATCCTTTTTATTGCTGAGTTGTATTCCACTTTATTTTGTCATGAACTACCTGGTTTGGGCAATTACATATAGAAATGCTACTTGGAGCATGCTTAGAATGTTGTGCAAACTATTTTTGTGAGTGTGGAATATAATTAATCCCCAAAAATACAATCCAAAAATCTATAACCTTGGATGTTGAAATCTCAAAAGATCAGTTTTTAAAGTTTAAAATACAAAATATTAAGTCCTGAAAACATAATTCTGAAAAAATGATTTTAGATTTCTTTAAAAGACATATATTTACATTTTTTAAACCAGATTTTATTTTAAAAACTGAATGGTTCATAGACTCCATTGCACAATAAAATGGGAAAAGACAAGGTACTTTTACAAGAATAAACACTCATGAAGCGTGTTCATAAAGAACTTCACAGCTGGAAGCATGTGAAGCAACAATTGGTCAGAAACAATGTCAGAAACAATGGTGAGTCCCTAGTCTCTGTGCCAGGCTTTTGATGTTGTTTGGGACACTGGGAAATCCAGCCCAAAATGGCTGTACTACTGTGGCAGGGTTTTCTTATCCAGTTGTGCTCAGGATTATTGCAGAGCTAGTCAGAAATTTCTTCATACAAGCATGACTTTAAGTCATTGAAACCTCAGAGATCTTCCCAGCAGAACGAACACTGATGCTCACAGTGATGCATTTTCTAATGGGAAGCATTCATCATAACCTTACCATGAGGTCAGTCCTTCCACCAGAAGGCCCCTCCCATGTGGCCATTTTTTTCCATGGGATTGGCAGTTTGAGGAGTTTCTGCTTTTAAGAGGTCAGCATTTACAAAGTGAGGAAAATGGGGGGGGGTGGCAGAGCTGATCCTCTTAGTACCCAATGACGATTAGAGATATACTCGAAGTAATAGAAGTTTGGCATTTCCTGATAAAGTGTTGGTCAGAGAGATCTCAAAGGCTCCCAAACAATATAGGCTTTTGCCATTGTTCTTGGTTGCTCTTTGAAGAAAACATCAGTAAGACCCTATTATTGAAGATGTAACATAAATGGATCAAAGAACATGGGAATCAAATACATCAAATGGAACTGGTCTGGGAACTTCTTCCTTCTGGATAGCTTACACAGTACCAAGGAATACTGTAGAAGTTACTGGGGAAGGAAAAAAAAAAATCACAAGCCTCACCAACTCATGAGGTCTGCAAGTTGCAGTTGCAATAAAAATCACCATGGCAACAGGTAACCATGGTGTAATAGTGGCATGCATTTCTAAGAGACAACAAACAGCTTTATGATTGAACTCAAGACCCATTTGTCAGAATGGAACACACTCCTATTACTGTTAACTAGAACAAGACCCTGAGAAAAAGGAAGGAAATAGATTAATAGGGACCTTAAAAAAGGAAGGAAATAGATCCATAGGGAAAAACAGCCAATGAACATATAGGTATAAAGAGAGTACACCAAACTGCTCTGTAAATAGCTACTATTATACTCATAGATTTGAAGAGCACTTAGCACTTAGCCTAGAAGTCTTCTTCTACAGGAGAGGTGGAGAATCTCAACACCCTGGGATGTTAGATGGAGACTAGGCCAGTAGAAGAACAGTGAAGTGGACAACAGCAGCCAGCCATAATGCAGAGTACCTGCAGCACAGCAATGCTCCCCAAGAATCAGGCCATCCTAGTCTCTTCCCATCGTAGGGTTTGGGGAACCTCTTGGAAGAGTGAGTAGTAAGATTATACGAACCTAAATATGGGAAGGTCCACTGTTGTTCAAGACATTCCATTCAAGGCAAGGATGCTGCATCCAGGAACTCACAGCAGTGAGACTTGTCTTTAACCAGACCTGCATAATAACTCAAATGCCAACATGCCCCCACAGACTATGACAAGACCCTGAAAAAAAGGAAGGAAATAGATTAATAGAGAGATAAGAACATACAGGGGAAACCTTAGGAACTAGAGTTAGATTAGTGAAGAGAAATGCCTCTATCAGAAGGGTGGCCCAAAGAGGGGAGACTTGGTATGCCACAGAGACCTGAACCCCACAAGAGTAGACAAGTCAAAGGGAACCCTGGGGTCTATAGAAGTAGCCAGGTAGGAGGGTGGGAGGGAGTGGGATGGAGTGATGAGGGGAAGGGAGTTAATGGGAGGTAGAGAGGATGGAGGAAAGCAGGGAGTGGTACTCAACATGCTTGTAAAACTATAAAATAAATAAGTTGTTAAAAAAAAGAGGTCAGCATTTGGGATTTTAATCTTTTGAAATTGTGATTTGGAGGTGTTATCCTAAGGGAAATTTGATGTTTCTAGTTTATCAGTATGGAGCTCTGGACTGTTTTTCAGGATTCTAATCAGCTCCCTTGGCAATCTAAGCACTTCCCAAAGGTTCAGTCTCTAAACACCACTGCATTGCACCCTGCTGGGGATTAGGTGTCAAGGTATGCATCTTGCATCTGGAGGACAGGAACATCCAGTTACTGCACTGCTGCTGTGGAATTGCACTTTTATTCTTTCTCTTCCCTATAGCAAGAAAAGTAAGCTGAGAGGCTTCTCCTGGCCCTACGGAGGCAAGTGGCAGCAGGACATGTCCAACTCTGTTTTGCACATGCAGTAACAGGTTGGTTTGCTCCCAGTAAGGCTGCAGTCTCCAGCTGGCCTCCCAAGTTTACTGAAGGCTCCTTATCCAGTTTAGGAGACATGGTTCCTATTTCACCATCTTGCTGCCATCTCTCAGACTATAACTTGCTGTATCTCTCAGACTGCATGCTATAACTGCGTGTGTATCTGTGAATCTTTTAGTACAAAATATCACACTATATCTAGCAACAATTTTTTGGCTTTAAAGCCTATTTTTGTCTGACATTGTAATGACTCCAATTTGTTATGGTTCCTGATTGCATGAAATAGATTTACAATCAATATTTTAAGCCTATTTGAATCTCCGAATACAAGTTGTGTTTCTTGTCAGAACTTATACTTAGGACATTTCATATGATAAGCTCTGCTTTTCCAATTGTTTGATTATCCTTATACATATTGGTGTATTTTGACTCATGTTGGCTACTTTATTTCTGCTGACTGCTTGTCTCATGTTCTTTTCATCTACTACAATTTCACTGACTAAATGAATGTGTTCTTAAAAATTCATTGCTTTAATAACTTTTTGAGTTTCTTCTTGGTGATTGCTCCAGAGCTTAGACACATATTGAAATTTATCAGGGTCTTCCCCAGATTTATGCTGACCTGGTGTTGTAACATACAGAGAGAGATGCCTGCTCCCTTTAGAGCGAAGTGCAATGAGCTCAAAGCCTCTCTGTGGTATAGAAGGTTTGGGGTTAGCTGAAACAGTTATTCACTAGGGTATCTCATACTCTGCATTAGAGAGACGCCTAGGAAATTCTAAAACTTCCAATGCAATACAAGTGCATCTTAATTGTGATAGAATACATCTCAGCAAACTCACCATAGTTGAAAACATTATAAATCAAAAGTACATCAATACACCTAACCTGCCAAGCATCAGAGCTTAACAGCAGGGCACACTGGAAGAGGGGAGTTGAAAACTCAAAAATCAGAGAACATCTGCATGCCAGCCTGAAGTTTCTGATTCATAAGTGGATGAGGCTGGGCATGGATATTTAGCTTCTTTCTGTTCATCAATTCTAACCTGAGGGTCTCTAAGCAGGTGCCATATAACATATGTGACAGGTCTGAGGAAACTGAGGAGCTGAGGCCACCAAAGCACATTTTCAAATAATCTCTGCTTGACAATCAGACCAGACTGACTCATTGTCTAGTTTTCCTCCAAAGCCAGACTAGTGAACCAAAGCTGACTTCTTGTCAGGGTATTGACTAAGGTCTTCCAGAGACCACTTTAAGCTAAGTGCTGCCACATAATATGGCTCCCATTAATGAGGATAATTTGATTTCTGTTGGACAGGTAGCACAGTTAGGAATGTCAAATCCTGCAGGAACCATGCCCACAATGCCTCCCATCTTTACCTCACTTCCCTAGTAGCTCTGGGACACTCATTAGCAACTCATGGTAACTCATGTTGCTCCAATACATCAAATTGCTCTGTAAATAGCTGTTATTATACCCATAGATTGGAAGAACATTTAACATTCAGCCTAGAAGTCTTCTTCTATAACAGAGGTAGAGGAACTAATACTTTAATAGGATGCAGCCTGTTAAGAGCAGTGAAGTGGAAAGCAATGACCAACCATAATGTAGAGTATCAGTGACTCAGCAAGATTCACCCAGAATTAGGCCAACCTAATCTCTCCCCATTGTAAGGAGGCTTTGGAAACCTCACAGAGGAGGTGAGATTGTAATGGAACCTGAAGGTTCACCATAGACAAGACATTCCACTCAGGGCAGGACTGGTGCATCTGGGAGCTTACTGCAGTAAGACTTGTTCTTCCCAGACCTACATAATAACTGGCATGCCAACATGCCCCCATAGACTATTAAGGAACTCAAGAAAGATAAAAGCATACAGTGGAAACCTTTAGGTCTAAAGCTGGATGAGTGAAGGGAAGTGCCCATGTCAGTGGTGTGGCAGTGAAGAGAGGTAACTTGATATGCCACAGAGGCCTGAATCCCCACAAGTGTAGACCAGCTGGGCTGTGATAAACCCTGGGGTCCACAGAAGCATGTAGGCAGGATGGTGGGAGGAAGTGGGAGGGATTGATGGGGGGAAGGAGAGGACATTTGGGGGGATGAAGGGAGGCAGGGATAAATGTTCAGTATGCTTGTAAAAGTAGAAAAAAAAATTTTTTTAACTTATACTGTCCACAGCAATGCAAGAGGGTGGCTCTCATCCTACATTTTTGTCAATCTGGGTTGGTAACCAACATCTTGATTTTTGCCCTGTAGACATGTAAAAATGATATTTTACCCTCAACTTTTCATTGTCACTTCTTATCATTCCTGAGCCTGGAATTTAATAAATTCTCTTACAACTCATTGAACAATGGTGTATGTGTGTGGTTGGGGTGGAAAATCCCAACCTGAAACAAGAACCTTTTTATATAGGTTCAGTGTGTTTGCATTACTAAATTTAACACGTTAAAAGATTTTGGAACACCAGAAAATTATAACTTTCTAAGATGTCTTTTTGAAGCATCTTATTAAAAGGTCAGACATAAAAAAAAAAGTTGTCACTCCACCTGTCACTTCTCTCTTCCTGTTTTCTAGCTCTTCATGCGGACATGTTATGGTGGCTCTGTCCTCTCCTAATCATGTGCTCATGGCACCTCTTTCTCTCTTCCTCTCTCTCTCTCTCTCTCTCTCTCTCTCTCTCTCTCTCTCTCTCTGTTTTCTCTAATTTTTCTCTAATCTCCTCTGCTCTAATGCTCTCCCATCTTAAGATTATGGTTTGCCTCCCTTGGACCAAGTGTCCAAGGATTTCTTCCCTATTCTCTCATTTTCAATAAAATTCTTGCTTGTATCTCTCAACGTGTTCTGGATTCAGTCTTCAGTTCAAGAACATAAGAACACAAGAATCCCAAAAAAGAGAACCCATAGCACTATGCCCACTGCCGCCAGAGGTGACCTGGCATGACCCATGTTCCATTGTCAGAGTCCTTATGGACACTCGCTGCAGCCTTTCCCGTGTGAGTGCCGCCTCTCTGACATGCCCCACACATTTCTGGCAGCTATATTACATGTACACATTATGGAGCACACCTCCGAATTCCAGTGAGGCCAGTCAAACAGTTTAGAATGCAGTGCTGTGGCCAATGGCAGTGGGAGCATCGCAAGCAAGAACCCTAATATCCTGCAATGTCTATGCCCCAAGAATTATAAGTAGGACCTTATACACATGACTCCACCACCCCAGAGTGTCTACAAATAAAGCCTTTCTCAACTCTACACTTCTTCTGTGACTTATTCCTTACTTTTTCCAGTTCTATTATCAGTAGTTGCTTTTAGTTTTACCTTGCTTTGTCACTAAAAGAGATCCACATGCAACTTGACCAAAATGAATCCATTTCGTGTACCAGGTTAGGGCAGTCAGACCAGCTCACCTGCAGGCATGACCAGTGGACAAGGCACATGTGCTTCCTGAAGGAATGTCGGAGACCAGCTGCTAATACCAGGAAAGTTCACCCATAGTCATACACACAGATACATTTTTTTATTAGTCTAAGCAGACCATTTGCTGGGCTCAGACCACTGGATCCGTAGGAAGGAAGCTTACTTTCAGCTATTGGAAGAAAGACATAAGCACACTCATTTTGGAAGCATCAGAGAAAACTACAGAAACAGGTCTCTGGAGAGAGTGAGGCTCCTGGTTGCTGGAGTCAGGAGCACTTAGAGTTTCATCATGAAATCTTTGGGAGGTCCTACCCCTGGAAAACGTGGCTAAGAGGGCTCCTGCAGACAGACCCCGCCCTCCATCCCTCTCCCATATGCACATTTCTGGGTTGGCTCCTCTCCCTCTGCGGTGGCAGAGCTTGCCCGGCTGGCACGGCTGGGGTACTGGCTGCCAGGTCCCTGGCTCTGTCCAGCACAGAGGTGTAATTTGATGGGTTGTATTTCTGGGGATTGTTTGGCGAGGAAGAGAAGGAAAAAAGAGCTCATGCTGTGGCTGTTCTGGCACAGTTTGTGTTCGGAGGGAAGCAAGGTCTGTACTCTGAGGAATGAGCCATCCCAGAATGTGCCCTGGAAGCGCTGGAGCCTGGAGCACTGCACGCTTCGGGGGCAGAGGCCAAGCGTTGTTCTGACTGGAAGGAACAGGTTTGAGCACGTCAGGGCTGGCAGCACAAACTGAACCCACTCCGCCTGGGCTTCTCCCTGTCTCCTGTGCTCTAACATCCCTTCGTGTCTCTGGCAGTCTTCCTTCCTCCACAGGAGACAGCCACTTCCCAGAAACAATCTTTGAGGGCCCAATGCACGTTTTAATTATAGAGCTAACTCACTCACAGTTGCCCCATACACTAAGAGAAACAGAGACAAGGCCAGAGTCTGCCCCCCCCACCCCATTTATTTCTTCTTTCATTCAAATGACTCAGGAGACATTTGAGTTTAACCCTTCCTGTCCCCACCCTCCACCATACTCAGAAACCTGCTTTAGTCCTCCCACCTCGTGGCTCTATCCTGCTTTTTCTTGCTGGGGAACTCTTTTTCTGAAGTATCAGGATGGAACCCAGGGGTCTTGTGCACTAGGCAAGCCCTTTTTGTCCACCCACGCCTTCATTTTCTCACATGGAAGCCTTTCCACATACTTAACTCCCACGACAGAACCCAAGAAGCATTGTGTTAGTCTCCCTGCAGATCACCCCTAGTTCTTTTCTGCTCATGAGCAAACCCTGAGTAACACAAAACGGCTTCTTGTGGACTTTCTCTGAGTCATGGCAACTCACTGGTCTTCTTTCAGTTTCCGACTCTAGAAACCTGGAGTGATTGTGCTTTGTTTTGTTTGTTTGTTTGATTGTTTTGTTCTGTTTTGTTTTCCTCCCTATGCACCATTTCATCCTTTCAAATTTCTGACAGCTTTCAGTTTAAATCTTCCTTTCAGGACATCATCTCTGAATCCAAACATGTCCTTTAGAGACTCAGCAGCATACCATGAAAGAGCCTTGTTGGCAGTCAGATTCTTGGGGTTCACTCGGGTGTGTCCTATCCCTCGTCTCCCAACTTATCAGGAATCTACCTTTACTTCTGTCACTTCTTGCATAGTACCAGCCTTCATGCCCACCACCTATTGTGTTGGTCTGCTCCCCAAGTGCCTGCCTGCCCCACCATCTCTACTTCAACCACCTATTTTTTAACAGTTCTGGTATCTGTGACTTTTAAAATAGAAAACTTCAAATGCTCATTTTTATGTGATGACCAAATTGTTTTATAGATCTACAAAAGGGTTTACCCACAGAAAGTAGATCTGAACAAAAAGAAAGCTGAAGAAAGAAACCACAGCCAGTAAGGATTCATTCCACTTTACATATGTCCCAAAAGACTTCCAGGGTCAAGAGGGAGCCGAGGCGCAGGTCCTTGGGCACATGTCTTGGCTGGGATAGTACAAAGGGAGCCATAGGCCACTGGGTACCCCAGAGGCTCACTCAAAGTGGAGAGCATTGAGCTGAGGACCCCTGGAATCTATGGGCAGCTCAGATGGCTGAACCATAGCAAGACCATCAGAAGACTGTGCAGACTGACACATTTTAAAATTGTGCCCAGACCGCTATGCAAATGATCACAGAAACAATGCGGAGTATAAAGCTTGCTGAGGTCACCCAAAGCAGAACCTTCTTTACTTTCAGGGACAAGCCCACTAAGAAGCTGAAACTACATTGCATACTTTTTGAGTTTTGAGGCTCTTTGTGATGTTTGTTTTGATCATTATTCCTATTGAAATCACTGCCTTTTTCATTTATTGATGAATTTTGCTTTTTGACAAGTACATATATGTATATATGTGTATAACACATTTTGATTCATTTCTCCTCTGCCTTTTCTTACCTCCTTCCCCTTCTCTTGACAGTCTGCTTTTGTAAAAAGTTTTCCTCCCACACTCATGTCTTTTTATGTGATCCTGGGCTTGGAGCTGTCACTTAGAACCTCCCTCCCTGGTTGTTACAAAACTGGATGCTTTTGTCCTGTTCCTAAATCCTGACTGTCTATTGCTCGTGAGTACTACATACATAGGCTTCTCTTCAGTTCATGGTTGATCCTTGGCCAAGTAAATCCACTGTTGGCTTAGCATCAGTAATTGTCTTCTGGTGGGTTTGCAGTTTTTATGACCATGTCTTTTTTAGGAGGGAGAGGGGAGATGTGGTTTTTACTCATTTTTCCTGTTTTCTGATACTAAAATTTTTCCTACTCCTCTTCCTCAATGGTCCTTGAATATCTTGGGATGAATAATATGCCTGGTTGAAGGCTGATGATTCAGTCTTTATTGATTCTCGGCATCTTGTACAACCAAACCATTTCAGACTCTAAAAACACAGCTACTTTTCGTTTCTTTTCGTTTCTTTTCGTTTCTTTTGTTTCGTTTCTTTTCTTTTCTTTTCTTTTCTTTTCTTTTGTTTTCTTTTCTTTTCTTTTCTTTTCTTTTCTGTGTGTGTGTGTCCCTGTGGAGGACCAAGAGTGACTTTAGTACTCACTCTGGATTGCTCTACCTCCTTTTTCTTTTTTGCTCTTATGTTTCCCAGGCTCCTTCCCAACCTGAAAGTGAGGCCACTACCATTTCTGACTGACATTTTGATGTGGCATCTGGGATCTGAAATCAGGTTCTTCTACATGCAGAGCAGAGTCCTGACCCCTGATCCATAGATCCTAAAGCCAGTTTTCTTAAGTGCCATGTTGCTTATGACATTGCAGAACTCCTGACTTTGAGATCCATCCACTCAAAGTACCACTTCCTACTGCATTACCACCTTCAACTTTCAGATTTAGAAGTGAGAACATCTTCTCCAAACTGCTGCTACTATCATTAAAATGGGAAATGTTTTTCTCAGTAGTCTTCTTTATGTGCCTTCGGCTTTAAGTCTTCCCTCAAACTGCATTTCCCAAGTTACAGATTATGAACTAAAGCACAAAGAGATTGGACAGTATGCTCAGAATCACACAGAGAGAAACGGCAGAGCTGATACTCGCATCCAGTCTGATTTGGGCAGTTTTTATGATGCTTTTAAGTTGCCCTTTTCTCTATTTTTATAGTTCATCTTCCTCATCATCTGCCCTTCCTCATCATTTTTAATTTCAGGAAAGCATCTGGTATGAGTACTGCAAGTCCAACAGGACTTTTCAGTCAGTGTTAATACCTGAACTCTTAACATAAGCATTATTGTCCTAATTATGAAAACAAAGAATCATGTTGCATTACTCTGCATTGTTGCTGATAAATTCATGACCAAATAGATTACAAGAATTAGGGGTTTTATTTTTTGGCTTACAATTGTCTGGTTACAGTTCCTTCTCCAGCTTGTCAGCTGAGCCAAGGGAACTGGTCACACAGGACTGCTGAGAAAGAGACAATTGTAACTTGCCAGACCAGCATATCTGGTCAACTGTACCAAAGGATACCAATTTCCTTAACCATCTCCCTCTAGCTTGGATTCACCTGACCAGATATTGGCCCACCCACCATGAGCTGGGCCTTTCCATCAATCACACAATCTTCTGCAGGCTTGCTTAGGCTTAATTCAAATACCAATCCTTTGCAAATGTGCCCATAGCTCAAACCCTCAGCTGCATGTTGAAACCTATATCTAATTAGGACAAATCATAACATGAGATAGGAGCAACTGCTTCACTTTCAGAAGTGTGACTTGAAGCCCAGATTGTAATGACCGTTATAGATCCTCTACCTAAGTAAATTTCTAAAACACTCCTCATTTCTGAACATCAGAAGCTTCCTAAAAAAATAATTATTATTTTACAATCTTAAAACTGATAGTAAAATTTTTCCAAAAACTCTTGAAAACCTTGAGGTGGCTAGATCCAGCCACAAATGTCTCATCAATTGCCAAGTAGTGCAGAGCTTGAAAGATGAGCTCATGTAAGAATTCTTCCTTGTGAGAGACATTTCAAGGATGAGCAAGAGGCCGAAGGAACTTAAGTGGAGAGCCCCTATCCCTGGCCTGGGTTCCCTAACTGCATTAGCCCAGCACTGGAGCACAGAGCAGCAAGCAGGTTGCTGTACACATGAGTCCTATAAAGAAGTACTAGGTACTCACTACCCTTGCCAAAAGGGTGCCTCTGGGTTCTGAGATGTGAGCAGGGGCTCCAGGCTTCCACAGCAACCTGGCATAGAGAGCCTGGGCATCAGGGTTGAGACCTGAGGGCTACTTCCTGCTCCATAACTGGGCTTCTTCTGTCACACAGCAGACATCAGACCTATACTTTGGCCTTAACAGTCGCTGTGACCAACTTCTACAAGGTAAGATTACACATAGAGACAGTCTCATAATCGGTTATTGAGAAGAGGTACCAAAAACAAACCTGGGTGTTCACACTGAGAGCTTATGGGAGAGCTACACACCATTCAAAACTCAGATGGTCTTCATGGTCTAGATCTTGGCCAGAATGGAGCTGAATACCACAGCTGCCACTGCCTCATGTGCTAGAAAAAGCCAGTGTGCTCCCAGGTGAATCTCTTACATGTGTCATCCTAGTCTTACACAGTGTAAATGCCTTCCTGTCTGAGCCTGGTGTTTGCAGCAGAATGGGGAGTCAGCCGCCACCCACCCACCACGCTTGCATAGAACTGCATAGAAGCTCAACTCCCAACATGAAATCCCACATGAAATTACATTGCAAATCATCTGCCTTCACCCCCCCACATCCTTGTATAGAAGTCATGCCGTAAAGACTACAAGAGAAAAGAAATACATTTTTGAAGAAAGCCAGAAATCTAAGAGACTGAAAAGCAGAATACTTTAGTATGGCTGTATATGGAATTCATCCAAAATATTCTCCCAGATTTCTCCAAAAGCTTCAGTACAAGCAGAATACTCCAGTATGGCTATATGTAGATTTCATCCAAAACTTTCTCCCACATTCCCCCAAAAGCTTCAACTTAGCTGAAAAGCTGAGATTATGAACAGCCTATTTGCTATCAGCCAATACTTCTTCCTAATGCATGGAAAATATGAAGGAACTCAGTGGATAGAGGCCCCTGTCAGTTGCTAGTCAGCCTTTCTCACACACTTTGCCCTCACTTCAGCTGGCCTCCCAGATCACAGCACTTAATCAATCTGAGCTGTCTTTGGAGCACTAGCCAGGACTCGCAACACTCTGAGGCTGGGATTAGAGACCTCACTCTATCTCATGAGGCTAACGTGTCTTCAGTACACAGTCAAGGAATGAGGCAAACACTTCAGCCTGAGGTTTCATGGTTCACCTTCAAACAGAGCTCTGGACCCTCAAATGAGGAGTTATAGACACAAAAATACCAGATATCACTGGGACTGGAGCTCAAAAATCCACTCAGCACAAGCAGGAAAAAACATTTTTGCAGGGTCAGTAAAATGGCTCAGCAGGTAAGTTGCCTGCATGCAAACCTGGCAACCCGAGTCCAAGCCCTAAAGCCTATGTGGTGGAAGGAGAGAACTGACTTCCAAAAAATAGAAGTCTTCCGATCACACAATCCCTAGTGCATGCACCTGTTTTTTTCTCTTTCATAAATGAATAAATATTTTGAAAAACACTCACATGCCTTCAGAAGCCTTCTCTGACCATTCTTTCCACGTAGCCTCACATAATTATCAGCACATTAGGATTTTCTTTCTTATGTGGTACTGATCAATAATTGGAATTAGATGACTCCTCTTCTGCTACAGTAAGTTCCTTTGTTGAGTCCCTTGGTTAAAGACTGAGACTTTGCCTTCTCCATTTCTATTTTCCTGAGGCCTGTAGCAGACGTTGAAAGATTGTAAGTACTTCAAAAATATTTTTAAATAAATAAATAAATAAAAGAATGGTTCTGCAACATGGTCAAAGAAGAGTGGGGGTAATGTGATCAAAATACATTGCATACATGTTTGAAATTTATCAAAGACAAAAATATTATCTAAAAAATGAAGAAACATACTTATGTAGGTATAAGAATTTGGGCTGGGGACTGGGGAGACATCTCCGGAGCCCTAAACCTCTTGCCTCACAAGCAAAAGGCCTTGAATTTGAGTCCCCAGAACCCATGCAAAAAAAAAAAATTGGTAGGAGTATAAGAGTGGCATGAGTATCAAGGAAACAATCAGCATTCTGATTGGACTTAAGATCTGCTTGTCCTAATGGAGCACATTCCCATTACTGATAACTAAAACAAGAACCTATAAAAGGAAAGGAAATAGGTCACTAGAGAAGAATACACTATGAACGTTTACTAGGAAGACAGTACACCAAACTGCTCTGTAAATATCTGTTATTATACTCATAGATTGGAAGAACACTTGGCATTCTTCTTCTACAATAAAAGGTATTTATTACTGAAAAGAATGACCTGACAAAAAAGCAGAAAATAAAGGTGTGTGGACGCTTTGTCCCTAAACAGGACATATAGGCCTCACCCAGCCCCACCCCAAGGCTCAGGGAGCATTAGAAGAGGGGGCAGCAAGACTGTAAGAGTCTGAAGTGGGAAAGCAATGGGCCATGCATTATCTCCTGAACATAATACAGTTCTGATGTAAAATATTTTATGGCAGATATGTATACTTATACAAGAATTTCATGGGAAATGTCTTATCAATATATCAGCCATAACATCAGAAAGATCTCAAGAAGCTCCACGCCTCTCTGAAACATTGATGACAACTAATACGATGGGGAAGTAAAGGACATGCTCTTCTCAATAGTATATCCACTGATTTAGGACGCTTGCTGGAGAATGAATCAGGTCAGGCATAAGTCATTGCAGACTAGATGAAAAACAGCGGGTCACACAGGCCAAAAAATTGAAAATAGGAAGGAGTCAGGAAATGAGGGTTATAAGGGGAAAAGGGGAATATGAGATGTGGTATTAAGGATGCAAAATATTATAAAGTCACTATATTCATGTATATAGCATTAAAAATAATAAAGATTTCTTTTAAATACCTGATATGTATAGTGGTGGTAATTCCTACTCTGGAGTCAGACCCTGGGAAATCCTAGAATAAAGCAATAAGAAGATAGGACACCTTTCCCCACCCACCCAGGATGTGTGCAGTCCAGCCAGGACACACTGCGACCTAGATAAGCTCCGCCTGCTCACCCTCAAATCCCAGGCAACCCAGCTCCTCCCACAAGCCAGCCTGAGCAGGAGCTGCTCCAGGCCAAATAATTCAGTTCAGTGAAAAACACACAGAAATTGAAAGGAGGCCTTAAGAGTTAAAACAACAATGCCCAAGTCAAAGTGCAAATCCATGAGAAACGAAACCCAAGAAAACAAATCTCCCACTGAAGGAATTAATCCCATGATAGACTCCAACCAGAACAAATCCACGGAAAATAGCCAACAAAGCCTGACCCAGGATAACGATTTTCAAAATATGATCATTACCATGTTCAATACTATGAAAGAGGAAATCCAGGAGGAATTAAATAACCGCATCAATCACTTTGAAAAGGAACACAACAGACACCTGGAGGAGTTGAGAAAAACAGTACAAGAAACAAAAACAGGCATAGAGCAGTTAAAACAGACTCAAGCAGAGTTTAAAACTGAACTAAAAGACAAGTTATCTTCAATCCAGAACTTAGCAGAGAGTCTATCAGCAGAACTAGCGAAGCAGAAAATATAATTTCAGATCTTGAAGACAAAGTGGGAGTATTAACCAGCTCAATGGAAGAGGTTGTTAAAGCCAAAAAGATACTCGAGAGAAATATTCAAGAGTTATGGGACACCCTGAAGAAGCCAAACATGTGCATTCATGGAATACCAGAGCAAGAATCCCAAAATACCACCTGAGGAAATTGTTCAAACTATCATCAAGGAAAACTTTCCTCATCTAAAAAAAGAGAGGCCCATCCATATACAAGAGGCATTTTGCACTCCAAAGAGATATGACCAAAATAGAAACTCGCCATAGCAAATAATAGTCAAAACACTCCACATTCAAGATAATGAAATGGTGCTGAGAGCTTCAAGGGAAAAACAAGTCACTTTTAAAGGTAAACCTATTAAAGTAACAAATGACTTCTCAGTCAAAACAGTAAAAGCAAGAAGAGCTTGGAGAGACATTGAATGAGCAAAAATGTCAACCCAAGCTGATATACCCTGCAAAACTATCCATCATGATTGAGGGAGAAAGAAAAATCTTCCAACACAAAGACAACTTGAAGGGATACATGTCCACCAAACCAGGCCTTCAAAAAGTGCTAGAAATGATACTCAAACTTGAAGAAAAAAATAAGCATATCCAGGAGGACAGAAGGGAAGTTTAATACCACCAAAACCTAAAAGTATAACAATACACTTACAAAAGCCACTAAACATAAAAAATGTCCAGAATTAAAAAGAATTTCTCCATTATAACATTAAATGTTAATGGAATTAACTCACCGATCAAGAGACACAGATTACAAACTTGGATTAAAAATCACAACCCATCAACCTGCTGCCTACAAGAAACCCATCTCATCACAAAAGACAGGCACATCCTAAAAATAAAAGACTGGTCAAAAATTCTGCAAGCTAATGGAACCAGGAAACAAGCAGGGGTAGCCATTATGCTATCAGACAAAGTGGACTTCAAACCAAAAAAAATCATAAGAGGCACAGATGGATACTACGTTTTAATCACAGGTACAATTCACCAGGAACACTTCACAATACTGAACATATATGCACCCAATATGGGACCCCCACATTCATTAAGCAAACCCTACAATGTCTAAAGTGAGAAATCAACCCCATCATTAGAGAGGAGAACCCAGAGGGAAGGTTGACATGCACACTAAAAGAAACGGGGGGGGGGGGTCCACTGGGAGAAAGGAAGTGAGGGGGAAAAGGAAGGGGAAAGGGGGAAGGGAGCAAGGGGATCCAGGGAGGGGTGGAGGGAGGGAGGGGTATGGGGTACTTATCAACTTTGTATGAGTGGAAGGAATTAAAAATAAATAAAAAATTTTTTAAATGCATCACTCATTCCATATCCAAGAAAATGTCCCTCAAGGTAAATTGATCAATACAAAGAACCACAATTGATTTAAGGATATAAAGTAAGCAACTGAGGAGCATTGTACTATAACCAAGACATCTAAAATTCCCTCATGCTCCCATGCCAAAATCTGGTATGCCATGGAGAAGAGTACAGAAAGAAATGAGAACCAAATTAAGGAAAGAGCACCAATAAGTAATACCCCCTAGACTCAAAAACCAATACAACTATGAACTCATTGCAACTAAGAGTGCACTGCAATCAAGACTGAGTCCAGTACCATGACACGATAAATGAAAGAAGGATTCAGATGACACTAGCCCTCACAGAGTGAGCATTGATCACCAATGCTCAAATTATGCATCAGCACTACCTCCAATGACATTTTACCTTTACTGCATACGTAAAAACAGATATCCCTTATTGGCCTCAGTGGGAAACATACACAAGAAAGGACTTTGGAATAGCAGGGTGTCATAGTTAGGCACAGGTGTCAATTTGACTTTTGGAGGTTTGAGCTCTGGGCACATTTGTAGGGAGTTGATGATGGCTGAGTTAAGCCCAGAGCAAACCTGCAAGAGATTGTCTAGCTGATGGGGAAGGTCCAGCCCTAGAAGGACTAGACCCTAGAATAAATCACGGAGAGCTGGTTGAGAAAGTTGGCATCCTTCTGTTTACTTGGCCAGACATGCTGGTCTGGCAACTAAGGATTGTCCATCTCTTAGCTGTTATGTGGTGATGATGTGGCCAGTTCCCTCGGCCCTGGTGTTGGTATGTGCTCTCCCATCAAGTTGGAATAAGAACTGTAACCAGGAATCATAAGAGAATAAACCCTTAAGCCGTTTGATGGTCATTTATCAGCAACCATGCAGGCCGACTGCAATAGCAGTAAAATTTGTTAGGAAAAAATAAAAGTCTCTCAGTGAAAAGAGGGTGAATAAAGCAGGACCATGATGGTGGTGAGGAAACAATAAAAATTCCATTATTTTTAGAAAAAAAGAAGTTCAAGGTCAACCTCAACTAAATACCAAGTCTGAGACCAGTCAGGGATACACAAAACTGTATCAGTAAATAGATAGACACATAGATGGATAGATAGATAGATAGATAGATAGATAGATAGATAGATAGATAGATAGATAGATAGATATGGATGGATGGATAGATAGATAGATAGATATGGATGGATGGATAGATAGATAGATAGATAGATAGATAGATAGATAGATAGATAGAATAGATAGATAGATAAGATATGGATGGATAGATAGAGATAGATAGATAGGGGATGGATGGATAGATAGTAGATAGATAGATAGATAGATGATAGATAGATAGATAGATGCTAGATGTGATGAAGGCAGGAAGGACGGAAGGAAGGCCTGACGGCAGGCAGGAAGGAAGGAGAGAGAAGAAGAGAAGAAAGAAAGAAAGAAAGAAAGAAAGAAAGAAAGAAAGAAAGAAAGAAAGAAAGAAAGAAAGAAAGAAAGGAGCTGGGGAACTGGCTCAGTGGTTAAAGCACTTGCCATGCAAGTAAATGGACCAGAGTTCAGATTCCCAGATCCCACATAAGATGCCAGGTAGGTGTGGCAGCTTGCCTGGAAATCAACAGAGCAAGCTAGCTAACTAGACTAGCCCTATCAGTGAGCTCTGGTTTGATTTAAGATCTAGCCTCAAATGAGTAAGATGGAGGAGATATCAAGAATGATTCCTGATATGAACCTCAGATCTCCACATGTATGCATATTGGCATACACACATGTGTTTACACATGTGAACATGCACATACAGATGAAATGGAAAAGTAAAAGAAAAGGCATTCATGATTTCTACTCCAGTGTCTTTTTAAGATAAGTATATTTACATATACATATATGCTTATATCTAATATGCAAACATGTATTTCATCATAATACAGTCATTATTCTGTTTTCTTGGATTCTACACCTGTAGATTGAACTGGACACAAATGAAAATATTAAAAGATTTTGCATCTGTGCTGAACCATGCAGGATTTTCAGTGCTATTGCTCCTTGCACAGTTCAGTTCAATGTTCATTTAAACAAGCATTTTCTCTACCCCCAAAATTACAAGCAATCTAGAATTTCTTAAAGCATATGGGTGATGGTGTACCTGGCAGGCAGATCCCATGCAATTTGCATAAGGTCCATGGATTTTGGTATTTACAGAAAGGCCCCAGAACTCAACACCTGTGGATGCCAAGGAGTAACTAGATTTTTAAAATAGTATTATTTTTATTATAGTTATTACGTACTAAATATCTACATATGTGCTTTGTATTAATTTTATGTGTTATAACTGTTTACTATATTAAATATTTAATATCTGTTATAAGCATTAAATGAATATTAAATATTTATATAATGCACATATAAATTAGTTGAATATTTCCTGCTAAGGAACAAGTGGACCCAGGCTACCATTAACTGAAGCACAGAAGAGAAGCAGGACCCAGGACTGTCAAGTCATGCAACCTCTGAGCCCCCTCTCTGTGGAGGGCAGAACTTGCCAAGTACTCTAGAGGAATACTCGTACCCTCTAGGAAGGGGTGTAGGAAGATGCCATGTGGGTCTCAATGGCCAGGCCGCGGACCCAGATATCCCAGTGGCTGGAAAGAAGGTTTCAGATTCCTAAGAACCAGATATACCAACCCAAGCCTTCTGGAGGAGACTATTGTTCAGTACCTTCTGTGCTGGTACTATGAGACACCACTCAAAAACAAGCAACTTAAGGGGAGAAAGGGAGATTTATTCAGCTTACAGTTCCAGAGTGGAGATACAGTCCTTCATGGCAGAAATGGCATGGCTGGGTGGCAGAAGCTGGAGGAGGCCTAGGTCACTGCAGACATCTTGGAAGCCAAGAGCTGTTGCATGCAATCTAAAAAGCAGATTCACTAACTCACTACAGCAGGGCGGGGCTACCTGACCTCAAAGTCCACCCCCTGTGATGCCTTCATCCCTCAAGGAACCACATGCTAAAGGTGCCATGACCTTCCCAAACACATGAGTTTTGGAGGGGACACATTTCAAATCATGGCACCATCTCATGACTAAGCAGGTAAGCCTAAGGGGAAGGCCAGAAGTCTGGGCAATGCCAGGTCCACTGTACACAGACTGAAGTAACACCCTGACACCCAGACAAGGGCAGCTTGAGTTGGCTATTGTGTGCTGTATCCTGGAGGTTCAGTTTCACTCTTTAAGGGGAGCATAGACTCACTGGGGTAATACCACAGCCCCTTACCAGGCCATACCTGTGGCCACCCTCTTCCCTGGGAGCTAGTGCTGCCTTGGACACTCTTCTAAAAGTTCTCTTTCAGCATATACACACCAGGTCCTGTGATCCCTGCTGCCTGCTGCCCCAGGTACCCCAGTCTCGACCCAGTCCCAAACCCTGGACAGCTTCCATGGCTGGTGTCTGGACCTTGCCAGCCGCCAGCTGGACAAAGCTTCCAAGGGTTATCCTGCCTCCATGATGAGTGCACCTAAAATTTTCTAGAATTCAGTGTGACTATGCCTCCTGCAGCCAACTCCAGCATCACATTCCTCCTCTAACACTCAGAAATTCTTTTTTTTTCCCACTCATACAAAGTTGATAAGTAGCCCATTTCCCTTTCCTTCCTCCTCCCCTCCCTGGACCACCCTCACCTCCCTTCTCTCCTTTCCTCTTCCTTTCCCCCCTCCCTCCCCTTCTCCCAGTGCCCCCTTCCCTCCATTCCTCGAGCATCTTTAGTGTGTTTGTCAAACTTCCCTGGGTCCTCCTTTCTGATGAGGTGTAAGGACTCAGTAGCATTGTCTAGAGCTCTTTCTTGTGTTCCCCTTTAGTATAGGAATACTATTGTGGCTGTTATCCCTTGCCTCTAAGGATCCTAGTGGCTGTGATCCATATTAGATTTTGGGGGTTCAATGATATGCTGGTCATTGCGCAGGTCATGCAAAGTCCTATTTTGATTACTTCGGCCCTAACTTAACACTCAGAAATCTTGGGAGAAGATAATCCAAGATTCTTTTATGTGTGTGTGTGTGTGTGTGTGTGTGTTTTATGTGCTGTTTTTTTTATATTAATTTGTTATTTTTTCCACTCATACAAACTCAATAGGTACCCTGGTCCCCTCCCTCCTCCCCTCCCTGAACCCCCTTGCTCCCTCTCCCCTTTTCCCTTTCCCCTTCCTTTCCCACCCTCCCTTTCTCCCAGTGCCCCCTGCCCCTCCCCTGGAGCATCCTTTAGTGTGTCTGTCAAACTTCCCTCTGGATCCTCCTCTCTGATGAGGTGTAAGGACCCAGTAGCATTGCCTAGAGCTCTTTCTTGTGTTCCCCTTTAGTACAGGAACACTATCATGGCTGTTAATCCCTTGCCTCTAAGGATCCTAGTGGCTGTGATCCATGCTAGACTTTGGGGGTTCAATGATATGTTGGTCATTGCACAGGTCTTGCAAAGTCCTATTTTGATTACTTTGGTCCTAACTTGTGTGGAGTATCTTGCATGTCATTGCTCCTCCCCATCTTTAAGCTCTTACAATCTTACCTCCCCCTCTTCCATAAACTTCCCTGAGCTTTAGGATGGGGAGAGATTAGGCTGGTTCCAGGTGGTTAATGTAGTGTCTCTGATGTTTTGAATTATGGTTTGTTTGTTTTTTTTCAATTTTGCTGTTCTTGCACCGCCCTTGGCTCCATCCTGATGGGTATTGAATGTCTCATCCTAGCCAAAGATAAAAGGCTGTTAAAACAGAGTCTTACTACAAGAGTAGATTCAAAGGTAGATGGAATAAGAGTAGGAGACCGTGGTGAGGTTGGAGATGGTTACCATCCATCTGCCAATCTCTATGCCCTCCCCAACTGGTGAGATCCCTACCCTTTCAACTAAGGTTTTTATAGTCTCTGGCCCTTATAATGAGGTCCTTGATCTATTTGGAATTAATTTTTGTACATGGTGACAAGAATGGGCCCAATTTTAATCTTCTGCATGTGGAGATCCAGTTTTGCCAGCACCATTTGTTGAAGATGCTGTTCTTTTTCCACTGGATTTTTTGGGCCCCTTTGTCAAAGCAAATGGCTGTAACTGTGTGGGCTTATATCTAGAATCTTCAACCCTTATCCATTGATCTATGTGTCTATTTTGGAGCCAGGACAGGCTGTTTTTATAACTATGAATTTGTAGTATAGACTAAGGTTTGGTATGGTGATACCTCCAGCAGTGTTTTTGTTACCCAGGATTGTTTTTGCTATCCTGGGTCTTTTGTGCCTCCATATGAATTTGAGATTGTTTTGTCAATTTCTTTAAAGAATTGCTTTGGGATTTTGATTGGTATAACATTGAATCTGTATATTGCCTTTGGTAAGATGGTCATTTTTATGATATTGATTCTGTCAATCCAGGAACATGGGAGGTCTTTCACCTTGTGGTGGCCTCTGTAATTTCTTTTCTTAGGGTTTTAAAGTTTTCATTGTAAAGGTCTCTTACTTCCTTGGTTAGGTTCATACAAGGTATTTCATTTTTTTAGGGGCTATAGTAAATGGGATTGTTTCTCTCAGGGCTTTTTCACTTCTTTCATCCTGGGCATAGAGGAAGGCCACTGATTTTTGTATGTTTATTTTGTATCCTGCCATCCTGCTGAACTTCTATATTAGTTCCAGGAGTTTCCTGGTGGAGTTTTTGGGATCACTCAGGTATATGATTTATGTCATCTGCAAATAGAGATATCTTGTCTTCTTCCTTCCCTTTTATGTCCCTTTCTTGTCTTATGGCTTCTGCTAAGTCTTCAAGTACAATATTGAATAGAAGTGGTGAGAGTGGACAGCCTTGTCTAATTCCTGATCAAAGCGGGAATGCTTCAGGTTTTTCCCCATTGAGTATAATGCTTGCTGTTGTCTTGTTGTATACAGCTTTTATTATATTGATAAAGGTTCCTTCCATTCCACCTATCTCTAGGGTTTTAATCATAAAAGGATGTTGGATCTCATCAAAAGCTTTTTCTGCATCTATTGAGAGTATCATGCGGTCTTGGATTTTGGGCTGGTGACAATCCAAGGTTCTTAAGATCCATGTTTCTCAGCCTGCCTCCATTGGCCAGAACTCCTTGGCTCCTCCTCAAAGCATGAACCCTACCCCCCTTACCCCTCCTAGGAGCTGTACTATACAATGCCTGTCAGTCATGAGAACGAGCCATCCTGTGAAGGAAGATAGCCCTGACTTATGCCAGAGGTCTCTCCTCAGGTATTGCTCTTCTCCAGATCAGAATCATCATAACCTGCTGTCATTGGGGAGAAGCATGCTTAAATGTCATTTTAATAATTACCTTCACTTTCACTGAAAATTTGATCCTATGCCTATACAAAAGATTGCTAAATGCCTCTAAATCCAAAATGTCCATGTAACTGTAAAAAATGGAATCTGACTAATGTGTTGGACACACTCATTGTCAAAGGAGGGAGGGGTAGAGAAGGTGCCTCCACGCTGTCTTTTCGAAGACGCCTGCAATCCCTTGCTGTTGTACTCCAACTTTTCCAGAGGCGGGCTGCTCTCAGCCCAGCAGGATCTACTGTCACACCTGGGCCATTGACTTTCAAGGGTGGGAGACCCACGCTGCAGAGCCTCACATAGGGCTACCATGCAACACAGAGGGTTCAGAAAGTTCAAATCAACTAAAAGTGATCTTAATAAAGCGGCTCTGCAGTCATAATTAGCCACATGCTAAGTGCTTATAGTCATGTACGTTGTCTTAGTTGGCTTTCCTTTGTCATGACAAAATATCTGCGATAATGAACTTATAAGAAGGAAAGACTTATTTTGGCTCGCTGTTGCAAAGGTTTTTAGTCTATGGGTATTTGGTCCCATTGCCTTTGAGCCTGTCATGGAGCAGTACAGCAATGTGGGAAGTGGGAGCCATGAAGTGGACCTAACAACTCACTTTGTGACACCAAGGGAAGAAAAGGCGAAGGGCCTAGGGTCTGATACTCTTTCCCAGCTCAAAAATACAAGGATCTATACCCTCTTTTTAGGCCCCACCTCCTAAATGTTCCATAGGTTGGAATAGCAAGCCTTCAGCTCATTCAAGGAACATTCAAGGTCCAAACTCCTACATATGGTTTCATGGTTGCCATACTGGATGGTGCATGTTATAGAAATTATATTGATACCTGTGTGGAAGGTATATTCTGTGGGTCAAGAAAACACAGGAAACTCGTCTTGGATCCCCCAAAACTGATTCTACCAGTAGTAATCTGGTAGAATCTCCCTGCCCCCATTCCTGTGTGACTAATATTGGTCAAATAAAACACACTGTCATGTGTGTAGGTTGCCTCTAGTTCCCAGACCCTGGCATGGAGCTTCTGACATCTTTGAATCCCCTGGAGACAGTTGGAGAGTATCTTCTTAATCATAACAAGCCCTTTGCCAACACTTAGGTTATGCTCATAAGTCATTCTTGCAGAGCCCCCTAGATAGCTTCAGAGTGGCTGCTGTCTGCCAATAAAACCCACTTCCTGACCAGGGAACTGGAGCTTCTCCTCTGGCCTGATAGCCACGATGGGAAGGGTTACCAGCTGAGTTCAGGCACAAAGGGTCTGCTTAATGGAGCTTCCATAAAACCCTAAACAAGATGCAGCATTAAGCACTTCTGGGTTCTGGGAGGTTGACATAAAAGCTATGGAAAGTTTGTGTACCTCATACCTGGCCCACATAGCTTTTGGATTGACTATTTCTGAACTGTAGTGACATTCCTAATCAACTAGTAAGCAAAGCACTTCCCAGGGTTCTGTGAGCCCTATTAGCAAATAATGTAAACTGAGGAAGGGGCCACAGAAACCCTCAACTAGTAGCCAAGCTAGACAAAAGTAGGGCTCTTTGTGGACCTGCTACTTGCTATCAGTCTCCAAAATGACAGACAGGAGCTAAAGAGATGACTCAGAGGTTACGACTGCCTGGCAAGCAGAAGGAGCTGAGTTCCCATCCCAGGTCTCATGTAAAAATATCAGGTAGAAAGACAGCAGCCTATCCCTCTAGCAGACCAAGCCTGGGAAATTGCCAAGGGACGCAAAAAGGAGGTAAAAGCAATTCAGGATAATTCCCAAAGTCACCCTTGGTTCTCCACAGGAGCACACAGTGCTGTCTGCTACACACACACACACACACACACACACACACACACACAGTTTAAAAAAAATGAGGGACAGGTTTTTAAGACTGAGCATGAGCTAATCCACGATCATCAGCATCGCAGCAGGACTGAAATCCAGGTGAGGTGGTGCAGGCCTGTAGTCCCATTGCTCAGGAGGTGGTGGACTAAGATTCAGAGTTTAAGTCTGGAGTTTGTGGGAGGGAGGGGAAAAAGGGACAGGGAAAGGGGAAGGAGGAAGTGGGGGAAGGGAAGAGAGGAGAGGAAAAGAGAAGGGGGAGAAGAGAGAGAGAAGAGGGGTGGGAGAGGGAAGAAAGAGAGAGAAGAAGTAGGCAGAGAAAGGGAGAAAGGGAAAAAAGGAGAATAGGATAAAATCTTTGAACACAGTCATTTTTAAAGTATCAAAAATCAATATGAGAAGAAAACTTGCCATTTTAAATAGAAGAAAATAGTCTTCAATGTCCTCTTCCAACAAACAGACTGTGCTGGTGGTGTTTGGGTCGCAGTGTGCCCAGGAGAAGGCTGGCTTGGTGAAGGGGGAGGTGCTTCTATTTATTCAGCGTCTGCAGTATGCTCTGCAGTCCTCCAGCATGAAAGGTCCCATATAAGTGCAAGGTGTTATTGCAAGGTGTTAACAGTTCCAAGTGAAGCTTTTCATTTAACTGTGTAAACTTCTGGATTAGCCAGTCTTAGCTCAATAGACGGTGGGGTGGGTAGAACTAATGAGCCTTTGTTTAGGATATTTATATGTCTGACCTGAAAGTTATGAAAGTTTTTTTCAATTTGAGCCAGATGGAAATTTTAAACATTTTTTTCCAAAAATATGTAGGTCATACATGCTTAGTCCTCATTTTCTTTAAATATGGGTAAAATTAACCCCTGAAATAATTGTGATAATAATACTAAGTACTTCCCCACATCATTATTTCAAAACCCTAATAGGCACGTGGATTTGCATGTCACATCAACTCTGAATTAGTTTTTCTCTGAACAATCTATGAATAACGAAAAGTTCTCCAGAACCAATAGGACTAGGACTCTACCACAACCCACTGATCAGTGTAGTGAATACAGACAGAGGTAATAACGACCTCTATTAAATTAAACTAACCATGTCCGAAATATGAAACATATTCGAGAAAAAACCTGTATAGAATATTTTGACTTTTTCTTGTCATTCTTCCATAAACAACTTCGTGCAACAGTTATTTACAAACCACTTCTGTTAGGTATTGCAACTAACCCTGAAGTAATTAGTATAGAATATTTTGACTTTTTCTTGTCATTCTTCCATAAACAACTTCGTGAAACAGTTATTTACAAACCACTTCTGTTAGGTATTGCAACTAACCCTGAAGTAATTAAAAATATATGGGGATATGTGTTCAGGCTTATGCAAATGTATCATTTTATATAAATGACTTAAGCACCTATGGGTTTGGTATTCATGGAGGATCCTAGAAACGAATCCCCTCTGGTATCAAGACAATATGAGTGGGTGGAGATACAGAGATAGAAATTGAGATATGCATATAATCATGATTACATATATTCATATATATACATATAGAGAGAAAGATTTATTATGTAGACTTGACTTGAGATTGTGGTAGTTGCAAGTTCAAACTCTGCAGAAATGACATCGTAGTCTGAAAACTGAAAACTGCTATGAAATCAGAAAGAAAGGGAGACCCAGTTTGAAGATTTCCAAGAAGCGTCTCTCTGTGTGGATAGCGTCATCACTCATGCTCTACCTAGGCCTTAAACTGTCTGGGCAAGGCTATCCTAGTTAGGTATGGCAGTCTGCTCCACTCTGGTTCCTGACTGAAGTGTTAATATTCTCCCAAAACACCCTCACAGACATGCTGAGAATGTTATTTCTCCAAATGTCTGGGTATCTCATGGCCTGAATAAGCTGACAACAGAATTAACCAGCACACCGTGGTACACACAGACGAGAAGGGCTGTTCAGAGAGGGACAGGGCACTATTCACATGCCTCCCTGTCGGTTCAGCGGAATCTGCTTCCCCCATCAGTCCAGACCAGTGAGGCCCGGCAGCAAATTTCCTTACCACCCCAATTTCTACCTGTAAGGACTGTGTGATTGCATGCAGATGTTAGGTCTGTGGTCAGTTACCTGAGGTCTGTTCTCATGGGCCTGACTGCAGGGACTACCACTGAATCTAGAACCCTACTCTTCAGGAGCCAGGATCTCCTCTGCACCAGCCACACTTCCATGACAGTAGGCTCCTCTGGGCCTTCACCTATCATGTGTTCTATAAGGGACAGTCCTTTGGCCACCTCTCCAGTTTCTACTCGGAGTCTGCACTGTTCTCCTTCCATTGCGCTGGCTCCAGCTGACAGGTAGCAGGCACCTTGCTCTACCTTTCTCCTTGGGGCACAATACTAAGCTTTCATAACGGTAGCACATTCTTTCACACGGGCACATCAAGGATACTCCTAATACACTTCCAAACATTGTTATGACTCCCAAAATGCCAACCACTGCCAGACATGGTTCTCACTGTTGGTCCTCAGAGCGCTAAACAAACTCTAGACAAGGAGCGAGCTGTGTGTGTAGCTTGTGCCATGTCCAGAACTGTGATTCTCAGCCAAGCAGATCTTAGCCTAAAGCACAGAGCATTTGACTTTTGGGAAAAGTTTGTGACTATATTCTATCCCACAAGTAATATATGGTCCCATGTTAGCCAGTCCCTGCAAAACTCCTAACGTGAATGTGTTCACCAAAAGTGAATCGGGGCCAAATGGGCTGGTGCTTGGACCACCTGGCTAGGGCATGGCTGACTGGATGCTTTGGTTCTCATTGAAGAGTTGCACCTCTGAGTTCCCTGTTCCCAACTGGATAATAACACTGATGGATATGGACTATCCGTGCCAAGCCACTTAGTAGGTGAACATTCTGGAAACTTCACAAAACAATCAGTTCTTATAAAACTTTTGTGAGCCTCAACAGGAAGATCTCTGGACTCTAAGTTACTGTAGTCCTGCCTATTTGAAAGGACAGCATGACTTTTTCTGGACACAGGAATGTCAACCATGTATCACCTGCCCAGAACCAAGTTCTCACTGAAATTTAACCTCAGATATTTATACAATAAGGATGATGAAATGTGAACCAAACATCTCCAAGTCAAAGACACAAGCAATGCCAAAACCATCTTTCTCAAATGTTGGGGTGTATTGGGTGACATCTTTTCAAAATGCTTGGGAGTACAGTGTTGAATTCCTTGATAGCCTCTGTAGGATGGAGAGAGAAAGGGTGGGAATGTTATGTGAAGTGAAACTTCACAAAGATGTGTTTTCATTCACGACGGCCATATAGATGGCATAAAGTAGGTTCAGGTTCACCAATACGATGAGACAACTAGGGTGTAGTCAATGAGTGTTTCAGGGCAGAACATCGATCTCAGGTTCATGTTCATTTAATCATATAGTAGGTTCCATATTTTTCTCTGTAGAGGCATGAAATAGATAACCAATCTGGGTAGAAAGATTGACTGTTCAGAGCAGTGCATTTCAACTGGACAGGACCTCCGCGGCAGTCCCCGAGTCTGTGAGTGAGTACAGACTTACCCCCCTGGTAAGTGCAACCTTCCTCAGAGCTGCCCCTGCCTCTCTCTCCCCTCCAGGATGCACAGAGAAGCGCCCTCTGCTAAGGAAGCTCATTTCCACGGAGACCGTCTTCTCATCAAGGCTAGTTTGGGGCCAGCAGTGGTTTGGCCACCAGGTGGCAGAGCTCCAGGATGTTTGACAGCTGATCCTTTTTCTTGAGCCAATGCCAGTGGCTCTAGCTGGCACATTCAACCCACTTCCGCGCATTGCTTCCCAGGCTTCACCACCCACCATCCCTCACCCAAATCCTCACCACTGCCTGGTGATCAGCCTCATAGGAAACCAGAGCCTGACATCCTCAACTCGAGCCCCTCTCCCCAGGGAGAGAGAAACCCTGCAGGGTGCTTCTGCTGAGATCTGGGCTGGGCCCTCTGATCCACCTCTGTCCTGCACTCTCCCTGGTCACTGTGCCAGCCACAAGGCCCACTTCCTGCCCCTTTCTCAGGATCTCCAGTGGCCCGCTGTCCCCTGCCATCTTGGGCTATTTCATCACATACTGCACATGTAGGCTCCCACAGTAGCCTCCCACCCTACATGCCCTTCCCTCCTCCTTTATTCCTCCTTGGAACTCTGCGTCATCACTAATCTGTTCCTTTTTGTCTCCTCCTACTAGAAGGTACGGTCTCTACATCCTGTGCTCTTGTCTGTTGTAGTCACAGATGTATCCCCAGCCAAAAAAGACTTCAGGCCCCATGTCTAGTCAATGAATAAACCCCAGGGTTTACAATCTGGTATATAGTACTGATTCCTTCTGCCCTTTTTCTCTTCCCTATATTCATATGCAAGCTGTCTCCTCAACTACCATCTACCTTTGCACTATGATCCTCTCTCTCTCTCTCTCTCTCTCTCTCTCTCTCTCTCTCTCTCTCCCTCTCTCCCTCTCATTTAGAGCCATCTTAGATGCAGCCCAAATACAAACTGTAGATAAACACTTGTATTCTGTCATCTAGTGAATTCCCTCAAGTAAAAGCAGAGAGATTGAATCTGTCCAAATGTGCAGAAAGAATTTCCATTTACCAAGCATGCTAATTCCAGCTAGACCAGTAGAAGGAAAACGGCGACTTTTGTCTAAAATAAATAAATAAATAAATAAAAACTCCCCAAGGAAAACTGTCGTCCCTCTGAGCAGACTGACAATTCAGCAATCCAGGCCTCATGTCCTGGTCTCAGCGATTCTTCCTCAGTAGCAAGTGCTCTTGCCACGTATAAAAAAAGTATGCGGCCTGACACTCTGCTGCCACCCTGTCTCAGCACTCAGTGTAGCCGACTGTAATAGCTGGACTAATGTAGTCGGTGTCCCGCCTACACAAATTATCATTTCAATGTGAACTGCAGATGAGTTTGATTATACACAATAGGAATGGGTATTAAAACCGTAGAATCCTGAAGAAAGAAAAGGCATAACTTAATAAAGAAATAAAAGCCATTGTCAGAAAACACATGCAAGCCCTCACCACCTAAGAAACCACCTCTTCCCGGAGGTGTCATCTTGGCCCCGGAGGACCGCGTTTCCAAACAATGGATCTTTCCAGATGTGACTCCCTCTGAGCAATCCTGTGGGCCACAGTCTCCTGCCGTTGTACAGTTGTGCAGCATTAGTTACGGATTCTGAGGCTCTCTGCGGGCCCCGCCCCCAGAACTATTCCCTGGGAACCTGGCGGGCTTCCCCCATCTGCAGCCAGCGTGGAGCCCCGCCCAGGAAGCAGGACGGATCTGGCTGTCCTTCCCGGGAGGCCCTCCAGCTCTGACTGTGGACACGGAGTTCTGGTGCCTGTCTTTGCTCCCTCACTTCTCTTCCCATCCCCCCGACAGGCGACTTGGGTGTCCAGGGGAGCTCCTGCGCTCTGGAAAAGACCTTTCAGACACGTGGTGCAAGGGCCTGGACAGGGCCTCAGGCCTCTGTCTCCGCGCAGCCCCTTCCTGGCAGCGCAGCAAGAGCCCCTCTCCACTAGTCTGTTACCTTCCTTGGCCAGGCGTCACTCCAGCCCGTGCACAAGGTTCACAGTGCACTTGGTTCTGGGAAATGCCTGCCTCCGCTTCCGGGCGATGGAGCCACTGACGGCAGCGACATCTAGTGACTTCAGACGGTATCTATAAATAAATAAATAGTACAGGGAACAAAAAATTTTGAAGGCATCCCCCACAATTAGGCTGAGAAAATGAGGTATTTCCCCAGAGTATTAAGACAAAGCCTCCGATTGGGTCCCATCCTCACTTGACTTGTGCCTCTCATGTGGAGGGGCACATGGGAGAGGTCAATGCGCGCAGGTACCAAGCACGTCCACCACCATCGATACATAGGAAAAGAGCCCACAGCCGATGGAGCATGTTCGTCAGTCATTCGGCCTGGGTGTTTTATTCTTCTTAGATGACAAGCTCTATGTTTTGAAATTTAAACATCTCTTCTCTACACTGGTCAGCACTTTACACTGGCCAGCAATCACAGAGCTAAAGACAGAGTTAAAGATAGATACCTTATCCTTCTGCCTAGACAAAGTAACAGCACTGTATTAAATGAAGAAATACATATAGTCTGTGTTCCCAACGAAATTTTTAACTTGGATGTGCCCAAAGGTTTAGATACATTTGCCCACTTACCACATGGAGGATTCTTAATCGTTTTCCATATGGATGAGAATAGTCATCATATAGTTTAAAATTCAAGCCCAGATGGGTCAAGAAAAACAAATGCATGTTTTTAACTACCAATTCATAAATGTGACTTATGCATATTTGGCATATTAAAGTCAGCAAATTTCTGCTTTCATACAAAATAAGGTAATATCACAAGGAAGACATATTTGCATCTATAGTTATCCATTTAATAATAGCCAATGTTCTGCCAAGTTTTCTTGATCCAGCTTTTAGGTCTTACAAAAGTCAGAGATTCTCTAGGCATGACCTGGTACCCCCATTTTCTATGCACCACCTAGTAGCCCCCATTCTCTAATCATCACTCAGTACCCTCTTCTCCAGTACAATATGACCCATCTCATCATTGGCTATTGTGAATTGTCTTTTAAAATGATTCCAAAACTTATTACTATTCTGTGAGTCTTAGTAATAAGTACATCAGCAATGATTAACTGATCATTTCTATTTCATACTAAAATGGTATAAATCTGCCTTTATTTATGGGAGAAAAAAAGCCAAAATTCAAGAAAACCTGTTTGACTGAAGACAAGACCAACACAAGTTTTCAGTTATATACCCCTGGCATCTCCATTTATCTCTCTGGTAGATTTCAGGAGAGTTCTCCCCACTCCTACCCAACTTCTTGGTTAAGATAACCACCGGTAGACAGCATCAATGTCTATTTGCAGGTGGGATTTGCCCATGCATTGCCTCCCCACAGCACAAAACAGGCATCACACTCAGTGGGACCCCAGAAACCCTAAATACATAAGTACAGTAGTTGAGCCAAGAGAAGACAGCATAAGTAAGAAGTACATAGAATAAATAATTAGGTGATATCTTTATGAAATGGACAAATTGTGCCACTCAGCTCTGGAGTTGGCCATACAGAACACAACAGTGTTGTTTGTGGGGGCCACACAGGGTCACTCTGATCTCAGTAGGCACTTCCCTCTGACTGTCTTCTCTGCAGGAGACTGCATGCCCAGCCCCGAGCTCCCTTCCCAGGCACTGCTGTTGGCATGGATTCTCTCTGTCCTCAGGGACCAGGATATCAGTGCTTTGCTGAAAAAGCTGTCTTTGAGTCAGTGAACGATCTCCAGAGCTGCGAATTCCCATATATGCAAGAATAGTAGTAAGAACACTAAACAATTTTGAGGGAAGCAGAGATCTGAAAGCTCCATAGCTCAGAACAGAAGAGGACATCGCCCATCAAAAGGCCCTAAGGCTAAGTCTCTCGTTACTCAAGAGACTCTGCCATTCCCCTTTCCACACATAGTCAACACTCAGATGCCACCATAAAGACAGATACATGCAACACACACACACACACACACACACACACACACACACACACACACACACGTCTCTCCTGGAGCATCGCTGTGGGAATGACTCAGAAGATAGATTTGCCACTCAATGAATCATCAGCCCGAATCTCAGCAGAACCCGGGTTTCTTGGGAGGTCCTCCTTATAAATGTTGGCCCAGGCCTGGTCCCTTTGTAACTAATGAGATCATCTCCCAGGGTGGGGTGGGGAAGAGCTCCCCAGACTCTGACTGCATCAGGAATGGTTGCTCTCTGCTCCCATCTACAAACAGTAAACAGCTCTTGCTATTCTTTCTGTCCGCCACACCTTTTCTTTCCTCTGCCCCCACCAGGCAAACTTTCTCCTCCCCAGGCCCTTCTCTGCCCTGGGCTACTTAGCATCCCACATCTGATTGTGCTGTGGCTTCCATTTACTGTGTCTGTTGCCTGAAGGTCGTGGGAATCTTGAAGGCTGTTCTGTGCTGCTCTACCTCCGTTGGGAGGAGCTGCCATCATTCAGCTGACACTTTACTTTTTGCTACTAGAAAACCACAGGCATTGAGATGTTTCAGTGACCCTAGATCACATCGGATCCTGTCTGAGCAGGCAACAGGAAAGAAAAGCTCCAAATCTGTCTAAGATCAACATGTCCCAAATGTCTTGACCTAAGCAGAAGCCTCTCTAGCCTGCAAATTCCATTCAATTCAACAAAAGATCAGCTCTCCACGAGCCACTGGGCCTGATGGCACTTGGACTAAGTCTGGACTCTGCAAACATTCTGGTTGCTGTCCACCCAAAGATTGGGAGACAGGAAACTCTAGGCCTAGACACAGAGAGCCATGTGGAGGTATCTAGGTGTTTTGTACACACTTGAACATCCTCCCCTGGTTTTGGAGCATTTCCTGTGTCTCAGGCCCTGCCTAGGGTCTGTCTAGGATTCATAGATCTGGGGTTAATCCAGTACAAAATACAAGGGAAGCTATGGAATCGGAATCACACAGAAGATCACCCTGACACTTCCTACTACCTGACTTCCCTGGGTAAGCCTGGACCCTGATTCAGTATGTTCAGTGACCAGGACACCAAAGTTGCCACAGAGAATGGAGTAACTTGGCACTTGTATCTATATGTGAGCTGAGAACCCAGAAGATAAACAGCATATAGATAAAAATGAAGTGCACTTTCATGAAAATACCTGGCTGAGATGAGAAGTTTCAGAAATATTCTTCCTGTGACACTAACCGTCAGCCACTGACCTGTAGCAAGGTTGGCACCAGACAGAGGTCACAGCAACACTACATCCCAAGATGGAAAGAGCTCAATGGTCTTAGAAGGTCTGCTGTGTGGTTACCCCACCCATCCAGCTGATCACCTTGTAGTGACTTTCTGTAGCGCATAGGGCTTACATCCTGTGAACTTCCAATCCTTATCTGCAAAACTGAAAGGAAAGCATTTCTGCTGAGTTGTTAAGCTAGGATACCACAAAAGCTTAATGACCACAAAAATGTCTGTGAAGCATTTTATCCTTGAACATCTAGTCCAAGGTTACACTATGGCAGCGACTACTGTTTGAAGCAGATGTCAAGGCACTTCTCTGTCCCACCTGTTCAGCTCTGTGCGGTCTCCTATGATGTCTGTTGTGTCTCAGTCCTTCTAGGAGGTTTACACACCACTTTGAGAACTTTCTGAGCTGATATGTTATGTAAATGTAAGTGCATTATCATTAATCTCAGCACATACCCCAGGTCAGTGCAATGCAGCTGCTGAAAGAAGGAAAGAGTGATGAATGTGGGGGAAAGCAGGTCTCAACTGAGTCCCCCTACTCAGGAAACTCAAGAAGTTGTTTCTTTTCCATCCCCTAATCAAGATCTGCCTCCACTAAATGGAGAAAATAATAATAAAGGTTTCAAAAATGCCCAAACCTTATGGTAAATTTCCACCCCTAAAACAACTTGGAGTTAACTGTGATGGTGCATGTATATAACTCCAGACATGGGAAGGATGATCAAGGAGAATTAAGACAGCCTGGGCTATGTAGGTGAGGAAGAATGAGAGAGCAGAGCAAAGGAGAGAAGCAATTTGGGTAACATGGTAATCAGTAAGAAGGCTCTAAGTACTCTAGTCACTTTCTGTATTTGTTTAATTATGGTAAAATTCTGATATATATGATTTTACATTATAATTTCAATTTCTCAAGAAAGAGAAGGTGAAAGATGGGGAGAGAGAGAGAGACATAAACAAAGAGCAAGAGAAGAGAGAGCATTTACACACATGCCAATGTGTGCAGGTGGAAGTCAAGGTCAGAGAACAGTTTTCAGAAGGCAGTAGTTTCTTTTTCCACCATATGAGCTTTGAGGATTGAACTCAGGTCTTTGGGTTTTTGATCAGAAGCTTTACCTGCTGAGCTAACTCAGTGCCCCCACATCTAAATCTTTTTAAAATTAACCTGATACAATTTTCATGCCCTGCTCAGACCCACCTCATTTCAATTACTCTGAATACTTGCATATATACACATATGCATGTGTCTATAAGTTCACACAATGCATATATGCATATTTATACATGTGTACACATGGACATATGCAAATACTTCCATCTGTTAGCACACTGAAAATGCCTGATAAACCCATTATGAGCTTCTTTCCACTCTCTTCCTCCCTCTGCCTAAATTTATCAATCCTATTACTGTTATAAGATAAACTAACATCATTAAATTAATCTATGTTAAAATAAAAACTAATAATTTTTCTTGTGATTTCTAAGTAATTTGATATGTGTCAATATGACCCTTGAATGTGAAAGTGTAATGGAATTTTCTAGCCCAAAGGGAGCTATTGAGGCAAGATGTCCTGCGATGTCCCTTATGTCACTGTTGCACTGTTACTCTTCTTGCAGAGAGTACGGCCTGAGTATAAGGTTGGCCCTGTCTGCATTCTATACAAATTAACCTCCGAACTACCAGGGTGGGGACACAAAATGAAGCAGGACTTTATTTCACTCACACTGGTACTTAGAGGCAGGCTCCCAGTAAATCAGCTTTGGAAAGAAAGAAGACTTTCCCTAAGTGGAAAAACCTACCTTAATGATTTAGTAGGTGCCAGCCTAGTCTGAAATAATAAAGACCATTTATGACATCACTATCTCCAAGCTAACTTTAAAACTTCTGGACCATTCTTCCAAAAACACAGGCTGATGAATAGTACCCTGTGGTGCCAACATGTCATTGCTGGGTCAATGCCATTGTAGACACTGATTGCAAGGAGACCTTCCTGTAATCCTTCTGTATGGCTGGTTATCCTCCCATCCCTGCACTAACCCACATCAAACTTTACAAGTGTGAAGCCTAAGCTCAAGCTTGACTTGGTGAATTTTTACCTGAGACCAGAATCCCAAAACTTCACCCGGGTCTATTAAAAGGATGATGCAGTGTGGACACCAATGCGATGGAGTAGCCTAGGAGCTTGTCATTACTCTCGCTGAATGTGGCAGCATTGCATGCATGTGTTCCACAGACACAGCAATAATCAAGAGTTAGAGGAGAAGAAAACTGTCAGAAATTGTTGAGGAAAGAGGTAGAGAGATAAAAGTTAAATAGCATCAAATAACTCATTGCTTCCTCTCAAGAAGCAGTCAGTTCAGAGTGAATGTACCAGTTCAGTTTAGTTGCACAGAAATGTGTTTTAAGTCTGAGAAAACAGCTGTATTCTTCCTCTCTCACCTAAGAGGAAGAACATCTGGTATGACAATAGAAATGAGGCAGATCTTCAGCCACACCATTAAGAGTCTTTGGATGTGTCATGATTTGAACCTTTTGTCCCACAGGTTCATGTGTTTGAATCCTTAGTTGTTGTTTGGGAAAGTTGTGACAATTTTAGAATGTAGAGTCTCACTGATAGAAGACATGCCACAAGGGATGGGCCTTGCTGTTGGTTAGCCCCACAATACTTCTGTTAGAAGTCTGTTCTTGCAAGTTGCAACTTCCTCTCTCTCAGCCTCCATGACGGATGGGACTTAAGCCTCCTCCAGCTTCTACCAGCCATACCTCCAGCTTTTCCCACCATAATGCACTGAATCTCCCCTCTGGAACCATAAGCCAAATAAATCTCCCCTTTTCACACCTTAAGTTGTTTGAGTCTAAATGTTGTCTCATAGCAGCAGAAAGAGTAATTGCTACAGAATGAGTTGGATCCAGATGAAGTAGCACATTCCTATAATCCCAGAATTTAGAAGGTGGAGGCAGGAGGAAGAGAAGTTTGACATTAGTTTGAAATTCGAAGTGAGATCAAAGCCAGCCTGAACTACAAAGAGACTCTGTCTCAAAAATCCAAGAGTTCAGTAACAGAGCACTTGCCAAGTTTGTGCAATGTCTGGGGTCATCCCTAGCTCTGAAGGAAAGGATAGTAGAAGAAAGAGGAGGGGATAAGAAGGGAGGGAGGAGAAAAATAATCTTCAGTACTACAGTTATCACAGTAGACCAGTGATCTCTTCCTTTCTCAGACAATCCAGGTTGATTTCTACAAAACACATCCTTCTTTATGCCTTTCAATAATAAATCTATTCTCCTTTTACCCAACTTTATTGGCAGTGTAATTGACTAAACTGACATTGTTTTATTTAACTGCATAACCAGTTAGGGAATATTGCTGCATCACATGGTGGTACAACTTTTTATTTTTTAGCAGTTTAAAAACCATTTTTACACAATGGTTATATCCATTTATATTCACACCAACAGTATACAGGAGCACCCCTTTTCCACAGCATCACCACCACTTACTATTCATGCTTTCTCATCCTTAGAGGTAGAAGGTGACATCTCATGGTGGTTTTGATTCAATTTCTCTGATAACTAGTGATGTCAAGCAATTTTCTACATACTAGTTTATTTTATTTTTTTATTTATTCAATTATGCATGTGTGTGTGCGTGTGTATATGTGTGTGTGCGTGTGTGTGTGTGTAGAACCACGGACGAATTCAGGAACCACCATGGATGCCTCCACCTCCTCCTTGTTTTCTCTGCCCCGCGATTCATAGGCTCCACTCTACCAGGACCAGAAACGCAGGCCGCCCCCGCTTCCACCCAGGGTCTAAATGTGGGGTCTAAGATCCGAACTCAGGACCTTCCATCTGCAAGGCAAAGGCTTAACTCCTGAGCCACCTCTCCAGCACCACTAGTTGTTTTTTGCATGTCTTCGTTGGATAAAAATTAGTTCGAGTCCTTTGTACATTTTTTCTTTGAGTATATCATTTTAAAGGTTTAATGCTAGTAGATAAAAGGATAGGGAACTCCCTCGAGCTGATTGGGTTAGGCCAACAGTTCCTAAACAGACATCCAATGGCACAGTCACTGCTACCAACTCTCAACAGTTGGCATCTTGTGAAATTAAAGAGCTTCTGTTCAGATTAAGAGATTATAACTGGAGCTGAAAGGCAACCCACAGAATAGGAGAAAATCTTCACTAACCACATATCTGATAGAGCTCTACTGTCCAGAGTGCACAAAGAACTTAGAAAACAAAACACCAAGGAAACTAATGGCCCAATTAAAAAATGGACCCTGGAACTTAAAAGAAACTTTACCAGGGATGAAATTAAAATGTCTGACAAATATCTGAAAAAATGCTCCACTTCTTTAGCCATCAGGGAAATGCAAATCAAAACTTCCCTGAGATATCATCTCACCCCGGTCAGGATGGCAAAAATCCACAATACAAACAACAGCAAATGCTGGAGAGGATGTGGAAAGAGGGGAATTCTGCTACATTGCTGGTGGGAATGCAGGCTCATACAGCCACTCTGGTGAGCCGTCTGGAGATTCTTAAAGAAATTAAAGATTGAAATGCCATATGACCCTGCTGTTCTACTTTTGGGAATAACCCCCCATACAGCAAAAATTTGCCTCGATAGCAGAAGCACAACCATGTTCATAGCAGCACTGTTTACAATAGCAAAGTCATGGAATCAACCCAAATGTCCAACAGTTGACGGTTGGATAAGGAAACTGTGGTACATCTATACAATGGAGTACTACTCAGCCATCAAAAATGATGAATTACTGGAATTTGCCGGGAAATTGATGTTATTAGAAACAATTATATTAAGTGAAGTATCCCAGACCCAGAAAATTAAGTGCCATATGTACTCCCTAATAGGTGACTCCTAGTACCAAATCCACCCAGCCCACCTAGAGACACTCAAAGATAAATCTCTGTAATATAGTAATTGCAAGGATTATGAACAGGAGGGATGGGATAGGAGGGCCACACCAGAAACAAGGAGAGAGGGGACCATGTTACAGCAGAGAAAATAGGCCTCCATCAAGGATTGCAAGTAAGTAACGAGACATCTGGTTAAATTCACAGACTTTCCTTCCTGATCATTTACAACTGAGGGGGTGTGATCTCACCAGAAGGGGAGGGCATATAGTCTGGCAGATAAAAAGTAACCATTTTGCAAATGGGTGATTGACCCCTCCCTCACTGTGGTTTCCTACTTTTATTACATCTACCCTTGAATGTGCTCTTATAATAAGACTCCAGTTTAACAGCTTTCTGTCTCTGGCCAGGGGGTGACATACAGTGCCCATCATGATGGAGTGAAGGGCATTGCAGGAGCAAGAAAACTGCAAAAGAAAATCAACAAACCAAAATCCAGAACTTCAGAGACTCTATATCAACCACCTAGAACTAGGCCAGACTAATCTCTCCCCATCCTGAAGCTCAGGGACATTTGCGGAAGAGAGGGTGGTAAGAGTGTAAGAGCAAAAGGATGGGAGGAGCAATGATTTGCAAGATACTCTACACAAGTTATGGCTGAAGCAATCATAATTGGACTTTGCATGCCCTGCACAACGTCCAACACACTATTGACCTCACAAAGTCTAGCATCTGCTAAAGGCACCAAGATCCTTCGAGGCAAGGGATTGGCAGCCACAGTAGTGTTCCTATGCTTAAGGGGAACACGGGAAAGGGTTCAGGGAAATGCTACTGGGTCCTTGTACATCATCGGAGAAGAGGGCCCAGAGGAGAGTCAGGCATGCACAAGAAAGGACTCTCTGGGAATTGGGGCGGGAGGCACTGGGGGATGGGGAGGGAGGGGTGAGGGGAGGGGGAGTAGGGGTTTTGCGGGGAGGAGGAGGGAGAGAGTGAACTGGTGTACCTATTAATTTGTATGAGCTGAAATAATAATAAAAAATGTATTAAATTAAAAAAATAATAATTTGACTCCTCCCTTTACAATTTAGATACCTTTTTCTTTCATTGCTGATTTTTCTCCACAATACTATTTTGAAATAAGTGGTGAGAATGGGAATCCTGTCTTGTCTTGTCATTTGTCTTTATTGGATTGGATTGGATTTTATTCTTTGACAGGTTCATATATGTACATAATACATTCTGATTAGCTTTCCCTCTGACTTTTCTGCTTTCCCTTCCCCCAAACTCAATCCTCCTTCTCTGAAAATCTTTCTTTCACATTTATTTTTGTGTGTGTGAAATCAGGCTTAGGACTGTTTTTTTTTTCCTGTTAATACAGAACTGGGTATCTTTGCTTCCCTTTACAAATTTGCTCATCAATACTTTGTAGAGCCTTGTGGGTTTCTTCTCAGGTCATAGCTGACCACTGACCAGGTAGGTCCTTTATAGATTTCGTACCAGTAATTGCCTCATCATGTGAAATTCATCAAAGATGAATATCTTTGCCATGCCCATGTTGTTTTGGGTATCTTAATCTTAAAGGAAAATTATTTTAGAAATGGTATACAATTCATACCATTGAATACATTAGCCACAGTTCTATTATAAATGGCCACTACTAGCTTGAAGTATGTTTCTTCTACATGTAATTTATTGAAAACTTTTACTATGAAAAGATGCAAATTTCACTCAATGCTTTGATGTATCTATTGAGAGAATTATATTTTTCTCTCCTTTATTTTGTCTATATGCTCAAGTGGTTTCATGTTGATCCATCTTTGCATCCCAGTGACAAAATACACTAATAAATTTGTTAATCTTCAAAGATTTTTTGCACCTATATTCATCATGGGTGTTGGGTTGTAGTTTTCTTCTCTTGTAGTTTCTGCAATAATGTTAGTTGCATAAAATGGAACATTTCCCTCCTTTTCAATTTTTGAAGATTTATCATTAATTCCGCTCTCACTTTTGTTGGTTAATGTCTTAGCAATCCATCCCCTACCCACAGGAAGAACAAAGAGAGGGACATACTTTCTACTTTGCCAGTCTCCCAAATTCCAACCAAGTATCTTCCCATCTTATCCACCCTCCTGGAAAACAATGCCATCCACTTCGGGTTGGATCTTCCCACATCAATTGCACAATCTCCTACAAGCCTGCGCGGAGGCTTGCCTTAATAAGAAAATCCTTCACATGTGTGCTTAAAAGTTCTGTTTCCGGTTTTCAACCTGACATTTGAAACTATTTGCCACCCTCCGCCCCTTAGATATTCATCTTAAAACAAAACTAACCAAGTCAGTTTCAAGTCTTAACACTTTTGTTGCCCTTTCCAAAATGAAGTTCATAGTATTGATCTTTTCACTTTGTCTTTACCATCTCTATTTCATTTATTTCTGTTCTTATCATCATTTCCCACATTTGCTAAATTAGGCTGTTTACCTGAGATCTTTATTTTTTTCTTAATGTGTATTTTTGCCACTGTATATTTCACTCTTAGAACTGTTTCTCTCACTCACACACCCTTCATCCCAAAAGTTTTGCTGCATTGTATAGATGGATGTGGCTCCCTCTTTTGCAAGAAAGGAGAGACATTCCTCCTGGATGAATAGATGGAGCAGTAGGTAGACAGGACTGGCCCCAAAGCATAACTAAGAAAGACTAAAAACAGGGTCACAGAGCTTCAGGATTCATAGCTAAATTGAACTCAATAGGACTGCTTCCAGGCACAAAAACGAACTTGCTTTTCCTTCCCCTCTCCAACATTCCCTGAGTGGACATTGTTACTCCCAGACCCCAAATGAAAGAAGCTACAACTGAATTTCAGGGTGCTTCATGATCCACAGACAGGACCAAGGTGAGTGACCTATTTCCTTTTTTTCCCCACTTGATTTTTCCATTCTTTTTCATGTTTTAATGTTACATACATGAATATAGTGAATTTATTTTCACTCCTTGGGTTCCAATCCCATTCTCCCCACTCTTTTTCCCTTTAAAACTCTTCATTTCTCCTGCCAGACTTCCCCCTATTTTTAAGTTTTTCATTTGTGTGGTCCATTGTGTTTCATCTAGTTTCTCTTTGATGACATATATCTGACATGTTTCTTGCCCCAGCAAGTATCGCAGATAACTGGGTAAGCCACTGAGAAAAGCATCCTCCTTTTCTTCCCCATTGGCATTAGTTCTCATCAGTATCTTTCAAAGGTGTAGAGCTTCATGAGTTCTTCCTGTTTTCATGGTGAGATGCTGATAAGATAGCTCCCACATAATTGTTGTGGAAGTATACATATCTGCCATAAAATCTTGTATATCACAACTCTGTCAAGTCTAGGAGATAATATTTGCCCCACCACTGTTCCACTTGGCTCCTACATTCTTTTTTTTTTTTTGTAAATTCTTTAATACAAACTATAATTCTATAATACAAACTCCCTCCAACCCCCTATCCCCCTGTGCCCCCTTCCCTCCCCTTTCTCTCCCCATCCCCCAGTGCCTCCCCCTCCCATCCCCGGAGCATCCTTTAATGTGCATGCCAAACTCTCCTCTGGGCCCTCCTCTCCGATGAGGTGTAAGGACCCAGTGGCATTTCCCAGAACCCTTTCCTGTGTTCCCCTTAAACTTAGGAACACTACTGTGACTGTCAATCCCTTGCTTCCCAGGATCCTAGTGCCTTTAGCAAATGCTAGACTTTGTGAGGTCAATAGTGTGTCGGACATTGCGCAGGGCATGTAAAGCGGCTCCTACATTCTTGCCAAACTCTCTTCTACCATGTTTGTTGAGCCATGAGGTGGGGATTGATAAGCCATATATGTATTGTTTAGGGACAAAATAGTCTGCACTCACTTATTTTCTACATTTTGTTGAATTTTGTGAAAGTCTTCTAGGTTGAGTGCTAAGTGCTCTTCCATTGTGTAGGTACAATAACAGGTATTTACAAAGCAGTTTGGTGTACTGTCCTCCTAGCTAAACATTCATAGTCTTCTCTTCCCCTGGAACCTATGTCCTATACTTCTATAGGTTCTTGTTCTAGTTTACAGTAGCAGGAATGTGTTTCACTCTGACAAGCGTGCTTTAACTCCAATAAGGACGCTGTTGGTTTTCTCCTTGAAATCCATGCCACTATTTTACACTGATGGTCATCTGTTGCCATAATGATTGTTATTTCAACTTGCAGCTTTTACATATTGTTGAGATCTTTGAATGCTTTTCTTCCCCAATAATTTCCATAGTATCTCTGTAACTGGGTAAGCTATCTAGAAGGAGGGAGCTACCAGACCAGCTCTAGCTGGTGTTTTGTTGTCCATGCTTTGAGATCCATGTGTGCTGCATCTTCAGTACTAGGTCTTACTATCAGTTTTTGGAGGGCAACCAAGAGCAATGGCCAAATCCTTGATTGTCTGGGGAGTCTTTGAGACTTCTCTGACCAACAATCTATCAAGAACTTTCACACATGCCTGTTGCTTCTAGTATTGTTTTGTCACTCAATTATAGGTAAAGTATCCCAGGGAATTCTTTGCTTTGCCCTCTTTTCCTCTCTCTGACTTTCTCTGCATAGAGACTGTTCATTCTTATTTATTTTTAAAAGAAATGTTTTTGACATATTACTAGCATAGGAGGCTCCCATCTGGCTGCATCCCACAATCTTAGGATTTTTGTTTTAGTTCCTCAGTCGCTCCCACATTCCTTCCCCTTATTATACCCAAGTATTTTCACCCATTATTTTCTCCATCACCCCGCCAACCATGGCAGCCTACATTTCCCCTTTCAGTGTTTTCGCCCTATCCTTCCCTCTCAATCATTGGTCTTTTTCAAATTTTTGACATTACAGGAATTTGAAGCCAAATGCTTCAGCCAAGATATCAATGCTAGCATCTGCATGTAAGAGAGAACATATGGAATTTGTCTGTCTGTGTCTGATATCTTTACTCAGGATTGTATTTTCCAGTCTCATCCATTTACCAGTACATTCTATAATCTCATCCTTCCTGATTGCCAAGCAGTATTCCATTGTGTATATGTACCACATTTTCATTACCTGTTCCTCTGTTGATAGGCATGTTGGATTCCATTTTCTTACTATTGTGAATAGAGCTGAAAGGAACATGCATGAACTTATGTCCTTGTAATAAGGAATATTACTATAAATAGTATAGTTGAGTCATATGACAGTTCCATTTTTAACCTTCTGAGGAACCTCCATACTGACTGTTCTAGTTTATACTCCTACCAGTGTTTTCTCCACATCCTCACACCAGCATTCTCTGTTGTCTGTGTTCTTGATCTCAGTCATTTCAGAATGGCTGGGGTAAGATTGTATAGAAGAGTAGTTTTAATTACATTTCTCTGGAGAGCAGGAAAGTTGAACATTTTTTATAAACATACTTGAATTTCTTTTTATGAGAAGTCCCTCTTTAATTCCAGGCAACCTCCTCCTTTTTTAAACTAAGTTGTTTGCTTCTTAGTTTTTTGAGTTCTTCATATACTCTGGAGATCAATCCTTTGTCAGATTCATAGCTAGCAAAGGTTTACTCCAATTCTGTGGGTTTTCTTTTCACACAATTAAGTTTATTTTGCAGAACAGAAGCTTTTTCATTTCATGAAGTACCACCTGTTGATCATTGGTCTTAGTTCCTGGACATTTGAGGTTCTGTTTAGAAAATCTTTATCTAGATCAATCAATTCAAGTGTACTCCCTCCCTCTCTTTCTTCTTTCTTCAGAGTTTCTTTCTTTCTCTTTCTTTCTTTCTTTCTTTCTTTCTTTCTTTCTTTCTTTCTTTCTTCTTTCTTTCTTTCTTCTGTCTTCAGAGTTTCAGGTTTAACATTGAGGTCTTTGATCCATTTGGTGTTGACTTTGTGGAAGGAGAGCAGTAACACTCAATTTTCATTCTTCTACATGTAGATGCTAAATTTTCTCAACACCACATGTTGAAGATGCTGTCTTTTCCGCAGCATGTATGCTTGACACCTTTGTCAAAAATCAAGAAGCTCTATGTGTGGGAGCTTTTCTATACGTGAGATCTAGGATTCAAACTCAGGACCTTCCGCCTGCAAGGCAGAGGTTTAACCCCTGAGCCACCTCTCCAGCCCCTTCAGCAGTGTTTTTATTGTTCAAGATTGTTTTGGCTAATCGGGATCTTTTGTTCTTCCATACAAATTTTGATTTTTTTTACAGTTCTATAAAGAATTGCATTGGGATTTTGATTGGGATTCTATGAATCTATATATTGCCTTTAGTAGGATTTTCACATTAATTTTACCAACCCATAAACATGGAAGGTCTTTCTGATTTGTAGTGTCCTCTTTAATTTCTCTCAGCAGTGTTTTGTAGTTTTTATTGTATAGGTCTTTTATTTCCTTGGTTAAGTTTATTCCAAAGTATTTTATTTTCTTTGAGGCTATGGTGACTTTTGTGTAAGGAGAAAGGTAACAGTCAATTTTCATTCTTCTACATGAAGATGTCAAATTTTCTGAACAGGTGTTGTCTTTTCCCCAGCATGTATGTTTGGCACTTTTGTCAAAAATCAAGTGGCTATATATACAGGAGTTTATATAGGCATTTGTTATTGTTCTTGTTTGCCCTAAAGAACACTATAGTAAAATCTTATTGCTGAAGACACTGAATACATGGATCACAGAACATGAAGAGAAGAAACTGGAACAGATCTGGAAGCTTTCTCCTGGCTGGCCATCAGCTTTTATAGTAACAGAAGTATAATATAGGTTGCCAGCAGAGAAAAGAAATCAACAATCTCACTGAACTGTGAATGCTGCAGACTAACTAGCCACCATTCTCATAAGAGGTGACCATTGGTGCAATAGTGACTTGTATGATATAGGGTGATCAACTGCTTTCTTCTTGGATTTAAGGCCACTTTTCAGTAAAGAACACAAGCCTAGTACTGTAATCCAAGCCAAGTACTTGTGGAAGGGAAGACCATAGGCTCTAGGTGGGAAAGGGACTACTGAGGTTTAATTATAAGTACTTGATAATAAACTCAAATCTTAACACATCATTATATCCAAAGACTAGAGAAGCTCTAAGCAATTGATCAAGAAGCATGCATTTACAATGCAAGATGTTAATGCAGAGAGAGACATGACTGGCCAAATAAGTGGCTGTAGAGTGGTTAGTTCTAAACAGAATATCAAAATCACCCCTCCCCCCAGTTCAAACCTCAGGGACCTTATGGAAGAGAGGTCAGTAAGAATGTAAGAGCCTGAGTGAGGGAAGGTGTTCTGCCAACCAATTCCCTGTGGTCATGACAGGGCTACAGCACCCAAGAACTCACCTCAGCAGTATTCACTTCCACAAGACCTGCACAATAATTGGACTACCAGTATTTCACCATGGAAGAGAGAAAATATGAGAAAACCTCTAAAGATTATTGAAAGTTAATGCCAGACAGGAGAAGGGGAGCTTGTTTTTTATTTATTTTTACTTTTGCATCTGAGTGTATGTGCCATGTGTATTAGAGGGCACTGTGTGTGCATGTGAAAGCCTTAGGATGATTCCAGGAATCACTCTGGATTGTGTTACCTCCTCTTTGCTTTTGCTCTGGAGTTTCCCAGGCTCCATCTTCCAGGGCTGGAAGTAAAGGCCTTCATCATTTCATCCTGTTTTGCTTGTGAGAAAGAGGCTTAAATCCCCAAACCATCTCTCCAGCCCAAGAAGAGGTGCATCTTGACTCAGTTATTTACACACTGATAGATCATCCATGCCCCAGTAAACACTCAAGCGCTTGAAAATACAGTCATTCCAGATGAAACCCAGTGGTCTACACACAGAAAAAGATATGAAAATAGGAGAGAAAATAATTGGAAAGGAGAAAATATGAAATGGGAAAGGAAAGGGGGTGAGACAGGGCAGTAAGGAGTAAAAACACATAAATTAATTTTATTTATGTATGTAAAAATAATAAAGTAAAAAATTTAAAAAACAGAAAACATTTCATGCATTTGGGTTGACAATGTCCCTAACATCCTCCTACTGGGAAGCTCCCTCGGAAAATGTTATGATTTCACCTTTCGTGTCCTGAAACTAAAGTCAACAATGTCATTGTATCAGCTCCTAAGGCAGTGAGTACCATCAACAGCATGACAAGTGGATTTTGTCTAGGGAGCACTGTTAGCATATGCAGCACAAGTTAAGCTAACCTACAGCTAATCCATTACCATGACCTACCACTGTTGGTGAGGATGCCAAGAGCCTGAAAAGAATTTTGAGGGAAGAAGTTCTTGACTAGGAACTTTTCAAGACAATGTGTCAAATACAAAATTGTCAAAAGCATCAGGACCTTTGAAGAATATAGGATCTGTTTTGCTTTTTTCCTAAGCCAATCCATTGCCCTGTGCTAAGTCCATATTGTAAACTTTCCACAAAAGTCCAGGTTTTGAAGGATTGGTCCCCAGTGTGGTACTTTTGGGAGGCGGTAGAATCTTTAAGAAATGGGGCCTTACAACCCCAGAATGCTCCATCCTACCAGAGCCATCAAATTCTCGTCCCATCCCAAGGCTCCAGGAACTTTGCGGAAGAGGAGCAATAATAATGTAAGTGGCTAAAGGGAGGAGCAGTACTGCCAACGAGGACACTCCAGTCTCCATAGGGCCACTATATCCTGTAGTTCACCAGCAATGAGATTGACTACATAATGGCTGATATATGAACCATGAGCCAGTTAGGATCTCAGGAGAAACAACTCAGAGAGAAGCTCTTGGGGAAGGAGGGGGACAAAAAAGGGGAGCTTCCCCACTTGTGAGTGTGCCCGCTGAAGAGCCACTTATTCTACCACAGAGGCCTTGGCCCTTACTAGTACAGGTGGCCTGAAGGGAGCCTGGTGATCCACAAATGCAGAGGGATATGAGGGCCTGGAGGGGGGGGGGCATGGCTGGATTGGTGGAGGGAGAGGGTGGGAGTGAGAGGGAAAGGGGAAGAGGTAAGGACACAAACTCATTTTGTTTGATCAAAAATTCTTAATAAAAATGTTTAAAGAAAAAGAAATGGGGATTTAAAAGAAGTATTTACATCATTGAGGGTTCCCTCAAAAGAGATTGCTGGACCTTGGTCCCCTTCTCTCCGTTTTGCTTATGATCATGAGCTGGAGAGTTTTGATCTACCACATACATGTTCCTGAAATGACATAGTATCTCCTGCACATCCAGTATTAGGAGACTAATGATCACGGGCAAGAAACTCAAAAACCAAGCCAAAGTAGTCCTTTTTTTTTTCTTTACAAATTAAAGCTCATGATTTCTGGCAGAAGAAGTAAGCTTCCTGGATCAGAGACACTGACTTCATCACTCATTGCATAACATGTAGAATGTGCCTCTGTATGTGGATTTCAGTGCCCTAGCCCCCAAGTTCCACACGGTATACAGGGACAAACCCAAATAGATGTTTTTTGCACACTGAGGAGCACTGAGCATGGAAAGCACACTACAGCAAGCAGGAATAAAGTGCACACTTTTTCCTGGAAGAAAACTTACCTCATCTCCTGAGGCTATTCCCTGGGTTTTATGACCCAGCTGACGAGCATTCAGGGCCTTGCATTCTTGGAATGCCCAGCAACATTTGAAGTAAAGAAACCCAGGGAGTCCTTCCCCAAGAAGACTGGATTATTATACTTCAATTTTTAAATTTTATAAACTTCAAAGTTTCATTCAAGTCATTGCAGAAAGTCTTTCATCTTAATTTTTAAAAATGATTAGGTTTTAGCTTTCTATCATTTACTAGAACTAAAATTGCATTATGTGGTGGTAGTTGATCCATTCTGGTCAAATTGTAAGTGATGATACATATGGTCTGACATTTCCCAGCATGTGGAAGTTAAAGAAAGTGGTATGAATACATGAATTTTCTTTAGATGGTCTTTTAAGACACCTGGGACTTTAGAATTCTAACTGTATTACACAGAATGGCAGGGATTTACAAATAATCCCTAAACTTACAGTTTCATAGAATTTAAAGCCTAGGGTTAGAAAGAAATCAATTATACTATTTTGACAGATGGTTTTTATGTCCTTATTTTAACTTTAGCCAAAAATTTTGTTACCACAGTGTAATAGTTTTAAAGCAAGAAATACTAAAGTTTCCACAATTGCTGTAAACATTTCTGCCTTGCATTCTTCCCCTTTGTACCTCACTTTTGGATACAAAGATTGGGTACAAATACATAGCTACCCACTTTACAACTGTAGAAATGATAGAGCTGCCTGGTCACATGAAAACTTTGAACTGGAATGCCAGTTACTACAGTGTTGTTGTTGCATCTATGCCTAGAGATATTCCAACATGCCTTCTTATCTCTTGAGCTTTTCTATTTCCCCCTCTATCAGCAGAGAGGCTGTGCTCAGCCAGTTTACAAGAGACTTAGTCAGACTTAATTTAAGCTGTAGGGAATGTATAAACTATCCAAGGGACAATCAGATTTCAGCTGAGACATGATGGAAGCACTGTCGGTATTCTATGCTTCTCCAGGTGTCTGTTTCACTCCCAGAATGACTCAGCTCATTATAATAAGCTTGTTATCCAACATCCACATCCAACCTACCCATTGATCATCCTGATTCAAGGGACACCCTTCTCTTAAACATCGATGAACCTTCCCAAGCAGTCTTATAGCTAGATCAGTGGCAAGAGGATGTCAGCCACAGACCTCAGAATTTAAAAAAAAAAAAAAGATTGGAAAGTAGTGAGGAAAAATGTCAGCAGAAAAATGAAACAGGGCCCCCCATTTGCACCCCAACGGGCTCCGCCAGTCGGGACGCGCGCGCGCGGTCCAGTCGGGCCGCAACCCCGCGCCCTAGCTGGTGAATACCCCCCCCCCCGCACCGCCCATCAGGACCCCAGGTCGGCCCACAGGGACCCGGCACCGACTCCCACCATCCAGCCGGAGCCGCGCGCGTGGGGCCGAGAGACGAGGAGGACCTCCCCCTGCGCCCGGGCCCCGCCCCAGCTGCCCTCGGGTTAAATAGCTCCACGCTGTCGCCCCCATCCCCCCTTTTGCACCCCACCCCGCTCCGCCAGGTCGGGACGCGCGCGCGCGCGCGGTCCAGCCAGGCCTCAACCCCGCGCCCTAGCTAGTGAGACCCCACCCGGCGCACCGCCCACCAGGACCCCAGGTCGGCCCACAGGGACCCGGCTCCGACTCCCACCGTCCAGCCGGAGCCGCGTGCGCGGGGCCGAGGGACGAGGAGGACCTCCCACTGCGCCCGGGCCTCGCCCCAGCTGCCCTCGGGTTAAATAGCTCCACGCCGTCGCTCCCATCCCCGCTTTGCACCCCACCCCGCTCCACCTGTCGGGACGCGCGCGCTGTCCAGCCGGGCCTCACCCCAGGACCTAGGTAAGTCTCCCCCCCCCCTGCCCACCAAGACCCCAGGCCAAATAATTCAGTTTAGTGAAATTGAGAGATCTTAAGAGTTAAAATGACAATGCCAAACTCAAAGTGCAAATCCATGAGAAGCAACAATCAAGTAAACAAATTTCCCACTGAAGAAATTAATCCCATAATGTTAGACTCCAACAAGAACAAACCCGCAGAAAAAGGCCAAGAAAGCCCCACCCAGGATAAAGACTTTCAAAATATGATCATTACCATGTTCAATACTATGAAAGAGGAAATCAGGGAGGAATTACATAATCGAATCAATCGCTTTGAAGAGGAACACAACAGACATCTGGAGGAGTTGAGAAAAACAGTGCAAGAAACAAAAAGTGGCATAGAGCAGTTAAAACAAACTCAAGCAGAGTTTAAAACTGAGCTAAAAGACAAGTTATCTTCAACCCAGAACGCCACAGAGAGTCTTATCAACAGAACTAACGAAGCAGAAAACAGAATTTCAGACCTTGAAGATAAAGTGGGAGTACTAACCAGCTCAATGGAAGAGGTTGTTAAAGCCAAAAAGATACTTGAGAGAAATATCCAAGAGATATGGGACACCCTGAAAAAGCCTAACATGCGTATTCATGGAATACCAGAGCAAGGATCTCAAAATACCACCCCTGAGGAAATTTTTCAAACGATCATCAAGGAAAACTTTCCTCATCTAAAAAAAGAGAGGCCCATCCATATACAACAGGCATTCCGCACCCCAAACAGATACGACCACAACGGCAAATAATAGTTAAAACACTCCACATTCAAGATAAAGAACTGGTGCTGAGAGCTTCAAGGGAGAAAAAACAAGTCACTTTTAAAGGTAAACCTATTAAAATAACAAATGACTTCTCAGTCGAAACAGTAAAAGCAAGAAGAGCTTGGAGAGACATACTTCAAGTATTGAATGAGCAAAAATGTCAACCCAGGCTGATTTACCCTGCAAAACTATCAGTCATGATCGAGGGAGAAAGAAAAATTTTCCAGCACAAAGACAACTTGAAGGGATACATGTCCACCAAACCAGGCCTTCAAAAAATGCTAGAAATGATACTCGAGCATGAAGAAAAAAACAGGCATATCCAGGAGAACAGAAGGCAAGTATAACATTAAAAACAAAGCAATATACTTATAAAAGCTACTAAACATAATAAATGTCTGGAATTAACAATAGTTTCTCCATTATAACACTAAATGTTAATGGAATTAATTCACCGATCAAGAGACACAGATTACAAACATGGATTAAAAATCACAATCCATCAATCTGCTGCCTGCAGGAAACCCATCTCACCACAAAAGATAGGCACGCTCTAAAAATAAAAGGCTGGTCAATAATTCTACAAGCAAATGGAAGCAGAAAACAGGCAGGGGTAGCCATTATGATATCAGACAAAGTGGATTTCAAACCAAAGAAAATTATAAGAGACATGGATGGATACTACATTTTAGTCACAGGTACAATTCACCAGGAACACTTCACAATCCTGAACATATATGCACCCAATACGGGCCCCTCCACATTCATTAAGAAAACCCTACAGCGTCTAAAGCAAGAAATCAATCCCCAAACGATAATTCTTGGGGACTTCAACACCGCCCTCTCAACATGGGATAGATCAACAGGTCAAAAGCTTAACAGAGACACTTTGGAACTTAATCAAACCCTGAAAGAAATGGACCTTACAGATCTCTATCGAACTTTTCACCCACGCACCAAAGAATACACATTTTTCTCAGCAGCACACGGAACTTTCTCCAAAATAGATCACATATTGGGCCACAAAATGAATCTACACATATACAAGAAAGTTGAAATTCTAACCTGTGCCCTATCAGACCACCACGGCCTAAAGCTGGACATCCACAACACATCAAACAAGAGAAAATACACTAACTCCTGGAAACTTAACACTATGATGCCGAATGAGAACTGGATTCAGGAAGAAATTGAAAAGGAAATTCAAGACTTCCTGAAAGTGAATGATAACGAAAATACAACTTACGAAAATCTCTGGGACACAATGAAAGCTGTTCTAACAGGTAAGTTCATAGCTCTTAATGCCTACGTCAAAAAAATGGAAACATCAGAAATAAACAACTTAACAATGCAGCTTAAAGCTTTAGAGAAACTAGAGCAATCTGAACCCAAAAGTAGTAGAAGAGAGGAGATTAGCAAAATAAGGGGAGAAATATCTGAAATCGAGATTAAGAAAACGATAGAAAAAATCAACCAGTCAAAAAGCTGGTTCTTTGAAAAAATCAATAAGAGTGATACACCCCTAGCTAAACTAACCAAAAGCAAGAGAGAGAAAACCCAAATTAACAAAATTAGAAATGAACATGGAGTTATCACTACTGATACCCAAGAAATCCAGAGAATTATAACATCATATTTCAAAAACTTATACTCTGTGAAGTTTGACAACACAAAAGAGATGGATGAATTTCTAAGTAAACACAACTTACCTAAATTGAATCAGGAAGTTGTGAATTATTTAAATAGTCCTATAACATATAAGGAAATTGAGGAAGTAATCTCGAATCTTCCCACCAAAAAATGTCCTGGACCAGATGGATTCAGCACAGAGTTCTACCAGACATTTAAGGAGTTAATAACACCAATACTCCTTAAACTGTTCCATCAAATAGCAAAGGAAGGAACACTACCAAATTCCTTCTATGAAGCTAATATCGTTTTAATCCCAAAACCTAATAAAGATTCGCTTAAAAAAGAAAACTATAGGCCGATCTCCCTGATGAACAGAGACGCAAAGATTCTCAACAAAGTCTTAGCAAATCCGATTCAAAAACATATTAAAAAGATCATTCATGGGGACCAAGTAGGCTTCATCCCCGGCACACAAGGTTGGTTCAACATACGCAAATCAATAAATGTAATTCATCATGTAAACCAGTCCAAAGTCCAAGACCACATGATACTCTCGATAGATGCAGAAAAAGCTTTTGACAAGATCCAACAGCCTTTTATGCTCAAAACGCTAGACACAGTAGGAATGGAAGGAACCTTTATCAATATAATAAAAGCTATATACAACAAGCCCACAGCAAGGATTATGCTCAATGGGGAACAATTGGAAGCATTCCCACTTCGATCAGGAACTAGACAAGGCTGTCCACTCTCACCACTTCTATTCAATATTGTACTTGAAGTGTTAGCTGAAGCGATAAGACAAGAAAGGGACATAAGAGGGATTCAAATCGGCAAGGAAGAAGTCAAGCTATCCCTATTTGCAGATGACATGATCTTATACCTGAGGGATCCCAAAAACTCCACCAGGAAGCTCCTGGAACTAATTGAGAAGTTCAGCAGGGTGGCAGGATACAAAATAAATGTGCAAAAATCAGAGGTCTTCCTATATGCCCAGAATGAAAGAAATGAAAAAGCCTTGAGAGAAACAATACCATTTATTATAGCCCCTAAAAAAATGAAATACCTTGGTATAAACCTAACTAAGGAGGTAAAAGACCTTTACAATGAAAACTTTAAAACCCTAAAGAAAGAAATAGCAGAAGACACCAGAAGGTGGAAAGACCTCCCTTGTTCCTGGATTGGCAGAATCAACATCGTGAAATGACCATCCTACCAAAGGCAATATACAGATTCAATGCTATACCAATCAAAATCCCAAAGCAATTCTTCAAAGAAGTTGACCAAACAATCTCAAAGTTCATATGGAGGCACAAAAGACCCAGGATAGCAAAAACAATCCTGAGTAACAAAAACACAGCTGGAGGTATAACCATACCAAACCTTAGTCTATACTACAAATCCATAGTTGTAAAGACAGCCTGGTACTGGCTCCAAAATAGACACACAGATCAATGGATAAGGATTGAAGACCCAGATATAAGCCCACAAAGTTACAGCCATTTGGTCTTTGACAAAGGGGCCCAAAAAATCCAATGGAAAAAGAACAGCATCTTCAACAAATGGTGCTGGCAAAACTGGATCTCCACATGCAGAAGATTAAAGCTGGACCCGTACGTCTCACCATGTACAAGACTTAATTCCAAATGGATCAAGGACCTCGATATCAGGCCAGAGACTATAAAAACCACAGTTGAAAGGATATGGAACTCCCTCGAGCTGATTGGGCTAGGCCAACAGTTCCTAAACAGACATCCAATGGCACAGTCACTGCTACCAACTCTCAACAGTTGGGATCTTGTGAAATTAAAGACCTTCTGTTCAGATAAAGAGATTGTCACACGAGCTCAAAGGCAACCCACAGAATGGGAGAAAATCTTCACTAACCATATATCTGATAGAGCTCTATTGTCCAGAGTGCACAAAGAACTTAGAAAACTAAACACCAAGGAAACCAATGGCCCAATTAAAAAATGGGCCCTGGAACTTAAAAGAAACTTTACCAGGGATGAAATTAAAATGTCTAACAAATATCTTTAAAAATGCTCCACTTCTTTAGCCATCAGGGAAATGCAAATCAAAACTTCCCTGAGATATCATCTCACCCCGGTCAGGATGGCAAAAATCCACAATACTAACAACGACAAATGCTGGAGAGGATGTGGAGAGAGGGGAACTCTTCCTACATTGCTGGTGGGAATGCAGGCTCATACAGCCACTCTGGCGAGCCGTCTGGAGATTCTTAAAGAAATTAAAGATTGAAATGCCATATGACGCTGCTATTCCACTTTTGGGAATAACCCCCCATACAGCAGAGGTTCACCTCGATAGCACAAGCACGACCATGTTCGTAGCAGCACTGTTTACAATAGCAAAGTCATGGAATCAGCCCAAATGTCCAACAGTTGATGAGTGGATAAGGAAACTGTGGTACATCTATACAATGGAGTACTACTCAGCCATCAAAAATGATGAATTACTGGAATTTGCCGGGAAATGGATGTCATTAGATACAATTATATTAAGTGAAGTATCCCAGACCCAGAAAATTAAGCGCCGTATGTACTCCCTAATAGGTGGCTCCTAGTACCAAACCCACCCAGCCCACATTGAGACAATAATTCCAAGGATTATGAACAGGAGGGATGGGGTAGGAGGGCCACACCAGAAACAAGGAGAGAAGGGACGATGTTACAGCAGGGAAAATAGGCCTCCACCAGGGACCCAAATAAGTAATGAGACATCTGATTAAGTTCACAGACTTTTGTTCCTGATCATTTACTACTGAGGGGGAGTGATCTCACCAGAAGAGGAGGGCATATAGTCTGGCAGATAAAAAGTAACAATTTTGCAAGTGGGTGATAGACCCCTCCCTCACTGTGGTTTCCCACTTTTATTACATCTACCTTTGAATGTGCTTTTATCGCAAGACTCTAGTTTAACAGCTTTTTGTCTCTGGCCAGGGGGTAACATACAATGCCCACCAGGATGGAGTGAAGGGCATTGCAGAAGCAGCAAAACTGCAAAAGAAAATCAACAAACCACAATCCAGAACTTCAGAGACTCTATATCAACCACCTAGAACTAGGCCAGCTTAGTCTCTCCCCATCTTGAAGCTCAGGGAAATTTGCGGAAGAAGGGGCGGTAAGAGTGTAAGAGCATAAGGATGGGAGGAGCAATGATATGTAAGATACTCTATACTAGTTAGGGCTGAAGCAATCATAATTGGACTTTGCATGCCCTGCGCATTGTCCAACACACTGTTGACCTCACAAAGTCTAGCATCTGCTAAAGGCACCAAGATCCTTGGAGGCAAAGGATTGGCAGCCACAGCAGCGTTCCTATACCTAAGGGGAACACGGGAAAGGGTTCGGGAAAGGCCACTGGGTCCTTGTACGTCATCGGAGAGGAGGGCCCAGAGGAAAATCAGACATGCACAAGAAAGGACTCTCTGGGAATTGGGGTGGGAGGCACTGGGGGATGGGGAGGGAGAAGGGTGGGGAGGGGGAGCAGGGAGTACGGGGGGAGGAGGAGGGAGGGAGGGAACTGGTGTACCTAATAAGTTTGTATGAGCTGAAATAAAAAAAAAGAAAAATGAAACAGGATTTATTTATTAATCTCCTCACTGGTTCACCAAATATATTACTAATAGTCAGGGTCTAGCCCAGGTATTTCTAAGTTCTTGGCCTTTTATAAAAGAGTGAAATAAAAGCTCCTACAGAGTACAAAGTAATGAGGAAACTCTGTTCAAAGTAAAGCAATAGATCAGGAAGAAATATACTATTAATATTGATAACAACCACATGAGTGAGGAAACTCAAAGATACTGATTTTCCATGTGGCTTCTTTTATGAGATTCAAGTGAAGGAAGAGTTTGATTACCAGAGGTATAGTTTTGATCGTTCTCTATTTTGACTGACAGTGTTGAATTACAGAAGCCTATTCATTGTGCATGTCCCTCTCTATATACTCCTGACTTGTATTATATGCATGCCCAATTGTGATGGTGAATAGGGGATTCTCCCTAAAATGTTATTTGAGGATATATATTTGCTTCATTATGCATACATGCAAAAGCAGTTCAGGCCAGATTTTCCATTCTCATACCCAGCTACAAATGGAGCATGACTACATAGAATCTCCCTAAGTTTGGTGGTCATTAAAAGGAAAGACACTTTTACCCATTTTTCAGACAGGGGTGTGTGTATGCACAGTACACACAGGTGACAACCTACATTTCCAAGTACATTATTAGAAGAGGAGTGTGTACAACCAACACTCAACAAATGGGATCTTCTGTTCAGATAAAGAGATTGTAACACGAACAAAAAGACAACCCACAGAATGGGAGAAAATCTTCATTGACCACATATCTGATAGAACTCTATTATCCAGAGTGCACAAAGAATTTAGAAAACTGAACCCCAAGGAAACAAATGGCCCAATCAAAAAGGGCCTTGGAACTTAAAAGAAACTTTACAAGGGACGAAATTGAAGTGTCTAACAAATATCTTAAAAAATGCTCCGCCTCCTTAACCATCAGGGAAATGCAAATCAAAACCTCCCTGGCTATCATCTCTTCCTGGTCAGGATGGCAAAAATCCACAATACAAACAACTCCAAATGCTGGAGAGGATGTGGAGAGAGGGGAACTCTCCTACATTGCTGGTGGGAATGCAGACTCATACAACCACTCTGGTGATCAGTCTGGTGATTTCTTTAAAAAAAGTTTGAAATGCCATATGACCCTGCTATTCCACGTCTGGAAATAATCCCCCATAAAGCAAAAATTCACCTCAATGGCACAAGCATGGCCATGTTCATAGCAGCACTATTTACAATAGTAAAGTCATGGAATCAACTCAAATGCCCAACAATTGACGAGTGGATAAGGAAAATGTGGTACATTTATACCATGGAATACTACTCAGCCATCAAAAAAGATGAATTAATAAAATTTGCCGGGAAATGGATGAAACTAGAAAAAATTATATTGAGTGAAGTATCCCAGACACAGAAAATTAAGCGTTATATGTACTCCCTAATCGGTGGATACTAGTACCAAACCCACTTAGTGACACACTCAAAGATAAATCTCTGTAATACCTACAGTAATTGCAAAGATTATAAACAGGAGAGACGGGGAAGGAGGGCCCCACCAGAAACAAGGAGAGAGGGGATCATGCTATAGCAGAGAAAATAGGCCACCATTAAGTACTGCAAGTAAGTAGTCAGACATCTGTTCTCTGGGGATTGGGGGGGAAAGGCACAGGGGGATAGGGAGGGAGGGGTGAGGGGAGAGGGAGCAGGGGGCTGGGGGGGGGGAGGAGGGAGGGAGGGAACCGGTGTACCTACTAAGTTTGTATGAGCGGAAATAATAATAAAAAATGTTTAAAAAAAAAGTAGTCAGACATCTGGTTAAGCTCACAGACTTTCATTCCTGGTCATTTGCAACTGAAGGGATCTGATTTCACCAGTCAGGGAGTGCATAGAGTCTGTCAGATAGATAGATGGTAATCATCCTGCAAATGGGAGACAGACCCCACCACCCACCATGGTCTCCTTCTCTTAGTCCATCTACCTTTGAATCTACCCTTATAGTAAGACTCTTTTAACAGCCTTTTATCTCTGGCTAGGAGGTGACATCCAATACCAATCAGGATTGAGCCAAGGGTGGTGCAGGAACAGCAAAACTGAAAATAACAAAAAACCATAATTCAGCATATCAGAGACCCTACGTTAATCACCTGGAACTACACCAGCCAAATCTCCCCCCATCCTAAAGCTCAGGGAAATTTGCAGAAGAGGGGGCGGTAAGATTGTAAGAACCTAAAGATGAGGAGGAGTAACAATATGCAAGGTACTCCACACAAGTTAGGGCTGAAGTAATCATAATAGGACTTTGCATGACCTGCACAATGACTGACATATCAATGATCCTCCAAAGTCTAGCATGGATCACAGGCACTAGGATCCTTAGAGGCAAGGAATTAACAGTCACAATAGTGTTTCCTTACTAAAGGGGAGCCCAAGAAAGGGCTCTAGGCAATGATCCTGAGTCCTTACACCTCATTAGAGTGGATGATGCAGAGAGAAGTTTGACATTCACACTAAAGGATGCTTCAGGGATTGGGGGAGGGGCACCGGGTGAAAGGGGGGGTGAAAGCAAGGGGAAAAGGGGGGAGGGTACCAGGAGGTCCGGGGAGGGATGGAGAGAGGGGACCAGGGTACCTATTAAGTTTGTATGAATGGGGAAATAAAAAATAAATATAAAAAAAGAAGAGGAGTGTGCACATATCTTAAACCAAGTGGATTCCAAGGTTGCAAACTATTCACTATGTGTGTCTGCCTCGGAGAGAACCTGTATTTGAATAATTTAGCTCTGTATTTGCAAGTTATCCAATACTAGGATCTCGTAGTACTAGTCTGCCTAGTTTACACTGACCTCTTACCAAGCAATTGTAGTCAGAGGGGAATCTACACAGAGCAGGGCAGTTGCGATCTCTTCATCTGGCATCTGACCCATTTCTAATATATGTCTATTGACATTAATGGGATCCGAATAAGTGCAGGTGAGCAAATGAAAGTCAAGTGTAGCACTTCTGTTGCTGGACATTTGAGAGAATTGTGAAGGAATACTCAACCATTTAGTAAGCTGGAGAGTACTTTGTCCTTGTAAGATAATCCTCAGAAACTGATAAACGGGCAGTTTTCGACTCTGTGGCCATTGCACCCCAAGATTCACTAATTCTTCTTCCTTTTCTCTTTATCTGAAAGCCTAACTCAGACCCAGTCTGTATTCAGTTGTTTGTGGGTTTTTTTTAATATGTTTTGTTCATACAATCAGCAGTTGATTAATTACTACTTTTCTGGCTCATTTACTACTCTGATACAATTCTCAGACTGCTAATATTTCAGAGCATGAAACTTGGAAGAAGACATTTCTACTTGAACCTAAAGAAGTATGAAAGTTAGAAGCAGCCAGGCAGGAGGGTTGGAGGGAGTGTAATGGATTGATGAGGAGAACGGAGGGGAACAGGAGGGAGGAGGGATAGAGGGAAGCAGGGATTAGTACTCAATATGCTTATAAAACTAAAAAAAAAAATATTTTTTTAAATATGAAAGTTTTAATCTCATCCAAGCTGTTTCTGACTCAGGGTCAGTAATAGGTGGTGGCAACTCTGGCCAAGAGACTTACTGTAAGCCAGGATGGCTATTCTGCCCCTTCTAAGGGCTCCATTCACCACCATCTTACAGTCATTTCATATTTCATATGTACAGGCATTGTCGGCACTATTCTGAGTGTTGCAGAATTTGCCTGTCAACATCTCCACTATAGTCTCCAGAGAATAAGTGAAGAAAGTCACATAATTGCTCATCTGACTCTTTTTTAAATTTTTTATTATTATTTATTTATTCAATTGTGCATACATGCGTGTGTGTGCATGTGTATGTATGTATGTGTGTGTGTAGAACCACGGACGAATTCGGGAACCACCATGGACGCCTCTACCTCCTCCTTGTTTACTCTGTCCCGGGATTCACAGGCTCCGCCCTACCAGGACCAGAAACGCAGGCTGCCCCCGTCTATACGTAGGGTCTAGGATCCGAACTCAGGACCTTCTGCCTGCAAGGCAGAGGCTTAACCCCTGAGCCACCTCTCCAGCCCCGCTCATCTGAATCTTGAGATCATTAACCAAGAAGTCTTCTACCTCCTTACACATGGAAAGTTGGCTGAAGAACTGGCATTCATCATCCATCATAGCCGTGATGTTCTAGAGAATACTGATTTTTTTCAATATGTGTTAGATTATACTGGTCATTCTAGACAATGGCCCCACAGGTGAGGATCATTTGTGTATGCTTCTTTTCTGTCTACTGTCTTCACAGAAAAACACACAGAATTCTTCGTGTGTGGGCCCTCACTCTTCTCCCTTCAGCCACTTCCAAGATCATAAATACATTCTCATTCTGAGATACCAAACCTGAAACCAGGATGAGGAATTTGGAGAGATGGAACTCTAAGCCTTTAAGTGTAGTGCAGAATTGGAATTCTGAGCAGATATTCCATCTCTGCAGCACATCTCTTGCTAAGATCTGTTGGCCTTGAAGACATCCTAAAAATTGTAGATACAGATTCTGGTTCTCCTTGAAGCCACCAGAAGATTTTATGTGCTTCTGATTCTCTAAGTCTCAGAATCCTGGGGCATGTGATGTTTGAAAAACAAAGCTGTGACCCACTGAGTAATTATATCCAGCTTCTTGTGACCAAGAAACAATCTTACATCTTCCATTCCTTGGAGTTCTCTCCTTCTGGTCTCCACCTAACTTCTTGGGTCTGAAGAGATGGCTCAGGAGTTAAGACTGCCTCACAAGCAGAGTTCAGATCTGAGTTCAGATCCTAGATTCCAGACTCTTGAAGGTAGAACCTGGGAAATCCCAGAGCAAAGCAAAGCAAGGTACAGCAAACCAGGATTCCCAAAGTCACTTTTGGGCTTCAACAGGGACACCAGTGCCCTATGATATACACAGAGGGAAGAGAGAGAGAGAGAGAGAGAGAGAGAGAGAGAGAGAGAGAGAGAGAGAGAGAGAAATGCATGTAAGGATAAATAAAGAAAAAAATTTAAAAAAGAAAATCACCTTCTTGAGTCTATGACCATGTAATACACTGCAATCAGACCACTAATATCTGGATCAGCTTGTCTGGAGAAACTGAGAAGGACACACGTAGGCGCCCTGGGAGTGAACATTATTTTCCTACCTCCTAGTGCATGTGGGACTGCCTGGGAGTAAAGAACAAGGGAAATGAAATAAGTTAACCACAGTTTACCCGCAATGCCACCAACATTCTTGAAAACCTTGAAGTGAACAGTATCAGCATTTGGTATGCTCTCCGTTCCTATTACTGTCTAGAATGTTTCTATGTGGTGATGAAGCCTACCTGAACTGACTTAGCCCCAAATTTACAATTCATGAGAGAAACACCAATATAGCAGGTCCTAAGAAGGCCTAAGTTGCAGTCTTTTAGATATGACATTTTTATTACATTTTTTGCCTGGTTATACAAGTTCAGTAGGTACCCCCCTTCTTCTCCCTTGCCCCTTCATTCCCCAGGTTTTCCTCCATTGTACTTCCCCTCTTACCACTCTCTCTTCTCCCTCTCACCCTTTTCCTTTCCCTCCTCTTTTGATGCTTCCTACTTTCTCCCTCCCGTCCTCCAGAGTATCTGTTTATGTAGGTGCTGAATTTCCCTCTAAGTCATCTACACTAGTGACAGTTAGGACTCAGTGGTATAGCTTGGAGCCCCTTCTTGGGCTGCCCGCTAATATGGGAACTCTATTATGACTGTTTAACTCCTTACCTCTAAGGATCCTACTGCCTGAAGGCTTCTTCCCTGTGATCTGTGCTAGACTTTGTGGGGGGGTCATTGACATGTCAGCCATTGCAGGTCAGGCAAGGTCCTTTTGAAAAACATTGTGGCTATATCCTGGCTCCTGCAATCCTGATTTGTGTGGACTATCTGCAAGATATGCCATTCTCAAATGTTCTAGTTTGGAACAAAGTTGCCTAGGCCCTCTAAGCCTCCGCTTTCCCATTATTATGGGGATAAAAGTGGCGTTTCACAGAATTACTAAACAGGCAATGTAAGTGAAAGGTTGAAAACTTAGCCAAGTTCTCCACCTTCCTTCTATGGCCATTATTAGAATACTGTTTTTCAGCTTCCCTCCCACCCTAATCAGGAAGCACATCTTTTCCTGTGGGTTGACCTTGTAACTTTTTGGTGAACAGAATGTGCTGGAGGCAGCATGATGCCAGTCCAGGAGTTGTGTAGTCAACTCACCTTCCCTTTTGGAACCTTATTGTGCCTTGTGATTATAGAGGGTCTAGTCTTCTGGGTGATGAAAGGCAAGTGGCCTTGTTACTTACAGCTCCAGTCATCCATCAGCTAATTTTTAGTTATCTGAGTGGCATCCTCTGAGACCACCGAACCTCAGTCACCCAATTGACCTCAGATGTATGAGCAAGGCCTTCTAAGGTCAGCCAGATTAGACCCCCTTCACCTAGAGATTCATGAACAGTAATAAATGATTCTTTGTTTAAGCTTTTTATCTCTGTCAGTTCAGGCTACTACAACAAAGTGCCAAAGACTGGATGTTCATTTTTCCATTTTGAATGGTGAGAAGCCCAAGGGACAGCAGGTCTGGTTCTTGGTGAAAGACGCTCCCTAGATCACTTACAGATTGCTGCCTTCTTGATGATCTCAAATGGCAGGTAAAGAGCTTTGCTTTTAGTTGCCATTATGAGGTCTCTACTCTGATAACCTCATATAAATTTAGTCACCTCCCAAAGACTCTCATATCATGATACTGTCACCGGTAAGTGAAAGCAGTGAGAAGGATGCAGATAGAGAACAAGGAAAACATTCAAACACAAAACCAAATCAGTGTGTGTGTGTGTGTGTGTGTGTGTGTGTGTGTGCGTGCATGCATGCATGTCTGCATGTGTGCAGGCACACATATGTGAATGCTCGTGGAAGCATTAGGTTGATGTCAGGTGTCTTCCTCTATCACTCTTCACTTTCATTTTTTGTAAGGTTTCTCTCAGTGAAACAAGACCAGAAGAAATGTAGGCAGGATTCTCCACCTCCTACAGGTCGAGATTACCAGCAGCTACCATGCCTATGTGGTTTGCATGTGTTCTAGGGATCCAAACTAGAGTTCTCATGTTTGTGCAGCAAGTGCTGTGAATGTTTAGTCATTTCCTCATCTCTAGACAATATTAATGAAACAGCATTAATAAGACTACCCCCAGAGACATGATTTGAGATAACTTATTTTCAACATGGTCCCACAGTGGAGCAGAATCTTGCACACCAACAAGGACTTCAGAGCCAGGTCAAAGTACAACATCCTTTACTGATTCTCCAGTCTCCTCCTAGGGAAAGTTGATTCTTAAACATTTGGTGCTTCTCTAAGAACACATATCACTGTGGTCTTTTTTAGTCTGATATCTGCATACAAGTACTCAAACAAATTAATGTTCCCATCATAGCTGATTCCTTGATCATAAAAGGAAAGTTGAACCAATTTCTCAGATAAGATTAGGTCCAATCCTGAGCAACTCAGATCATGTGGATGCTTATCTCTGCAGTTCTTCTCAGCCTTATCAGAAGATATGGCAGCACAAGGAGATGATAAAGGTTCATATGGTACATATTCCAACAGGCCACCACAAACAGTAACACTCATCCCTTCTCCTCTTTTACCCATTCCTCTTCTTTTCCTCACTTCCTGTTCTATAGAATCAGAAACAAAAGATAGCTTATTCATATCCTGCTTGTGGATATATGATTGGTTTTAAAATATGATATAAGGTCAACCACCTGGAACTGGGCCAGCCTAATCTCTCCTCATTCTGAAGCTCAGGAAATTTGCGGAAGAGGGGGTGATAAGATTGTAAGAGCACAAGGATGGGAAGAGTAATGATATGCAAAATACACCACACAAGTTAGGGCCAAAGCAATCATAATAGGACTTTGCATGACCTGCGCTATGTCCAACACATTATTGACCCCACAAAGTCTAACATGGACTAAAGGCACTAGGATCCTGGAGGCTAGGGACTGACAGTCACAGTAGTGTTCCTAAGCTTAAGGAGAACACAGAAAAGGGTTCTGGGAAATGCCCCTGGGTCCTTGCACCTCATCGGAGAGGAGGACCCAGAGGAGAGTTTGGCATGCACAGTAAAGGATGCTCCAGGGATTGGGGCGGGGGAGACACTGGAGGATGGGGAGGGAGGGGAGAATGGAGGGGAGAGCAGGAGGGTGGGGAAGAGGTGGAGGGAGGGAGGGGACCGGTGTACCTGTTAAGTTTGTATGAGTGGAAATAATAATAATAAAAAATATGGGAGGCTGGAGAGGTGGCTCAGGGATTAAGCCTCTGCCTTGCAGGTGGAAGGTCCTGAGTTCGGATCCTAGACCCCACGTATAGACCCAGGCAGAAGCGGGAGCAGGCCTGCATTTCTGGTCCTGGTAGGGCAGAGTTTGTGAATCCCCAGACAGAGTAAAGAAGGTGGAGGTGTCTGGTCCAGTGGTGGTTTCCGAATTCGCTCATGGTTCTACACACACACACACACACACACACACACACACACACACACACAATTGAATAAACAATAAAAATTTTAAAATATATGATATAGGGGAGCTAGGGGATGACTCAGGAGTTAAAGCCGGACCTGAGTTTGAATCCCCATATCCCAAGTAAAAATGCCAGGCTGGAATGGTGGGAACCTGCAATTCTGGCCCTGAAAGGCAGAACCTGGGAAAACCCAGAGCAAAGCAATAAGGAGATAGAGCAATCCAAGATGATTCCCAATGTTACCCTTGAATCTCCATAGGCACACACACTTAAGTAGCTTCTTACACACACACACAGACACACACACACACACACAAAGAAAAGAGATATATACACAGATAGATATATAGAGAGGGAAAATGAAACTAGCTCAAAGACCCCTTGTAGATATCTAAATGTACAGATATTCAGATATCATATAAAATGACACATTGTTTATATACAACTTAAGTACATCTTCCCACATATCTAAAACACTATGTAGATCCTCCCGACTTAACTTCCTACATGCTAGAAATATGGGTGCTCTCCATCATACCTAGTGCAATATCTGATACAATGTACATTTTATGTAGTTATTATCCTGCTGTTTAGGGAACAATGATGAAAAAAGTATAGTGCCTGTTTATTATAGGCACAATAATTTTACTGTCTTCTATCAGTTAAATTCAAGGATATGAAATTCATAGATGCAGAAAAGAGAAAAAGAGTGAGAAATATAATTAATAGTAAACTCTGAAAGGCTATGTCAAGATCACACACTAATTAATAGCTATTCAAGTCTTACTGGGGAAAATAACTCCAGAACGCTAAATTAAAGTATTTGTCTTTATTCATTTGAAGTGTGATCCAGTTCAAGGAAATTGAGTTTAACCTTCCCTTTATTTGAGGACATAGAGCTTATATATCTCTTGTATTCATTCAAAAACTATTTGTAAAATACCTAAGCTAGTCACTAGGCCAAGTCTGGAACACCAGAGTAATCTACATTCAGAAAACTCAATTCTATCTTACAAATGAATAAAGCTTGTTTGGAGGGTCAATATATTGATTTTCTAAATGTAATTTCTTTGCAATGGTAAAAGAGGAAGGGAGAGTTATCTCTTATTTTAGATCTGTCTTATGGTTTGAAGTTGACTATTTTGTTCTGAGTAAGAATGAATCAGCGGGGCTGGAGAGGTGGCTCAGGGATTAAGCCTCTGCCTTGCAGGCAGAAGGTCCCGAGTTCAGATCCTAGACCCCACATATAGACGCCAGGGCAGAAGCGAGGGCAGCCTGTGTTTCTGGTCCTGGTAGGGCGGAGCCTGTGAATCCTGGGGCAGAGTAAACAAGGAGGAGGTGGAGGCATCCATGGTGGTTCCCGAATTCGTCCGTGGTTCTACACACACACACATACACACACACATACATACACACGCGCACACATGCATACACACACAATTGAATAAATAATAAAAAAGAATGAATCAGCAATTCCTAGAACAATCTACATTTCTGAAGTTACTGTTAGTGAATCATAGTCTTCCTTTATGAATTCTGCATTTTCTAATGTGTCTAAGATTTGGATCCAAAAATAAATAGTTTCCACTTCTACTCCAGTTAGAAACGACATCGAAATGGAAAAGTTGGACTCCAGGGCCCATTAATCACTAATTGAGAGAGACATGACTAGATGGCCTGGTCTTTGCTGCACTTCTCATCACAGGAAATCTGGCAGCACCTCATCATCAGCAGGCACTGATTAATCCCTCTCTGCTGTGTACTTGTAGCAGCATCTGTCACTATGGTGATTCCCTGAAGCCACACTGGAGAACCAGCAGGCACTCCGTTTTCCTTTGAGCTAAAATTAACTGCTTTGTATGAAGTGCTACAGGAAATCTACCAATGTGTCTTGTCCAGAAACAGTCTCTTACGCCTCGAAGTCTCTGGGTTCACCTCTCAAACCCCACCATTCCTCTGGAGTCCTGACGAACTGAGCTGCCACCCAGACAAACAACCTTCACCGAAAAAGTGCTCAGGTTCACTCCCAAGTGGCTACCGCCAAGCAGTTCTCACTTGTCTGCTTTGGCATTTCGTAGGAAATCCAGTGTATGTCCCAGAATAGCCCAATGTAAATTGAGGTTTTTTTCACTGCAATGAGACTTGTCCTTAGCAGACCTGCATGATAACTAAATATCAGCATCCCTCCCCCCATAGACTATAAGAAACTGAAGAGAGATAACGCACAGTAGAAACTTTAAGGTCTAAAGCTGGATGAATGAAGGGAGACACCCCTATCAGTAGGGTGGTCCGAGGAAGGGCAACTTGGTATTCCATAGAGGCTGGCACCCCCACAAGAATAGACAAGCTAGAGTGAACCCTGGAGTACATAGAAGCAGACAGGCAGGAGGGTTGGAAGGGAATGGAATGGATTGCTGAGAAGAGGGGGGGATAGGAAAGAGGAGGATGGAGGGAAGCAAAGATTAGTATTCTATATGCTTATAAAACTAAAACTAAAACGACAAATTGGAAAAAATAAAATGAGTTTTAAGACCCAGGCAATCCCAGTCAAGAAAATGTTAACATTTATGACACTAAATACTTGGAGGACATTCAAAGTCCTATCTAGAGGTGGGTATTATTGGATCAAGATGACACAAAATGTCTCATACTTCCTAATTTACACTCACTGCCTAAATTTTTTGGCATATACATTTAAAAGTTATGGCAGGACTTCTGTTCCTGAGAAAATGGAGGACATATACTCTTTTTGACTTCTAATAAGGACAACTGAGAATTCTGGACATCATAAATGAAACACTGAAAGGTACAGAAAACATGTTTCTGGGACCTCACAGGAAAAAGCTGAGTTAAATTGCTAACAAAATTGAGCAAAAGAGATGCAGCCTGTCATGACAGTAAATTTAAGAAATAACCACTCAACTCATCACACACCACAGAAGAAATTATGACACTAAACCAACCAAAGACAGGTTGGAAGTCCTTCAGGATACCCTGACCTTCATCCCTGCCACAGTGGTGATGGCAGAGGACACACTCAAGGACCAGGACCTCTATTTCCTGTGGCACTAATAAAGTGATCCTTCTCCTGTCGGTTCGCCTGGTGTCGGAAGAGGCATAACTGGTACTCTGGACTCTTATCATGGCCCAGAGATAATAAGAATAGCCTCTCTGTGGAGCACAAGTTTTGAGAATGAGAATACAAACTTCTGACTTAGAAAAAAATTGCAAGCCACCTATCAGACATGTAAAGAGCTTCAAATACTAAACAATAAAAAAGGGAAATTAAAATCCGCCAAAGTGGAAAAGGTCTGGAAAGATACTTCTCTGCAGAGGATTTACAAATGGAAAATGATGTTATGAAAATTGTTTGATGTAATTAAATAGTGGGGAAATGTAAATCAAAAAATGTATAAAAATGAGGCACTACTACACACCTATTAACATGTCCACAAAAAAATTAATGTTAACACTGAATAAGACAAAGATGCTGAGAAACTAAACTCATCATCTGTGGAAGTGAAATACAAAGTGATATAGTTAATCTGGGAAAGAGTTAGGCAATAAATAAAAAAAAACACATAATCACCATATAATTCAATAGTTACTTTCCTGAACAATAAGTTAGGAAACAAAGATTAATGTTCACATAAAAACCTGTACATAAATATTCAACTTTATTTACAGTAGCTCAATCCTGCCCAGCTGCCCTACACTGGATGAAAAGTTAGATAAACTACATCTACACCATTCAGGGTTTTGTTGATTCTTTTTTTTTTTTTTTTTTGCCATTTCCCTGGATTGAAATTTTCTCTCTAGATGGATGATAGAAACATGCAACATAAAGGGCTCAGGAATCTCTGAATACTACAAGATTCACAGGCCCTTCCCCAAGATTACATCAACAGTAACAATTAAGATAGCTGAGCTGCCTGTGGGTCAAGCAGATAACTCTAGGGATGCAGATTTGATGAGTTTTCAGACACGTGGAGGTGGACTTTTCAGTGATGCAGCTGCCTTTTAGTCACCTGTGCTCTGTTAAATAACCCCTCGCCCACACTCCTGTAAGTAATCCAGTAAGTCATCTGTTCACTAAGCTTTGGATGAGATCACTTCTTTGGCTTCACTGATGTCCTACTTGGAGTAAATAGATATTTGCTCACTTCCTCCTAGGAAAAGTCACACAACACCATGAAAAAATGTCCAGTGATTAAAAAAAAAAAGAATGAATTACTGGTACACATACAACAATATGCATGCATCTCCAGCACAATACAAAATGGAAAAAAAATCATGATATGCCATAGCATTCTGTTTATACCTTCCTGAAATATATATTGTAGAAATGGTGAATGGAATCACCATGCTTCACGAAAACAGAGCAGGAGGCAGGGTGTGCTGGGATAAGAAGAAAGAGATGCTCCTGATGATGAAAATGCTCTGCACCTTGGCTGTATCAAGCTTCATATTCTGGCTGTTGTCCTGCTTTATAGCTTTCCAAGATGTTACTTTTAAGAGAAACTGGGCAAAGGGTATGTGGGACTTGTGTTCATTTTCTTTAAACTGTAGGCTAACCCACAATTATTTCAAAATATAAAGTTTAACTTTTTACAATTTAATGATAATTTATTCTAGATAAATCCTAAGGGGAATAAAAAAATGATTTTGCCATTTTTACAACTTCTTATCTACAAACTTCTGCACAATGCTGATCTGAATTACCTTTGGTGAGAGACGAAACTAGTAACCTAAGTTCAAAAACAATACTTGTAACAGCAGTAGGAGTTGTCATTTGAAGAGTATTTTTATTAAATAGACTGTGTTTGGGGTGTTTTATATGGTTTAACTTGAAAGTAATCCAGTGAAGTGTTGGTATCCTGCTCCAAAAACTGAAATTAAAGATGCAAAGTGGCTTCCCACAGAATTTCATCACAGAGCATGCAAGGCAGCTGCTGGGAGCAGAAAAACACCAACAATGAATCTTCAAGGGAGATTGCTGGGGTCCCTTTCTGAACTTTCAACAGCAGAGAAAATAGGCCTCCATCAAGGACTGCAAGTAAGTAATGAGACACCTGGTTAAGTTCACAGACTTTCCTTCCTGATCATTTCCAACTGAGGGGGTATGATCTCACCAGAAGGGGAGGGCATATAGTCTGGCAGATAAAAAGTAACCATTTTGCAAATGGGTGACTGACCCCTCCCTCACTATGGTTTCCTACTTTTATTACATCTACCTTTTAATGTGCTCTTATAACAAGACTCCAGTTTAACAGCTTTTCGTCTCTGGCCAGGGGGTGACATACAATGCCCATCAGGATGAAGTGAAGGGCATTGCAGGAGCAGCAAAACTGCAAAAGAAAATCAACAAACCACAATCTAGAACTTCAGAAACTCTATATCAACCACCTAGATTAGGCCAGACTAATCTCTCCCCATCCTGAAGCTCAGGGAAATTTGCGGAAGAGGGGGTGGTAAGATTATAAGAGCACAAGGATAGGAGGAGCAATGATATGCAAGATACTCCACACAAGTTAGTGCCGAAGCAATCATAATTGGACTTCGCATGCCCTGCGCAATGTCCAACACACTATTGACCTCACAAAGTCTAGCATTTGCTAAAGGCACTAAGATCCTTGGAGGCAAGGGATTGACAGCCACAGTAGTGTTCCTATGCTTAAAGGGAACACAGGAAAGGATTCAGGGAAATGCCACTGGGTTCTTGTACGTCATCAGAGAGGAGGGCCCAGAGGAGAGTTTGGCATGCTCATTAAAGGATTCTCTGGGGATTGGGGGGGGGGTCACTGGGGGATGGGGAGGGAGGGGTGAGGGGAGGGGGAGCAGGGAGGTCGAGGGGAGGAGGAGGGAAGAAGGGAACCGGTGTACCTACTAAGTTTGTATGAGCAGAAATAATAATAAAAAATGTTATTAAAAAAAAGCAAAAAAAAAAAAAAAAAAAAAAAAAACAGTGCCTGAAGAAGGGTAGCTTTGGTACCAGAGAATCCCAAAGTTTCTGAAGCAGCCCAGGAAAGATTCACTCCCACAAGGTTCCCAGTCAGGGTTTGAGAGTCCCACAACATCCATGGTTGATTCCAGCAACTTTTTCTTGGAACCAAAATGTTTCTTTAAAGACAAACATACAATATTATATTTATAATCCATAATTTAAAAAAAATATATATATATACAGTCAACAGTCACAGCTGACTTAGCACAGGAGATTTGATCTAGGTGCTCATTCCAGTATTCCTTTAAATGGCTCAATGCCATTACTCTGAAAATTACTCCCTGGTAGATAGTAGGAACTGTGGTGAAATATCAAACTCCATGCCCACTGTGGTTTCCTTATTTGCAGTTGTGACTTCTGGTTCCAAAAGTCCATACTGATAGTTTCCATCTTCCACAGATAGCAAATAGATGATGGCCAAGAGGGTACAACACACACTCCCATTTGTGTATTTTAAAGGAGTATTTATATTACATAGGATTAAGATTAGATTGCTTCAAATTAGTATTTGGCTTGTCCCATGTTGATCCTATGGGACAATACTAGTCCATGGGAGAATGTAGACCATGGGAAGAGTAGAAGGCAGAAGGAAAAACTATGCATTTCTGACATGCCCATATATGCAAAAATATAGACAAAAGGGAGCAAGGATGGAACTTGCTCAATCACAAATATGCAAACAGTTATCCATATATTTACAATCTGGAAATTGAAGACTTGGCTTCCAGCTTGTTATATGGCTCTATAGGAGCCAAATATGGCATTTAAATGATCCATCCCATTAACGTTCTTTCATTGTGTCAATCTGGAATACATTTTAATCAAAAGTAACCCTTGAAATAGTCTCCTTTGTTGTATTTTCATATTGACTCATTTTATCAACATCTGCTATGTTTAGACAATATGAACTAAAAGTGAGGAATGCTGTTTGTACTCAGCTACTTTTGTTGAGAGTGTAACATCCCGAGATTGGCAGTGTTTATGTAAATCAATGTGGCTGACACAGCCATCATAAACAAATGAGAGAAATATAACAAACGCTTTGTTCACACAGGAAATGTTTGTTTGGAGAGTTGGCTTTGGTCTCACCAGATTGATGAAGAGTTGCTGATACTACAGATCTGGGCTGCAATGTGCACCGGGCCACCTCCACTAGCAGGTCAAAGAGGCTGCCACCCCACATTCTCATCCCATAGAACACGCAACTCAAACAACCTTGCCCCAAGACATCTGCAGAAGTCCACCAGCTGAAGCCTGAGAAGTTACATGATTCCGTCACCCAGTGAAGCCTGTCCCATTATAGCCCTCTGTGGCCAACTGTATTCCATCACAGAGCACTTCCAGCAAGAACCTCTAACCAGATGTCTTAACTCTCATTCACAAAAACAGACTGGTAGGAAAATAATTACACAAAGGCACAATAACACTATCTCACAGCATATAGTTTATATGTACAAGTTCAGAAGTTACCTCTACACTAATCAGTAGTGAATTAGATTGTGATACATTCAAGCCATAACAGACTAGCTGTGTGCTAATAGTCTCACTGGTCAGAGGTTATTAGCCAACAATCTGCAAGACAGAATTTTTTTAAAAATCCCATTTGTGTTCTTTAAAAGAAAATTTGAATTTGCTCTTACAGATTTACAATATTATTTCCAGAAGGTTCTCAAGTAATCGGCAGTTATCTCGAGGCACAGGTACTAGAGAGAAAAAAGTTTAAAATAAGGAAGCATATTCACTATTTTATACATTTTTACCATTAGATCTTTTTTTACATGCATAAATATAATGTAAAACATAAAATATTTTATTACATGAAATATTTCCAGCAAAAATAAAGGTAAGACTAACTAAAATGACTATGATCAAGAGGATAATTCCGACAGTTATTGGCAAGAATATGGAATAATTGGAGTCCATATATTGCATGTGATAATGGAAACTGATGCCTTCTAATGGTAAAAAAAAGAATCTAACAGCTCTTGTAAAGTTAAATGGAGTTGCCACATAACCCAGAAATGGCATATACTCAGGAGAAATAAAAACGTGCACACACACACACACACACACACACACACACACACACACACAACAAATTGTTCGTGAAGGCCAACAAGAAGAGATAACTCAAATGTCCATAAAGTGAGGATGAATGGCATCATGTATAAATATGAATTGTACCCTTACAGGCTCCTCCTGTGTTTGAATACTTGAACCCCAGCTAGTGGTGCTGTTTAATACTATGAAACCTTTAGGATAGAGCCTTGCTGGAAGAAATACATTGCTAGTGGTGGACTTTGAGGTTTGATAACCCAACTACTTCTCCTTCTTTTTCTCTTCCTCCTCATTTTTCCTCTTCCTTCCCCTCCTTTTCTACTTGTCCTCTTTCTCCTTCTCTTCCCGTCTTTTCTCCCTCTCTCTCCTGAGTAACAATTGGCCTCCTATTCCTGTCACTATGCCTTTGCTGCTAGCATGCATTTCCCACAATGATGGACTCTCCTTCAGGAACCATCCTTTCCTCCTTAGTTGCTTTGATTAAAGTATTTTATTATAGGAAATGATGAGAACTTAGAACAAATAAACAAATTGTGGTGTATTCATGCATTATGATTCAGGAATTAAAAGAAATGAAGTGCTCGTTTGTCAGTAGATGAACTCCAAAGATATAATAGTGATGAAAAAACAAACACAAAAGTGTTTGCCCCTATTGTTTACTTTTTTCCCTTGCTGTGACAAAATACTCTGATAAAAGCAACCTAAAGATAAAGGGTTTATTTGGCTCATAGTTCCAGGTTACAGTCCATCATGACAGGAACATCGCAGCAGCAGGAGTCTGGGAAAGTTGATCACAGGACACCCAGCCAAGAGGATTATGTATTTATACAGCTGCTGCTCAGTTCTCTTTCCTATACAGTCCAGGATTCTCTGTCCAAGGAATGGCCTCACTCACTCATAGGATAGGTTTTTCCTTTTAATTAGCCTGTTCAAGATAAACCCCACAGGAATGTCCAGAGTCTCCTATCACAGGTGATTTTAGACCTCACCACATTGACAAGTAAGACAGTCATATCTCATTTAAATGATGTAAATCTACAAAGAATGAAAATAGACTCATGCTTACAGGGACAGGTAGAAGAATGGAAAAGAATATTGCTGCTTTGTAGGTATAGTTTCCCTTTGAAATGATGTTAATGTTCTCAAATTCACTGTGATGAAAATTGCACAATTCTATTATATGAGAAATATTTAATTGTATGTCTTCATAGGTGAATTACATGGCATGTCAATTATATTTCGAAAGAGTTCACTTTTGGAAAACAAGCATTAGGCCTTCATATGATGTCTACAGTGACATGAGTCACCTCTAACTTCTGCTACCTGCCATGCCTTTCCCAACATAATGGATCTGTAGCTCCCCTCTGGAACCATAAGCCAAATATAATCTTCCTTTCTTCCCTTAAAAAAAGCAAGCATTAAAAAATGGACAAGACAAGAAAAGAAACAAAATGCTGCTTCTCCCTCCAAACTAAACCTTGTATAAAACTATGCTTTCTGTACTATGCTTCACTAATCTGAATTTTATATTGTATAGTACATTACACTGTACTGTGTTACATTATATTCTGTGACACCACATTACAGTAACTGTATTTAATATTCTATATCATATTCTGAATGAGAATATACTGTGACTACTATACTGTACATAGCCAAAACTAACCAACACTATAAATGTTGTACCAAACACATACACGCATACATACATACATACTCACACTGCACTGTGCTGACTGTACTTAATGGCACTGTGTCATGTTGTGCTACCCACATTGTACTATTCTACAATGTATTATATTACACTGCTTCCTACCAAGCATTATTTAGACTAGTTTGAACACCAAGTACATTATTTTCACTTGTTTCTGATTTTTTTCACGTGTTTCTGCAATAAGTACCTAACACTGACTTGCATCCCTGGTTCCCCTAGCTTTGGATTGCCCAGAAGAATCTGCTGTGACACACTTCTTCATGAATTCTCTGTCTCATCTACTAACTGGCTGCTCCTAACTCTCTCTCTGACTGAGTCACTCCCGAAAAGCAGATCCTCTAAAGATTAGTCTTTCGTATCAATTTATATTATAGCCAATTCTTCCAAGTTGAAGACTTTCCCTTTGAACTTTTCTCTTAAGTACATTTCCCCCGATTTTCTCCTCCATAGAACAAGAGAGACAACTGCTATGCAGACATGGGCAGAGCACTCCACAAAGCACAGTGACCATTTCTGCTTCTAGGAGAGTAGGATTAGAGTAGGTAGGGAACCTGCAAACTAGGTACATTGGCTGCTATGGGCCAATGGGTTAATAATCAGGAGCCTTAAATTATTGCCACTCTTTTGATTTGGGAAATGCCCTTGAACCTCGCATCACCAGTATGTTATCCAAACTATGCAGTAGATCGATTAGATGATCTGGCGTGTATTTTGGACCTTACAGTTCAGGATATCCCCCATATCTTGCATGATCCCTTACAAGAGTCAATGTGGTCCTTTCTCTCCCTCAGTCTCCCTGACCACATGGTTTTGCATCAATCAATAAATAAGAGGCAATGATTCACACTGGAAACACCCTCATAAGAACTTCCCCGAAAGCCAGCTGGCACAGTGAAAGCAATCAGTGCATGCAAAGCGGAGCTCAGGGCAGCCAAGGATCTGAGAGCAGCTTGGATTTTAAGCCTCAATTACAGATTTCTCTTTTCCCTAAACACAAGCAGGTTCTTTCTTCTCCAATTTCTCTAACCATCCCTCGTCCATACTTTATTTTCTTAAACTATCACACTTAAAATTAAATTTTTATTTCATCTAAGACATGCCCCAAAAGAATACCTAAGAACACAAATTTCAAATATTTGTCTATGCTGTTTGGAGAACACACAGAAGGTCATCTGAGATGACTAACACCCCCTCCATGTGATAGGCAATAAGCTGGTCTTCAAGCTGCAAGTTGAAGTTACTTTGAAAGTATACCTAGGACTCCAACCATTTCTCTGGGAATGCCAACTCTAGGCTCCAAAACTACTATTATAACATCTATGTCAAGCAGAATGTTTAAAGTCACCTGAAATGTTCCTTAAGCAGCATGTCACACAGCATTATGATCATTGCGCACTATCCCTTCCTTTTTTTCTATCTCCCCATCTACCATTCCTTCACTGGGGTTCAAGACCCACAAGCAATTAATTCACAGTGGAACAGGTGAATGAATGGAGGCTGAAAAGAAGGTCAAGAGCATGAAACCTATGTGACAAGCAAGAAGGTAAATGAGGAAACAGCACTACTCTGAGACTTGGCATGGTGAAGTCTATCATGATCACAAAGTGCTGGGAGCACATGTTACTGAACTGTAACAATGGCTCTGGACATTGAAAGACTTTCACACATGGCATTTAGAGTGAAGAAAGGGCCCTATCTTGGGCCCTGCAGGAGGTCCCCTTTTTGATGCCTCCATATTATCATTATATGAAAGTCTCTGGGCTGGAGAGGTGGCTCAGGGGTTAAGCCTCTGCCTTGCAGGTGGAAGGTCCTGAGTTCGGATCCCAGATCCCACGTATAGACGCCAGGTGGAAGCGGGGGCGGCCTGTGTTTCTGGTCCTGGTAGGGCGGAGCCTGTGAATCCCAGGGCGGAGGAAGTGGAGGCGTCCATGGTGGTTCCCGAATTCGTCCGTGGTTCTACACATACACAGACACACAGACACACACGCGCGCACACATACAAACGCACACATGCACAATTGAATAAATAAAAAAAATTAAAAAAAAAAGAAAGTCTCTGCCCTCAGAGTTCGGAATGGTAAGGATATTATGCCTGTGCTCACAGTGGAAAGGTGGTGGGCAGCTTCCTTTGAATGTTTACAAATAGGAACATACATGATGAGGATGCAAAAAAGATCCTACTCAGTCAGGAGACCCAACGTGAGGTTGTAAGGTTTGTGTCAGTATGTCATCACCCATGACCCTGAGGGCTGCTGGTCACGTCTGTAACAGGTAAAATAATGTGAAGGACATTCCTGAGATTGTTATCATTCAGGTTGTAAGATGTCTACCAAGATCAATTAAAATCTAACCACTGGTATTCCTCAGCAGAAAAAGCAATCTCTGCTTTACAACCAAGATTTTACTTCACAAACAAATCACTACTCTGTTCCCATTCTTTCTAGGAAGGCCAAATTCATTGTGCTGCAGCATGAAAAGGGTGTTATATATACGGAGCATCACAGACATTCTGCGCAGCAATGTAGGCAATCATAGCAAGGAAGTGGCTGAGCTTATCGCAGTAGGATGTGATGAAGAGTTATATGACCATTCGCTTTGGTTTGTTTGACAGAAGGAAGTAATTAGCTCTGGAGCTCACACTTCGTTTTGTAAGAGAAATAGCACCTCCTTACCAGTGCTTGGAACTGTTCTCAGCAATCCGTAGCCAAACAGTATTTCTTAGCATCTGCAGAAAGACTGATGATAACATAATTTCTTCCAAGAAAACCCAATCTATTTGGGCCGAAGGGACACAGAGGAAATAAAACCACCCATTGTACCTAAAAACCTGTTTGTAGTAATAATGTTTTGACAGCTTATAAATGGAACCTTCTCTAAAATAGAATTCAAAATAGTATCATGTTACTAAAGTGATTCATGTGATGACATGAACCATTGTAACTCAGTCATTTTTCCCTGAGTCCACCATCAGTTACACAAGCATTGAAGTGAGTCAACTGATGAAATATTTATTGATAACTAAATTAGAATTCATCACTGTAAGGAAGCCTTCATTCACTGAAACTCCAAGATTCCTGAGATTGTTATCACTGTATTCACTGAAACTCCAAAGAAATAGTAGGCAAATCCGTTTTTAATGCTTCTTGGTTCCTTTTACATATTTTTAACCAAATCAAAGCATAAAATCCTCTTGATCTAAATCTGATAACTAGGAAACATTGAAAGATTTAGATCATCTTATTTACATTGAGATACTAGAACTTTCAGAAGGTTGTATTAGTTGTGGTTCTCTAGAGCAGCAGAATTTATATATATATATATGTACATATATAGTTTATTAGATTGACTTACAAGATATAATCTGAGTAGTCCAACAATAACTGCCAATGCTGCTCAGTTCAAGAGCTGAATATCTCAGCAGTCCCAGTCTGATGGTGAAGGTTGAAGCATTCATGGAAAGTCTTGCAGCAGTTCCAGTCTCATGCTAACAATGAAGGATTCTCAAACTTCAGTAATATTGGAAAGCTGAAGAGGCTGGGCTCCAATGTCAGCAAAGAATAGTAACAGTGAAGAACTGCACCAGCACAACAACAATGAATAGACACACAGCAGCAATGAAGAATGAGGAACATCAGTACAACTATTGAAGAAAGGGAAATAGCAACAACTAACAAGGAGCTCACGAGCATAGGGCAAGAAAAAGAAGGTTCAGCTCTTCTCTCTTGCACTCACTTTATCCTGTCCGCCACTGGAAATCACCACTCACTATGGTCTAGGTCTTCCACATCAATTAGACAATTTCCTGTAGGCTTGTCCAACTACCAATTCTTCACAGCTGTGCCCAGAACTCAACTTGCAGCTGTCAAAGTTTGGAAAGTGTCTCTCTCACAAATTTCAAGCATCTAGAGGCAAGGTGAAGAAGAAACTGGTGATTGTTAATTATGTTAATAGCAGCAGCCTAGAAAATGGAAGGTTGTATTAACTTTCAATTCTGATAATCAACTGAGATAATCGACTCTTAAGGAGAAAAGGTTTACTTTGAGTCATGGTTTGGGAGGTTTCAGTCCCTGGTTATTTGTCTCCATCAACTGCCTTCAACAAGTTACAGCATTGTCTTGGTGTCATATCCCTATTGATTCATATCCCTATATGATTCAAATAATATAAGCAAAAAAGGAACTTTTATTTCCTTAGATTTTCTGGTTACAATTCATCAGCACGGTAGGAGAATGATCAACAGGAACTGAGAATTGGCCATGCCACCCACAAGAGGAGTAATACTTTCCACCTTGCCAGTCTGACAATTTCCAACCAATTCTCTCCATATATCTTATCTACTTGTCCAGGGAATAGTCCTACCCATCACAGGGCTGGGGATTTTCCCACGTCAATTAGATAATCTCCTATAGACTTGCTCTAAGGTTTGCCTCAGCCAATTCCTCACAAGTATGCCCAAAGTCCCTATTTTCAATTATAAATGAATAACTGTACTGTAACTAACTGATATAAACATTACATCAGAAGCATATGACAGAGGAAGCTGCTTATATCATGGTAGCCAATAAGACAGACAGAGAGAGAGAGAGAGAGAGAGAAGCTTAGGTCTCAGGTCTCAATCCACTTAAAGGGTATACCCCCAGTAACTTAACATCCTCCCATTCAACTCCACCTTTTAAAGGTTCCAACCACTTCTTTGAAGTGTCACAGGCTGAAAAGCAAGTTTTAAATATATAGACATTTTTGGGACACTCATCCAAACTATAGCCAAGTTAACACAGGAAAGGAAGTAAATGAACTCTATTTTCTTAAAAGAGAAAATTCTAAACTATAGTACATAAGGACATACCAAAAAAGACATGTTACTACAATAAAAAAATATGTGAAAGTAATGCCCATATTCATAATTCCCCCACCTAAAAAAACAACAGATGTCAAAATTCACCTTTGGTTTTGACTGCTCCAGTCAGAAGAAAATGAGAAATATGTCATATGTTTTTTCTCAGATATTCAGAAGTTTGTTGTAGACATGAAAATACATTTTCCCATTCTTTGCTGATACATTCCATGCTTAAGCCATGTTTTGAAGAAAAAAATGAGAGTAACAGCTCACTTGACACAAGAATTGATAGGACTTTTAAAAATCAAATCCACTAAGTATATTTTCACAGGAAATACAACACATGTGAATGCTCAAGACCTTAAAGTAGAGGATATGCCCTTTCTGTGTCATAGTGGTGTTACAAAGGCAACCTTCGAAGTTTAACAGCTTCAACAGAGCAAACCAAAGCACTGTGTACAGAAAGAAGCCTTTCTTTAGTGCTGCCCTGTAGGAAAGAAAAATCTCAAAACAAGGTGACATCATCATCTTAGAAATGTGGCAAATCACCTCCAAGGAAAGTAGATTTAGATTTAGAAGAGTGCTAGATGTTGGGGTTAAAAGGAGAGGCTGTGCAGAGAGGGAAGATGATAGCAAAGAGAAGCAAGACTCAAGGGCAATTTTACTTCTTCGCATTTTTCCTGGACCAGACTAGACAAAGAGCAAAGCCTATGTTCAGGATGGCCTTGTAGAAATGGCCTCACTCACTGCACTCACTTCACCCTTCACTGTTCCAATCAATGAGGACTATGAGGCTTTTGAGAGAGCTTTGAATTCCTAAGGATACCATGACATAGAGAAGGGACTCTTCTAGATAGCCTTTCCCAAACACAGTGTGAAACCAAACTGCTTGGGAACCACAAGAGCTTAGCGTGAGTTTCCATGATTTAGAAAAAGAATGAAGAAAGAGATGGTACAGTTGGTTATGAGATTCAAGATCCTCAGTCAAGTCCAGACAGTGAATGTTAAGAATCAATTCTTACTGGGATTCACAATTTAATTATATCTCCTTGATTTCAGTAAAAGACCCAGACCTGACAACATTTTAAGACTGTTTTAAAATTAATTCTTTTCTGAGATTACACTAAGGAAAAGGTTTCCAGAAGAGTAACCTTAATTGAACTCAGAACTTTAAAGCTATAAATGACCCAGAAGAGCTATTGCAAGCCTCTGATTTAACTGAAAAGAGAACAGTCTTCAAATACTTTATGTAACTGTGTCCAGAACCAGTGAGTGTTAGAGCAAGAGCTGGGTTCATAGCTTTCTGTGTGCTTCCATACTGGCATCACAACAGAGGAGCCACAGAGAGGGCTGTGGTGACCACAGAACCCAATCCACATAAAACGCCCTCCAATCACAGGCTTAAACACTCAAGTTTTCCTAACAAGAAGCTCACACTTAATGGTTGCTCAGTCATACATTCATGGTTCTGAAGAACTAACTACTCAACAGATTAAAATCATAGCAGTTTTTAAAATACTGTTTATTCTTGGATAAAGAGTTATAATTACCAAAGGCTAGGCCTGGAAACAGTTTAGAGACAGCAACTAGATCAAGGTTATAGCACCAATCTTTGCAAGTAGTTGCAAAGGTGTAAAGTGCAAATGTCTTACTTGCCCACCACAGTTCTCACAGCGCACACACAGAGAAAACTAGGATCTCAAGGTTTCAAATATCCTTAGGTTGGTCACAAGGTCCCGAGTCCTTAACCAAGTTCAGGTAATGACAACAAAGACCAAGTTCAGATATCTGGATTCAGTCTGTCTACTTTATTCCAGGAAAAAAAAAAACTGACCTGCTGATAGTATTGAAGAAATTTTAAAATCTCTCCTCAAATTGCCCTGGCCCTCCCCTGGGTATTAAGACTTCTTTGGATTTCCACCTAGGATTCCAGACTGAAAGTCTAAGTTGATCCAGTGTGATACCAGAGATATTTGTCCAAGCAGGAACACCATATGCCTCCCTTACCAGGCTTCTATGGCCACCCTTAGAAATGGCTCCAGTCAATTAACTATAACCTAAAGACCTGTTATGGTGCAGTTTGCTGCATGTTGCCAGTAAATTCACTGTGAAAGGCCCTAGGGGAAAAAGGTGATATTTATTCTTTCTTAAGATTCTTGATTATCCAAATGTCCAACAGTTGACAAGTAGATAAGGAAAATGTCGTACATCTATACAATGGAGTACTACTCAGCCATCAAACATGATGAATTACTGGAATTTGCCGGGAAATGGATGTCATTAGAAACAATTATGTTAAGTGAAGTATCCCAGACCCAGAAAAATAAGCACCATATGTACTCTGTAATAGGTGGCTCCTAGTACCAAACCTACCCAGCCCACCTTGAGACACTCAAAGAAAAATCTCTGTAATACCTACAGTAATTGCAAGGATTATGAACAGGAGGGATGGGGTAGGAGGGCTACATCAGAAACAAGGAGAGAGGGGACCATGTTACAGCAGAGAAAATAGCCTCCATCAAGGACTGCAAGTAAGGAATGAGACATCTGGTTAAGTTCACAGACTTTCGTCCCTGATCATTTCCAAATGAGGGGGTATGATCTCACCAGAAGGGGAGGGCATATAGTCTGGCAGATAAAAAGTAACCATTTTGCAAATGGGTGATTGACCCCTCCCTCACTGAGGTTTCCTACTTTTATTACATCTACCTTTGAATGTGCTCTTATAACAAGACTCCAGTTTAACAGCTTTTTGTCTCTTCACTAACCACACATCTGATAGAGCTCTGCTGTCCAGAGTGCACAAAGAACTTAGAAAACTAAACCCCAAGGAAACTAATGGCCCAATTAAAAAATGGGCCCTGGAACTTAAAAGAAACTTTACCAGGGATGAAATTAAAATGTCTAACAATTATCTTAAAAAATGCTCCACTTCCTTAGCCATCAGGGAAATACAAATCAAAACCTCCCTGAGATATCATATCACCCTGGTCAGGATGGCTAAAATCGCCAATACAAACAACAACAAATGCTGGAGAGGATGTGGAGAAAGGGGGACTCTCCTACACTGCTGGTGGGAAGTGCAGGTTTATACAACTACTGTGGCGAGCAGTCTGATGATTCTTTAGAAAGTTAAAGATTGAAATGCCATATGACCCTGCCATTCCACTTTTGGGAATAATTCCCCCATACAGCAAAAATTCACCTCAATGGCACAAGCACGACCATGTTCATATCAGCACTGTTTACAATAACAAAGTCATGGAATCAACCCAAATGCCCAACAGTTGACGAGTGGATGAGGAAAATGTGGCACATTTATACAATGGGATACTACTCCACCATCAAAAAAGATGAATTAATGAAATTTGCAAGGAAATTAATGGACTTAGAAAGACAGAATTATCCCAGACACAGAAAATTAAGTGCTGTATGTACTCCCTAATCGGTGGATACTAGTACCAAACCCACTTAGTGACACACTCAAAGATAAATCTCTGTAATACCTACAGTAATTGCAAAGATTATAAACAGCAGGGAAGGGGAAGGAGGGCCCTGCCAAAAACAAGGAGAGAGGGGATCCTGCTACAGCAGAGAAAATAGGCCACCATCAAGTACTGCAAATAAGTAGTGAGAAATCTGGATAAGCTCATAGACTTTCCTTCCTGATCACCGCAACTGATGGCATTAATCTCACCAGTCAGGGAGGGCATAGAGTCTGGCAGATAGATGGTAACCATCCTGCAAATGGGAGACTGACCCCCACCCCTCACCACGGTCTCCTACTCTTATTCCATCTACCTTTGAATCTACTCTTATAATAAGACTCTATTTTATGGTTTTTTTAAATTTTTTATTATTATTATTCAACTGTGTGCATATGCGTGTGTATGTGTGCGCGCGCGTGTGTCTGTGTGTGTGTGTGTGTGTGTAGAACCACGGACGAATTCGAGAACCACCATGGACCGCCTCCACCTCTTTCTGCCCCAGGATTCAAAGGCTCCACCTTACCAGGACCAGAAGTGCAGGTCGCCCCAGCTTCCGCCTGGCGAATAAGACTCTATTTTAATAGCCTCTTATCTCTGGCTAGGAGGAGACATCCAATACCCGTCAGGATGGAGCCAAGGGCAGTGAGGGAATAGCAAAACTGGAAGAAAAAAAAAAAAAACAGCACACCATAAGTCAGAACATTAGATACCCTACATTAATCACCTGGAACCAGGCCAACCTAATCTCTCCTCATCCTAAAACTCAGGGAAATTTGGGGAAGAAGGGGTGGTAAGATTGTAAGAGTCTAAAGATGGGGAGGAGCAACGATATGCAAAATACTCCACATAAATTAGGGCCTAAGTAACCATAATAAGACTTTGTGCCCCTTCCCGCCACTCCGCCGCCCAGGATGGCGCGCGTGTGGTCCAGCCCGGCCTCACCTAGCGACCTAGGTAAGCTCCTTCCGCGCCCACCCCCAGAACCCCGGCCGCCCAAGGGATCCAGCTCCGCCTGCCATCCAGCCGGATATTCATGGAATATCAGAGCAAGAATCTCAAAATAACACCCCTGAGGAAATTTTTCAAATGATCATCAAGGAAAACTTTCCTCATCTAAAAAAAGAGAGGCCCATCCATATACAACAGGCATTCCGCACCCCAAACAGATATGACCAAAACAGAAGCTCGCCACGGCAAATAATAGTTAAAACACTCCACATTCAAGATAAAGAACTGGTGCTGAGAGCTTCAAGGGAGAAAAAACAAGTCACTTTTAAAGGTAAACATATTAAAATAACAAATGACTTCTCAGTCGAAACAGTAAAAGCAAGAAGAGCTTAGAGAGACATACTTCATGTATTGAATGAGCAAAAATGTCAAGCCAGGCTGATTTACCCTGCAAAACTATCAGTCATGATCGAGGGAGAAAGAAAAATTTTCCAGCACAAAGACAACTTGAAGGGATACATGTCCACCAAACCAGGCCTTCAAAAAATGCTAGAAATGATACTCAAACTTGAAGAAAAAAACAGGCATATCCAGGAGAACAGAAGGCAAGTATAACACCATTAACAGAGAAGCAATATACTTACAAAAACCACTAAACATAATAAATGTCTGGAATTAAAAATAGTTTCTCCATTATAACATTAAATGTTGATGGAATTAACTTACCAATCATGAGACACAGATTACAAATTTGGATTAAAAATCACAATCCATCAATCTGCTGCCTGCAGGAAACCCATCTCACCACAAAAGATAGGCACGCTCTAAAAATAAAAGGCTAGTCAACAATTCTACAAGCTAATGGAAGCAGAAAACAGGCAAGGGTAGCCATTATGATATCAGACAAAGTGGGCTTCAAACCAAAGAAAATTATAAGAGACACGGATGGACACTACATTTTACTCACAGGTACAATTCACTAGGAAGACTTCACAATACTGAACATATATGCACCCAATATGGGCCCCTCCACATTCATTAAGAAAACCCTACAGCGTCTAAAGCAAGAAATCAACCCCCAAACGATAATTCTTGGGGACTTCAACACCGCCCTCTCAACATGGGATAGATAAACAGGTCAAAAGCTTAACAGAGACACTTTGGACCTTAATCAAACCCTGAAAGAAATGGACCTTACAGATGTCTATCAAACTTTTCACCCATGCATGAAAGAATACACATTTTTCTCAGCAGCACACGGAACTTTCTCCAAAATAGATCACATACTGGGCCACAAAACGAATCTACACATATACAAAAAAATCAAAATTCTAACCTGTGCCCTGTCAGACCACCATGGCCTCAGCTGGACATCCACAACACAACACACAAGAGAAAATACACTAACTCCTGGAAACTTAACAATATGATGCTGAATGAGAACTGGATTCAGGAAGAAATTAAAAAGGAAATTCAAAATTTCCTGAAAGTGAATGATAACGAAAATACAACTTACCAAAATCTCTGGGACACAATGAAAGCTGTTCTAACAGGTAAGTTCATAGCTCTTAATGTCTACATCAAAAAAATGGAAACATCAGAAATAAACAACTTAACAATGCAGCTTAAAGCTTAAGAGAAACTAGAGCAATCTGATCCCAAAAGTAGTAGAAGAGAGGAGATTAGCAAAATAAGGGGAGAAATATCTGAAATCGAGATTAAGAAAATGATAGAAAAAATCAACCAGTCAAAAAGCTGGTTCTTTGAAAAAATCAATAAGATTGATACACCCCTAGCTAAACTAACCAAAAGCAAGAGAGAGAAAACCCAAATTAACAAAATTAGAAATGAACATGGAGTTATCACTACGGATACCCAAGAAATCCAGAGAATTATAACATCATATTTCAAAAACTTATACTCTGTGAAGTTTGACAACACAAAAGAAATAGATGAATTTCTAAGTAAACACAACTTACCTAAATTGAATCAGGAAGTTGTGAATTATTTAAATAGTCTATAACATATAAAGAAATTGAAGAAGTAATCTCGACTCTTCTCACCAAAAAATGTCCTGGACCAGATGGATTCAGCACAGAGTTCTACCAGACATTTAAGGAGTCAATGACACCAATACTCCTTAAACTGTTCCATCAAATAGCAAAGGAAGGAACACTACCAATTCCTTCTATGAAGCTAATATCATTTTAATCCCAAAACCTAATAAAGATTCACTTAAAAAAGAAAACTATAGGCCGATCTCTCTGATGAACACAGACACAAAGATTCTCAACAAACACATTAAAAAGATTATTCACGGAGAACAAGTAGGCTTCATCCCCGGCACACAAGGTTGGTTCAACATACGCAAATCAATAAATGTAATTCATCATGTAAACCAGTCCAAAGTCCAAGACCACATGATACTCTCGATAGATGCAGAAAAAGCTTTTGACAAGATCCAACAGCCTTTTATGATCAAAACGCTAGAGACAGTAGGAATGGAAGGAACCTTTATCAACATAATAAAAGCTGGATACAAGCCCACAGCAAGGATTATGCTCAATGGGGAACAATTGGAAGCATTCCCACTTCGATCAGGAACTAGACAAGGCTGGCCACTCTCACCACTTCTATTCAATATTGTACTTGAGTCTTAGTTGAAGCCATAAGGCAAGAAAGGGACATAAGAGGGATTCAAATCGGCAAGGAAGAAGTCAAGCTATCCCTATTTGTAGATGACATGATCTTATACCTGAGTGATCCCAAAAACTCCACCAGGAAGCTCCTGGAACTAATTGAGAAGTTCAGCAGGGTGGCAGGATACAAAATAAATGTGCAAAAATCAGAGGCCTTCCTATATGCCCAGAATGAAAGAAGTGAAAAAGCCTTGAGAGAAACAATACCATTTACTATAGCCCCTAAAAAAATGAAATACCTTGGTATAAACCTAACCAAGGAGGTAAAAGACCTTTACAATGAAAACTTTAAAACCCTAAAGAAAGAAATAGCAGAAGACACCAGAAGGTGGAAAGACCTCCCTTGTTCCTGGATTGGCAGAATCAACATCATAAAAATGACCATCCTACCAAAGGCAATATACAAATTCAATGCTATACCAATTAAAATCCCAAAGCAATTCTTCAAAGAAGTTGACCAAACAATCTTAAAGTTCATAAGGAGGCACAAAAGATCCAGGATAGCAAAGACAATCCTGAGTAACAAAAACACTGCTGGAGGTATTACCATACCAAACCTAAGTCTATTCTACAAATCCATAGTTATAAAGAAGGCCTAGTACTGGCTCCAAAATAGACACATAGATCAATGGATAAGGATTGAAGACCCAGATATAAGCCCACAAAATCACAGCCATTTGGTCTTTGACAAAGTGGGCCAAAGAATCCAATGGAAAAAGAACAGCATCTTCAACAAATGGTGCTGGCAAAACTGGATCTCTACATGCAGAAGATTAAAGCTGGACCCGTTCTTGTCACCATGTACAAGACTGAATTCCAAATGGATCAAGGACCTTGATATCAGGCCAGAGACTATAAAACCTATATTTGAAAGGATAGGGAACTCCCTCGAGCTGATTGGGCTAGGCCAACAGTTCCTAAACAGACATCCAATGGCACAGTCACTGCTACCAACTCTCAACAGTTGGGATCTTGTGAAATTAAAGAGCTTCTGTTCAGATAAAGAGATTGTAACACGAGCTCAAAGGCAACCCACAGAATGGGAGAAAATCTTCACTAACCACATATCTGATAGAGCTCTACTGTCCAGAGTGCACAAAGAACTTAGAAAACTAAACTCCAAGGAAACCAATGGCCCAATTAAAAAATGGGCCCTGGAACTTAAAAGAAACTTTACCGGGATGAAATTAAAATGTCTAACAAATATTTTAAGAAATGCTCCACTTCCTTAGCCATCAGGGAAATGCAAATCAAAACTTCCCTGAGATATCATCTCACCCTGGTCAGGATGGCAAAAATCCACTATACAAACAACAACAAATGCTGGAGAGGATGTGGAGAGAGGGGAACTCTCCTACATTGCTGGTGGGAATGCAGGCTCATACAGCCACTCTGGCGAGCCGTCTGGAGATTCTTAAAGAAATTAAAGAATGAAATGCCATATGACCCTGCTATTCCACTTTCGGGAATAACCCCCCATACAGCAGAGGTTCACCTCAATAGCACAAGCACGACCATGTTCATAGCAGCACTGTTTTCAATAGCAAAGTCATGGAATCAACCCAAATGTCCAACAGTTGACGAGTGGATAAGGAAACACTGGTACATCTATACAATTGAGTACTACTCAGCCATCAAAAATGATGAATTACTGGAATTTGCCGGGAAATGGATGTCATTAGAAACAATTATGTTAAGTGAAGTATCCCAGACCCAGAAAATTAAGTGTCATATGTACTCCCTAATAGGTGGCTCCTAGTACCAAACCTACTCAGCCCACCTAGAGACACTCAAAGAAAAATCTCTGTAATACCTACAGTAATTGCAAGGATTATGAACAGGAGGGATGGGGTAGGAGAGCCACACCAGACACAAGGAGAGAGGGGACCATGTTACAGCAGAGAAAATAGGCCTCCATCAAGGACTCAAATAAGTAATGAGACATCTGATTAAGTTCACAGACTTTCGTTCCTGATCATTTACTACTGAGGGGGTATGATCTCACCAGAAAAGGAGGGCATATAGTCTGGCAGATAAAAAGTAACCATTTTGCAAATGGATGATAGTCCCCTCCCTCACTGTGGTTTCCTACTTTTATTACATCTACCTTTGAATGTGCTCTTATAACAAGACTCTAATTTAACAGCTTTTCATCTCTGGCCAGGGGGTGACATACAATGCCCACCAGGATGGAGTGAAGGGCATTGCAGGAGCAGCAAAACTGCAAAAGAAAATCAACAAACCACAATCCAGAACTTCAGAGACTCTGTATCAACCACCTAGAACTAGGACAGACTAATCTCTCCCCATCCTGAAGCTCAGGGACATTTGCAGAAGAGGGGGCGGTAAGAGCGTAAGAGTAAAAGGATGGGAGGAGCAATGATTTGCAAGATACTCCACACAAGGTAGGGCCGAAGCAATCATAATTGGACTTTGCATGCCCTGCGCAATGTCCAACACACTATTGACCTCACAAAGTCTAGCATCTGCTAAAGGCACCAAGATCCTTGGAGGCAAGGGATTGGCAGCCACAGCAGTGTTCCTATACTTAAGGGGAACACGGGAAAGGGTTCAGGGAAAGGCCACTGGGTCCTTGTAAGTCATCGGAGAGCAGGGCCCAGAGGAGAATCAGGCATGCACAAGAAAGGACTCTCTGGGAATTGAGGCGGGATGCACTGGGGGATGGGGAGGGAGGGGAGAGGAGAGGGGGAGCAGGGGGTTCAGGGGCAGAAGGAGGGGGGAGGGAACTGGTGTACCTATTAAGTTTGTATGAGCTGAAATAATAATAATAAATGTATAAAAAAAAAGACTTTGCATGACCTGCGCAATGACGGACATAGACCCTCCATAGTCTAGCATGGATCGCAGGCACTAGGATCCTTAGTGGCAAGGGATTAAGAGCCACAATAGTGTTCCCATACTAAACGGAACACAAGAAAGAGCTCTAAGCGATGCTACTGAGTCCTTACACCTCATCAGAGAGGAGAACCCAGAGAGAAAGTTGACATTCACACTAAAGGATGCTCCAGGGATGGAGGGAAAGACACTGGGAGAAAGGGAGAGAGGGGCAAAAGGAAATGGAAAAGAGGGGAGGGAGCAAGGAGATCCAAGGAGGGGTGGAGGGAAAGAGGGGACCACGATACCTATTAAGTTTGTATGAATGGAATAAATAAATAAATAAATAAATAAATAAATAAATAAATTTATAAATTTACTATTTTACATGCATATTGAGTACTTATCCCTGATTCCCTCCATCAATCCCACCCTCCTGCTTGTGTGCTTCTATGATTCCAGGGTTTCCCCTGGCCTGTCTACTCCTGTGGACATTCAGGCCCCTGTGGCACACCAGTTTGCCTCTCCTTGGGCTACCCAACTGACAGGATCATTTCCCTTCACTCATCCAGCTTCAGTCCCCAAGGTTTCCACAGTATATTCTTATCTCTCTTGAGTTCCTTAATATTCTATGGGGGCATGTTGGTATGTCAGTCATTATGTGGGTCTGGGAAGGACAAGTCTCACTGTAGTAAGTTCTTAGATGCAGCAGTCCTGCCTTGAGTAGAATGTTTTGTCCAAAGGTAACTCTTCCCATCTTTAGGTTCTGTCAGCACTTCTTTTATGCAAATATTGAAGGCATCAAAATGCTGTCTAAAGGGTTGGTGTGTGTGTGTGTCTGTGTGTGTGTGTGTCTGTCTGTCTGTCTCTGTCTGTTTCTTTTTTGCCAATATTTCCTTAAATTGACATATATAAATTTTACACATTTGTAGGTGTACCTTATGACATTTTGATTCATGTATATAAGTAAGTAAATGATCAAATTAGGGTAAACACCTACTTCTCAAACATCCATCATTTCTCCAGAGCCTATCTTTTAGTGTTTTGAAATTTACATATTGTTGTTATAATTATTCAATGGTATTAGAGCACATTACAATCTCTTGCACCTCTCTAACTAGCTTAGCACCAGTGGATCAGATTTTCCCCATTCCTGCCACTGTGCTATTCTTCACAGCCACTTGAAACTATCACTCTGTTCTCAACTTCTATGATTTAGATTCCACATATGAGTCAGATCATGATTCTTCTCTGTATCTTGCTTATTTCAACTAATAAAAGGATCTCTAATCTTACAACAAATGATAGGATTTCATCATATATGTGTATATGCATATTTTATTTACCTGGTCTTTTGTTGCCAGACACTGAGATGGATTCTGTTCCGTGGATATTGTGAATGGTGCTGCAATGAACGTGAGTGTGCAGATATTTTTAACAGGCTGATATCATTTCCTTTGGATATACATTTTCAGTAGTAAGATCGTTGGATAATATTATAGTTGTTTCTAATATTTGGAGAATACATTGTTATATGTGTGTGTTTGTGTATACACATGAGATACACACATGGAGGAGGGAGGCAGGCATGCATTACCACTCATTTAAAAGTACTTTCAAAAGAATAAAAGGAACTGGGGATGACTATCCCTGTGGGTAAACATGTCTGCTCTGGCCGGGCCGGCACTTGTCACCCACGCTGGAGGCCCGCCTCTTCCAAGACTGCCCAAGCCGATAGTTGGAAACAAAGGAGTCTGTCATGCTGCTGGTGATGTGCATATCGAGCCACTGTACAAACAGGCTCCCCAGCTGGCCAAATCTCAGGTGGTCCACGCTGAGTTCTTCAGCTCTCTCATGTGGTTCTGGATTCTCTGGTGTTTTTGGCATGACTCAGACACTGTGCTGGGCCAATTTCCATACCCAGATCTTTTCCAGTGGACAGATGAAGAGCTCCGCATCTCTTTCCAATGATGATGACTGAAGATATAACTCAGCCCACACAAGTAGGAGCAAAAGGAGAAATTGCATGCAGTTATGGACTGCATGTGCATTAAAGTTGTACATTAAAGTAGTCTGGTCAATGAGAAAAAAGAATAAAAGGAAAATAAACAAAAACTGAGAGTGGAATTTGGTGATAAACAAAAGTGCACTGGGAGCAGGCAAAAGGTTATCTTGCTTCCTGGGCTATACACATCCTCTATGCCAGTACTTTGCCTGCAGCCAGTTTCTTTTTATGTGTCTCCAATGATCTGCATTGCAATTTCTGGAATTTGCCACTGTGTTCCATCGGCCCCTTTGAATATGCCTTAACTTCAACAAGATGGAACACCCAGGACACTCCACTATGACAAAGAGACAGTACTGCTCACTTTCACCCTGGCCCAATGAGTTCACAGAGCCACTTCTACTAACCTCAATATTCAGAGAGAAGCCAGGTGTCTGAGAACCATGCTCACCACAAATTCCTTCCTTAGTTGGAAGTGAATAAATGACCCTTGTTAGTAACTCCAAATTGTGTACATTACAAAAGGAAAAAAGCTTTATCTCTTTTGTCCCATGCATAATTAAAACATTCTGTCACATGCAAATGATAATTTATAAACTAGATTAAATATACCCAACTTCCCCTTATCTATGTATTGTTTCTCTATTCGTCTACATCTTGATACTGAATTTTACAAATTTGTATGTCTGGTTTCAGTATCCAATTATAATGTTCCACCCAAATCCACAAGCAGAAGAAATAAACAGTGAACACCCCAACCCTGGCCAGGTCCTAACAGGTACACCCAACTTACTCCCTACCATTGAGTCCCTGGGAGGCACTAGTCATGGCCACACATCTACCTAGCATCCCTCTAACATTTTCTCTAGCTTTCTGGATCTACAGAGCTCAGGCCATAGGGAACTCTCAGAGCATCCCGTCCCCTGCCATCGGAAAGCCCAGGTGTCATGGCTTGATCTGGTTCTCCAACTGTCCAGGTCAAGACAGCAGAGCAAGTGTTCCTGAAGCCAGAGATAAGTATTAAGGAAGACCTTTAATGCCCACTAGATTCATTTCTTAACCTGAAGCAAAACCTCAGAAAATACTTACTTTAAAATTTTAAAATAGGGGTCGGGACGCCTGCGCGAGATCCAGCCGGGCCTCAACGCGCGCTCTAGGACCCCCAGGTCAGCCCACGGGGACCCGGCTCCGACTCCCACCATCCAGCCGGAGCCGCGCGGGGGGCCGAGGGACGAGGAGCACCTCCCCCTGCGCCCGGGCCCCGCCCCAGCTGCCCTCGGGTTAAATAGCTCCACGCCGAGGCGCCCATCCTTCCCTTCTTCGCCCCGCCCCCGCTCCGCCGGTCGGGACGCCTGCGCGAGATCCAGCCGGGCCTCAACGCGCGCTCTAGGACCCCCAGGTCAGCCCACGGGGACCCGGCTCCGACTCCCACCATCCAGCCGGAGCCGCGCGGGGGGCCGAGGGACGAGGAGCACCTCCCCCTGCGCCCGGGCCCCGCCCCAGCTGCCCTCGGGTTAAATAGCTCCACGCCGAGGCGCCCATCCTTCCCTTCTTCGCCCCGCCCCCGCTCCGCCGGTCGGGACGCCTGCGCGAGATCCAGCCGGGCCTCAACGCGCGCTCTAGGACCCCCAGGTCAGCCCACGGGGACCCGGCTCCGACTCCCACCATCCAGCCGGAGCCGCGCGGGGGGCCGAGGGACGAGGAGCACCTCCCCCTGCGCCCGGGCCCGCCCCAGCTGCCCTCGGGTTAAATAGCTCCACGCCGAGGCGCCCATCCTTCCCTTTTTCGCCCCGCCCCCGCTCCCCCGGTCGGGACGCCTGCGCGAGATCCAGCCGGGCCTCAACGCGCGCTCTAGGACCCCCAGGTCAGCCCACGGGGACCCGGCTCCGACTCCCACCATCCAGCCGGAGCCGCGCGGGGGCCGAGGGACGAGGAGCACCTCCCCCTGCGCCCGGGCCCCGCCCCAGCTGCCCTCGGGTTAAATAGCTCCACGCCGAGGCGCCCATCCTCCCTTTTCGCCCCACCCCGCTCCGCCTGTCAGGACACGCGCGCGGTCCACCCGGGCCTCACCCCGCGCCCTAGGTAAGTCCCCGTTCAGGCCCTGCCCACCAGTACCCCAGGCCAAATAATTCAGTTTAGTGAAATTGAGAGATCTTAAGAGTTAAAATGACAATGCCAAAGTCAAAGTGCAAATCCATGAGAAGCAACACTCAAGTAAACAAATTTCCCACTGAAGAAATTAATCCCATAATGTTAGACTCCAACAAGAACAAACCCGCGGAAAAAGGCCAAGAAAGCCCCACCCAGGATAAAGACTTTCAAAATATGATCATTACCATGTTCAATACTATGAAAGAGGAAATCCGGGAGGAATTACATAATCGAATCAATCGCTTTGAAGAGCAACACAACAGACATCTGGAGGAGTTGAGAAAAACAGTGCAAGAAACAAAAAGTGGCATAGAACAGTTAAAACAAACTCAAGCAGAGTTTAAAACTGAGCTAAAAGACAAGTTATCTTCAACCCAGAACGCCACAGAGAGTCTTATCAACAGAACTAATGAAGCAGAAAACAGAATTTCAGACCTTGAAGATAAAGTGGGAGTACTAACCAGCTCAATGGAAGAGGTTGTTAAAGCCAAAAAGATACTTGAGAGAAATATCCAAGAGATATGGGACACCCTGAAGAAGCCTAACATGCGTATTCATGGAATACCGGAGCAAGAATCTCAAAATACCACCCCTGAGGAAATTTTTCAAACGATCATCAAGGAAAACTTTCCTCATCTAAAAAAAGAGAGGCCCATTCATATACAAGAGGCATTCCGCACCCCAAACAGATACGACCAAAATAGAAGCACACCGCGGCAAATAATAGTTAAAACACTCCACATTCAAGATAAAGAACTGGTGATGAGAGCTTCAAGGGAGAAAAAACAAGTCACTTTTAAAGGCAAACCTATTAAAATAACTAATGACTTCTCAGTCGAAACAGTAAAAGCAAGAAGAGCTTGGAGAGACATACTTCAAGTATTGAATGAGCAAAAATGTCAACCCAGGCTGATTTACCCTGCAAAACTATCAGTCATGATCGAGGGAGAAAGAAAAATTTTCCAGCACAAAGACAACTTTAAGGGATACATGGCCACCAAACCAGGCCTTCAAAAACTGCTAGAAATGATACTCAAGCGTGAAGAAAAAAACAGGCATATCCAGGAGAACAGAAGGCAAATATAACACCATTAAAAGCGAAGCAATATACTTATAAAAGCTACTAAACATAATAAATGTCTGGAATTAACAATAGTTTCTCCATTATAACACTAAATGTTAATGGACTTAATTCACCGATCAAGAGACACAGATTACAAACTTGGATTAAAAATCACAATCCATCAATCTGTTGCCTGCAGGAAACCCATCTCACCACAAAAGATAGGCACGCTCTAAAAATAAAAGGCTGGTCAACAATTCTACAAGCAAATGGAAGCAGAAAACAGGCAGGGGTAGCCATTATGCTATCAGACAAAGTGGATTTCAAACCAAAAAAAATTATAAGAGACACGGATGGATACTACATTTTAGTCAGAGGTACAATTCACCAGGAAGATTTCACAATACTGAACATATATGCACCCAATACGGGCCCCCCCACATTCATTAAGAAAACCCTACAGCGTCTAAAGCAAGAAATCAACCCCCAAACGATAATTCTTGGGGACTTCAACACCGCCCTCTCTACATGGGATAGATCAACAGGTCAAAAGCTTAACAGAGACACTTTGGAACTTAATCAAACCCTGAAAGAAATGGACCTCACAGATCTCTATCGAACTTTTCACCCACGCACCAAAGAATACACATTTTTCTCAGCAGCACATGGAACTTTCTCCAAAATAGATCACATATTGGGCCACAAAATGAATCTACACATATACAAGAAAGTTGAAATTCTAACCTGTGCCCTATCAGACCACCACGGCCTAAAGCTGGACATCCACAACACATCAAACAAGAGAAAATGCACTAACTCCTGGAAACTTAACACTATGATGCTGAATGAGAACTGGATTCAGGAAGAAATTAAAAAGGAAATTCAAGATTTCCTGAAAGTGAATGATAACGAAAATACAACTTACCAAAATCTCTGGGACACAATGAAAGCTGTTCTAAGAGGTAAGTTCATAGCTCTTAATGCCCACGTCAAAAAAATGGAAACATCAGAAATAAACAACTTAACAATGCAGCTTAAAGCTTTAGAGAAACTAGAGCAATCTGATCCTAAAAGCAGTAGAAGAGAAGAGATTAGCAAAATAAGGGGAGAAATATCTGAAATCGAGACTAAGAAAACGATAGAAAAAATCAACCAATCAAAAAGCTGGTTCTTTGAAAAAATCAACAAGATTGATACACCCCTAGCTAAACTAACCAAAAGCAAGAGAGAGAAAACCCAAATTAACAAAATTAGAAATGAACATGGAGTTATCACTACAGATACCCAAGAAATCCAGAGAATTATAACATCATATTTCAAAAACTTATACTCTGTGAAGTTTGACAACACAAAAGAGATGGATGAATTTCTAAGTAAACACAACTTACCTAAATTGAATCAGGAAGTTGTGAATTATTTAAATAGTCCTATAACATATAAGGAAATTGAGGAAGTAATCTCGAATCTTCCCACCAAAAAATGTCCTGGACCAGATGGATTCAGCACAGAGTTCTACAAGACATTTAAGGAGTTAATAACACCAATACTCCTTAAACTGTTCCATCAAATAGCAAAGGAAGGAACACTACCAAATTCCTTCTATGAAGCTAATATCGTTTTAATCCCAAAACCTAATAAAGATTCACTTAAAAAAGAAAACTATAGGCCGATCTCCCTGATGAACACAGACGCAAAGATTCTCAACAAAGTCTTAGCAAATCGGATTCAAAAACATATTAAAAAGATCATTCATGGGGACCAAGTAGGCTTCATCCCCGGCACACAAGGTTGGTTCAACATACGCAAATCAATAAATGTAATTCATCATGTAAACCAGTCCAAAGTCCAAGACCACATGATACTCTCGATAGATGCAGAAAAAGCTTTTGACAAGATCCAACAGCCTTTTATGATCAAAACGCTAGAGACAGTAGGAATGGAAGGAACCTTTATCAATATAATAAAAGCTGTATACAACAAGCCCACAGCAAGGATTATGCTCAATGGGGAACAATTGGAAGCATTCCCACTTCGATCAGGAACAAGACAAGGCTGTCCACTCTCACCACTTCTATTCAATATTGTACTTGAAGTCTTAGCCGAAGCCATAAGACAAGAAAGGGACATAAGAGGGATTCAAATTGGCAAGGAAGAAGTCAAGCTATCTCTATTTGCAGATGACATGATCTTATACCTGAGTGATCCCAAAAACTCCACCAGGAAGCTCCTGGAACTAATTGAGAAGTTCAGCAGGGTGGCAGGATACAAAATAAATGTGCAAAAATCAGAGGCCTTCCTATATGCCCAGAATGAAAGAAGTGAAAAAGCCTTGAGAGAAACCATGCCATTTACTATAACCCCTAAAAAAATGAAATACCTTGGTATAAACCTAACTAAGGAGGTAAAAGACCTTTACAATGAAAACTTTAAAACCCTAAAGAAAGAAATTGCAGAAGACACCAGAAGGTGGAAAGACCTCCCTTGTTCCTGGATTGGCAGAATCAACATTGTAAAAATGACCATCCTACCAAAGGCAATATACAGATTCAATGCTATACCAATCAAAATCCCAAAGCAATTCTTCAAAGAAGTTGACCAAACAATCTCAAAGTTCATTTGGAGGCACAAAAGACCCAGGATAGCCAAAACAATCCTGAGTAACAAAAACACAGCTGGAGGTATTACCATACCAAACCTAAGTCTATACTACAAATCCATAGTTATAAAGACAGCCTGGTACTGGCTCCAAAATAGACACACAGATCAATGGATAAGGATTGAAGACCCAGATATAAGCCCACAAAGTTACAGCCATTTGGTCTTTGACAAAGGGGCCCAAAGAATCCAATGGAAAAAGAACAGCATCTTCAACAAATGGTGCTGGCAAAACTGGATCTCCACATGCAGAAGATTAAAGCTGGACCCGTATTTGTCACCATGTACAAGACTTAATTCCAAATGGATCAAGGACCCTTGATATCAGGCCAGAGACTTTAAAAACCATAGTTGAAAAGATAGGGAACTCCCTCGAGCTGGTTGGGCTAGGCCAACAGTTCCTAAATAGACATCCAATGGCACAGTCACTGCTACCAACTCTCAACAGTTGGGATCTTGTGAAATTAAAGAGCTTCTGTTCAGATAAAGAGATTGTAACACGAGCTCAAAGGCAACCCACAGAATGGGAGAAAATCTTCACTAACCACATATCTGACAGAGCTCTACTGTCCAGAGTGCACAAAGAACTTAGAAAATTAAACTCCAAGGAAAACACTGGCCCAATTAAAAAATGGGCCCTGGAACTTCAAAGAAACTTTACCAGGGATGAAATTAAAATGTCTAACAATTATCTTAAAAAATGCTCCACTTCCTTCGCCATCAGGGAAATGCAAGTCAAAACTTCCCTGAGATATCATCTCACCCCGGTCAGGATGGCAAAAATCCACAATACAAACAACGACAAATGCTGGAGAGGATGTGGAGAGAGGGGAACTCTCCTACATTGTTGGTGGGAATGCAGGCTCATACAGCCACTCTGGCGAGCCGTCTGGAGATTCTTAAAGAAATTAAAGATTGAAATGCCATATGACCCTGCTATCCCACTTTTGGGAATAACCCCCCAAGCAGCAAAGGTTCGCCTCGATAGCACAAGCTCGACCATGTTCATAGCAGCACTGTTTACAATAGCAAAGTCATGGAATCAACCTAAATGTCCAACAGTTGACGAGTGGATAAGGAAACTGTGGTACATCTATACAATGGAGTACTACTCAGCCATCAAAAATGATGAATTACTGGAATTTGCTGGGAAATGGATGTCATTAGAAAGAATTATATTAAGTGAAGTATCCCAAACCCAGAAAATTAAGCGCCGTATGTACTCCCTAATAGGTGGCTCCTAGTACCAAACTCACCCAGCCCACATTGGGACACTCAAAAGTAAACCTATGTAACACAGTAATTGCAAGGATTATGAACAAGAGAGATGGGTTAGGAGGGCCACACCAGAAACAAAGAGAGAGGAGACCATGTTACAGCAGAGAAAATAGGCCTCCATGAAGGTCTGCAAGTAAGTAATGAGAAACCTGGTTAAGTTCACAGACGTTCTTTCCTGATCTCACCAGAAGGGGAGGGCATATAGTCTAGCAGATAAAAAGTAATCATTTTGCAAATGGGTGATGGACCCCTCTCTCAGTGAGGTTTCCTACTCTTATTACATCTACCCTTGAATGTGCTATTACAACAAGACTCCAGTTTAACAGCTTTTTGTCTCTGGCCAGGGGGTGACATACAGTGCCCAGCAGAATGGAGTGAAGGGAATTGCAGGAGCAGCAAAACTGCAAAAGAAAATCAACAAACCACAATCCAGAACTTCAGAGACTCTATATCAATCACATAGAACTAGGACAGCCTAATCTCTCCCCATCCTGGAGCTCAGGGACATTTGCGGAAGAGGGGGCGGTAAGATTGTAAGAGCAAAAGGATGGGAGGAGCAACGATTTGCAAGATTCTCAACAATAGTTGGGGCCAAAGCAATCATAATGGAACTTTGCATGCCCTGCGCAATGTCCAGCGCACTGTTGCCCTCATAAAGTCTAGCATCTGATAAGGGCACCGAGACCCCTGGAGGCAAGGGATTGACAGCCATAGTAGTGATCTTATGCTTAAGGGGAACAAGAGAAAGGGCTTATGGAAATGCCACTGGGTCCTTATATGTCATCGGAGAGGAGGACACAGTGGAGAGTTAGGCACACACAATAAAGGACTATCTGGGAATTGGGGGGGAGGCACTGGGGGAAGGGGAGGGGGAAGAGGGGGGAGGGAGGGAACTGGTAAAAAATTTTTAAAATGTATAATTAAATTTTTAATAAAAAAAAAATGTTAAAAAAAAAAAAAAAAAAAAAAATTTTAAAATAGAAAATGAATACATATCTACGGAACAGTAAAAATATCTTTGTACTTTCTCGATTACAATTCTTGCAAAAGAAATAACTAAAGCAATTATCTAAAATGATTTTATTGCTATGTGGCCACTTTTATGAAAATGGAGAATGTGATTTCAAAACAATATTCCAGTTAAGGCTCTTTTATATGCTAATTTTCATTATGGCTGGTATTCAAAATATCTTAAACCTTGCAAAATTTATAAGAAAAACATAAAACTCCTGCATTAGTAGCAGAGCACAGTGGGGGGAAAAGGCACTGATAACAGCTATTTCTTTTAAGAAGATGCTCAGGTAATAGGAAGGAATAGTAAAGTACAAGAATAAATTGACGATAGCTTATGAAACATAACTCAACTCCATATGGACTTTGGTCCATCAAACTTTGTCCTATTGTTACTGCCTTATTTGAGATGAATAGATGTTTGTTTGAACCTGATTAGGAAAAGTCATCACAACAAATCAGTGCCCAACATGAACACCAAAGATGAGTTTGGTCGGAGTACTTGCATGGTCCTGACTATGGTTAACAAGGTATGCAACTGAAACTGAGCAACGTGAACATGGAGCAGCTGTAGGATGAAGTCTTTACAGTTACTATCCTTTTCTATGTTGGTGCCTGGTGATGTGTCTTCTCACTATGGTGGTGACTTGCTATGGGCCTTTCTATAGATATGTGTGACTGAGGCTGAGTCTTTGGACAATGGAGCGTCTGTGGGACTAGTCCAAGAGTGGCCATTTCTTTTTGTACGTTACCGAACAGCATATCTGTTTGATGAGTGGCATCCACTACTTGAGTATGGGGATACCCTTAAAACGTTTGAGGACTCGAGGATGCATTGCACTCCCTGAGGTGTGAATGAAAAGAGATTTTGAGTAAGTCACTGCAGTGGATACATGGCTGCGGCTTTGAGCATTGAAACATGCAACTGAAACCAAGGTGAGTGTTCAATGGGAACTCGTTCATAAAAGGAAGGAATTACAAAGAGATGCAGCTAGTATCCTCCATGCTAGCTCCTAATTTAGTAGGTAAACTGGATTTTAGAAAAAGTTGATGTGAAGGTGCTGTCTTGCCATGTCTTATGGATGGGGGCAGAAGAGAAAGAGAACGTCGAATCTGTGTCAAAGAATCCCTATTGGAGTACAAAAATCTGAAATCTATGGGAAAAACTGTGTAGTGAAAAAGAAAAGAATAGGGTAAAAATCATACAAAGAACCCCTTAGGTGCAAACTTTAATGCAGAAGAATGGAAAATCCATGGTTCAGCATATGGATGGGACCTTTCATAAAGTTCCAGTTCAGGAAAGCCGTGATAATTGGGAAGTATTCTGTGTCTGAACTGTTTAAGTCTGGAAGACCTTTTCAACAAGACATGAGAGGGATAAAAGGCTAACAAGACGGCTCAGCAGTTAAAGGTGTCTGCACACAAACCTGGTGACCTAGGTACAATCCTTACAGTTTGTTCTCTCTCTCTCTCTCTCTCTCTCTCCTCTCTCTCTCTTTCTCTCTCTCTTCTTTTCTACCTCTATTTCTACCTCAGAAAAATAAGTTATAAAATGAAACTGAAAGAACTTCTCAGAGCTCATGAGACTGCATGACATGGATGGGGGATATGGGAGCCAACTGAGCACTAGGAAGCAGAACAGAGAAACTAAATAATGTAACTCTCATCCCTCCCAGAGACAGGGACTAAATAAACATGCTAGGCAATATGATGGAAATCAGTCCATGATGGATTGTGAAGTGCAAGCCGTTAAAGATAGCTGTTGAGATTCCCGTGAATATTTGAAACTGGAAGACAATACAGAAAGGACTGGCATTAACTAAGGAACTGGCAAGTGATAGTGCTTCATCTGTTCATTGAGCTAGATAAGACCGTGTTCACCAGAATTGAATAAGAAATTAATCCAGCAAGGAACCTTAAGGCTTGTATGGAACATTAGAGACATGCATTATATTTACAAGGCAAGAGAGGTACTGGCAGATCTAAGTGGCTTAGACTAGTATGTAAATCAGATTCATAAAGTGTTAAGGCAATTTACAAAAGATAAGAAAAGAAAAAAAGCATGCAAAGGATCATAAACAGGAAGCAAGAAGAAGGAGGACCTCAAAAGAAAGGAGAGAGGGGATCACGCTTCAGTAGAGAAAATAAGCCGTGGTCAAGTATTGCATGCAAGTAGTGAAACATCTGATGCAGCTCACTCTCACTCTCCTTCCTGGCCACTTGCCACTGAACATATTTGATCTCACCATCAGGGAGGATATAGAGACTGGCAGATAGATGGTAACTATCCAGCAAATGGGACACTCACACACACACACACACACACACACATACACACACACACACACACACACACACACACACACACACACAACTGTGTCCTACTCCTATTCTTCCATCTACCTTTGAGTCTCCTCTTGTATTAAGATCTTCATTTAAACAGTCTTTTATCTTTGGTTAGGAGATGACCTTCAATACCAATCAGGATGCAGCCAAGGGCAGTGCAGGAAAAGCAAATCTAAAAAACAACAAACCATAATTCAGAACACCGAAGACCCTACATTAATCACCTGGAACCAGACCAGCCAAATTTCTCCCCAGCCTGAAGGTCAAGGAATCCTGTGGAAGAGGGAGCAGCAAGATTGTAAGAGCCTAAAGATGGGGAAGACCAAGGATATGCAAGATACTCCACACAAGTTAGGGCTACAACAGCTGAAATTGGATTTTGTCTGACCTGCACAATGGCTGACATGTCAACAACCCCCCAAAATCTAGCATGGATCACAGGGGAGAAGGCGTCAGGCAATAGGATCCTTAGAGGCAAGGGATCAAACAGTCATAATAGAGTTCCCATACCAACGGGAAGCCCAAGAAGGAGCTCAGGGTTATGCCTGAGTCCTGAATCCTCACTAGGGTGGAGGACTCAGAAGGAGGTTTGGCTTCACACAAAAGGATCTTCAGGGGATGGGAAGGAGGAAGGGGGAGGCACTAGGAGAGGGAGAGAAGGGCAAAAGGAAGGGGAAAGCGGGGAGAATGTAATGGGGGACAACTGGGGAAGGGACGAGGGAAGAAGAGGATGGGGTACCTATTGAGCTTGTATGATTAGGAAAAAAATAAAATGTGGGAGAAAATTTTTAAAAGAAAGATAAAATAAAAACAGAGAAAGGTATCTGTCTGGCCACACTAAGGCAAATGCTGCAAGCTTTGTGTAAAGCCAAGGTTCTGGCAGTACCAGAGATTAAACTGCTTGTCTTCATTGCTAGGCAAATATACTACCACTGAGCCCCTAGAATCAAGTTTTCTAAGAGAGGCAAAAAATGACAGAAAGCCAAATGCCATGTTAATGAGCTTTTGGAAGACCTGATCAAAAGTTTAATGAAGTCATAATCTAAAACAAAAATCTCCTTATTCCCCCTAAAATTTAATTAAAGTATAAATAATAAAACAATGCAGATGAAAAAGAGTAAACTTGTTCCAGGATGGGGACTCATGCTGAATCCTCACATAGGGTGGAGGACTCAGAGGGAGGTCTGGCTTCACGCAAAAGGATGCTTCAGGGGATGCGAGGGAGAAAGGCAGAGGCACTGGGAGAGGGAGAGAGGGGAAGCGAGGAGAGTGTAAGGGGAGATGACTAGGGAGGAGAAGAGGGAGTATATCTCTGCTGTAAGCATCTATAGAGAGGGTTAGAAATCTATAGAGAGGCCTAGACCAGAACAATCACAATAGGCAGATGAGACTAAAGAAGAGATAATGCTGCCTCCTCCCCCACCCCGAGTCTGTCAGCCCACAGAGCCAGCTTGAGCAACTATTGAAACAAGTGAATCTGTGGACCTGCTCCTTCTTAACCCTAAACAAGTCAGCATAGCATAAGCTAGTCTTGCCTAGGTCCTCAGGGATGAGAAGAAACTCAGGTGGTCCATGGTACAGCCACAGGATTAGGAGGAAATTTTGCTTAAGAAAAATATTTGTGAGTTGTAGAGAGCTACATAAGGCAGTGCCTCCCATCTATGCCCAATACAGGCTGTCTTGAGGAAATGATACAGTCAATACAATTTTTCACGTTATATTGGATTTTGCTAACATTTTCCTTTAGTACTCCACAGAGAAGCAGTAAAAACTCTTGAATTAAGGAGAGCATACTCAAAGGCAAGAAAAAGAAAAGTACTGCTGCGAGCTCGAGGCTCAGAAACAAATGGCTTAGAATGACATCTTGCCAGTTTTCTGTTTATGGGAACTATTTGAGGAACTAGTTGAAATTTGTACCATTACTGGTGTCTGGACTTTAGGTCTTGTCATCCAGAGCTCACAAACAACTTTTGATGGGGTCCTCATTTAGGAAAAGTATAACAAGAAACCAGAGCTCCCTTTTGGTATTCCTGGTTTCAGGCCAGGATAGAATTAAGGACTTTTTAAAAAAAAAAATTATGACCAAGGACTATTTTTTGTGGGTGAGAGGACTTCTGTCACCTAAACTGCTAACCAGTTTGTTTGTTTGTTTGTTTGTTTGTTTGTTTGTTTGTTTGTTTGTCTCCTGATCTTGTATTTCCCTCCTCTTTCTCCGGGAATGGGACAATGAATATCTCTAGCTTCTTCATAACTAGATGGGGTCATCATTGAGTATGGCATTAAGGATACCACTACAGAAGTGGGAGCCCTAACTCAAGACCTCCAAAAGTGCCCAAGTTATTTTATTTATACAGCAGCAAGTGAAATGCAGAAAGTCAGTCCATGCTTGACATCTTGACAAGAACATGAAGGAAAAGGAGTAAAGTTTAGCATCAGAAATTTTAGGCAGAAGCCAAGAAGCAGCTATACCACAAGATGTTTTAAAATGTTCAAGCTAAACCAATCTCCTCTTCCCATTACAATTCTTCTCCCCTACCAGACTCCATCTTATTTTCAAGTCTTTTTGCATATGTAGCCCATTTTGTTTCATCCAGTTTGCCTTTAATGGCATATGCCTGAGCCCTTGCTGGAAAATGAATCATATATCAGTGGACATACTGTTGAGGAAAGAATTTTCCATTTCCTCCCCCTCAGTATTAGCCCTCGTCATTCTCTCAGGGGCCATAAAACCTCTTGAAATCATTCCCCTTCCATGGTGAAATGTTGATAGGACAATTCCCATGCAGATCTTGTAGAAATATACTCAGCTGTAGCAAAATCATAGATGCAACAGTCCTGTCATGTCCAGAAGATAGTGTCTAACCTCAACCCTCTCCGACTTAAGATTCTTACAATCTTACCGCTCCCTCTTCCATAACATTTTCTGAACCTTAGGTTGGAGGTAAGGATGTTCTGTTTAGGGCAAAGTCGTTTATTTTCTGCACTTTGGCCAATTGTGCTTTTCTACAATAAAACCTTCCATTGCAAAAGGAAGTTTCTAAGTTGAGTGTTGAGTGTGCCAACAATCTATAGGTATAATAACAGTTGTTTAAAAGATAGTTTGAGGGGAGAGAGATGGCTCAGGGGTTAAGACACTCCCAAACAGATGGTCCTGAGTTCAGATCCCAGGTCCCACATAAGAATGCCAAGCAGAAACGGAGGCAAATAACACTTCTGGTCCTGGAGGTAGAAGCAATCCAGGATGATTCCCAAAGTCACCAGTGGTCCTCCACAGGGACAAACAGTGCTCGCTCTCTCTCTTTCTCTCTCTCTCTCTCGCTCTCTCTCTCTCTCTCTCTCTCTCTCTGTTTCTCTCTCTCACACACACACACATACACACACACACACATGTACACACATATGCAATAAATGAATGAATAAAATATTTTTAAAAAGGAGGACGTTTGATATAATATCTTTATACCTAAACCTTTATGGTTTGTATTCCCCACTAGGCCTGTATTCTTGCCCTTCATAGGTTCTTGTTCTATTTTGTTTTTTGTTTTGCGTTATGTGATTAATTTTTGTAATGCATTGCAAAAGAGAAACTTTTGGATATGATGAAACATGGGATTATCTATAAACCTTTTATCTTATGAACCCTGTTGTTAAAAGTATTCAAAATATATACATAAGACAGCTTCATTGACCAATAATCAACAGGTGGGACGTCATGAAATTAAAAAGCTTCTGTTCTGCAAAAGAAACTCTTAATTGTGTAAAAAGAAAACCCACAGAATAGGAGAAAACTTTTGCTAGCTATGAATCTGACAAAGGATTGATCTCCAGAGTATACAAAGAACTCAAAAAGAAAACACCAAGAAAGCAAGCATCCCAATTAAAAAAAATGGGTTCTGGAGATAAATAGGGATTTCACACAAAAAGAAATTGAAATGTCAAACAAATAACTTAAAAGATCCCCTACTTCCCTGGTCTTCAGAAAAATGCAAATTAAAACTTCCCTGTGATACCATCTTACCTTAGTCAGAATGGCTGAGATCAAGAACATGAACAACAGAGACTGCTGGTAAGGATATGGAGAAAAGGGAACACTTGTTCATTAGTAAACTAGTACATCCATTAGAGATCACTGTAGAAGTCGCTCAGAAAGTTAAAAATGGAATTAACATACAATTCAGATATACCATTTATGGGAATGTTCCCAAAAGACTCTTCATCTTTTTACAAGAATACTTGTTAATGCATGTTCCTTGAAGCTGTATTCACAATACCAAGAAAATGGTATCAGTCAATATGCCCATCAACAAAGGAATGGGTAATGAAAATTTGTTATATGTACACAATGGAATACTTACTATTCAGCCATCAGGAAGTTGAGATTATGGAATTTTCTGGTAAATGGATGGAACTAGAAAATATAATATTGAGTGAGGTATCTTAAACTCAGAAAGAAAAATACCACATTTTTCTCAATTATATGTGAATGCTAGCATTGATTTCTTTACCAAGGTATTTAGCTTGTGATTACTATAAGAGTCAGAAAATTTGAAAGGGATCAATGATTAAAAAGGTGAAAAACTTTGGTGGGAGAGATACAGGATACCATGGCATATAGGATGAGGGAGGAATAATGGGAAAAAATACCTGGGGGAATGCTCTGATGAGTCGAACTGTTAACCCATATAATATTGGGGGCTTGTCTGGTATATTTAAAAAGAATAGATCAATATTATATGCATGTAGAAGTATATAGGTTCATTTTCTCCACAAAATAAAAAATTATTAAGTGCGGAAAAAAATTCAGAATACTCACATTTATTTTGAAACAGAAAAGCATGGAATCGGAGACTCAGAACCCAAGATAAGAACCCTGCTTTCAGAGAAAGACATGCCAAAGATTAAAAAGTGTGAGTGGAAGTCCTTGAAAAAAGCTGCTGCACTTGCAAAGCTGGAGGCCTGAACACGGCCCAGTGATGTGGAGAGGTCGATTCCAAATCCTGAACTAGATTATCTATTACCCAATTCTGTATGTTACCTGACATCCTGGTGTCTCTTAGAGTAACAGTTACTCTTCTCTATTGTTGTGAAACACAACTCAGGCTCAAACAACTCAAGGGAGAAAAGGGAGATTTATTAAGTTTATGGTTTCAGAGATGAGATACAGTTCTTTATGACAGAAAAGACATGACTGACTGGCAGAAGCTGAAGGCAGCCTAAGTCACATCCATCAAGGAGGCTGAGAGCTGTAAAATTGTCAACTGTAAGAACTCTCCTGGAAGTAAGATGGAGCTAATCAACCTCAAGGCCCACCTCCTGTAACTGCCTTCTTCCAGCAAGGCTCTACCTTTTAAAGGTGTCATGACCTTCCCAAACAACTAAAGATTCAAATACACGAGGCTGTGGGGGACAAATCACATTTTAAACCATGACATATCTGATCAAATCCCTGGTTCCAACCAACCAAAAAGCTAATAATGTCATCAACTAACATCTGTAACCTGTAACAAGAATTTTCTCACTTTGCCCACCTGCTTGCCTGATGTTTCCATCTATGTATTTGAAGCATGTTTTCACTCATAGCTTCTTTTGTTTGTGATTATGAAACCTCAAAAGATTGTTATCACAGTGGAACACATGAAATTTGGGGCAACCTGAATCTGTGTTCCTAGGTCATGGTCACTCATATTTGGCTCCAGAATAAACTACGTCTTATCACTTTGAGGTAACAGTTGTGCTTTTCCACCTATGGCAGGTGATCACATAGTAAAGAAGATGAAAGCTAAAGTCTTCAAGAAAACAATAAAAATTGTTGAATACTAGAGAGTGCATACTCACTTAAAAGAAGGAAGAAAAAGTGCAGCTTTGATAACTAAAGGGTCAAAAGAGAGTAAAATTAAGAGGGAGATGGAGAGGCAACTGAGCAATAACTTTTTACAATAGCAAAACAGACTCCTCCAATTCTTTGGCACACTTCCAGATAGATCAAATTTCCTGGAGATGGTATCCTTTTCACGTGATTAACACAGTTTGTGTAATTTAACGACAGAGAAGGAGATTCCAGCATTACCTGGGAAATAGGTGATGGGTCTAGCCCTAGCAATGGTCCTAACATTGACATCTGGATTGAAGGTTCACTCAAAGCAAACAATCATTAGCATTTAATTACGCATGTAGATTTCTTCCCACAGAATAGTGCCCAGATGTGATCTTATAGTATATAAGGCAGAGCCCCTATCATTATAACCCTGTTAGCAGCGCTGAAAAATGCTATGCTGCTGATGGGAGAGAATCCTTGCCAACTGTCTTCTCAGCTGTAGATGCTCCACTAACACACAAATTACCTTCCCTGCTCTCTGTAATCCAGACTCTAAAGAATAGCAGGGCAGACCTGACAATGAAAGTATAAGCCAACAGGAAGAAACAACAACACCCAACTAGGAGACAAAAATCAGGTTAATATTGCCTCTACGGAGTTACATATTTACAATCACAGTCTTCCTGTCTAAATTGGTCAAACTTTACATTAAAATATAAGATATCTGAAAGGCATGTATGTAGAGCTCTCCATACACACAACACATTGCTCTTATTTCAAGTTATTTTAAGTCAAATGATAACCATGGCCTGAAAACATAGATTTAAGTTGCCAAAAAAAACATATTCATGACAGAAGTAGCTACATGAACTTTTGTAATCACAAAATAATAGTTAAAAATCTAGGCATTTACAAAATATTTGACAAAGCAAATCAGGGAAATCTCTGTTACAGGTTTTAGATGTTATTTAATGACATCCTTGATTTTGTATTGGTAGAAATTAGTGGTCTTCTAAGAACACATTCCATGGACTTAACCTGATTTTTTTTTCTAAGTTTTTTTTTATTTCAGCTCATACAAACTTATTAGGTACACCAGTTCCCTCCCTCCCTCCTCCTCCCCCCGTACCCCCTGCTCCCCCTCCCCACCCCTCTCCCTCCCCATCCCCCAGTGCCTCCCACCCCAATTCCCAGAGAGTCCTTTCTTGTGCATGACTGATTTTCCTCTGGGCCCTCCTCTCCGATGACGTACAAGGACCCAGTGGCCTTTGCCGAACCCTTTCCCGTGTTCCCCTTAGGTATAGGAACACTGCTGTGGCTGCCAATCCTTTGCCTCCAAGGATCTTGGTGCCTTTAGCAGATGCTAGACTTTGTGAGGTCAACAGTGTGTTGGACAATGCGCAGGGCATGCAAAGTCCAATTATGATTGCTTCAGCCCTAACTAGTATAGAGTATCTTACATATCATTGCTCCTCCCATCCTTATGCTCTTACACTCTTACCGCCCCCTCTTCCGCAAATTTCCCTGAGCTTCAAGATGGGGAGAGACTAAGCTGGCCTAGTTCTAGGTGGTTGATATAGAGTCTCTGAAGTTCTGGATTGTGGTTTGTTGATTTTCTTTTGCAGTTTTGCTGCTCCTGCAATGCCCTTCACTCCATCCTGGGGGGCATTGGCATTGTATGTTACCCCCTGGCCAGAGACAAAAAGCTGTTAGAGTCTTGTGATAAAAGCACATTCAAAGGTAGATGTAATAAAAGTGGGAAACCACAGTGAGGGAGGGGTCTATCACCCATTTGCAAAATGGTTACTTTTTATCTGCCAGACTATATGGCCTCCTCTTCTGGTGAGATCATACCCCCTCAGTAGTAAATGATCAGGAACAAAAGTCTGTGAACTTAATCAGATGTCTCATTACTTATTTGGGTCCTTGGTGTAGGCCTATTTTCCCTGCTGTAACATGGTCCCTTCTCTCCTTCTTTCTGGTGTGGCCCTCCTACCCCATCCCTCCTGTTCATAATCCTTGGAATTCCTGTCTCTAGGTGGGCTGGGTGGGTTTGGTACTAGGAGCCACCTATTAGGGAGTACATACGGCGCTTAATTTTCTGGGTCTGGGATACTTCACTTAATACAATTGTTTCTAATGACATCCATTTCCCGGCAAATTCCAGTATTTCATCATTTTTGATGGCTGAGTAGTACTCCATTGTATAGATGTACCACAGTTTCCTTATCCACTGGTCAACTGTTGGACATTTGGGCTGATTCCATGACTTTGCTATTGTAAACAGTGCTGCTATGAACATGATCGTGCTTGTGCTATCGAGGCGAACCTCTGCTGTATGGGGGGTTATTCCCAAAAGTGGAATAGCAGGGTCATATGGCATTTCAATCTTTAATTTCTTTAAGAATCTCCAGACGGCTCGCCAGAGTGGCTGTATGAGCCTGCATTCCCACCAGCAATGTAGGAGAGTTCCCCTCTCTCCACATCCTCTCCAGCATTTGTCGTTGTTAGTATTGTGGATTTTTGCCATCCTGACCGGGGTGAGATGATATCTCAGGGAAGTTTTGATTTGCATTTCCCTGATGGCTAAAAAAGTGGAACATTTTTTAAGATATTTGTTAGACATTTTAATTTCATCCCTGGTAAAGTTTCTTTTAAGTTCCAGGGCCCATTTTTTAAGTGGGCCATTGGTTTCCTTGGTGTTTAGTTTTCTAAGTTCTTTGTGCACTCTGGACAATAGAGCTCTATCAGATATGTGGTTAGTGAAGATTTTCTCCCATTCTGTGGGTTGCCTTTGAGCTCAAGTTACAATCTCTTTATCTGAGCAGAAGCTCTTTAATTTCACAAGATCCCAACTGTTGAGAGTTGGTAGCAGTGACTGTGCCATTGGATGTCTGTTTAGGAACTGTTGGCCTAGCCCAATCAGCTCGAGGGAGTTCCCTATCCTTTCAACTATGGTTTTTATAGTCTCTGGCCTGATATCAAGGTCCTTGATCCATTTGGAATTAAGTCTTGTACATGGTGACAAGTACCGGTCCAGCTTTAATCTTCTACATGTGGAGATCCAGTTTTGCCAGCACCATTTATTGAAGATGCTGTTCTTTTTCCATTGGATTCTTTGGGCCCCTTTGTCAAAGACCAAATGGCTGTAACTTTGTGGGCTTATATCTGGGTCTTCAATCCTTATCCATTGATCTGTGTGTCTATTTTGGAGCCAGTACCAGGCTGTCTTTACAACTATGGATTTGTAGTATAGACTAAGGTTTGGTATGGTTATACCTCCAGCTGTGTTTTTGTTACTCAGGATTGTTTTTGCTATCCTGGGTCTTTTGTGCCTCCATATGAACTTTGAGATTATTTGGTCAACTTCTTTGAAGAATTGCTTTGGGATTTTGATTGGTATAGCATTGAATCTGTATATTGCCTTTGGTAGGATGGTCATTTTCACGATGTTGATTCTGCCAATCCAGGAACAAGGGAGGTCTTTCCACCTTCTGGTGTCTTCGGCTATTTCTTTCTTTAGGGTTTTAAAGTTTTCATTGTAAAGGTCTTTTACCTCCTTAGTTAGGTTTATACCAAGGTATTTCATTTTTTTAGGGGCTGTAATAAATGGTATTGTTTCTCTCAAGGCTTTTTCACTTCTTTCATTCTGGGCATATAGGAAGGCCTCTGATTTTTGCACATTTATTTTGTATCCTGCCACCCTGCTGAACTTTTCAACTAGTTCCAGGAGCTTCCTGGTGGAGTTTTTGGGATCACTCAGGTATAACATCATGTCATCTGCAAATAGGGATAGCTTGACTTCTTCCTTGCCGATTTGAATCCCTCTTATGTCCCTTTCTTGTCTTATGGCTTCAGCTAAGACTTCAAGTACAATATTGAATAGAAGTGGTGAGAGTGGACAGCCTTGTCTAGTTCCTGATCGAAGTGGGAATGCTTCCAATTGTTCCCCATTGAGCATAATCCTTGCTGTGGGCTTGTTGTATATAGCTTTTATTATATTGATAAAGATTCCTTCCATTCCTACTGTCTCTAGCGTTTTGATCATAAAAGGCTGTTGGATCTTGTCAAAAGCTTTTTCTGCATCTATCGAGAGTATCATGTGCTCTTGGACTTTGGACTGGTTTACATGATGAATTACATTTATTGATTTGCATATGTTGAACCAACCTTGTGTGCCGGGGATGAAGCCTACTTGGTACCCATGAATGATCTTTTTAATATGTTTTTGAATCCGATTTGCTAAGACTTTGTTGAGAATCTTTGCGTCTGTGTTCATCAGGGAGATCGGCCTATAGTTTTCTTTTTTAAGCGAATCTTTATTAGGTTTTGGGATTAAAACGATATTAGCTTCGTAGAAGGAATTTGGTAGTGTTCCTTCCTTTGCTATTTGATGGAACAGTTTAAGGAGTGTTGGTGTTATTAACTCCTTAAATGTCTTGTAGAACTCTGTGCTGAATCCATCTGGTCCAGGACATTTTTTGGTGGGAAGATTCGAGATTACTTCCTCAATTTCCTTATATGTTATAGGACTATTTAAATAATTCAGAACTTCCTGATTCAATTTAGGTAAGTTGTGTTTACTTAGAAATTCATCCATCTCTTTTGTGTTGTCAAACTTCACAGAGTATAAGTTTTTGAAATATGATGTTATAATTCTCTGGATTTCTTGGGTATCAGTAGTGATAACTCCATGTTCATTTCTAATTTTGTTAATTTGGGTTTTCTCTCTCTTGCTTTTGGTTAGTTTAGCTAGGGGTGTATCAATCTTATTGATTTTTTCAAAGAACCAGCTTTTTGACTGGTTGATTTTTTTCTATCGTTTTCTTAATCTCGATTTCAGATATTTCTCCCCTTATTTTGCTAATCTCCTCTCTTCTACTACTTTTGGGATCAGATTGCTCTAGCTTCTCTAAAGCTTTAAGCTGCATTGTTAAGTTGTTTATTTCTGACGTTTCCATTTTTTTGACGTAGGCATTAAGAGCTATGAACTTACCTCTTAGAACAGCTTTCATTGTGTCCCAGAGATTTTGGTAAGTTGTATTTTCATTATCATTCACTTTCAGGAAATCTTGAATTTCCTTTTTAATTTCTTCCTGAATCCATGTCTCATTCAGCATCATAGTGTTAAGTTTCCAGGAGTTAGTGTATTTTCTCTTGTTTGATGTGTTGTGGATGTCCAGCTTTAGGCCGTGATGGTCTGATAGGGCACAGGTTAGAATTTCAACTTTCTTGTATATGTGTAGATTCGTTTTGTGGCCCAGTATGTGATCTATTTTGGAGAAAGTTCCGTGTGCTGCTGAGAAAAATGTGTATTCTTTGGTGCGTGGGTGAAAAGTTCAATAGAGATCTGTAAGGTCCATTTCTTTCAGGGTTTGATTAAGTTCCAAAGTGTCTCTGTTAAGCTTTTGACCTGTTGATCTATCCCATGTTGACAGGACGGTGTTGAAGTCCCCAAGAATTATCGTTTGGGGATTGATTTCTTGCTTTAGACGCTGTAGGGTTTTCTTAATGAATGTGCAGGGGCCCGTATTGGGTGCATATAATGTTCAGGATTGTGAAGTATTCCTGGTGAATTGTACCTGTGACTAAAATGTAGTATCCATCCGTGTCTCTTATAATTTTCTTTGGTTTGAAATCCACTTTGTCTGATAGCATAATGGCTACCCCTGCCTGTTTTCTGCTTCCATTTGCTTGTAGAATTGTTGACCAGCCTTTTATTTTTAGAGCATGCCTATCTTTTGTGGTGAGATGGGTTTCCTGCAGGCAACAGATTGATGGATTGTGATTTTTAATCCAAGTTTGTAATCTGTGTCTCTTGATCGGTGAATTGATTCCATTAACATTTAGTGTTATAATGGAGAAACTATTGTTAATTCCAGACATTTATTATGTTTAGTAGTTTTTATAAGTATATTGCTTCGCTTTTAATGGTGTTATATTTGCCTTCTGTTCTCCTGGATATGCCTGTTTTTTTCTTCACGCTTGAGTATCATTTCTAGCATTTTTTGAAGGCCTGGTTTGGTGGCCATGTATCCCTTAAAGTTGTCTTTGTGCTGGAAAATTTTTCTTTCTCCCTCGATCATGACTGATAGTTTTGCAGGGTAAATCAGCCTGGGTTGACATTTTTGCTCATTCAATACTTGAAGTATGTCTCTCCAAGCTCTTCTTGCTTTTACTGTTTCGACTGAGAAGTCATTTGTTATTTTAATATGTTTACCTTTAAAAGTGACTTGTTTTTTCTCCCTTGAAGCTCTCAGCACCAGTTCTTTATCTTGAATGTGGAGTGTTTTAACTATTATTTGCCGCGGCGTGCTTCTATTTTGGTCGTATCTGTTTGGGGTGCGGAATGCCTCTTGTATATGGATGGGCCTCTCTTTTTTTAGATGAGGAAAGTTTTCCTTGATGATCGTTTGAAAAATTTCCTCAGGGGTGGTATTTTGAGATTCTTGCTCTGGTATTCCATGAATACGCATGTTAGGCTTCTTCAGGGTGTCCCATATCTCTTGGATATTTCTCTCAAGTATCTTTTTGGCTTTAACAACCTCTTCCATTGAGCTGGTTAGTACTCCCACTTTATCTTCAAGGTCTGAAATTCTGTTTTCTGCTTCGTTAGTTCTGTTGGTAAGACTCTCTGTGGCGTTCTGGGTTGAAGATAACTTGTCTTTTAGCTCAGTTTTAAACTCTGCTTGAGTTTGTTTTAACTGCTCTATGCCACTTTTTGTTTCTTGCACTGTTTTTCTCAACTCCTCCAGATGTCTGTTGTGTTCCTCTTCAAAGCGATTGATTCGATTATTTAATTCCTCCCGGATTTCCGCTTTCATAGTATTGAACATGGTAATGATCATATTTTGAAAGTCTTTATCCTGGGTGGGGCTTTCTTGGCCTTTTTCCGTGGGTTTGTTCTTGTTGGAGTCTAACATTATGGGATTAATTTCTTCAGTGGGAAATTTGTTTACTTGATTGTTGCTTCTCATGGATTTGCACTTTGACTTTGGCATTGTCATTTTAACTCTTAAGATCTCTCAATTTCACTAAACTGAATTATTTGGCTTGTGGTCCGGGTGGGCGGGGCGGGCGGAGACTTACCTAGGTCGTGGGGTGAGGCCCGGCTTGACCCCGAGCGCGTCCCGACTGGTGGAGCGGGGTGGGGTGCAAAGGGGGGATGAGGGCGACGGCGTGGAGCTATTTAACCCGAGGGCAGCTGGGGCGGGGCTCAGACGCAGGGGGAGGTCCTCCTCGTCCCTTGGTCCCGCGCGCGGCTCCGGCTGGATGGTGGGAGTCGGAGCTGGGTCCCTGTGGGCCGACCTGGGGTCCTGGTGGGCGGTGCGCGGGGGGCGGGGGTACTCACCAGCCTGGCGCGGCGTTGAGGCCCGGCTGGAACGCGCGCGCGTCCGGACCGGCGGAGCGGGTTAGGGTGCAAAAGGGGGCTAACCTGATTTTTTTAAAAAAATGTTCAGATATAGTGATAAAATTAATGGCTATTAAAGGGACTAAAGTTAAATCTAGACAATTTGGCTCTGGATCAGCATTGTGAATTTGTAATTTATCAATCAGCCTTGCAAAATCTTTAACATACGTGTGATTTTTTTTCTGAAAACCTAGTTCACAGCATTCCACTTTGTGCTTGCATGGCCAAATTGCTTCATGTCCTATGACAGTAGGAAGGTTCATCATAAGCTAGTAGAACATCAGTCTTTACAAGAGAAAGGGAGTAAGAAGCCCTGGGATAGTATCAAATGACTAGTCATCATAACCTGATCTAATTTTTTTACCTTCTGCATTTACATAGCATCTACATAGCATGGGCATGTAATGGCATTGAAGAGGGTCTCTATAAGGGCACAAGGGCCTCTTAGTTGGCTCAGGTGACCATGGTACAGAGAACTAGAGCCAAAGAAGAGTCCCCAAGTCACTCTGAGCCAGTGGCCACATTATCTGGATTAAATTTTAAGAACTGTATTAAAGACAAGCCTATTCTCAAGTCCCAGTCCAGTACTCCTAAACTAAATTCAGCTGAAAATCACAACTTTTGGGTTCAACTTCTGTATTTGCTTTCTGTATAGAGTATAATCCTTTCCCATGAAATAAATTTGAAGCTAATGCTTATATAGAGCTCATTGGAAAACTGGCTCATACAGTTTGAAAAGTCTCTCTCTCTCTCTCTCTCTCTCTCTCTCTCTCAGTCTCTCTCTCTCTTCTCTCTTCTCTCTTCTCTCTTCTCTCTTTCCCCCTCTTCTATTTTCCTCTATATTGTTCTTTCTCTCTTCCTTCTCTTTTCCTCTATCTCTCTAAGAAACCTTTATAACCTTATCTTGTTGCTTGGAAAAAATGCCTGTCTGGTTTCTATTTTTCCATCAACAGGAATTATTATTATATCTTACTTAAAAGCAAAGAAAGTAAAGGTAGCAGATGAGGAAAATTATCATTTTAACCAATTCAAAGTATTTAACTATAGAGACTATCTGTTTTTCCCTTGCATATATAGTCATTGATAGCTTATGAACTATTTTATTTGATATCTAGAGGATTTTAATTTTTTTTTATTTTTTTTAAATTTAGATGTTTTGGGCAAGTTTAGCTTTGTAGTCATGACCTCATGTAGAAAGGTGAGCTCTAATTTTAGGAAAGATTTCTCTTTAATATACAAATTATAGTAACTATTACTTGTGGATGATAATTTGATTTATCCTAAAAGTTATCTTGAAGTTATATCAGATTTTATTTTGGGAAAGTAACTGAATAGAAGAACTTGGGTAATAACAGTATCATTCTGAATTTTTTAATGAAATTTTCCTTTCCCCGTGTACTAAATATTGTTAGTTACAAGAGTACAGACAAATGGCCAGATTTGTGAAAAATCAGGGGTTTATAGATTTTTTGTGAATATCACAAAATCTTCTTTATAATACAATCAGAAAAAGAAATGGGACTTCAATAGAAGTCATTTTATTATATTATATTGCCATCTGTTTCTGACTTCTGTTTCTTTTCCTATTGCTGGGATAACGTACCCTGATAAAAATGAATAAAGGGAGAAAGGATTTATTTGGGTTCAACGTTCAAAGGTATAGTCCATTGTGGTAAGACCTCAGGAGCTTTAAGTAGCTGGCCACATTGCATCCACAATTAGAAAGCAAAGTGATGAATATTTGTGCTCAGCAAGCTTTCTTTTTAATGTAGTCCAGAATCTTGTGCTTTCTTATCTTCAATAATCCAATCAAAATATTTTCTCTTAGGTACTTCTAAAGACCTGTCTCCCATGTGGATCTAAATTTCATCAAGTTAACAATTTAGATTAACCAACAACTTCCCAATGACAAAATGAGAATCTAAATGTTTCTACTCCTGCCTAACTATACTATGGAATAACTTGAAAACTCATTTAATAAGGAAAAACATGGCTTCTTAAGGCATAGTCTGTTAGGTTACAAGTTCTGTCTTTTTTGAAATGACATTTTATATATTCTATTTTTAAATGTTTATCCTTTTGAAAGATATATCTTGCTGAAATTATTGCTAGCAAATTTACTCTATTCTAAAATTCTAGTCTATATCTAGTCCATATCTAGTCTATATCTCCAGAGAGGTAGCTTTTGGCTCTAGCATTTGAACAACTTTTTATTAAAACAAAACAGATACCATGGACACTTTTGCCATTTGAAACTGATTAATCTATGAAATTTGGATGAAGAGTTCACTCAAAGTCTTTGAGAAATGATCTCCACTAAAAATGAAAATTATAAAAAAAGTTTGAATTAAATCCTAAAACAAAACAAATACATTTTATGAGGATCTTTGAAAACATTTGACAAAGTAGAAATCAGTTGTAGGTAGGCAGATATCTCAGTATACCATAGGTCTGATGGTAGCACCTACATCATCCAGAATTCAATGCCATAGGATGATTTCTATAAGTTAATGTGGTATGATTGACAGATACGATTAGACCCCTATCGCTAGGTATCCAATCACATATACAAAACAAATGATCATCATGATAGCTTATGCTCTGACAGGAAATACAAACAAAACATGTTTCTGGAGACTGTTTTCCTTACCAACAAATTTAACTATTTTGCTAAAAGTTTAAGTAATTTTAAGTAAAAAGTTTAAGTAATTTAAAAAAAAAGCAACTTAAAGCAGATCAAAGACTGGCAGACAGAACTTGTAACCTAAGAGACTATGACTTTATTTTGTGTCTGCCTCCTTTACTTTGAACCAGTTTTCCTGTCTGACTCTACAGGCATGTTATTCATTCAAGGTGCTTCTAATTTATTCCAAACCCCTTTAAAATCCTCTTTAAATCTTTATGAAGGCATTAAGATAACCAATTGTCTTAAACATATATTCCTCTTGGATATGAGGAACAGTAGTACCTCACAGGACAGAAAACTACTATTAGATAAAGCCCATTATTCAAGAGAGTGAGTTTGAGTCAATCATTTCTTAAGAACTAACTTGTTCCCAAAAGCAAATAGAACCAAAGCAAATTATCAATGGCACTATATCTTTAACAAATTACTGCTTGTTGCAATCCGCCTGCATGGTTGCTGATAAATGACCATCAAACAGCTTAAGGAACAAGGGGTTTATTCTCTTACGATTTCTGGTTACAGTTCTTAGTCCAGCTTGACAGGAGAGCAGGCCCCAATACCAGGGCTGAGGGAACTAGCCACCATAACGGCTGAGAGATGGACAATCCTTACTTGCCAAACCAGCATGTCTGGCCAAGTATACAGAAGGATGCCAACTCTCTCAACCAGCTCTCTGTGATTTATCCAGGGCCTAATCCCACCCACCATGGGCTGGGTCTTCCCCAGCAGCTAGACAATCTCCTTCAGGTTTGCTCTGGACTTAACTCAACCATCAACTCTCTACAACTGTGCCCAGAGCTCAAACCCTCAAGAGTCAAGTTGACACCTGTGCTTAACTATGACACTCCACCCCTTGTCAACTTGACACAAAAACAATAGCACTTTTAAACTGTAACCTTTTCCTTGTCCCCACAGATGTTAAAATATAAATACATTCCATGGACAAATTTAAAATGTTCTCTCATTAAAACTTCAGTTCCAATATTTTAAAACATTAAAACAGAAGGATCTTAAAACAATAAGAAAACATTAAAAAAATCAAAGTCCAGCAAATCACCGCATCCTGTACGTCAATGTCCATCTTCTGCTGCTCATCACGTAGTCAAGGCAGCTCAAAGATTCGAGGCATTCCCAGTCCCTGTTTGCAGCTTAATGTTGTAAAAGCAGAGTTCCTCTGAACCAGGCTGAATCTCCACTCGCAGTTGTCCTCAGCAGCAGTCCCACAGTTCTGACATTTCAAACACAATTCTGGGTTCTTCTCAGCAGCTTTAAGCTTCACCATCTCTTGCAGGAACTCTACGCCTGCCACTTGGTGCCAAGATTCAGCTGCTCTCCATGAACCCTTCAGTAGTACACGAAAACCAGTATCACCTGAGGGACGCTGCCTGATTCCAAAGCAAGGTTGAAACGCAGCTTAGTCCACTGAAGCCACAGCTGCACCAACTTCAATGCGCTGATGCTGGAAAAGCCTCTCTTCTAGGCAACCAAACTTGCAAAGGGCAAGAAACAGCTTGAACTTGGGCTTTCGCCCCCTGAAGGAATCTGAGCTTCCAAACCACGAACTTGCCATACGGTGGTTTCCACGTCCTCCACCATCTCAGTGCAAGTCACTAGGTTTTCCTTCACTGATACTCATTTGTCCAACAGCCTACCCTTTGCACATCCAAACCTCCAAGGTTGCCAACACAGCTCTCCTCTATCAAGCAAACCAGTCCATCGTCCTTATATTCAGTTTTACCAAAGTCCTTGTTTCCCTCATCACAAATTGGGCCCAAACAATGTCTCTCAGCAATTGGCCCACTAAACGCTAAAGAACGGTATTTGTAAATCCACAAAGTGAAAATTCTCAAGCATTTTCAACTTTGTCCAGCAAAACTGTTCAAAAGACATAAAATCCACATAGTCAAATTTATCAGCAACACCCCACTTCCTGGGTAACAAATTCTGTTGCAGTCAGCCTGCATGGGGTTTATTCTCTTACAATTTCTGGTTACAGTTCTTAGTCCAGCTTGACAGGCGAGCAGGCACCAACACCAGAGCTGAGGGAACTGGCCACCATAACGACTGAGAGATGGACAATCCTTACTTGCCAGACCAGTATGTCTGGCCAAGTATACAGAAGGATGCCAACTCTCTCAACCAGCTTTCTGTGATTTATCTATGGCCTAATCCCACCCACCATGGGCTGGGTCTTCCCCAGCAGCTAGACAATCTCCTTCAGGTTTGCTCTGGGCTTAATTCAACCATCAACTCTCTACAACTGTGCCCAGAGCTCAAACCCTCAAGAGTCAAGTTGATACCTGTGCTTCCCTATGACACTGCTTAATTATATATGCCTCTTACTCTGTTTCAGCTTTTTTTCTATTTAAATCTAAAGCTCATGTCAGTAACTCAAGAGAGACTTTAAATCATTGGACTTCTCTGTATGTTCCCCATTCCCAACATTGTCATATGGATCAGTATTCTTATCTCTGATTCTCAATATTATGCCTCTTCAGTTGGCATATTGGGACAGGCTACCAGTCTTAGCTTACTAGTGCTGATACAGCCAAGACTTTTATCTTAAACCTGTCATACTGTGTACTAAAATAATTTGGAATAATTTATCAGTTTATATTCACATGAGCACTGTTGTTTGAATTTAAAATCTCGTCCCCCCACCATAGGCTCATTTGTTTGAATACCTTGTCTCCAGTTAGTATCAGTTTGGACAGGTCGTAGTGCCTTTAGGAGGGTCTAGTATATCACTGGAAACAGTCTGAGATTTTTATACCTCAACCCCATTTTCTGTTCTCCCTCTGCTCCCCAAATGCAAACGCAATATGAGTTAACTAATTTCCTGTTCCTGCTGCCATGTTTTTCCCCACTGTAATGGACTATTTCCCCCTGGAGCCCTAAGTCCAAATAACACCTTTTTCCCTTGAGCTATTTTTGTCAGGATATCTTATTACAACAGGAAATTGGTGCCAATAAGTAGAATAGTTTCTGTAATGAAACTGACCGTATAGTTCTGGAGAGTTTGGAACTGATATGCAGGAGACTCGGAAAAGTTTAGAACTTTAGCCTATAAAAACCTTCAAATTATGTAAGCATAACTTAATAGATCATTCTGATGGAAGTTTTGAAGACCAGAAGATTAAAAAAAAAATGTTGCCACCCTCCCCCAAAGATGGAGAGGACCACCACCGATAGGCAAGATAATCCACTCAAGTCGGGGCTACATATCAACAAGCCCTCAAAGTCTAGCACAGATCTCAAGGGAGAAGGCTTCAGGCAGTAGGATCCTTAGAGGCAAGGGGCTAAACAGATATAATACAGTGCCCATATTAGTGGGTGGCCCAAGAAGGGGCCCCAAGGTATGTCACTGAGTCCTGAACCCTCACTAATTATCTGACTTAGAGGGAAATTCAGCGCCCATATAAACAGATGTTCTGAAGGATGGGAGGGAGCAGGCAGGAAACAAGAGAGGAGGAGGAAGGAAAGAGAGGTGAGAGGGAAGGAGGGGAGTGGGATGGGGGGACAACAGGGAGGAAAGTAGGGGAAGGAGGAAGGAAGGGGTACTTATTGAGCTTGTGTAATTAGGTAAAATTTTTTTTAAAAAATGAAGACAGTGAGGGCCCAGCTCATGTGGTATCAGAAGGGAACAAAGACTTTATTAGAAACTAGAATAGAGAGACCATTTAAGTTAGACTCTGGCAAAGAACCTCAATTCTTTCTGTCTATGTACTAAGAACTTGCATAAGGTTGAATTTAAAAGTATTAGACTAACTTCATTGATGGAAGAAATTTTAAGGAAAGATAACATTCAGTATGCAACAAGGTTATCACTGACTATGCTGATTACATTATGGCATACCGATTATATTATGCAGGTCAACATTGTAAATGAACAACAAAGTGGTCAGAAATGCATAAACAGATGGGCAGTTTATTGAGAGAAAAAAAAACTCAAGTTTAGGCTTGCAGCCAAGGCCCATGTTTTTAAAAAAGGCTGTGGTTGCTAAATTTCCTGCTTTCTACTGGAACAATAGGAAAACCCCCACACATCAAAGGCTCCAACTTGCGAAAATGTAGATTCATTTAAAATGAAAGAATCTAAGCTCCATATTCCAAAGGAATTTTCTGTTCTTGGAATGCAGCTGCCTAGTGAAACATTTCCCAGGATCAGCATGCAGAAGTTAGTATGTTCCAGGGAAGGTAAGCTATCCATCACAAGGTGACAGCAGATCTTGCCATGACTGTCCATGTGGTATTGGTTTTGCACACATGAAAGTTTTAAGTATGAGGAGGTCATGTAGTGTTTCACCATTGCTCTAGGGCGCCACAGAGGCCAAGTAGTATGTGACAGCATCACGGTCCCTTCAAGGAGGCCGTCAGAGACCACATTGTAAAGCTTCTTAAGGTGAAGCCAAAGTTATAATAGGACTAGAGGCTGTTGGAGAGGTATAACCAAGGATGGTAAGTGAAGACAGCTGCAAACACGGACCAGAGATGTATCGGGACTATTAAAGATGTTGAAGACTTTTGAAATTGAGCTGAATACATTTTGTATCACTAGATGACCATGAACTAATTTTGTAATTTGAAGGGAAATATTCCCCCAGAAACGTGTGTGTTTGTACACTTAGTTCCAGATATAGGACCTTGTTTGAGAAGGCTATAGAACCTAGAGGAGGTTGAGCCTTGCTGGAGGAAATACATTCCTGGGAGCAAGTCTCTAGGTTTTATAGCCTAGCCCCCTTCTCTTTCTAATTCCTAAGTACAAGTACAATATGACCAGCTGGAATTCTGCACCTCCAGCCATTCCTTCACTGTCTGTAGACTATAATCCCCTAGAACAATAGCCAAAATTAACACTTTCTCTCTTAAGTTGTGTTTGTCTAGCAAAAGGAAAATAACTGAGATAAGCTCTTAAGTAATCTTGTAAGCCAATCTGGTACCATACAAACAATATATAAGAGCAAACACATAGGCAAAGTATACACGCATATTGTTACACATACAAAATAGAGCCCTTCAAAAAAAAAAAAAAACAAATGATTTTGTAGCTTTCATTTAGATTTATCACTTGTCAATTTTGAGGGTCTTTTTTGCCTCTGTGTGTGTGTGTGTGTGTGTAGCTATGTATATCAAAGGGCACTGTATGTACCTGTGGAGGCTCAAGAATGACTCTGGATTGCTCTACCTCCTCTTTGCTTTGCTCTGGAGTTTCCCAGCCTCCACCTTCCACAGCCAGGTATACAAGTTGCCACCTTTTCTGCCTGGTGTTTTATGTGGAATTATGGGTCTGTACTCAGAACCTTCTGCTTCTGAGGCAAATGCTTAACCCCTGGGCCATCTCTCTCTCCAGCCCCACTTGTCAGTTTTTAGTTATGCTGTTGATTAGATCATTTCCTGCATAGCACTAAGCAATTAGTACACTAAAATCTACACATCAAAGGTGTGTTTCTTCTTAACCTAATCACTTACAAGACTCAAATAGACATTCAGTCAAAGCAAAAAAGGCCAACATGTGAAGCTTGTTATATAGACTTGAGATTGTATCCTTTCCTATTTCAAATGCTAATCAGCAGAGAAAAAACTCCATTATAGATGTACATTTCAAATTGATTAATAAATGATTTAAAGACCCTGGTTTATAAGTCAATAGGGTGATCTACAATTTTTTAGCAAATACCAGTGAACCCTGATATAATTCAGGAATTCTGCTGACATCAAAGTTTTAGAAAGTGCCTGAAAACATTCTGAACTTCTGCGTACATGGAAGTTGGTAGCTTTCTAATACTTTCTTAAGTTTCTATCTAATAGTCAAAAAAAATCATGGTAGATGACAGTGTAGACAATGAATATTCACTGTGGGAACTAATAATAACCCAAGATAATTTGGATCTGTATCTACTACATTTCAACTCTCCACAATAACAGTTTTAAACTGTCAGTCAGCTTTGCAGCATCTTTAACGTAAGTGTGACTTTCCTCTGGGAACTTCAATTCACATCTCTTTAAGTCAGTTTTTGTACAAGACTAGTAACCTCAAAGGTAGGGATGCTTCCACTATACTACTGTGAGTAACAATTGCAGCTAGAAACACAGTCAGGGATTGAATTCCATTCTTAACGCTTCAGCTGGCTCATTAGATTTTGAGCCTCGGTTTCCTTGCTCAAAAAGAGAGCTGATAATAATTCATTTTCAGAGAATACCAAGAGCATCAGACATATAAGAGATTACCTCACCTGGCTGTGTCTGCAAACCAAATAAAAAAAAGAGCATACCTAACATTGTGTCTACCATTGCCCCTTATTGCCAATCCATCCTCCTGATCATGGCATCTGTGTGGGAAAGGCTGTTCTCTGTCCCTCCCTGTCCTCAAGCATCCCTTTGTGCACATGTCTCAGTGGTGTATTCATTCCCTTAAGTAGTAATTAATAGACCCTGTGAAAATGTAAAGTCATTGTCTATGCCGCAAACATGTTCTTCTCATGATCCTGCCTAAATCCATTTCCCATCTCTCTATTTTATCATCACCTGCTCATGGGAAATTGAGCACATTTACATGTACAAGCATTTACAGTACATAAATACATTTTATTTTTTTAACATTTTTATTATTATTTCCGCTCATACAAACTTAGTAGGTACACCAGTTCCCTCCCTCCTTCCTCCTCCCCCAACCCCCCTGCTCCTCTTTCCCTCACCCCTCCCTCCACATCCCCCAGTGCCTCCCCCCCAATCCCCAGAGAATCCTTTAATGATAAACACATTTTATTAACCCTGCCACATTTGATATTCATGCTCTCACACACATACAAATCCACTCACACACTTACATATACACACATGATAACAGGCATACACACTCATGCACATACTAGTAATATTCTGAATCAGACTTAACTTCTAAATGCACATACTTATATATTTACTGACATGCATGCATGCAATACTTACATAACCTCATACTTAATATCTAAATAGTGGTACATGTACAACTCACATACTCATTCATATGCATAAATTAAAATGCACCTATTTATTAATATACTTCAATCAATATGTAACCATATATGTCTATACTCTAGGATTCACTAAACTGCTCAAAGAAGGTTACGCAGCACAGGGAGTATCCACTTATTGTGCTGGATTATGGAACTATAAGCATTTTGAAAGCATTAAAGCAGTTTGATAGAGTAATGTGATTTGTGTTAAATTACTACTTGAACTTGCACTTTTAATCATTTATTTTACATAACTTATAGAAATACAGGTCTGAAATACAAGGAGACTTATAAAAAAGAAAAAGGAAAACAGGTCCTTTATTTCACCACCTATTTCCCACTCTCAGGACCAACAAACCAGGCCTGAAGCTGAGGCTGGGAATAGAAGGGGAATCTTTCCACCCACAGCAAGCTAAGCCCTTTGACCTTCCCCCTAGGACCTGAGTTTCTGGCATGGTGCGGGAGATGGGGAGTGACTGCAAAAGGAGCAGCAGCGGAATGGCCTATAGTGGAGGATGCAGAGCCAAGTTTCCCTGGAGGATGGAAAAGGAAGCCGGCACACCTGCCTCCATGAGAGCCATACAAGCTGGGGGACGGCTTGGCCTTGGTCACAGCTAATGGATGCCCCTTGCTCCATTAACCAGCAGAGTCACTTAGACTGAATTTGAAAAGTGTGAGGGAAAACCTGGCAAGACAGAAAAGTGGACAAAACACAGAGGAAAGGAAACTTGTTAGTGCGCAGCTGATAAAAATCCACACTTGCAAAATTCCCGTCACAGGGAAGATGGACAAGTGGCTGTCTGCCAGCATCTTTGTTAGCATTCTGTGCTTCATCCATTTTACCAACCATGTGAGCACAGTGAGCAGGAAGCTGTGTGTTGTGATGACAGAGCTGGAACAACTTGTTTGCTCTGTGTTTGTATTTGAAGAGACAAAGCCAAATCAGAGATCTCGTGGCGTACTGCTCCCTATGGTAAGGCAGCTTCCCGACATTCAGCATAAAAGCATCTGAAAGTGTGTGGTGTTCAGGAACCTCAAAGATCCAAAAGCATCTTTTTTTCACTCTTCAAAAATACGTTAACTTGGAAACTAAAGTTCACATGGTGGGAGGAGCCTGATTGAGATGCTAGAAAAAGGCATGAAAACACTGGTTTTTGCCTCACACTTAATCAAAATTCAGGACATATATCCTGAAGATGACAAGAGTCTCCAGTGGAAGAGTTTTTGTTTTAAATGAAATATAGATTATTTTAATCTTCTAAAAAGTACTTTTTAGCATCTTAAACTAATGCTTGAAATATGTTTGAAAATCCTGAGAATTATAACATCATATTTCAAAAACTTATACTCTGAAGTTTGACAACACAAAATTGAAATCAGGAAGTTGTGAATTATTTAAATAGTTCTATAACATATGAGAAAATTGAAGAAGTTATCTCGAATCTTCCCACCAAAAAATGCCCTGGACCAGATGGACTCAGCACAGAGTTCTACCAGACAATTAAGGAACTAATAACACCAATACTCCTTAAACTGTTCCAACAAATAGCAAAAGAAGGAACACTACAAAATTTCTTCTATGAAGCTAATATCATTTTAATCCCAAAACCTAATAAAGATACACTTAAAAAAGAAAACGATAGGCCGATCTCTCTGATGAACACAGACGCAAAGATTCTCAAAAAAGTCTTAGCAAATTGGATTCAAAAGCATATCAAAAAGATCATTCACAGGGACCATGTAAGCTTCATCCCGGCACACAAGGTTGGTTCAACATATGCAAATCAATAAATGTAATTCATCATGTAAACCACTCCAAAGTCCAAAACCACATGATACTCTCGATAGATGCAGAAAAAGCTTTTGACAAGATCCAACAGCCTTTTATGATCAAAAGGCTAGAGACAGTAGGAATGGAAGGAACCTTTATCAATGTAATAAAAGCTGTATACAACAAGCCCGCAGCAAGGATTATGCTCAATGGGGAACAATTGGAAGCATTCCCACCTCAGTCAGGAACTAGACAAGGCTGTCCACTCTCACCACTTCTATTCAATATTGTACTTGAAGTCTTAGCCGAAGCCATAAGACAAGGAAGGGACATAAGAGGGATTCAAATCGGCAAGGAAGAAGTCAAGCTATCCTTATTTGCAGATGACATGATCTTATACCTGAGTAATCCCAAAAACTCCACCAGGAAGCTCCTGGAACTAATTGAGAAGTTCAGCAGGGTGGCAGGATACAAAATAAATGTGCAAAAATCAGAGGCCTTCCTATATGCCCAGAATGAAAGAAGTGAAAAAGCCTTGAGAGAAACAATCCCATTTACTATAGCCCCTAAAAAAATGAAATACCTTGGTATAAACCTAACCAAGGAGGTAAAAGACCTTTACAATGAAAACTTTAAAACCCTAAAGAAAGAAATTGCAGAAGACACCAGAAGGTGGAAAGACCTCCCTTGTTCCTGGATTGGCAGAATCAACATTGTAAAAATGACCATCCTACCAAAGGCGATATACAAATTCAAAGCTATACCAATTAAAATTCCAAAGCAATTCTTCAAAGAAGTTGACCAAACAATCTCAAAATTCATATGGAGGCACAAAAGATCCAGGATAGCAAAGACAATCCTGAATAACAAAAACACTGCTAGAGGTATTACCATGCCAAACCTAAGTCTATACTACAAATCCATAGTTATAAAAACAGCCTGGTACTGGCTCCAAAATAGACACACAGATCAATGGATAAGGATTGAAGACCCAGATATAAGCCCACAAAATTACAGCCATTTGGTCGTTGACAAAGAGGCCCAAAAAATCCAATGGAAAAAGAACAGCATCTTCAATAAATGGTGCTGGCAAAACTGGATCTCCACATGCAGAAGATTAAAACTGGACCCGTTCTTGTCACCATGTACAAGACTTAATTCTAAATGGATCAAGGACCTTGATATAAGGCCAGAGACTATAAAAACCATAGTTGAAAGGATAGGGAACTCCCTCGAGCTGATTGGGCTAGGCCAACATTTCCTAAACAGACATCCAATGGCACAGTCACTGCTACCAACTCTCAACAGTTGGGATCTGGTGAAATTAAAGAGTTTCTGTTTGGATAAAGAGATTGTAACATGAGCTCAAAGGCAACCCACAGAATGGGAGAAAATCTTCACTAACCACATATCTGATAGAGCTCTACTGTCCAGAGTGCACAAAGAATTGAGAAAACTAAACACCAAGGAAAACCAATGGCCCAATTAAAAAATGGGCCCTGGAACTTAAAAGAAATTTTACCAGGGATGAAATTAAAATGTCCAACAAATATCTTAAAAAATGCTCCACTTCTTTAGCCATCAGGGAAATGCAAATCAAAACTTCCCTGAGATATCATCTCACCCCAGTCAGGATGGCAAAAATGCATTATACAAACAACAACAAATGCTGGAGAGGATGTGGAGAGAGGGGAACTCTCTTACATTGCTGGTAGGAATGCAGGCTCATACAGCCACTCTGGCGAGCCGTCTGGAGATTCTTAAAGAAATTAAAGATTGAAATGCCATTTGACCCTGCTATTCCACTTTTGGGAATAATCCCCCGTGCAGCAGTGGTTCACCTCGATAGCACAAGCACGACCATGTTCATAGCAGCACTGTTTACAATAGCAAAGTCATGGAATCAACCCAAATGTCCAACAGTTGACGAGTGGATAAGGAAACTGTGGTACATCTATACAATGGAGCCATCAAAAATGATGAATTACTGGAATTTGCAAGGAAATGGATGTCATTAAAAGCAATTATATTAAGTGAAGTATCCCAGACCCAGAATATTAAGCGCCGTATGTACTCCCTAATAGGTGGCTCCTAGTACCAAACCCACCCAGCCCACCTAGAGACACTCATAGGTAAATCTATGTATTACCTACAGTAATTGCAAGGATTATGAACAGGAGGGATGGAGTAGGAGGGCAACACCAGAAACAAGGAGAGAGGGGACCATGTTACAGCAGAGAAAATAGGCCTCCATCAAGGACTGAAAGTAAGTAATGAGACATCTGGTTAAGTTCACAGACTTTCGTTCCTGATCATTTACAACTGAGGGGGTATGATCTCACCAGAAGGGAAGGCATATAGTCTGGCAGATAAAAAGTAATCATTTTGTAAATGGATGATAGTCCCCTCCCTCACTGTGGTTTCCTACTTTTATTACATCTACCTTTGAATATACTCTTATAGCAAGACTCTAGTTTAACAGCTTTATGTCTCTGGCCAGGGGTGACATCCTATACCCATCAGGATGGAGTGAAGGGCATTGCAGGAGCAGCAAAACTGCAAAAGAAAATCAACAAACCACAATCCAGAACTTCAGAGACTCTATATCAACCACCTAGAACTAGGCCAGCCTAATCTCTCCCCATCCTGAAGCTCAGGGAAATTTGCAGAAAATAGGGCAGTAAGATTGTAAGAGCACAAGGATGGGAGGAGCAATGATATGCAAGATACTCCACACAAGTTAGGGCCGAAGCAATCATAACTGGACTTTGCATGCCCTGCGCAATTTCCAACACACTATTGACCCCACAAAGTCTAGCATTTGCTAAAGGCACCAAGATCCTTGGAGGTAAGGGATTGACAGCCACAGTAGTGTTCATATGCTTAAGCGGAACACAGGAAAAGATTCAGGGAAATGCCACTGGGTCCTTGTACATCATCGGAGAGGAGAGCCCAGAGGAGAGACTGGCAGGCACATTAAAGGAATCTCTGGGGATTGGGGGGGAGACATTGGGGGATGGGGAAGGAGGTATGAGGGGAGGGGGTGCAAGGGGGTAGGAGGGAGGGAACCGGTGTACCTACTAAGTTTGTATGAATGGAAATAATAATAAAAATGTTTTTTTTAAAAAAGAGGAAAATATTTTTGAGACATTAAACGAAACTAAGAGCAAACTTCCCCATTCCCCACTCATCCTAATTTGTCACTAAACCATTTTTCCCAGCAAAGAGTATATTACTTTTCTCCTGCCTTTTATGGAACAAATATCACTATCCAAGGCACGAGTAAGGTCTAAGAAAGTATGGGTACTGTGCTGCAGGCAAGTCACATGGGGACCCTGCAGGGCAGCAGCACTAATCAAATGGGAATCACCTCCCTGGGCACAGCTGCCTGATTTCTCTCAGAGTATGGTTTTGGATGCTCATTTTTCAGAAGAACCAGTGATCCAGTGACACTGAACTCTCCTGTGCTTCACTCCACCAATGATTTTGAAGGCTCCCTGCACAGTGCAACTAGCTGACCTTTCTTCCTGTGTGTATAGGAATTTGAGGGTGCTGCACAGTACACCTTCAGCACTGTTCTTAGAGAGATGCACGCTGACACGAAATTCTTTGTTTCTTCCTAGTCTGGTGACCTGGGGACAATGATTCCCAGAATGATTCCAACACAGCACCAGCTGGGAAGCAGTAGCACAGTTCTAGGTAAGGATCCCAGATCTCAGGGGGTGATCCTATCTAAAGCAGCAATCCGGGTGGTGCCATGATTTAAATCTGAAATGTGCCTCCACGGGGTCATGTTTTGGATACTCACCAACCTGACATTACTTTGAAGGCTATGGAGCCTGCCTGATGGAAGTAGGTCACAAAGGGAAGATTTTTAAAGACTTTTCACTAGTCCTTGCCTCACTGTCTCCATTTCCTAGATGGCCACGGGATAAGGAGGGTGGCGTATGCTCCCACCACCAAGGACAAAGCCACTTCTGCCCACAGCCTTACCCACCAGGAAAGATCGCAATTCTCTGAAACTCAGTCAAAAACTAACATTTTTGTCTCTTGAGTTGTTTCTGGTGGATATTTTGTCCTCACAGTGAGAAAAGCAGCTAACATAGGTGGTAGCTCAGTTTTACAAGTTGACTGACCCTCTTGGGTTTTGACGACCCGTCTTCAGAGAGTAATCTAATTCTGTCAGAAGTAGGGGTCTAGACTGAGGTGGTTACACCATCTGAAACTGATCCATTCAGTTTGAAATGGTGACCTACAATGTAGGCGGTGAACCAGACTCTGCCAGGGATCCAATACGAGGTATTGATCCCATCTCAGACAATGCTGTGACTTGGATGGCAATTAGGGATTCTGAACATGATGCTCATTTCTTTTTAGAGACCCCATCTTCAGCAAGCACTCAGCTCTCCAACACCATTCCAAAACATCATGGAATAATCTTCTATGTCATATTCAGGATAGCTTCCTATTTTCTTGCACTAATCAGGCTTGGAAGAGTATCTAGCACACTAGGATTATCGGACATAAGCTCCCTGTGAGAAGGCCTGAAGGAGCCAATCCACAGTTGCCAGTGAGTCAACTGGAGCCACTGGGACAAAGCACCACTCATTGCCCACAGGATTCTTTACCTGCTGGGTCTCTGAACAAGTACAGGATGCATTTCCCCTTTGGGGGAGCCATGTTGCATGCTATTTTTGGTCCATTAGAGAACTGGTATCATAGTTAAACACAGGTGTCAACTTGACAGTTGAGGGTTTGAACTTTGGGCACATTTGTAGAGAATTAGTGGTTGAGTTAAGCCTAGAGCAAACCTGCAGGAGATTGTCTAGCTGATGAGGAAGGTCCAGCCCATGATGGGGGGGATTAGGCCCTGGAATAAAATACAGAGAGCTGGTTGAGAGAGTCGGCATCCTTGTACACACTTGCCCAGACATGCTGGTCTGGCAAGTAAAGATCGTCCCTCTCTCAGCTATTATGCAGAGATAGTATGGCCAGTTCCCTCCGCCCTGGTGTTTGTGTGAGCTCTCCTGTCAAGCTGGACTGAGAACTGTAAATGGAAAATCAAGAGAAAATATACTCCGTGTTCCCTTAAGCTGTTTGATGGTGATTTATCAGCAACAGTGCAGGCTAACTGCTATAGTTGGACTACAGATGCTTTTAGCTTATTATGGCTGGAATAGATGAAAAAGCCATCAAAGTAGCCAGACCCTTTTCAATTTAAAGAGCTTGAGGAGCAACATGTCAGCCAAACTCTGCGAGGACTGTATCCCTCCTTATGTGTAGCCAGTGGCCCAACTCAGGGGAAAACAAGACAGCAGAGGGTGCTCAGACCCTCCTGGCACTCAGCTATTAGGAGCAGGATGCCAGAAGCAGGTTACACCCTATCCTCCAGCCTTCTACACACAGTTGAATCTATATACAGTTGTAGTCTTAATACAGCACATATCCACATCACATGCAATTCTGCTTTTGAAGGTTGTTGATCACAATTTGAAACAGTTATCACACCATCTCGATGCCAGAAGCATGTTTAAATCCACTACCTGTGGCACACTGGCTCCCTTTTTTTTGTGCCACATCCTTCTGATTTGACAGCCTGTAAAATAAGACATGCAACTATATGACATCTCCGGTTTCTGAAAGTTCTAACTTTATCTGTGCTCTTCCATACCGTATGTTTGAGCTATAATTACTGTATAAGATAAGATGTGAAAAAATTAGCTTCTATGTGAACATACTTCCTGCTCCCACTGGAATACTGCTGTGTGCGTCCCATAGCAACTGTCAGATGCCAACTGTCCACAGAAGCGCACACCTGGCCGTTGCAGCCTTCAGCCTCTACACCTGCTTCCTTGAAATAGGAAGCACTCTGCAATGCTCATGAAAAAGTTTGAGAAGTTAATCCTCTGGTGTTGCTCATGCTGGCTGGTGTCGGCTTGGAGCAGCCACCTACTGGTGAACGACCAGCTCTGCACTCAGTGGGGGACAGCCATGCTGAGTCCCAGGGACAATCTTACACATATCTACACAGATTTCCACAGATTCCATAACCTCTTTCCCAGCAGAGGGATGAGAGCGCTCTGCTTCTTCAACTGCTGGCTCCAACCAAAACGTACAGTGCTACCTGCCTCATCCCTCTGACTTGGATTCTGTGGGGCTCAAATCTTGTGCAACAAGAAGATTTGTATAGACCAAAATAAATAAATAAATAAAATTTATACAATGCTGAATTACACCAGAATGAAAAAAGAAATCATAACTAACTAATTATATACGTTCTAGGGAGTCAACCCCTCTTACTGAGCTCCACACAGGAAAGCTTTGCCTTCTACTCCCTCCTGGGACACTGCATAACTTCCAGGCTTGAACTTTAGGGACTGTTGCCTTTTCTCTTTACTGAATGCCCTGACAACTTAAAGAAGAAAAGGTTGGTTCTGGCCCACAATTCAAGACTGTAATCCATGACTGAGGAACATGTAAACTTGAAGCAGATATTCACGTTGCATCCACAGTTAGAAGCAGAGAGAGATGAATGCATGGTGTTCAACTCCTACACTTTGCACAGTCCAGCATTCCCTGACTAGGGAATCATTCTATACACAATTAAGGTGGGTCAATCAAGATAATCAAGATAATACCTCCCAGACATATCCTGAAACATTTCTCACCGATGATTCGAGATTGTATTGGTAATTGAGACTAAGCACCACACTGGCTCATGGGAAATGTGCCTCTGTGTCAGGCAAAGCTAAAGATAGCATTGTCACTATACTTAAAATGGGTGTTTCCTGACAGCCTCTGGGTCCTGGGCCCTTCTCTCTCCACCTTCACCTGACTCTGTGAAACCAAACCTGACTGCGCGGTATTTCTAGCCTTGTAGTAATGCATTAGTCCACGAGAGAATAAGGGAATCCGGAGTATTAATGTCGCAGTTGCCCAGCTCTGTATATTGTATTAGATGTCGCTCTGAGACACGCATGGAAAGCAAACAAGGAACCAAGGAACGGGAGCAGTCTCAGGGACCACACCTCCTCCTCCTCCTGCGGCCACGAATCCTAGCAGAGCTCCACTCCTTCAACGACTGTCTGAGCCACTTGTGACTCACCACCACAGGGCTCAGTTTTTGGACTAGGGAAGTTTGCAAACTAATAAACTGCCATGGAAATGTATACACACACCCTCTATCAGTTGTTTTTCCCTCCAAAGGATGTTCCTATGTGGTACAGCTTTAAGTTTTCAACTCTGTCATATTTTCTAAACTATGATCTCTTCCATTTACTTTAGGGGTTGTGCCATTCCCCTTTACTGGGGTGAAAGCTAAACAGTGTGGCTTGGATTTAGTGTTCCCATACATCACCAGGAAAATGTTTGCCTCAGCAATCGCGTCGTTACTCTTACTGTTCACAGCTGCTCTGCCGCACCATCTGTGAACTGAGATTTGTTGTGCCCCTGTACAAGCGGGAAAAGTGGTTGCGTGCCTGAGATGAGAGACCTGTTGTTGCAGTTCATCTGCATGTTGCTGATAAAATCACCATCAAACGGCTCAAGGGAACAAGGGGTTTATTCTCTTATGATTGTAGGGTCATAGTTCTTAGTCCAGCTTGACAGAAGAGCTCATACCAACACCAGGGCTGAGGGAACTGGGCCACCATATCCATGTAACAGCTGAAGAGGGATGATCCTTACTTGCCAGTCTGTCTGGCCAAGTATACAGAAGGATGACAACTTCCTTAACTAGCTCTCTGTATTTTACTCACCTGTCCAGGGCCTGGACCCACCTACCATGGGCTGGGTCTGCCCCATCAACTAGACAATCTCCTTCAGGTTTGCTTAACTAAAACTACCAATTATCTACAAATGTGCCCAGAGCTGGAATCCTCAACCGTCAAGCTGACACCTGTGCCTAACTATGACACTTGTGACGGGGAAGGTGGATTCAGGGGGAGCCACTTCTATGCCAATCAGATAAGCGTAAAGAAAAACTGTTCCTGCGTGCACATGCACAACAGGGCATTTTCAGCGTGTGTGTCTGGGATTCAAACTCAGGTTTTTTTATTTGTGAGGCAAAGGCCGTATCTTCAGAGCCATCTTTTCAGCCCAAGGAAAATTAGTTTTGAGCATCAAATCATGCATGGGCATCACAGGCATGGAGCAAAGCATGGTATGAATGAGACTCGTGCCTGTATCAATCCGTCTGACACACCAACTACCTTATCCATGCAGTTACAATCACAAAAAAGCAGACCAGATGAATGATGAAGTAGCATCAGTCTGTGAACTTTTTCCTTCATTAACCTTGCTTAGTACATGGCAACTACCTTTACAAGAGTGTCCTGGTAAGAAGACCATTCACGGAGCAACTGAGAACTGCTTTCTGTGTTTCTGGATAGGAAGCTGCCGGTGAATCCTTTATTCTCCCCAGAAGCAGCTTGCAGATGCCTGGAACGCACAGGGCTCTCTGCCCTGCTTCCATAAGCCCAGCTGGAACCAAAGCCTACACCAAACACTTGCAAGATAAGAAAATGCCTAGCATTCCAGGACATGTGCCAGTACCTTCCACACAGACACCTGGCATGCCACCCACTGCCCACTGGCGAGAACCCACTAAAACACAGAGATTTGTCTGCCTAGCTTTGCTTTGCCTTGATATTTTTTTTTAATTTTTATTATTATTTATTCAATTGTGCGTGTGTATGTATGTGCGCGCGCATGTGTGCATGTGTGTGTGTAGAACCACGGACGAATCGGGAACCACCATGGACGCCTCCACCTCCTTCTGCCCCGGGATTCACAGGCTCCGCCCTACCAGGACCAGAAGCGCAGGCCGCCCCCGCTTCCGCCTGGCATCTATACGTGGGATCTGGGATCCAAACTCAGGACCTTCCGCCTGCAAGGCGGAGGCTTAACCCCTGAGCCACCTCTCCAGCCCCATTGCCTTGATATTTTTAACAAGAAAAATATATACATCCAGTATGAAGGGCTGGCTAATTAAATCATAATATATGTGTACAATGGACTTCTATCGAATTCTAAAATTAACAATGCATAATTAGTTTTGCTAATATAAGAAGAAGCCCACGATTTATTTTTGTGTAAAAAAATAGGTAATAAGATCATATATGAAACATAACCCATTAATATCAGATGATAGGCCCTATATATCTATATTTTCATATTTATATTATAGATAGGAATATCTAGAATAATGTTAATCCAGCCCATTAACAGGATGATTATTTCCAAATGCTGGGATCTTATTAAACTTTGATTTCCTTATTTGGACTTCTGTCTTGACAGATATAAACTATGCAATTCACATAATATAAATAAAATGTATAATGAACCTTGGTTTCTTTACCTGATTTTATGGTAAAATATCCTGATCAAAACAACTTAAGGAAGAAATGGTTTATTCAGCTCAGTCTTCATGATAGGAAAGTTACAGTAGCAGGAACTTGAGAGAACTGGTGACATCACAGTCAAAATCGAGAGCAAGCTGAGGGCAATGAATTACTGCATTCTCACTTGCTGATACTCAACCATGTTTCTTTTTTATTATTTTATTTATTTATTTTTCCGCTCATATAAACGTAATAGGTACCCCTGTCCCCTCCCTCTCTCCACCCTCTGTGGACTTCCCTGCTCCCTGCCCCCTTTTTCCCTTCCTTTCTTCCCTTCCTCCCTTTCTCCCAGTACTCCCTACCCCCATCTCTGAAGCATCCTTTAATGTATGTGTCAAACTTTCCTCTTCAACCATGTTTCTTATGCAATCCAGAATCCCCTGCTCGGGGATGGTTCTGCTGTCAAGAACCTAATCAAAAATCTTTCACAGGCAAGTTAAGAGGCACTTCTCCCAGGTGGTTCTAGTTCGTGTCAAGATGACAAATGAAACCAACCGTCACAGTATCTGTTGCAATATCTGCTGTTTTTAATTATATCATTTTTATTATTTTTTGAAGCTGTCATATACAAATACAGTAGATTTGACTATTTTCATCCCCTCTTCCCATCCTACCCATAAGATTTACCTTTCTGGTTAGTCTCCCTCCCAAATCACACATCCCAATGGAGCACTTGAATATTTTCCAAAGCAATGAATTTGTAGAGACAAAGTCTACAGTGGGTCTTGGAGAAAACTAGGGGAGGGTCTGTAAGATGATCAGTCAACCTCTAGGACCTCAGTGGGCAGTTCTACACCAGTGAACAAAGTATGAAGGTGATAGTCACACAGGCAAAGGGCTGCTTTCTGCTGATGACTTCTCAGGAAGGATGACACAAGTTAAGAATGTCACTCATTCTGACAGCCAAGGGTTGTGGAGAGCACATTCTAGCTATTCCAGGGGCTTACATGCCAAGAGTGATAAGACCCAGAAATTCAAGTTCAGCCTGGATAACATAACCAAACTTGCACAACAAAAAAAAAATATATTCTTTTCTTTTTCTCTCTTAACAAATTGCATTTTCTATATTCTTCATCCTAAAGAATTTAACAGACATCAGGGATAAGAAGGGATTAAACCAAAAGGAGAAGGCAGTGGTGAGGGATATGGGTCATAAACACAGAACCTAAAGACCAAGCCTGGCCATAAGCGACACACAATGACAAAAAGTAAAAATTAAAAAGTAACTGAATGGCCCCATAGCTTAGCCTTCACATTTGTAAAATAAAGGTAGCAATGCAGTCTCACCTTGTGGAATATAAGATCATGCAAATCATCTGATGAAATGATAGAATCAAGTCTTCAGCTCAGTGGTAGAGTGTTTACCCTGCATGTGGAAGGCCCTGGATTCCATCCCTATACCACAAGAAAGTAATAAACACAAAATACTTTAATTACTATCTATATGTTTATGATAAAATAAAAAACATTGCAATTATGTTTTATAATTTTCAGAAACCATAAACATTCAGCTTTGGATAACATAACCACCTCCCTTTTCCTTTGAGCAGGGCTTACCCTGCCTCTGTCCCTGTGCCCCCAGGTCCGCTGTGCCTGGGGCCGCTTAGCAGGCTAAGCTTTGACTTCCTTCTACTCCTGCCTCTATGAAGACCTTCCATGTAGCCCACGAAGATGTCAGAAATTCCAGTCACTGGCACTTACCATCTTTTTTTGGCTTGTTCAGGCCTTACTTTGCTATTTATTTTCTAAATGAACTTCTTCATTTAAAATGAGAATGTGGCATGTATCCTGTCAGAATTCATCATCATAATATATGTTCTCTATGTGTGTGTGTGTGTGTGTGAGTGTGTGTGTGCCTTCCTCCCTCTCTCTCTGTCTTATCTTGCCAGATTGCTCAAGCCACTCTCAAGATCCTACCTCACCCTCCCAAGTAACTGCCACTACAGGCACACTCTATCTTGTTCACTGAGACAGCCATGACTCAGCCCAGAATGAATGGAATTCTACCTGATAGCACTCCTCAGAATGCCATTGTTTTAATGAAAAGAAAGACTTGACCAGCAGACACTTGCTCTTGCCCTTTCTTCTTACCTACAATACATCGAGAAGATACAGGCATCTTAGGGACCAAAAGCACAAACCCCACATAATGGCTCAAAGCAGTCCAGAAGGCACAGAAGAGCAAAGGACCCTGACTGTCTCCACCAGACCCAGACTACCTCCCTCTGGATGTCCTGAGGAAGAAGAAAACTAGCCATTTTTGTAGTGCATTTGAGTTTGATTACTTCAACAATTCCAACTGATTCAGAAAGTATATTCTATTTCCATATCTCAGTAGCTAGATCCTGAAAGTGAGGTTTCTAAGAGTTCGATTGTGTCAAGTATGCACACTCAAAATTTCACAATCCAGAGCCCCCCTTCTCCCTCCCACGCCGCTTTTGTCTGCCCGAATGCGCCTCCCGCTCCCCACTCGGCCAGATCCCCAGGTGAGTCGCCCCAGCCCCGCCCAGGTCGCCCCGTGTCCCTGGCCGCACCCAGGCTGCCTTGGGCTTTGGCCTGGGCCATGCCCCGGGACCCCAGCCCCCCTTCTCCCTCCCGCCTGTCTGTCTGCCCAACTGGACAGGACTTGCTTGCTTTCCTCCATCCCTGGAGCTTGGGTAGGACACTAAGCCAAGTCCCAGGTCCTAGGTGAAGAATTCTGCCATCAACATCAGCCCCTCTGCCTCTCTGGCACACCGGGGACTCACGCACGTGGTCTACAGAAGACACACTGGTATTCAGAATTCAATAGAGTCCAAAGAAAACTCAAGCAAAGTTCTAAGGGTCAAAGGCCATAAATCTGTAAACCTCTACAATCATCCTATCACATGGGAGAGATTCTTCACATCCAGCCCAAAGATAGGTAAAGCTCCTTTTTTTCACCTTACTGTTCCTTTCTAATATTTATCACTATAGATTAAATTTTCCATAAAGCCACCCCCAAAAAATATACAACTCTGGGGATCATACCACTCACCCTCACATATCACCAAGATACTACATCGTAAAAGTGCACTACCATACTAATATTCACTCCTTGTCTACTTAACCTCACTTAACTGATATACTAACAGCCTAACAGCCTCAACTAGGAAATTACAATAACAAAAGACAAACATACGTAACTCCCAAGGCAAGCACTAGTAATAACTGCCCAAGTGTAGTAATACCAACTAAATCAGTCAAAAACACACAGAAACTGAAAAGTCCTAGAAGACAAAACAACAACGCTCAAGTCAAATGCAGATCCATGAGAAACAAAACCCAAGAAGACCAATCTCCCACTGAAAGAATTAACCCTTTAATGATGGATTCCAACCACAACAAATTCACAGAAAACAGCCAAGAAAGCCAGATATAAGACAACGACTTTCAAAATATGATCATTACCATGATTAATACTATGAAAGAGGGAATCTAAAAGGAGTTAAACAACCGAATTAACCACTTTGAACAGGAACACAACAGGCATTTGGAGGAGTTGAGAAAAACAGTTCAAGAAACAAAAATAGGCATAGAGCAGTTAAAACAGTCTCAGGCAGAGTTTAAAATTGAACTAAAAGACAAGCTATCTTCAACCCAAAGCTCAACAGAGAGTCTTATCAGCAGTACTAACAAAGCAGAAAATAGAATTTCAGATCTTGAAGACAAAGTGGGAGAATTAACCAGATCAATGGAAGAGATTGTTAAAGCTAAAAAAATACTTAGGAGGAACATTCAAGAGATATGGGACACCCTGAAGAAGCCTAACATGCACATTCATGGAATACCAGAGAAAGAATCTCAAAATACCACACCTGAGGAAATTTTTCAAACTATCATAAATGAAAACTTCCCTCAAATGAAGAATGAGAGGCCCATCCAAATACAAGAGGCATTTCGCACTCCAAACAGATATGACCAAAATAGAAAATCACCACGGCAAATAATAGTCAAAACACTCCACATTCAAGACAAAGACAAGGTGCTGAGGGCTTCAAGAGAAAAAAAGCAAGTCACTTTTAAAAGCAAACCTATTAAAATAACAAATGACTTCTCAGTCGAAACACTAAAAGCAAGAAGAGCTTGGAGAGATATACTTCAAGTATTCAATGAGCAAAAATGCCAACCCAGACTGATATACCCGGCAAAACTATCTGTCATGATCGAAGGAGAAAGAAAAGTTTTCCAGCACAAAGACAACTTGAAGGGATACATGTCTACCAAACCAGGCCTTCAAAAAATACTAGAAATGATACGCAAACTTAAAGAAAAGATCAAGTGTATCCAGGAAGACAGAAGGGAAGTATAATACCACAAAAATATAACTGTAAAACAATAAGCTTACAAAATCCACTAAACATAAAAAATGTCCAGAGTTAAAAGAATTTATCCATTATAACATTAATGTCAATGGGCTTAACTCACTGATTAAGAGACACAGATTACAAACTTGGATTAAAAATCAAAACCCATCAATCTGCTGCCTTCAGGAAACTCATCTCACTACAAAAGATAGGAACATCCTAAAAATAAAAGGCTGATCCAAAATTCTGCAAGCTAATGGAACCAGGAAACAGGCAAGGGTAGCCATTATGCTGTCAGACAAAGTGGACTTCAAACCAAAGAAAATCATAAGAGACACAGATGGATACTACATTTTAGTCACAGGTACAATTCACCAGGAAGACTTCACAATACTGAACATATATGCACCCAATGCGGGCCCCTCCACATCCATTAAGAAAACCCTACAGCATCTAAAGCGAGAAATCAACCCCCAAATGATAATTCTTGGGGATTTCAACACCCTCAACATGGGATAGATCAACAGGTCAAAAGCTTAACAGGGACACATTGGAACTTAATCAAACCCTGAAAGAAATGGACCTTACAGATCTCTATCGAACTTTTCATCCATGTAACAAAGAATATACATTTTTCTCAGCAGCACAAGGAACTTTCTCCAAAATAGATCACATATTGAGCCACAAAATGAAACTCCACATATACAAGAAAGTTGAAATTCTAGCCTGTGCCCTATCAGACCACCACGGCCTAAAACTGGACATTAACAACACAACAAAGGACAGAAAATACACTAACTCCTGGAAAGTTAACACTATGATGCTGAATGAGAATTGGATTCAGAAAGAAATTAAAAAGGAAATTCAAGATTTCCTGAAAGTGAACGATAATGAAAATACAATTTACCAAAATCTCTGGGACACAATGAAAGCTGTTCTAAGAGGTAAGTTCATAGCTCTTCATGCTTACATCAAAAAAATGGAAACATCAGAAATAAACAACTTAACAATGCAGCTTACAGCTTTAGAGAAACTAGAGCAATCTGATCCCAAAAGCAGTAGAAGACAGGAGATTAGCAAACTAAGGGGAGAAATATCTGAAATCGAGATTAAGAAAACGATAGAAAAAATCAACCAGTCAAAAAGCTGAATCTTTGAAAAAATCAATAAGATTGAGACACCCCTATATAAATTAACCAAAAGCAGAAGAGAGAAAACCCAAATTAACAAAATTAGAAATGAACATGGAGTTATCACTACTGATACCCAAGAAATCCAGAGAATTATAACATCATATTTCAAAAACTTATACTCTGTGAAGTTTGACAACACAAAAGAGATGGATGAATTTCTAAGTAAACACAACTTACCTAAATTGAATCAGGAAGTTCTGAATTATTTAAATAGTCCTATAACATATAAGTAAATTGAAGAAGTAATCTCAAATCTTCCCACCAAAAAATGTCCTGGACCAGATGGATTCAGCACAGAGTTCTACCAGACATTTAAGGAGTCAATGACACTACTACTCCTTAAACTGTTCCATCAAATAGCAAAGGAAGGAACACTACAAATTCCTTCTATGAAGCTAATATGGTTTTAATCTCAAAACCTAATAAAGGTTCACTTAAAAAAGAAAACTATAGGCCGATATCTCTGATGAACACAGATGCAAAGATTATCAACAAAGTCTTAGCAAATCATATTCAAAAACATATCAAAAATATCATTCACAGGGACCATGTAAGCTTCATCCCTGGCACACAAGGTCGGTTCAATAAATGCAAATCAATAAATGTAATTCATCATGGAAACCAGTCCAAAGTCCAAAACCACATGATACTCTCAATAGATACAGAAAAAGCCGTTGACAAGATCCAACAGCCTTTTATGATCAAAACGCTAGAGACAGTAGGAATGGAAGGAACCTTTATCAATATAATAAAAGCTGTCTACAACTAGCCCACAGCAAGGATTATGCTCAATGGGGAACAATTGGAAGCATTCCCACTTCGATCAGGAACTAGACAAGGCTGTCCACTCTCACCACTTCTATTCAATATTGTACTTGAAGTCTTAGCTGAAGCCATAAGACAAGAAAGAGACATAAAAGGGATTCAAATCGGCAAGGAAGAAGTCAAGCTATCCCTATTTGCAGATGACATGATCTTATACCTGAGGGATCCCAAAAACTCCACCAGGAAGCTCCTGGAACTAATTGAGAAGTTCAGCAGGGTGGCAGGATACAAAATAAATGTGCAAAAATCAGAGGCCTTCCTATATGCCCAGAATGAAAGAAGTGAAAAAAGCCTTGAGAGAAACAATCCCATTTACTATAGCCCCTAAAAAAATGAAATACCTTGGTATAAACCTAACCAAGGAGGTAAAAGAGCTTTACAATGAAAATTTTAAAACCCTAAAGAATGAAATTGCAGAAGACACCAGAAGGTGGAAAGACCTCCCTTATTCCTGGATTGGCAGAATCAACATGGTAAAAATGACTATCCTACCAAAGGCAATATACAGATTCAATGCTATACCAATCAAAATCCCAAAGCAATTCTTCAAAGAAGTTGACCAAACAATCTCAAAGTCCATATGGAGGCACAAAAGACCCAGGATAGCAAAGACAATCCTGAGTAACAAAAACACTGCTGGAGGTATTACCATACCAAATCTAAGTCTATACTACAAATCCATAGTAATAAAGACAGCCTGGTACTGGCTCCAAAATAGACACACAGATCAATGGATAAGGATTGAAGACCCAGATATAAGCCCACAAAATTACAGCCATTTGGTCTTTGACAAAGGGGCCCAAAGAATCCAATGGAAAAAGAACAGCATCTTCAACAAATGGTGCTGGCAAAACTGGATCTCCACATGCAGAAGATTAAAGCTGGACCCGTACGTCTCACCATGTACAAGATTTAATTCCAAATGGATCAAGGACCTTGATATCAGGCCAGAGACTATAAAAACCATAGTTGAAAGGATAGGGAACTCCCTCGAGCTGATTGGGCTAGGCCAACACTTCCTAAACAGACATCCAATGGCACAATCACTGCTACCAACTCTCAACAGTTGGGATCTTGTGAAATTAAAGAGCTTCTGTTCAGATAAAGAGATTGTAACACGAGCTCAAAGGCAACCCACAGAATGGGGGAAAATCTTCACTAACCACATATCTGATAGAACTCTGCTGTCCAGAGTGCACAAAGAACTTAAAAAACTAAACACCAAGGAAACCAATGGCCCAATTAAAAAATGGGCCCTGGAACTTAAAAGAAACTTTACCAGGCATGAAATTAAAATGTCTAACAAATATCTTAAAAAATGCTCCACTTCCTTAGCCATCAGGGAAATGCAAATCTAAACTTCCCTGAGATATCATCTCACCCCAGTCAGGATGGCAAAAATCCACAATACAAACAACAACAAATGCTGGAAAGGATGTGGAGAGAGGGGAACTCTCCTACATTGCTGGTGGGAATGCAGGCTCATACAGCCACTCTGGCGAGCCGTCTAGAGATTCTTAAAGAAATTAAAGATTGAAATGCCATATGACCCTGCTATTTCACTTTTGGGAATAACCCCCCATACAGCAGAGGTTTACCGCGATAGCACAAGCATGACCATGTTGATAGCAGCACTGTTTACAATAGCAAAGTCATGGAATCAACCCAAATGTCCATCAGTTGATGAGTGGATAAGGAAACTGTGGTACATCTATACAATGGAGTACTACTCAGCCATCAAAAATGATGAATTACTGGAATTTGCTGGGAAATGGATGTCATTAGAAAAAATTATATTAAGTGAAGTATCCCAAACCCAGAAAAGTAAGTACCGTATGTGCTACCTAATAGGTGGCTCCTAGTACCAAACTCACCCAGCCCACATTGAGACACTCAAAGGTAAACCTATGTAATACAGTAATTGCAAGGATTATGAACAGGAGGGATGGGGTTGGAGGGCCACACCAGACACAAGGAGAGAGGGAATCATGTTACAGCAGAGAAAATAGGCCTCCATCAAGGACTCAAAAAAGTAATAAGACATATGATTAAGTTCACAGACTTTTGTTCCTGATCATTTACTACTGAGGGGGTACGATCTCACCAGAAGAGGAGGGCATATAGTCTGGCAGATAAAAAGTAACCGTTGTGCAAATTGGTGATAGACCCCTCCCTCACTGTGGTTTCCCACTTTTATTACATCTACCTTTGAATGTGCTTTTATCGCAAGACTCTAGTTTAACAGCTTTTTGTCTCTGGCCAGGGGGTAACATACAATGCCCATACCAGGATGGAGTGAAGGGCATTGCAGGAGCAGCAATACTGCAAAAGAAAATCAACAAACCACAATCCAGAACTTCAGAGACTCTATATCAACCACCTAGAACTAGGCCAGCTTAATCTCTCCCCATCCTGAAGCTCAGGGAAATTTGCGGAAAAGGGGGTGGTAAGAGTGTAAGAGCAAAAGGATGGGAGGAGCAATGATACGTAAGTTACTCCATACAAGTTAGGGCTGAAGCAATCATAATTAGACTTTACATGCCCTGCGTATTGTCCAACACACTATAGACCCCACAAAGTCCAGCATCTGCTAAAGGCACCAAGATGTTTGGAGGCAAGGGATTGGCAGAAACAGCAGTGTTCCTATACCTAAGGGGAACACGGGAAAGTGTTTAGGGAAAGGCCACTGGGTCCTTGTAAGTCATCAGAGAGGGAAGGCCCAGAGGAAAATCAGGCATGCACAAGAAAGGACTCTCTGGGAATTGGGGCGGGAGGCACTGGGGGATGGGAAGGGAGGGGGTTGGCGAGGAGGAACAGGGGGTACGGGGGGAGGAGGAGGGAGGGAGGGAACTAGTGTACCCATTAAGTTTGTATGAGCTGAAATAATAATACAAAATGTATTTTTAAAAAAAGACCTTTACAATGAAAACTTTAAAACCCTAAAGAAGGAAATTGCAAAAGACACCAGAAGGTGGAAAGACTTCCCATGTTCCTGGATTGGCAGAATCAACATTGTAAAAATGACCATCCTACCAAAGGCAATATACACATTCAATGCTATACCAATTAAAATCCCAAAGCAATTCTTTAAAGAAGTTGACCAAATAATCTCAAAATTCATATGGAGGCACAAAGACCCAGGATAGCAAAGACGATCCTGAGTAACAAAAACACTGCTGGAGGTATTACCATACCAAACCTTAGTCTATACGACAAATCCATAGTTATAAAAACAGCCTGGTACTGGCTCCAAAATAGACACACAGATCAATGGAGGAGGATTGAAGACCCAGATATAAGCCCACAAAATTACCGCCATTTGGTCTTTGACAAAGGGGCCCAAAGAATCCAATAGAAAAAGAACAGCATCTTCAACAAATAGTGCTAGCAAAACTGGATCTCCACATGCAGATTAAAGCTGGACCCATACTTGTCACCATGTACAAGACTTAATTCCAAATGGGTCAAGGACCTTGATATCAGGCCAGAGACTATAAAAACCATAGTTGAAAGGATAGGGAACTCCCTCGAGCTGATTGGGCTAGGCAAACATTTCCTAAACAGACACCCAATGGCACAGTCACTGCTACCAACTCTCAACAGTTGGGATCTTGTGAAATTAAAGAGCTTCTGTTCAGATAAAGAGATTGTAACACGAGCTCAAAGGCAACCCACAGAATGGGGGAAAATCTTCACTAACCACATATCTGATAGAGCTCTACTGTCCAGAGTGCACAAAGAACTTAGAAAACTAAACATCAAGGAAACCAATGGCCCAATTAAAAAATGGGCCCTGGAAAGTAAAAGAAACTTTACCAGGGATGACATTAAAATGTCTAACAAATATCTTAAAAAATGCTCCACTACTTTAGCCATCAGGGAAATGCAAATCAAAACTTCCCTGAGATATCATCTCACCCCAGTCAGGATGGCAAAAATCCACAATACAAACAACAACAAATGCTGGAGAGGATGTGGAGAGAGAGAAACTCTCCTACATTGCTGGTGGGAATGCAGGTTCATACAGTCACTCTGGTGAGCCGTCTGGAGATTCTTAAAGAAATTAAAGATTGAAATGCCACATGACCCTGCTATCCCACTTTTGGGAATAACCCCCCATGCAGCAGAGGTTCACCTCGATAGCACAAGCACGACCATGTTCATAGCAGCACTGTTTACAATAGCAAAGTCATGGAATCAACCCAAATGTCCATCAGTTGATGAGTGGATAAGGAAACTGTGGTACATCTATACAATGGAGTACTACTCAGCCATCAAAAATGATGAATTACTGGAATTTGCTGGGAAATGGATGTCATTAGAAAAAATTATATTAAGTGAAGTATCCCAAACCCAGAAAAGTAAGTACCGTATGTACTACCTAATAGGTGGCTCCTAGTACCAAACTCACCCAGCCCACATTGAGACACTCAAAGGTAAACCTATGTAATACAGTAATTGCAAGGACTATGAACAGGAGGGATGGGGTTGGAGGGCCACACCAGACACAAGGAGAGAGGGGACCATGTTACAGCAGAGAAAATAGGCCTCCATCAAGGAATGCAAGTAAGTAATGTGACACCTGGTTAAGTTCACAGACATTCGTTCCTGATCATGTACAACTGAGGGGGTATGATCTCACCAGAAGAGGAGAGTATATAGTCTGGCAGATAAAAAGTAATCATTTTGCAAATGGGTGATTGACCCCTCCCTCTCTGAGGTTTCCGACTTTTATTACATCTACCCTTGAATGTGCTCTTATAACAAGACTCCAGTTTAACAGCTTTTTGTCTCTGGCCAGGGAGTGACATACAGTGCCCATCAGGATGGAGTGAAGGGCATTGCAGGAGCAGCAAAACTGCAAAAGAAAATCAACAAACCACAATCCAGAACTTCAGAGACTCTATATCAACCACATAGAACTAGACCAGCCTAATCTCTCCCCATCCTGAAGCTCAGGGACATTTGCGGAAGAGGGGGTGGTAAGATTGTAAGAGCAAAAGGATGTGGGGAGCAATGATATGCAAGATACTCCACACAAGTTAGGGCTGAAGCAATCATAATAGGACTTTGCATGCTCTGCGCAATGCCCAGCACACTATTGACCTCACAAAGTCTAGCATTAGCTAAAGGCACCAAGATCCTTGGAGGCAAGGGCTTGATACCCACAGTAGTGTTCCTAGCTTAAGGGGAACACGAGAAAGAGTTCAGGGAAATGCCACTGGGTACGTCATCGGAGAGGAGGACCCAGAGGAGAGTTAGGCATACACAATAAAGGACTCTCTGGGAATTGGGGCGGGAGGCACTGGGGGATGGGGAGGGAGGGGAGGGGGAGCAGGGGATTCGGGGGGAGGAAGAGGGAAGGAGGGAACTGGTCTACCTATTAAGTTTGTATGAGCAGTAATAATAATAAATGTAAAAAAATAAATAAATAAAGTTGACCAAACATCTCAAAATTCATATGGAGGCACAAAAGACCCAGGATAGCAAAGACAATCCTGAGTAACAAAAACACTGCTGGAGGTATTACCATACCAAACCTTAGTCTATACTACAAATCCATGGTTAAAAAAACAGCCTGGGACTGGCTCCAAAATAGACACACAGATCAATGGATAAGGATTGAAGACCCAGATATAAGCCCACAAAATTACCGCCATTTGGTCTTTGACAAAGGGGCCCAAAGAATCCAATGGAAAAAGAACAGCATCTTCAACAAATGGTGCTGGCAAAACTGGATCTCCACATGCAGAAGATTAAAGCTGGACCCATACGTCTCACCATGTACAAGACTTAATTCCAAATGCATCAAGGACCTTGATATCACGCCAGAGACTATAAAAACCATAGTTGAAAGGATAGGGAACTCCCTCGAGCTGATTGGGCTAGGCAAACATTTCCTGAACAGACACCCAATGGCACAGTCACTGCTACCAACTCTCAACAGTTGGGATCTTGTGAAATTAAAGAGCTTCTGTTCAGATAAAGAGATTGTAACACGAGCTCAAAGGCAACCCACAGAATGGGGGAAAATCTTCACTAACCACATATCTGATAGAGCTCTACTGTCCAGAGTGCACAAAGAACTTAAAAAACTAAACACCAAGGAAACCAATGGCCCAATTAAAAAATGGGCCCTGGAACTTAAAAGAAACTTTACCAGGGATGAAATTAAAATGTCCAACAAATATCTTAAAAAATGCTCCACTTCTTTAGCCATCAGGGAAATGCAAATCAAAACTTCCCTGAGATATCATCTCACCCCAGTCAGGATGGCAAAAATCCACTATACAAACAACAACAAATGCTGGAAAGGATGTGGAGAGAGAGAAACTCTCCTACATTGCTGGTGGGAATGCAGGTTCATACAGTCACTCTGGTGAGCCGTCTGGAGATTCTTAAAGAAATTAAAGATTGAAATGCCACATTGACCCTGCTATTCCACTTTTGGGAATAACCCCCGTGCAGCAGTGGTTCACCTCGATAGCACAAGCACGACCATGTTTATAGCAGCACTGTTTACAATAGCAAAAGTCATGGAATCAACCCAAATGTCCACAGTTGACGAGTGGATAAGGAAACTGTGGTACATCTATACAATGGAGTACTACTCAGCCATCAAAAATGATGAATTACTGGAATTTGCCAGGGAAATGGATGTCATTAGAATCAATCATATTAAGTGAAGTATCCCAGACCCAGAAAATTAAGCACCGTAGGTACTCCCTAATAGGTGGCTCCTAGTACCAAACCCACCCAGCCCACCTTGAGACACTTAAAGACAAATCTATGTAATTCCTACAGTAATTGCAAGGATTATGAACAGGAGGGATGGGGTAGGAGGGCCACACCAGAAACAAGGAGAGAAGTGACCATGTTAAAGCAGAGAAAATAGGCCTCCATCAAAGACTGCAAGTAAGTAATGAGACACCTGGTTAAGTTCACAGACGTTCATGCCTGATCATGTACAACTGAGGGGGTGTGATCTCACCAGAAGGGGAGGGCATATAGTCTGGCAGATAAAAAGTAACCATTTTGGAAATGGTGATTGACCCCTCCCTCACTAAGATTTTCCTACTTTTATTACATCTACCCTTGAATAGTGCTCTTATAGCAAGACTCTAGTTTAACAGCTTTTTGTCTCTGGCCAGGGGTGACATCCTATACCCAGCAGGATGGAGTGAAGGGCATTGCAGGAGCAGCAAAACTGCAAAAGAAAATCAACAAACCACAATCCAGAACTTCAGAGACTCTATATCAACCACCTAGAACTAGGCCAGCCTAATCTCTCCTCATCCTGAATCTCAGGGAAATTTGCAGAAATAGGGGCAGGTAAGAGTGTAAGAGCACAAGGATAGGGAGGAGCAATGATTTGCAAGATACCCACACAAGTTAGGCCGAAGCAATCATAATTGAACATTGCATGCCCGTCGCAATGTCCAACACACTATTGACCTCAGAAAGTCTAGCATGGGCTAAAGGCACCAAGATCCTTGGAGGCAAGGGATTGGCAGCCACAGTAGTGTTCCTATGCTTAAGGGGAACACAGGAAAGCATTCAGGGAAATGCCACTAGGTCCTTGTACGTCATCAGAGAGGAAGGCCCAGAAGAGAGTCTGGCATGCACATTAAAGGATTCTCTGGGAATTGGGGAGGGAAGCACTGGGGAATGGGGAGGGAGGAGTGAGGGGAGGGGCGCAGGAGGATTGGGTGGGGAGGGAGGGAGGCAACTGGTGTACCTATTAAGTTTGTATGAGCGGAAATAATAATAAAAAATGTTAAAAAAATTTCACAATCCGAGGGCTGGAGTAGTGACTCAGGGACTAAGCCTCTGCCTTGCAGGCGGAAGGTCCTGAGTTCAGATCCTAGACCTCATGTATAGATGCCAGGCGGAAGCTGGGGGGGTGGGGGGCAGGGAGGGCTATGTTTCTGGTCCTGGTAGTGCAGAGCCTGTGAATCCCGGGGCACAGTAAACAAGGAGGAAGTGGAGGTGATCCATGGTGGTTCCCAAATTTGTCCATGGTTCTACACACACACACACACACACACACACACTCACACACACACACACACACACACACACACACACACACACATGCACGCACAATTGAATAAAACCAGTAAAAAAATTTGTCACAATCCATATTCAACATTGGATTCCTAGATTCTATTACCACGGCAAGAGAATAGAAATCTTTCACATGTGGTCTTCTTTTGTGAATTACACATGTCCAGGGGCCTCCATTAATGTCAGTTACTGCTGTAGCTTGCATTGAAAATCAGTCCCTAAAGACTCAGGGTGCAACCAGCTATCTTACCTCACCTAGTCTTACACCCATCCCTTACCCAAAGGACCACATGCTTCAAGGCACATCGGACTTGAATACACACTGCCTTGATGGCAGGCAGGGGTGAAGTACGCCACACTGGGTCCAGAGTGCTTGATAATATACTTCTTAGCTGCTAGGGATATATGCAGTCAATTAGTCTGAATCTAAAGTCTATTCACATAATGCCCTATGTCTACATGTATACATGTATACATGAAGGGAGCTCTGCACCCTGTGGACACATAGTTAATACATATATATCTGTTAGCAAGTGATTGAAAATACCTTAGGCATATGTCATCTACAGTCCTCACAAAAGCAGGCTAAAAGAGTAGAAAATAGAAATCATGAGTGAGGAGTTGCTTATAAGTTGCCACATTAAAATATGTGACTTGTGGATACTCTAAGTGCTCCAGATATATCTTGAGATTCATCACCTCCTGTGGTCATTAGTACACTGACAAAAGCCAAACACAGCATCCCCACCATGAGGATAGGATGCCCAGGAAGATGATAGAAAGATAATGAATAGAAGTTGAATCTTGTCAGGCCTGCAATGCGTAGGCTAGATTATTCAAAAACTGTAAAGAACAACAGTCCATCAGATAGGTTTGTCCTGCTAACTGCCTACTTGAAGTCATATCCCTGTGACATTATTCTCACTGCATTGCCACGAAGCAAGCAGAGGATCTGTTTCTGCACTTATTTCCCAAGATAAGTAGTCTGAGTCTTCTAAGGACCAACTCGCCACCATAAAAGCCAAAGGACAGGGTCGGGATTAGCAGGACACTCAGGGTTGTTGGCTTGTGTTCCATGAACTCGGGTAGTACAACCGGGACAGCCTGACCTTGCAGTGGGGCTTCAGTCCTCTGATTATTATCTCTTAGAACTGATATGTTCCAACAGGGTGTCTGTGGCCTGTGTTAGGGCACATAGAACAGCCTGGGTTTCTTCAGAGCATGGCCATCTTAGCTCCTGTAGCAGCCATACTCTCCTCACCCCAGCCAAGTGTTTAAAGAGGCAGATTCAAGAAATTCCCCCACTGAAAGCTTGGAGCCATTACTGGCAAAGAGATACAAGTCAGCCCAGATTCAAAAAAGTGGGAAACTAATACCACTTCAGCATAGCAAGGGAAAGATCTCCCAAGAAGAGAAGGGGTGGAAAGCAGTCATTGTGAAATGGTCTATCACACACAGAGGTTCAGGTTCCAGTGGGGGCTGATTCACTCCAAGTGTCTATTGAAATCAGATGTTTGGACAGAGTCATGCCTACAACCATACGAGCTCAAGGTGGTGAATTGCTATGTTCCTAATTTCTGTTTTCTAACCTATGAATAGTTGAACCAAATCCTATTAACAAGATGATCTTGCAGATATAAGTGATTATTGACTTCATAGAAATTATTGAACATTCACTTAGCAACTTTCATGAAAGTTGTTCTATTATGAGTTCCCTTACTATCAGCTGATCCTAAGTCAACTGCTTTGCACTTACTTCCCACATTAGGAACAACAGCAATATTAGTTGTAAAGGTGGTTAGATACCAGCATCAAATAACTGGGTTTTCCCCTCCACTTTTGTATTCAGTCTTCACAGCACACCATTACCAGAGATGTGGTCTCTGATAAGAAACCAATATGCACAGCACAGACATTTGCCCAGAGTCCTGTTGCCTCTCAGCATAAGAGCCGGGGTTTAGGTCCCTATCCTCGACCCAGACAAATGCAGCTTCCAGAATGTAGTAAAGAACAGTCACCACCTGTTTCCCCAGGTGGAACAAAGAAAGTCAGCAAAATTAAAAGCAATGTATCGCCTTCCCTAGTTGTTGTGGCCACAGAAATAACTTCCAGAGCTTTCTTTGGTCTCATCTGCCTGATGCACTGACCAAGTAGAGGGCTTCAGGTGTCACAGTTTGTGTCAGCCTGTTCCCCATAGCATAAGCCAGACTCCCTCCAGCTCGACACTGCCTTTGGCATATCTCCTATCCCTGTGCTGGGGATGGCTGGCCCAAATCCTCTGAGCACAGCAGCAGTCTCCCCTCTGGGCAGGTTTCTGCTGATTCAGCAGGGACACTGATTAGACTTCTGCAGGTCAGTCATCTTGCACCAAGGATATCCCCAGGGAATCCTTAGAGAGTCTGGGCACGGGAACCAGTTTGTTATACATTTTATGCTGACATCCAGCCTGATAAGACTCTTTTATGTCTCACAATGAGTTGCTGTTTCCAAAAGGTTCTCACAATGAGTTTCTCTGTTTCCCAAAAAAGTGCTCATGAAAAGCTAACACAGGAAGCAGCAAAGGAATTAAAATGGCTGACTAGGAAGCAGGCTAACTTGATCTCTCATGTCCCCTGGGCTGGCAAGGTGTGACATCAACTCACTCCTGCATTTCTGCCACTGAGAATGAGGCACACAACTAACTCCTTGGATTAGAATGTACTCTGGTAAAATAACCAGGCTTCTCAAAGGGTTATGAAAGTGTCATCTACAAATCACAAGGACCGGGAATTCTGACGCAGATGTTTCCTAAGTGGCCAAATCATTAAAATTTCAAGTGTTCCAGCCCACTCACTTACTAGGAATAGAAGAAAACAATCTGTTGGTGCCCTCCTCAATGATGAGAATTCAGGAATGATCCTATCCAAAAACTAACACAAAAGGAAAAGAAATGATCATTTGAAAATTCAAGGAGCCAAGTAAGCAGGCTGGCTTTGCTGACTCAACAAACCCTAGAGCTAATACAGCTGGAAAAGGTTACTCAGAGGTTGAGTCTCATGATCACATGAGTACAAGACTTGAAAAACCAAACCATTTTATTATTTTATAATAAAATACTGCCTTTTGAAAAAAAGAGGTGAGGATAGGTAGGAGAGTGTCTAGCTATGTGGTTCAATGTTTGTAAGGCATTTGCCTGGAATGTACAAGGATCAGGGTTTGGTCCACAGCACCACAAACAAAAAACAAACCAGCAGAAAACTCCAAATAATTAAATAGGAAAAGCTTTCTGCTATGTCCCTCATCCTCAGATTTTTGTTCTAGATGGCATGGCATGAACAATTGATTGAGAGAGGACAGGACTGATCCTCACGCTCTTTGTTGGTGAAAGCAGAATTTGTGCCCAGTGTTCATCATTTGGGCGAAGATAGTGTAACACAAAATCATTTTCAAAATGGCAGTTTCGTCCTTTGAAACAGCTACTCTGACTGCTATGGTTATTGGTCTGCTGTTTTGCCACAGCATATGAACATTAGTATGCTGGCAAAAACCCAACATAGTACCCACTCACAACAAAAAGCGGTCACCAGAAAGGAGAGAAGAAAAGCCTAAAAATGAAACTTGAATGTGGGTCTCTAACCAATGCAATGGGAAAGTTCAACTTAATACCAAAGCAGGCAGTTTGTTCTCAATGGGAAGGATCTCCAAGGATTTAAGGCATTTTTATGAACCTTAGAATTAGGTCATGTGACATATATTCCCAAGCATCCTTTATGCTGGAAATACTTAAACCACCTTCCCATCATATGTCTTTGCAGTACAGTCCACCATCAGGAGAGATGTCCTGTTGACATGTGCTGATTAATTGTCCACAGAAGAGCATGGAGAGGTTAAGTCACCACAGCTCTCAGGACCCATCCACAGCAGGACTGTGGAAATCCACTGATCCATGGCAGGCAGCCATGCAGGAGACTCCATGATGTTGCTGGCTGGGAATAAGCCTGGGCTTAACCTCTGAGGCACACAGTAGAGAGCCAAAGGTCATTCAGCCAACAGGAAATGGAGCAAACTCTCCTCCCCCACCCCTTATTGGGAGGGTTTACATAGGGCCTGCAAATTACTTCAAGCTGAAAATCAATCTGCACTCTTTACAAATTAAAAAAAAAGACCACCAAAATTATGAGCTTCTATGTCATATGTGTGTTTTCTTACAAACTCGACTGAAATGCTCAATAAGATGTGAAATACAATGTCCCTAAGTCATGTCCAGTCATAGGAACCGCCAATCAGTCTTACAATTTCCCTCTTCCCAACCACCTTCTGTGGACTGCCCTGGGCTGCATGTCAATGTGCTCTAGTGAAGAAAAAGTTAACTGACTGTCAAATGAGTAAATCTGCCTCTCTTCCACTCTCAAACCACTTTAACTTAAAGGTATGTCGGGTTATTGTATAAGGGACATTACTATATATGAGTCTGTAATTTTTCTCATACATAGGCTCAAGAAAGTTCAAAATTCTTTTAAGTGTTTTATGTATTTATTTATAAGAGAGATGACAACTTTCAGAAGTCAGTTCTCTTCTTCTATCATGTGGACTTCCAGGAATCAAATTCAGATCACTAGGTATAACGGTTACTCTTAACTGTTGCTGTGAGAGAGCATTCAAAGTCGATCAACTTAAGGGAGAAAGGGAGGTTTATTCAGCTTACGGTTCCAGAGGGAAAGTACAGTCTCTCAAAGCAGAGGTGGCATGGCTGGCTGGCCAAAGCTGGAGGAGGCTAAGTCACCGCAGACATCTTGGAAGCTGAGAGCTGCAGGACTGCTTGCTGCAAAGAAAGACTTCTCCTGGAGGTAGGGTGGGACTAATCCACCTCAAGGCCCACCCCTTGTGACTGCTTCCTCCAGCAAGGCTCCACCTCTCAAGGTGCCATGACTTTGCCAAACACATGAGACTGTGGGGGACATATTTCAAACCATGACACTAGGTTTGAGAATAGGCACCTTACATGCTGAGCTATCTTGCTGGCCTAAAGGTCAAAATTTTTATTGACTCTAGACAAGCAATGTTTGATCATTTGAAAATGTAAAATTTGTGGGACACAATATTTACCTCTGCTTTGTAAGTGAGGAGAATTATAACAGAAATGAATGGAAATTGCATCAGACATAGGTGTGACCTGGCCACTTACAGACAGGATGGCATCTCTTATGCAGGGGAAATGTAGCTTGTAGCAGGGGAGCAGCTAAATCCATTGCTGACCTGAATCCCAGTCCCTATTCACACTGATAGCCTGCTGTTTATGCTTTCTCTGAGAACATCATTGTCACTTCAATGCAGTTACAAAGCCCTGCTTCCTGCATCTAGGAACTCACTGCAGTGATATTGTCCTTGCCAGACCTGCATAAAGACTAACATACCAACATGCCCACATAGACTATCGAGGAATTCAAGAGAGATTAAAAACATACAGTATAAATCTTGGGGACTAAAGTTGGATGAGTAAAGGGAAATGCTCCTATCAGTGGGATGGCATGATGAGAGGTAACTTTGTAAGCTACAAAAGGCTTGCACCCCAACAAGAGTAGAAAAACTAGAGGGAATCCTGTGTTCCATAGAAGCAGACAGGTAAGAGGGTGGGAGGGAATGGGATGGATTGAAAAAGGGAAGGGAGAGGGATAAGAAAAAGTGGAATGGGAGGAAGCAGGGATGAGTATTCAATGTGCTTGTAAAACTAAAAAATAATTTTAAAAAATCTAAAGAAAAAATAGTTTATCACTTTAAAAAAGTGTAGTAGTGGCATGAGTGTCAGGAAGACAACCAATAGCTTTCTGATTGGACTCAAGACCCACTTCTCAGAATGGTACACATCCCTGTTACTATTACCTAGAACAAGAACCTTAAAAAGGGAAAGAAATAGATCTATGGGAGAAACAGCCAATGAACCTGTACAGTATATCATACAGTTGAATGCTAAATGTGCTTCCAATCTATGGGTATAACAGCTATTTACAAAACAATTTGATATACTGTACTGTTCAACAGAAGCCACACGTCCTTCGTCAGGAGATTCTATCTCCATGAGTCCCCTGAAAATTCACTGCCAGGTTCTTACTTGTGTATTGTCTGTCATTGTACTAACACAAAAAATAAGTAGTCCACTCTCTGTGAAATGTGGCTCATCTCATGCTGCCTGCAGGCAGCAGCACAGCTAATGGTGCTTCACACACATCATGTTCTTCTCCACCTCACCACATAACACACTGGCTCTGGAAACTCCACAGAGAGCACCATGGACAACTGAACAAACCTCTTACAGTGTAGTGTTAGCATCCAGCATCTATGAAATGATCTCACAGGGGACCACTCAGGGGTGTCATAGGCATCTGTGAACTCAAGAAAGAATGCCAAGAGAATTGAAGTTGGGACCAGCAATCAGTCAAGACTACATTCAGATCTCTACTGCTATCCTGCTCTGTTCTCTTATATCCATTCCTTTTTTGTTTAATAATGAATGCCAATTTAGCAGACCAGCTCTACTATCTCTCTCTCTCTCTCTCTCTCTCTCTCTCTCTCTGCTTTTCTTCTTTTAAATATTTTATCTATTTGTCCCCTTTTTTGCATACATTTGATATCTTTTCTCAGAGAACATAGCCTGGTCTGATTGGTAGAGTCTGCCTCTCAGACTCTTAAAAGCTACAGCTCCTCGTTGTCTGCTTCCACTTCTTCATTCTTACTTCTCTTCATTCTAGCTTTAGCAAGAGCTGCTTCATTTCCCTTGTGCTCCTATGTTCCCTTCATCTATTTGTTTTCCCCACTTTATTTTTCTCTAACAATCAAAGATTAATCTTGTCTCACTCTGTCTTTTTCTCCCCCCATACCCAATAAATAATACCTTAATAAAATGATAAGAGTTTGGGGGGCTGATTGTTATTTGACTATCGTTATAATGGGCCTACCCTTTGATAATAAAAGCTTTCTGCACACAATATTCTACTTTCAAGAAAGTTCTGAAGAATAAACCTGAATCCCAGATACCAGTCTATTAGAGAAAAGCAACATCTAAATGCTATTAACCTAGTTCCTTCTCAACACTGTGAACACTTCCATTGAAAGAATAGGAGTGATTTTTTAAACCCCCACTAACTGCCAAACAACTGCACTGATTTCAAGCTGGTTTCTTAAACACAAAGTTCCATGAGGTAATAGGAGCCAAACCTAAATGTATCAGACAACTGGAACTGACTCAGTTCCCATCTGGAGTCTTCCTATAGAGTTCACAAAGGCTCACAGGTGTGCCACATGGATGCCGGGAACTGACAGCACTGGACAATTTCTGATTGTGCGGCACAATTACAGAGCTGCTTCATGGCTTCATGGAGGCTTGTGACATAGTTCAAGAAAGGGAAGGCCAGATTTCCCAAAAAGAAATTAGCGTATGATTGGCCTAGAATCTATATAGTGTGCTCTCTTTGAAATGAAAACTTTCTATCTCCTAACCCTACAGCCCCTCGGGTTCTAGTTTGCCTCTTCTGGGATGAGTTGTGAGTCTGAGAACACCTGTGGACTTTTAGACATGACTTTCTATTAGAGGATTTTCCTAATCACTCTCATTCAGTCCTGCGTGGCTACATCCAATCAGCACAGAACTGGTGGAAGATGGGGACAAGTTTGCCATTCAGAGAGGTAGCTTATAGCAAGATGGATGCAATGTCACTGAGTGATCGGTACTGTCCCCACATGAAGTAGCTTTATGGAGCAGAGCGAGGACCATCATCCCACTCAAGCTGCCTGCATTTCAGCTGTGACTTCTGGGACCTCCACTTCCTCATAAATAAGTAGGGATCACAGATTTGTACCAAGAGAGGTTAAATACTTAGTGTCCAAACAAGAAATCTCCTGAGATCACCACCAATTGGAGAAAAAGACAGTTGCCCTATTGCTATGGCAAGGCTCTTAAGCAGGTAAGACAAAGAACTGACCCAACAGGCTGGGAAGCTCTTGGATGCTGCTCACAGAAACAGATGGGCCGTTGCCCATGATATCCTATTGGAGAGAAGACAAGATACCAACTAAACATACTCCTTTAGGATGAGGATGAAGTCCCTGACTTTAAAAGGGAAATGCTAAAAAAAATAAATAAATAAATAAATAAAAGGGAAATGCTGTCCCTAACCCCATTTTGTTGGAACTCCAGCATTCTCCTTAGGCATCCACTTATATTCTGTTTCACCACTAGAAACAAAGTTCCTTGAAGACAACAGCCTTGTCTTCCTTCCTCACTCAGTCTAAATCTTGAAATCACTTCCAGTGCCATCACATACTCAATAAACATGAGGGAAAATGGGAAAACAAAGAAGGGGGGGGACAAAGAGTGGATAGAGAATGGGAGGCAGATGAGTGGAGCGAGAGACCGTCAAATGGAGAGGATTCCATCCCACCCCCACATGAAGTTTAAATGGAGGGAATCCCATCATGCCCTACACTGCAAACCTCATATGGTTTACCCTGAGGGGCTCCCCTACACCTGCCCAGCTATGGTGCTGCTTTCTGTAGACAGCTGCTGGCATAGCCCTAGCACCATTTTATAATGACCAAATTTCTGCCTAATAAAAATGTAATTGGCACCAAAACAGTAATTCAAACATTACAAAGGTTGTAAAGTATTTGATTTGATATTTTTCTTAAGCAATTTTCTTAAGGAAATATGCATTTTTGCCACTAACTTTGGCTTACCTTGTAAGACTTTTTATATGTCATATTTTTAACCACTGCATTGTAAGTGAAAATTATTGTTTTTGGAATGTGAACATACGGCTGAGATAACTTCTCAAAGCTATCTATAAAAATTTATACGATACCCTACAAAAGAAATTATGGCCTTACCAGGAATTTCCTTCTCCCTCAGCCCTCAATCTGACCTCTATTAACTTGCTTATTTACATGCCATTTACAGTAAATGTTCCAGATTGGATCTCCAACACTATGTTGGGAACATCCACTAAATGCATTGCCAGCCCACCACACTTTAATTTGCTTTCTGTCCTTTGGCACAGTTTGAATTCAAAAGAAAACCAACTTAACTTTGACGCAACCATAAGATTCAAAATCTTTCCTAAAGAGAATGAAGAAAACAGTAGAAAGATTTTTCTCTCCGCATGTTCTGAAGAAACACATAATTGATGGAAGCTGAAGAGGCCTTGGAAATAATTGATAGGGAAATTTGGGGTTTTTTTTTTCTACTTTTCCAAGCATATTGGGTATTCATGCCAGCTTCCCTCCCACCTTCCCATCTATCCCCTCTTCCCTTCACCATTCCCTCCCACTGCCTCCCACCCTTCTGGCTGTATGCTTCTATGGACCCTAGTTCACTCTGGCTTGCCTACTCCTGCTGGGGCTCAGGCCTCTGTGGTATCAAGTTACTTCTCTTCAGGTCACCCCACTGTTATGTGTATTTCCCTTCACTCATGCATCTTTAGACACAAAGGTTTCCACTGTAAATTCTTTCTGTTGGTATAATAACAGCTACCTAGTGAGCACTTTGATGTACTGTCTTCCTACCTGTAGGTTTATTGGATGTCTTCTCTATTGATCTATTTCCTTCCCTTTTATTAGGTTCTTGTTCTAGTTTACAGTAACAGGGATATATACCATTCTGACAAGCAGGTGTTGAGTCCAATTTGAAAGCTGTTGGTTGCCATTATTAGCCCCCCATTATAGGCTTTTGCCATTGCTCATAGTTGTTCTCTACAAACTGTCAGTAAGATCCTATTAATGAAGATGCCAACACAAAAGGATCACAGCAGATGGGCAAAATTTATCAACTGGGACTGCTCTGAGGACTTTCTCATTGCTGGATGGCTGACCCAGTACCAAGGAATACTGTGGAAGCTGCTGGGAGAGAAATAATCACAAGCCCCATCAATGGCATGAGATCTGTAAATTGCAATATAAATCACCATGGGCTTTTTATCTTACAAAATGGTGCTGAAAACCCTGGTTGAGTCATTCCTAAGACCCCAGTGTGAACTACGAACTTGCCCACTGCCAAGGATTCAGAACATCTTCCATCAAGTTAGGTACCAAGGCGCTCTCTCTCTCTCTCTCTCTCTCTCTCTCTCTCTGTGTGTGTGTGTGTGTGTGTGTGTGTGTGTGTGTGTGTGTGTGTGTTCCTTTTAATCTGTGTCCTTGGTGGCAAGCCTTCCTCACAGGCAGTCTCATTTGAAACAGTCATCCTGTCTTTTACCTTGCAAAGCACATTGGTGCACTGATTGCTCCATTGGGTACTCATATGGAACAAATTCAACATCTGGTCATGAGACATCTCCCAGACTTCGAATTTCTTGACCTTTTGGCCCCTGATCATCATACGTGCTCTGCGGGACACCTTTTGCATGCTTGATAAGTCAAGGGCTGTCATGGATTTTTGTTTTGCTTTCTTTTGTTTTCCTGTAACTTTTTGCTCTTTCCCCATGGCAAGAGAAGCACATCTTGGATTTTCAGATGGCCACTCTGGTTTTTTACCAACCAGTCTTTCTTGTCCCTGTCCCTCCTCCCTCCCTCATTTCCTTCATATATTTATTACTTAAGTTGCTAAGTCCTGAGTCTCCTTATGTGTGTCATCTGATCTCCTCAGGTGGATTTTGCTGGATTCTTTCTGGGTTCAAAGCATTTTTTTTTTGGACGTCCATATCAGTTTGGTGTCTGTCTGATACTTTTGTCTCCTGAAAGGAGGAAGAAAGTCTTTGGATACAGTTGCTTCCTAAACCAGCTGGCTTTATAAGTAATAATTATAGACCCTCAATTTGTAAGCATTTAGGAGTTCTTTTTTTTTCTTTTTTTGTTATTATTTTCGCTCATACAAATTAAACAGGTACACCGGTCCCCTCCCTCCCTCCACCTCCCCCCGACGGCCCTGTTCCCTCCTCCCCTCCCCCCTCCCTTCCCATCTTCCAGTGCCTCCCTCCCCCAATCCCCAGAGCATCCCTTAATGTGCATGCCAAACTCTCCTCTGGGTCCTCCTCTCCCATAAGGTGCAAGGACCCAAGGGCATTTCCCAGAACCCTTTCCTGTGTTCCCCTTAAGCTTAGGAACACTACTGCGACTCTCAGTCCCTAGCCTCCAAGAATCCTAGTGCCTTTAGTCCATGCTAGATTTTGAGGGGTCAATAATGTGTTGAACATAGCACAGGTCATGCAGGTCCTATTATGATTGCTTCAGCCCTAACTTGTGTGGAGTATCTTGCATATCATGACTCCTCCTATCCTTGTAATCTTACAATCTTACCACCCCCTCTTCCACAAATTTCCCTGAGCTTCAGGATGGGGAGAGATTAGGCTGGCCCAGTGCCAGGTGGTTGATATAGAGTCTCTGATGTTCTGAATTATGGTTGTTGATTTTTTTTCCGGTTTTGCTACTCCTGTAATGCCCTTGGCTCCATCCTGATGGATATTGGATATCACCCCCTGGCCAGAGATAAAAACCGGTTAAATTAGAGTCTTGTTATAAGAGTCTATTCAAAGGTAGATGGAGTAGAAGTAGGAGATCATGGTGAGAGAAGGGTCAATCACCCATTTGCAAAATGGTTATTTTCTATCTGGCAGCCTATATGCCCTCCCCTTCTGGTGCGATCTTACCCCATCAGTGGCAAATGATCAGGAAGGAAATTCTGAACTTAACCAGATATCTCATTACTTACTTCCAGTCCTTGATGGTGGCCTATTTTCTCTGCTATAACATGGTCCCTTCTCTCCTTATTTCTGGTGGGGCCCTCCTTCCCCATCCCTCCTGTTTATAATCTTTACAATTACTGTAGGTATTACAGAGATTTCTCTTTGAGTGTCTCTAAGTGGGTTCGGTACTAGGATCCACCTATTAGGGAGTACATACGGTGCTTAATTTTCCGTGTCTGTGATACTTCACTCAATATAATTGTTTCAAATTCCATCCATTGACCCACAAATTGCATTAATTCGTCATTTTTGATGGCTGAGTAGTATTCCATTGTATAAACACATCAACTGTTAGATATTTGAGTTGATTCCATGACTTTGCTATTGTAAACAGTGCTGCTATGAACATAGTCGTGCTTGTGCTATCGAGGTGAATTTTTGCTGTATGGGGAGTTATTTCCAAAAGTGGAGTAGCTGGGTCACATGACATTTCAATCTTTAACTTCTTTAAGAATTGCCAGATGGCTCGCCAGAGTGGTTGCATGAGCCTGCACTTCCACCAGCAATGTAGGAGAGTTCCCCTCTCTCCACATCCTCTCCAGCACTTGTTGTTTTTTGTATTGTGGATTTTTGCCATCCTGACGAGGGTGATATGATATCTCAGGGAGGTTTTGATTTACCTTTTCCTGATGGCTAAGGATGTGGAACATTTTTGAAGATATTTGTTAGATATTTCAATTTCGTTCCTGGTAAAGTTTCTTTTAAGTTCCAAGACCCATTTTTTTAATTGGGCCATTGGTTTCCTTGGTGTTTAGTTTTCTAAGTTCTTTGTGTACTCTGAATAATAGAGCTCTATCAGATATGTGGTTTGTAAAGAGTTTCTCCCATTCTGTGGGTTGCCTTTGTGCTCCAGTTACAATCTCTTTATCTGAACAGAAGCTCTTTCATTTCACAAGATCCCATCTGTTGAGTGTTGGTTGTAGTGAATGTGCTATTGGATGTCTGTTAAGGAACTGTTGGCCGAGCCCAATCAGCTGGAGGGAGTTCCCTACCCTTTCAACTATGGTTTTTATAGTCTCTGGCCTTATATCGAGGTCCTTGATCCATTTGGAATTAGTGCTTGTACATAGTGACAAGTTTTAATCTTCTGCATGTGGAGATCCAGTTTTGCCAGCACCATTTGTTGAAGATGCTGTTCTTTTTCCATTGGATTTTCTGGGCCCCTTTGTCAAAGATCAAAGGCCTGTAGTTTTGTGGGCTTATATCTGGGTCTTCAACCCTTATCCATGATCTGTGTGTCTATTTTGGAGCCAATACCAAGCTGTTTTTACAACTGTGGATTTGTAGTATAGACTAAGGTTTGGTATGGTTATACCTCCAGCAGTGTTTTTGTTACTCAGGATTGTCTTTGCTATCCTGGGTCTTTTGTGCCTCCATATGAATTTGAGATTATTTGGTCAACTTCTTTAAAGAATTGCTTTGGGATTTTAATTAGTATAGCATTGAATCTGTATATTGCCTTTGGTAGGATGGTCATTTTATGATGTTGATTCTGCCAATCCAGGAACATGGGAGGTCTTTCCACCTTCTGGTGTCTTCTGCTATTTCTTTCTTTAGGGTTTTAAAGTTTTCATTGTAAAGGTCTTTTACCTCCTTGGTTAAGTTTATACCAAGGTATTTCATTTTTTTAGGGGCTATAGTAAATGGGATGATTTCTCTCAAGGCTTTTTCACTTCTTTCATTCTGGGCATATAGGAAGGCCACTGACTTTTGTACATTTATTGTGTATCCTGCCACCCTGCTGAACTTCTGTATTAGTTCCAGAAGCTTCCTGGTAGAGTTTTTGGGATCACTCAGGTATAAGATCATGTCATCAGCAAATAGATATAACTTGACTTCTTCTTTGCTATTTGAATCCTTTAATCTCCCTTTCTTATCTTACAGCTTCAACTAAGACTTCAAATACAATATTGAATAGAAGTGGTGAGAGTGGACAGCCTTGTCTAGATCCTGATCGAAGCGGGATTGCTTCAAGTTTTTCCCCATTGAGCATAATCCTTGCTGTGGGCTTGTTGTATACAGCTTTTATTATATTGACAAAGGTTCCTTCCATTCCTACTGTCTCTAGGGTTTTGATCATAAACGGCTGTTGAATCTTGTCAAAGGCTTTTTCTGCATCTATCAAGAGTATCACATGGTCTTGGATTTTGGACTGGTTTATATGGTGGATTATGTTTATTGATTTGCATATGTTGAACCAACCTTGTGTGCCTGGGATAAAGCCTACTTGATCCCCATGGATGATCTTTTTGATATGTTTTTGAATCCGATTTCCTAAGACTTTGTTGAGAATCTTTGCATCTGTGTTCATAAGAGAGATTGGCCTGTAGTTTTCTTTTTTAAGTGAATCTTTATCAGGTTTTGGGATTAAGACGATATTAGCTTCATAGAAGGAATTTGGTAGTGTTCATTCCTTTGCTATTTCTGGAACAGTTTAAGGAGTATTGGTGTTATTAGCTCCTTAAATGTATGGTAGAACTCTGTGCTGAATCCATCTGGTCCAGGACATTTTTTGGTGGGAAGATTTGAGATTACTTCCTCGATATTCTCATATGTTATAGGACTATTTAAATAATTCAGAACTTCCTTATTCAATTTCGGTAAGTTGTGCTTACTTAGGAATTCATCTATTTCTTTTGTGTTGTCAAATTTCACAGAGTATAAGGTTTTGAAATATGACATTATAATTCTCTGGATTTCTTGGGTATCAGTAGTGATAACTCCATGTTCATTTCTGATTTTGTTAATTTGGGTTTTCTCTGTCTTGCTTTTGGTTAATTTAGCTAGGGGTGTATCAATCTTATTGATTTTTTCAAAGAACCAGCTTTTTGACTAGTTGATTTTCTGTATCGTTTTCCTAATCTCGATTTCGGATATTTCTCCCTTAATTTTGCTAATCTCCTTCCTTCTACTGCTTTTGGGGTCAGATTGCTCTAGTGTCTCTAAAGCTTTAAGCTGCATTGTTAATTTATTTATTTCTGATGTTTCCATTTTTTTGATGTAGGCATTAAGAGCTATGAACTTAACTCTTAGGACAGCTTTCATTGTGTTCCAGAGATTTTGTTAAGTTTTGTTTTCATTATCGTTCACTTTCAGGAAATCTTGAATTTCCTTTTTGATTTCTTCCTGAATCCAATTCTCATTCAGCATCATAGTGTTAAGTTTCCAGGAGTTAGTGTATTTTCTATCCTTTGTTATGTTGTGGATGTCAAGCTTTAGGCCATGGTGGTTTGATAAGGTACAGGCTAGAATTTCAGCTTTCCTGTATATGTGTAGATTCATTTTGTGGCCCAATATGTGATCTATTTTGGAGAAAGTTCCATGTGCTGCTGAGAAAAATGTGTATTCTTTGGTGCATGGATGAAAAGCTCCATAGAGATCTGTAAGGTCCATTTCAGTAAGGGTTTTAGTAAGCTCCAAAGTGTCTCTGTTAAGTTTTTTGCCTGTTGATCTATCCCATGTTGAGAGAGCGGTGTTGAAATCCCCAAGAATTATCATTTAGACGTTGCTTTATCTTGCTTTAGACGCTGTAGGGTTTGCTTAATGAATGTGGGGGGGCCTGTATTGGGTGCATATATATTCAGTATTGTGATGTCTTCCTGGTGAATTGTACCTGTGACTAAAATGTAGTATACATCTGTGTCTCTTATGATTTTTTTTGGTTTGAAGTCCACTTTGTCCGATAGCATAATGGCTACCTCTGCCTGTTTTCTGCTTCCATTAGCTTGCAGAATTTTTGACCAGTCTTTTATTTTTAGGATGTGCCTATCTTTTGTGGTGAGATGGGTTTCTTGCAGGCAGCAGATTGATGGATTGTGATTTTTAATCCAAGTTTGTAATCTGTGTCTCTTGATCAGTGAGTTAATTCCATTAACATTTAATTGTATAATGGAGAAATTATTTTTAATTCCGGACATTTATTATGTTTAGTGGCTTTTGTAAGTGTATTGTTTCGCTTTTAAGTTTTGGTGGTATTATACTTCCCTTCTGTACTCCTGGATATGCTTGTGTTTTTCTTCAATCTTGAGTATCATTTCTAGCATTTTTTGAAGGCCTGGTTTGGTGGACATATATCCCTTCAAGTTGTCTTTGTGCTGGAAAGTTTTTCTTTCTCCCTCAATCATGTCGGATAGTTTTGCGGGGTATATCAGCCTAGGTGGATATAATACTTGAAGTATGTCTCTCCAAGCTCTTCTTGCTTTTACTGTTTGCATTTAGAAGTCATTTGTTATTTTAATAGGTTTACCTTTAAAAGTGACTTTTTTTTTTCCCTTGAAGCTCTCAGCACCAGTTCTTTATCTTGAATGGGGAGTGTTTTAACTATTATTTGCCGCGGCGTGCTTCTATTTTGGTCGTATCTGTTTGGGGTGCGGAATGCCTCTTGTATATGGATGGGCCTCTCTTTTTTTACATGAGGAAAGTTTTCCTTGATGATAGTTTGAAAAATTTCCTCAGGTGTGGTATTTTGGGATTCTTGTTCTGGTATTCCATGAATATGCATGTTAGGCTTCTTCAGGGTGTCCCATAACTCTTGAATATTTCTCTTGAGTATCTTTTTGGTTTTAACAACTTCTTCCATTGAGCTGGTTAATACTCCCACTTTGTCTTCAAGGTCTGAAATTCTATTTTCTGCTTCGTTAGTTCTGTTGATACGACTCTGTTGAGTTCTGAGTTGAAGATAACTTGTCTTTTAGTTCAGTTTTAACTCTGCTTGAGTCTGTTTTAACTGTTCTGTCTGTTGTTTCTTGAACTGCTTTTCTCAACTCCTCCAAGTGTCTGTTGTTTTCCTCTTCAAAGTGATTGATGTGGTTATTTAATTCCTCCTGTATTTCCTCTTTCATAGTATTGAACATGGTAATGATCATGTTTTGAAAGTCGTTATCCTGGGTCAGGCTTTCTTGGCTATTTTCCGTGGGTTTGTTCTGGTTGGAGTCTATCATTATGGGATTAATTCCTTCGGTGGGAGATTTGTTTTCTTGGGAGTTGTTTCTCATGGATTTGCACTTTGACTTGGGCATTGTCGCTTTAATTCTTAAGTCCTTCTTTCAATTTCTGTGCATTTTTCACTGAACTGAATTATTTGGCCTGGAACAGCCTCTGCTACAGCTGGCTGGTGGGAGGAGCTGGGACCAGTGGGCTGCCTGGGGTTTGGGGGTGGGGGGGAGCTTACTTAGGTCACAGTGAATCCTGGCTGGACTGTGAGTGTCCAGGGAGGGGTGGGGAAAGGGAAGAGGTGGCAGTGGCAGGGCGCTATTAACCTGCTGAGCTGGGGAGTGGTCTGTTTCCCGGTTCCATTAGCTTGCAGAATTTTGGACCAGCCTCTGGCTGGCTGGTAGGAGGAGCTGGAGCCAGGAAACAGGCAGGGGTAGCCATTATGCTGTCGGACAAAGTGAACTTCAAACCAAAAAAAAATCATAAGAGGCACAGATGGATACTACATTTTGTCATTGGGTTTCCTGAGGTCCTATGTCGAAAAATCAGATGACTCTGTGTGTAAGAGCTTATTTCTGGATCTTTGACCCTTATCCATTCATCTATGTGTCTGTTTTGGAGCCAGTGCCATGCTTTCTTCATTACAATGGATTTGTAATAGAGATTAAGGTCTATTCCTTAATGGTGCATGGTGATTCCTCCAGCATAGTTTTTATAACTCGGAATTACTCTAGCAATCCTGGGCCTTTTGTCTTCCATATGAATTTTGAGATTACTTTACCAATTTCTGTAAAGAATTGCCTTGGAATTTTTATTGGTATAGCATTGAATCTGTATATTGCTCTTGGTAGGATGGCCATTTTTATGATGTTAATTCTACCAATCCAGGAGCATGGGAGGTCTTTCCACCTCCTGGTGTCCTTAGAAACTTCTTTCATTAGAGTTTTAAAGTTTTCATTGTACAAGTCTCTCACTTCCTTGATTATATTTATACCAAAGTATTTCCTTTTTTAAGGGGCTATGGTAAATGGAATTATTTCTCTTAGGACTTTCTCACTTTTTTAATCCTTGGTGTATAAGAAAGCCACTGATTTTTGAACATTGACTTTGTACCCTTGCCACTCTGCTGAACTTAGATATTAGTTCCAGGAGTTTCCTGATGAAGTTTTTGGGGTCTCTCACATAAAGGATCACATCATCTGCAAATAGGGATAACTTGACTTCTTCTTTGTAGAAGTCCTATTGTATCCTATTTGCATCCTATTTGTATCCTTTTTTTTCTCTTGTCTATTAGCTCTAAGACGTCTATATGACATTGAATAAAAGTCATGAGAGGGGCTGGAGTGGTGGCTCAGAGGTTAAGCCTCTCCCTTGCAGGCGGAAGGTCCTGAGTTCGGATCCTAGATCCCACGTATAGACGCCAGGCGGAAGCGGGGGCGGCCTGCGCTACTGGTCCTGGTAGGGCGGAGCCTGTGAATCCCAGGGCAGAGTAAACAAGGAGGAGGTGGAGGCGGTCCATGGTGGTTCCCAAATTCGCCCATGGTTCTACACACACACACACGCACGCACGCACGCACGCACAATTGAATAAAAATAATAATAAAAAAATAAAGGTCATGAGAGTGGACGATCTTGCCTAGTTCCTGATCTAAGAGGGAATGCTTCAAGTTTATCACCATTTAGAATGATCCTTGCTATAAGATCCTTGCTATATTATATTGATATGTAGGATCAATATATTATATTGATGTATGGTCCTTCCATTCCAATTGATTGTAGAACTTTGATTGTAAAGGGATGTTGGATCTTGTCAAAAGATTTTTCTGCATCTATTGAAAGAATGATGTGATTTTGTTCCTTGGATTTGTTTATATGTTGAATTGCATTTAATGATTTGCATGTGCTGAACCAATCTTATGTGTCGAGAATAAAGCCTATGTGATCATAATGAATGATTTTTTTATATGTTTTCCGATCCAATTTACTAAAATTTTGTTGAGGAACTTTGTTTCTGTGTTCATCAATGAGACTGGTCTTTTATTACATTTTCTTTTTTATTATATTTTATTTGGTTTTATTTGGTGTAATATGAGTCCCATGGAAAGAATTAGGGAGTATTCTTTGCTTTGCTGTCTTATGGAATAGTTTAAGAAGCAGTGTTGCTAGTTGTTCAAATGTTTGGTAGAATTCTGCATTGAATCAATCCATCTGGACCTGGACTTTTTTTTGATGGTGAGATTTTTAATTGTTTCTTTAATTTCATCACTTGTTATAGGACTGTTTAAATGATTCAATTCATCCTGATTCAATTTTGGTAAGTTGTATGTACTAAGCAATTTATCGATTTCTTTCTGATAGAGTATAAATTTTTGAAGTATGACCTTATGATTCTCTGAATTTCCTTGGTGTCAGTTGTAGCAACTCCATTTTTGTCTCTAATTTTATTAATTTGGGTTTTCCCTCTTTTGGTTTTGGTTAATTTAGCTAAAGGGTTGTTAATTTTCTTAATTTTTTTCAAAGAATCAGCTCTTTGTTTGGTTGTTTCTTTGTATCATTTTCCTTATCTCAATTTCAAATATTTCTGCCTTGGTTTTACTAATTTCTGCTCATTTACTGATTTGGGGATTGGACTGTTCTTGGTTTTTTTAAGTTACACTTTAAGTTGTTTACTTGTGATGTTTACTTTTTTTTTTTTAATGTAGGCATTGAATGCCGCAAACTTTCCTCTTAGGACTGCCTTCAATGTATCCCAAAGATTTTTGATATGGTGTGTTTTGTTACCATTTATTTCTAGGAATTTTTGAATTTCCCTTTTGACTTCAGCATGAACCCATTCCTCATTCAGTATCATGGTATTTAGCTTTCAAGAATTTGTGTATTTTCTGATATTTGCTTTGTTATGGATGTCTAGTTTTATTCCATGATGGTCAGATAGAGTGCGGGATATTATTTCAACTTTTCTGTATATGTGTAGGTTTGCTTTGTGCTCCATTATGTGGTCTATTTTGGAGAAGGTACTATGAACTGTTGAAAGAATGTGTATTCCTTATTGTTAGGATGGAAGGTTCGGTATAGGATAGTCAGGTCCATTTGAGTTATGGTTTGATTAAGGTCCAGTGTTTCTCTGTTCAGTTTTTAGCTTGTTGACCTATCCAATGGTGAGAGGTTCTTGCCTTTTTTAAGTTACACTTTAAGTTGTTTGTGATGTTTACATTTTTTTTTTGATATAGGCATTGAATGCCGCAAACTTTCCTCTTCAATGTATCCCAAAGATTTTTAATTTTCTTAATTTTTTCAAAGAATCAGCTCTTTGTTTGGTTGATTCTTTGTATCATTTGCCTTATCTCAATTTCAAATATTTCTGCCTTGGTTTTACTAATTTCTGCTCATTTACTGCTTTTGGGATTGGATTGTTCTTGGCTTTTTTAAGTTACACTCTAAGTTGTTTACTTGTGATGTTTTCATTTTTTTGATATAGGCATTGAATGCCGCAAGCTTTCCTCTTAGGACTGCCTTCAATAAATTCCCTATTATTATCCTGTTTGGGTGGATTTGTCATTTTAAATGTTGTAATGTATGTTTAAAGAATGTGGCTAAGCCTATGTTAGGTGTATCTATGTTCAGGATTGTGAAGTCTTCCTGGTAAATTGTTCCTTTAACTAATATCCTTCCATGTCCATTATGATTTCTTTTGGTTTGAGGTCTATTTTGTCAGATATCAGAATTGCTCCTCCTACTTGTTTCCTTTTTCCATTAGCTTGAAGTACTTTTGACCAGCTTTTTGCTCTTAGAATGTGCCTCTTTCATGATGTGATGTGTTTCCTGAAGGCAGCAGATTGCTCAGTTGTGATATTTGATCCATGTTTGTAGTGTATGTCTTTTGATTGGAGAGTTAATATCATTATAATTGAGAAACGCTTGTTTGTTCCTGTCATTTTCTGTGTTTCTGTATTTTTCCCTACTATCCTCTTGGATATGTCTGCCATTTTCTTCAAGCTATGAGTATCTTTTCTAGCATCTTTTGCAGATCTGGTTTGGTGTTCATGTAAACCTTATGGTGGAATATTTTTCTTTCACCCTTAATCATGACTGATAGTTTTGATGGGTATATTAATCTGGGTTGGCATTTGTGCTCATATATGACTTGAAGTGTATGTTATGGTTACATTTTAGTGTCAACTTGACATTTGCAGACTGTTTGGGGCACAGCTGTGGAGATTTAATGGTTAGAGCAGGGCTTGAACAAATATGCGGGTACTTGATTAACTGATGTGGAAAACCCAGCCCATAGCAGTTGATACTTTCCAGTGAGTCCACTTTTCGAACATCGATCTCTTTTTAGAGCATTGTTGCCTTCTTTGTTGCTGCTGCTGGTACTGGCTTCATCCTTGACTGACATAGAGATCCATCCTTTCCACCTTGCTGTTGTTCCCACTGACTTTGGAGCTTGGTGTGGCCTTGCCATGGTTTGCTGTTCATTGCTGACATCAGAGCCCAACTGTTCATTGACATCAGAGTCCAGTTGTTTTTCACCAACATGGAAACCCAGCATCTTTGATCCTTCAGAGAGGTAGAGGCTGAAAACCTTCTCAGAATCTTTTGGCTTTGTGAGACATTCCAGGCAAAAACAAAGTAACTATGGATGACTACTTTAAAGGACACTACTTTATTGTGAGTTAATTTGGGATTGGAGACGTGGCTCAGGGGTTAAGTTTCTGCCTTGCAGGCAGAAGGTCCTGAGTTCAGTTCCTAGACCCCACGTATAGACGTTGGGCAGAAGCGGGGGCGGCTTGCATTTCTGTTCCTGGTAGGACGGAGTCTGTGAATCCCGGGGCAGAGTAAACGAGGAAGTGGAGGCGGTCCATGGTGGTTCCCGAATTCGCCCGTGGTTCTACACATTCACACACGCGCGCGCGCACACACTCACGCATGCACAATTGAATAAAATACTAATAAAAAATTTATTGTGAGTTAATTTAATAAACTTATTTATATGCATATTACATTCTAGAGATTCTGTTCTTCAGAGAACCCTGACTAATACATACATCTTTCCAAACTTTCCTGGATTTTACTGTTTCCATTGAAAATCAGCTGTTATTTTAATAGGTTTACCTTTAAATATGACTTTTTGTTTTCTCTTGGCACTCTCAGCACATTGTCTTTGTTACTTATCTGTGTTGTTTTGATTATAATTTGTCATGTTGAGTTTCTATTTTAGTCAGATCTGAATGGTGTATGATATGCCTCTTGTACTTAGATGGGGGTGTCTTTCCTTAGATGTGGAAATTTTTCATTAATGACAGTGTGAAAATCTCTTCCAGGTGGCTTTATTGGTTTCTTCTGTATTCCATGAATGCACAAGTTTGGTTTCTTCAAGGAATCCCATAACTCATGAATATTCTTTCCAGTTTTTTTTTTTTTTTTTTGCTTTTTCAACCATTTGATTGAACCAATTTGTTCTGACATCTTATCTTCTCGTTCTGATATTCTACTTTCTGCTTTGTTGGTTCTGTTGGTAAGACTTTATGTTGAATTTTGAATTATAGCTAGCTTATTTTTAAATTCAAGCTTAATCTCTGCATGAGTTTTTTTCAACCGCTCTTTGCCTGGGTTTGTTTCTTCAGCTGCCTTTTTCATTTCACCTAGGTGCCTGTTGTGCTCTTGTTCATATTGGCAAATGCAGTTAATTAACTCCTCTAGGATTTCCTCTTTCATTGTCTTCATCATGGTAAAGGTCATGCTTTGAAAATCCTTGTCTTGGTCATTAAATTCTTTTTTTTAATTATTTATTCAATTGTGTGTGTGTGTGTGTGTGTGTGTGTGTGTGTGTGTGTGTGTATGTGTGTGTGTGTGTGTAGAACCACGGACAAATTCGGTCGGGAACTACCATAGACGCTTCCACCTCCACCTTGTTTACTCTGCCCCGGGATTCACAGGCTCCACCCTACCAGGACCAGAAACGCAGGCTGACCAGCTTCCACCCAGCGTCTATACGTGGGGTCTAGGATCCGAACTCAGGACCTTCCGCCTGCAAGGCAGAAGCTTAACCCCTGAGCTACCTCTCCAACCTTGTCATTGAATTCCTGACTAATGTCCAAAGGGTTATTCTGGTATGGATCCATTGTTATGGGGTCAATTTTTTTGTAGGGGAGTTGTCGTCATGGTTTTTGTTGTTTCTTGTGGATTTACACTGTGACTTGGCCATTTTGTGTTTGATTTGTAGAATCTTTCTTGATGAATATTTATGACAGTTGTGAGTCAGGCAAAATTGCTGTACTGACTGTTATTGCTACTATTTACCTAAGTTTTAAGGTCTTAGTCTAGGGTTCCTTGATGTTATTTTCTGGGTAAGGTGATATATCAACCAAAAAAAAGTGTGAAGTACCTACTCTGGTTTTGAGGGGTGACAGACTTTAGGTCTAGATTTGCCTGGTTGTTTGGGATTGAGTGAAAGGTTGTTATGTGTGGTTTTGGTTAAGTATTAGATCAACTTTAAATTATGAAATAGGGTGAGTTTAGTAGCCAGGGGGTAGAGCTGAGAATACTATGGCAACTATTAGTTCTTTCCAGGTTTGTGTTATTAGTTAATGCCCTAAGGAGCAGGTGAGTAAGCTTTTGGGTATGCTATACAGAAGTCTGAAGCAGAGGTGACAGAGGTCAAATGAGATGAGAATAGAAGTAAAAAGGGTTACTTGTCTTAGGATTAGATGTGAAGAATCCCTTCCGTTTGAAGGAAGAAGCTTTAAGGTCCTCAGTAGCAAGGTGTTGGTGTTCTGGTCTCAGGATTGTGGTGTCTGTGGACACTGTCAAAATCTTGGAGGTTCTTTTATTGTTTGACTAAGGAGAGGTGTTGGTTAAGACTGCCTTGCACTGGTTTTTATAAGAGGGGAAATCTGATCTGCCAAAGCCTACTGTTGTCCCAGAGCCTAGGGAAGCAGCCAAAAATGAGCCCAGAACCCTGCACCAGGTATATGCCCCAACCCAAAAGGAACTCGGACCTGCTAAAGCCTGCTGTTGACCCAGAGCCTATGGGCATGGCCAAGAGGGAGAAAATCTAATCAGCCAAAGTCTGCAGGTATCCCAGAACCTCGGGGAGTGGTCAAGAATGAGCTTGGATCCCTGTGCTGCATACTCAGGCCACAGCCCAAAAAGGTGTGTTTGTGTATTTTGTGTTTCAAAACAATAAATTTGTGAGGTTGCCTTGACCTTGTGATACAATTGGATGCCCATTTTGCACCTTGGGGTCCTTTGTCTATATAAGTCCCCCCCCCCAATAAACTTGAGATCTTCTGAAAAAAAAAACTTGCTGTTTATAAATCTCAGATTAGCCTTAAAAAAAATAAATTTGTGGTGTCTTTAACTTTTTCATTTCTAACGTGTGCTAATATTTTTTGACATTCTCAATTAAAATCTGTGTATGTATACTTAAAACGAATAATGTTGGTAACATCGAAAAGCCCAAGTATATACTGATTTACACAATCCAATGCAATTTAAATTTTAAGAATATCAAAACTGTTACTGGTAACTTATAAGTTTCCTTCACAAAAAAGTGTCTTACTTGGTTTTGATTTTAATGTGACTGCAGATAAAGATGTCATTGTGCTCCAGCCAAGGTTCTGAAGACCTCGCCAGACTTCTGCTCTACTAGCATTACTTGTATTCAGATAATGTGCCTACTGAATTCTAAAGAAAACTTGAGAGGTTCTCCTATAAGTAGATGCTATTATTCACTTGATATTTAAAAGTGCTATGTTACATTCTTTCAGAATGGGATTCAAAAGGCATAATCTTAGCTATTAACATTCAAACCCAAGGTTCTTATCTTGACCAATTTAAACTACAGGAAAAAAAGGAAGGTTCACTTTTAACTCTGAGCAAGCACAAACAGCTCTGCCTGCTTCACCTTTGTCACATCAGGCTCAGTGTCTTCTACTGTATTTAGATTAAAGATCATGTATTTTAAAGGTACAAATAATAAGTTTACATAAGAGCTACAAAATCTTTGATTTTAATGGTGCATTTATAAATGGTTATGTGTAGTTGTGTACTGTCATGTGATTTGCTTGGTACCAAACTAATTTACAATTGCCAGATCAGGTCCAACTCTTTATTTCCTTTAAAGATGATGTCTACTGTTACTGCCTGCTTTTAAAAAAAATATGTTTTTTCAAGTATCTAATACAATAAAATATCAGTAAGCCAACAAGTAGAGGGAAGGAAATATGAAGGCTGTAGCTATATTGTAGCATGGTTTAAAAAAACTGAACTTAGAAGGTTAAAGTATGTTGTACCAAGTTTATGATAAATGGGAATGGACTTGCTTAGAAGGTTAAAGTATGTTGCAGAACTTAGAAGGTTAACATATGTCACAGGAAGTTTGTGATGTGATCATTAGATGGTTGAATGCTATTCTTTTTAAAAAAGCATTGATCCTTTGTGGTTATAACGGATATTATACGGATTTCCCTTTGAGTATGTCACTATAAGGACTTAGTACTAGGTTCCACTTATAATGGAGAACATAATCACAAATGCACATAACTTGAGGGAGGAGTAGGGGAAAGAAGATGCCAAGAGAGTGGAGAAAAAGGAATAGATAAATAAAACTACTGCTAAGGAAAGTCCTTTAGTATTGAGACATCTGACCCTGTCCACTGCCAGTTTCTTTCCCATCCACTGTTGTTTAGACTGGTTTACAGTACTGCACATGTGTTCCCTGTCATTGTGGGGGAGGTATTTAGGTGTTAATAAGCAGATGCTTGCCTAGAGGCCAACCCCACTATCTACTGTCCTACCCCTGTTCTTCCCTCTTTAAGTCTTTTCTTATATAAAGGCCTTTTCTAACAATTTTTTTATCTTTAGATAGGAGATCTCAACACCCATTCAGGATGTAGTCTAGTGCAGTAAAAAAACAGTGAAATAGTCAACAACAGTCAACCAAAATACAGATTAAAAGAGAGGGCAGTAAGATTTTAAGATGGTAGAAGTCCATCACTGGACAACACATTCCATCAAAGCATGGCTGAATACATCCAGGGACTCACTGCAATGAGATTTGTCCTTACCGGACCTTCGCAATGGCTGAAAAATCAACATACCTCCATAGACTAGCAAGGATCTCAGAAGAAATAATTCCAGCAGCAGGAACCTTAGGGGCTAAGGTTCTAGAGGTGAAGAGGAGTGCCCCTATCAGTGAATCTACCCAAGGAAGGATCACTTGATCTGTCACAGGGGCCTGAACCTCCAAAAGAGCAGATGATCCAGAAGGATTCCGGGAACCATAGAAGCAGAGGGTGAGAGGGAGTAGGATGGAATGATGTGGGGGAGAGAAGGGAAGCAGAGAAGGAGGTTGGGGAAGAAAGGAAGGAAGAGGGAAGGAGGGGAACAGGAATCATTACACATTGTAAATAAACTTTAAAAAATTATTGAGTCTCACATGCGCATTAAGGATGCTCCAGGAATTGGGGGAGGAGGGGGAACTGGGAGAAAGGGAGGGAGGGGGGAAAGGAAAGGGAAAACGTGGGGAGGAAGCAAGGGGATCCAGGGAGGGTGAAGGGAGGGAGGGGAATGGGGTACTTATCAACTTTGTATGAGTAGAAGAAATAAAAAATAAAATTTAAAAAAAAGAAAAAGAAATAAATAAATAGAAAAAAAAATTATTGAGCCTCAGAAACAAACCTGCTGACCCCGCTCCGCTGGTCAGGACGCGCGCGGGGTCCAGCCGGGCCTCACCCCGCGACTCTAGGTAAGCCCCGGCCACGCCCGCCCACCAGAAACCCAGGTCAGCCCAAAGGGACCCGGCTCCAACTCCCTCCATCCAGCCTGAGCTGCGCGCGCAGGGCTGAGGGACGAGGAGGACCTTCCCCCTGCGCCCAGGCCCCGCCCCAGCTGCCCTCGGGTTAAATAGCTCCACGCCAAAGCCCCCATCCTCCCATTCCCCACCCCGCTCCACTGGTCCAGACACGAGCGGTCCAGCCGGGCCTCACCGGTGACCTACGTAAGCTCTGTCCCTGCCCACCCCCAGAACCCCAGGCCAAATAATTCAGTTTAGTGAAATTGAAAGATCTTAAGAGTTAAAACGACAATGCCAAAGTCAAAGTGCAAATCCATCAGAAGCAACACTCAAGTAAACAAATTTCCCACTGAAGAAATTAATCCCATAATGTTAGACTCCAACCAGAACAAACCCGTGGAAAAAGGCCAAGAAAGCCTGACCCAGGATAACGACTTTCAAAATATGATCATTACCATGTTCAGTACTATGAAAGAGGAAATCCGGGAGGAATTACATAATCGAATCAATCGCTTTGAAGAGGAACACAACAGACATTTGGAGGAGTTGAGAAAAACAGTGCAAGAAACAAAAACTGGCATAGAGCAATTAAAACAGACTCAAGCAGAGTTTAAAACTGAGCTATAAGACAAGTTATCTTCAACCCAGAATGCCACAGAGAGTCTTATCAACAGAACTAACGAAGCAAAAAACAGAATTTCAGACCTTGAAGATAAAGTGGGAGTATTAACCAGCTCAATGGAAGAGGTTGTTAAAGCTAAAAAGATACTTGAGAGAAATATCCAAGAGATATGGGACACCCTGAAGAAGCCTAACGTGTATTCATGGAATACCAGAGCAAGAATCTCAAAATACCACCCCTGAGGAAATTTTTCAAACGATCATCAAGGAAAACTTTCCTCATGTAAAAAAAGAGAGGCCCATCCATATACAAGAGGCATTCCGCACCCCAAACAGATACGACCAAAACAGAAGCACACCACGGCAAATAATAGTTAAAACACTCCACATTCAAGATAAAGAAATGGTGCTGAGAGCCTCAAGGGGAAAAAACAAGTCACTTTTAAAGGTAAACCTATTAAAATAACAAATGACTTCTCAGTCGAAACAGTAAAAGCAAGAAGAGCTTGGAGAGACATACTTCAAGTATTGAATGAGCAAAAATGTCAACCCAGGCTGATTTACCCTGCAAAACTATCTATCATGATCGAGGGAGAAAGAAAAACTTTCCAGCACAAAGACAACTTGAAGGGATACATGTCCACCAAACCAGGCCTTCAAAAAATGCTAGAAATGATACTCAAGCGTGAAGAAAAAAACAGGCATATCCAGGAGGACAGAAGGCAAATATAACACCATTAAAAGCGAAGCAATATACTTATAAAAATTACTAAACATAATAAATGTCTAAAATTAAAAATAGTTTCTCCATTATAACACTAAATGTTAATGGAATTAACTCACTGATCAAGAGACACAGATTACAAACATGGATTAAAAATCACAATCCATCAATCTGCTGCCTGCAGGAAACCCATCTCACCACAAAAGATAGGCAAGCTCTAAAAATAAAAGGCTGGTCAACAATTCTACAAGCTAATGGAAGCAGAAAACAGGTAGGGGTAGCCATTATGTTATCAGACAAAGTGGACTTCAAACCAAAGAAAATTATAAGAGGCACGGATGGATACTACATTTTAGTCACAGGTACAATTCACCAGAAAGACTTCACAATACTGAACATATATGCACCCAATACAGGCCCCTCCACATTCATTAAGAAAACCCTACAGCATCTAAAACAAGAAATCAACCCGGAAATAATAATTCTTGGGGACTTCAACACCGCCCTCTCAACATGGGATAGATCAACAGGTCAAAAGCTTAACAGAGACACTTTGGAACTTAATCAAACCCTGAAAGAAATGGACATTACAGATCTCTATCGAACTTTTCACCCACGTACCAAAGAATATACATTTTTCTCAGCAGCACACGGAACTTTCTCCAAAATAGATCACATATTGGGCCACAAAACGAATCTACACGTATACAAAAAAGTTGAAATTCTAACCTGTGCCCTATCAGACCACCACGGCCTAAAGCTGGACATCCACAACACATCAAACAAGAGAAAATACACTAACTCCTGGAAACTTAACAATATGATGCTGAATGAGAACTGGATTCAGGAAGACATTAAAAAGGAAATTCAAGATTTCCTGAAAGTGAATGATAATGAAAATACAACTTACCAAAACCTCTGGGACACAATGAAAGCTGTTCTAAGAGGTAAGTTCATAGCCCTTAATGCCTACATCAAAAAAAATGGAAACATCAGAAATAAACAACTTAACAATGCAGCTTAAAGCTTTAGAGAAATTAGAGCAATTAGATCCCAAAAGTAGTAGAAGAGAGGAGATTAGCAAAATAAGGGGAGAAATATCTGAAATCGAGATTAAGAAAACGATAGAAAAAATCAACCAGTCAAAAAGCTGAATCTTTGAAAAAATCAATAAGATTGATACACCCCTAGCTAAATTAACCAAAAGCAAGAGAAAGAAAACCCAAATTAACAAAATTAGAAATGAACATGGAGTTATCACTACGGATACCCAAGAAATCCAGAGAATTATAACATCATATTTCAAAAACTTGTACTCTGTGAAGTTTGACAACACAAAAGAGATGGATGAATTTCTAAGTAAACACAACCTACCTAAATTGAATCAGGAAGTTGTGAATTATTTAAATAGTCCTATAACATACAAGGAAATTGAAGAAGTAATCTCGAATCTTCCCACCAAAAAATGTCCTGGGCCAGATGGATTCAGCACAGAATTCTACCAGACATTTAAGGAGTTAATAACACCAGTACTCCTTAAACTGTTCCACCAAATAGCAAAGTAAGGAACACTACCAAATTCCTTCTGTGAAGCTAATATCGTCTTAATCCCAAAACCTAATAAAGATTCACTTAAAAAGAAAACTACAGGCCGATATCTCTGATGAACACAGATGCAAAGATGCTCAACAAAGTCCTAGCAAATCGGATTCAAAAACATATCAAAAAGATCATTCACAGGGACCAAGTAGGCTTCATCCCCGGCAAGCAAGGTTGGTTCAACATATGCAAATCAATAAATGTAATTCATCATGTAAACCAGTCCAAAGTCCAAGACAACATGATACTCTCGATAGATGCAGAAAAAGCTTTGACAAGATCCAACAGCCTTTTATGATCAAAACGCTAGAGACTGTAGGAATGAAAGGAACCTTTATCAATATAATAAAGGCTATATACAACAAGCACACAGCAAGGATTATGCTCAATGGGGAACAATTGGAAGCATTCCCACTTCGATCAGGAGCTAGACAAGGCTGTCCACTCTCACCACTTCTATTCAATATTGTACTTGAAGTCTTAGCTGAAGCCATAAGACAAGAAAGGGACATAAGAGGGATTCAAATCGGCAAGAAAGAAGTCAAGCTATCCCTATTTGCAGATGACATGATCTTATACCTGAGTGATCCCAAAAACTCCACCAGGAAGCTCCCGGAACTAATTGAGAAGTTCAGCAGGGTGGCAGGATACCAAATGAATGTGCAAAAATCAGAGGCCTTCCTATACGCCCAGAATGAAAGAAGTGAAAAAGCCTTGAGAGAAACAATCCCATTTACTATAGCCCCTAAAAAAATGAAATACTTTGGTATAAACCTAACCAAGGAGGTAAAAGACCTTTAAAATGAAAACTTTAAAACCCTAAAGAAAGAAATAGCAGAAGACACCAGAAGGTGGAAAGACCTCCCATGTTCCTGGATTGGCAGAATCAACATTGTAAAAATGACCATCCTACCAAAGGCAATATACAAATTCAATGCTATACCAATTAAAATCCCAAAGCAATTCTTTAAAGAAGTTGACCAAATAATCTCAAAATTCATATGGAGGCACAAAAGACCCAGGATAGCAGAGACAATCCTGAGTAACAAAAACACTGCTGGAAGTATTACCATACCAAACCTTAGTCTACACTACAAATCCATAGTTATAAAGAAAGCCTGGTACTGGCTCCAAAATAGACACACAGATCAATGGATAAGGGTTGAAGACCCAGATATAAGCCTACAAAAATACAGCCATTTGGTCTTTGACAAAGGGGCCCAAAGAATCCAATGGAAAAAGAACAGCATCTTCAACAAATGGTGCTGGCAAAACTGGATCTCCACATGCAGAAGATTAAAGCTGGACCCGTACTTGTCACCATGTCTTGTAGACTTAATTCCAAATGGATCAAGGACCTTGATATCAAGCCAGAGACTATAAAAACCATAGTTGAAAGGATAGGGAACTCCCTCGAGCTGATTGGGCTAGGCCAACAGTTCCTAAACAGACATCCAATGGCACAGTCACTGCTACCAACTCTCAACAGTTGGGATCTTGTGAAATTAAAGAGCTTCTGTTCAGATAAAGAGATTGTAACGCGAGCTCAAAGGCAACCCACAGAATGGGAGAAAATCTTCACTAACCACATAACTGAAAGAGCTCTACTGTCCAGAGTGCACAAAGAACTTAGAAAACTAAACTCCAAGGAAAACAATGGCCCAATTAAAAAATGGGCCCTGGAACTTAAAAGAAACTTTACCAGGGATGAAATTAAAATGTCTAACAAACGCTCCACTTCCTTAGCCATCAGAGAAATGCAAATCAAAACTTCCCTGAGATATCATCTCACCCCGGACAGGATGGTAAAAATCCACAATATAAACAATGACAAATGCTGGAGAGGATGTGGAGAGAGGGGAACTCTCCTACATTGCTGGTGGGAATGCAGGCTCATACAGTCACTCTGGCGAGCCGTCTGGAGATTCTTAAAGAAATTAAAGATTGAAATGCCATATGACCCTGCTATTCCCCTTTTGGGAATAACCCCCCATGCAGCTGAGGTTCGCCTCGATAGCACAAGCTCAACCATGTTCATAGCAGCACTGTTTACAATAGCAAAGTCATGGAATCAACCTAAATGTCCAACAGTTGACGAGTGGATAAGGAAACTGGTACATCTATACAATGGAGTACTACTCAGCCATCAAAAATGATGAATTACTGGAATTTGCTGGGAAATGGATGTCATCAGAAACAATTATATTAAGTGAAGTATCCCAAACCCAGAAAATTAAGCACCATATGTACTCCCTAATAGATGGCTCCTAGTACCAAACTCACCCAGCCCACATTGAGACACTCAAAAATAAACCTATGTAACACAGTAATTGCAAGGATTATGAACAAGAGAGATGGGGTAGGAGGGCCACACCAGAAACAAGGAGAGATGGGACCATGTTACAGCAGAGAAAATAGGCCTCCATCAAGGTCTGCAAGTAAATAATGAGAAACTTGGTTAAGTTCACAGACATTCTTTCCTGATCTCACCAGAAGGGGAGGTCATATAGTCTAGCAGATAAAAAGTAATCATTTTGCAAATGGGTGATGGACCCCTCCCTCACTGAGGTTTCCTACTTTTATTACTTCTGCCCTTGAATGTGCTATTATAACAAGACTCCAGTTTAACAGCTTTTTGTCTTTGGCCAGGGGGTAACATACAATGCCCCCCAGGATGGAGTGAAGGGCATTGCAGGAGCAGCAAAACTGCAAAAGAAAATCAACAAACCACAATCCAGAACTTCAGAGACTCTATATCAATCACATAGAACTAGGCCAGCCTAATCTCTCCCCATCCTGGAGCTCAGGGACATTTGCGGAAAAGGGGGCGGTAAGATTGTAAGAGCAAAGGGATGGGAGGAACAATGATTTGCAAGATTCTCAACAATAGTTGGGGCCAAAGCAATCATAATGGGACTTTGCATGCCCTGTGCAGTGTCCAGCGCACTGTTGCCCTCATAAAGTCTAGCATCTGTTAAGGGCACCGAGATCCCTGGAGGCAAGGGATTGACAGCCATAGTAGTGCTCCTATGCTTAAGGGGAACAAGAGAAAGGGCTTATGGAAATGCCACTGGGTCCTTATATGTCATCGGAGAGGAGGACCCAGTGGAGAGTCAGGCGTACACAATAAAGGACTCTCTAGGAATTGGGGGGGAGACACTGGGGGATGGAGAGGGAGAGGAGGGGGAGGAGAGGGTTCGGGGGGAGGAGGGGGGAGGGAGGGAACTGGTAAAAAATTTTAAAATGTATAATCACATTTTTAATTAAAAAAATGCATAAAAAAACCTGATAAGAATTTCAACTTTATAGTTTGAAATGCACTCAAGTGTTTTCAACTGTTTCTTTAAGTTTTTTCCTCATTAATTCCAGTAAGGAATTACTAAAGAATTAAGAATATAGATAACAACAATTTTTATGTTGTTTTGCACATTAAGAACTACTGTATCTTGATTAGACAAAGATTTGTTTATGTCCATAAAACCCATAAAAATCCTAATTCCTAAAGGGTCTAATTGCTTTACTTATGGGACAGTACAATATTACTAAATCAAGCTGGCCTAAAGGTAAATGATACAAATATAATGCTTGTTTCCTTCACCATTATCTTCATTTCACTGGGCCAGACAATGTAATTGATTAATTTTATGTATATTATCTCTAATTACAGGTCATGTGCAACTGTCATATTAAATAGAGAAGATGAAAAAACTATATATTATATTATATACAGATCATTATGGTTAGTAGATTTAAAGATCCAGGAGTCTCTCTCTTAATGGCTCTGCTAGCTAGCTATTTCTCTCCCATGAAGATTGCTCCCCCACCTGCTACTCAGCCTCATCTACGTGAAACACTAGGAATGAGATCCTAGCCATGTGGAACACTGATATGTGGCCAACCATATGGTCTCTGCATGCACAAAACTGTGATGTTTTGCCAACATGGAAGTGAATGTAAGTTCCTGGAAAGATGTTGCTACACTTGTAAGACCGGTTGACCTGATTGAAGCCTCCAATGAAATGAAGAAACCTGGAATGTTGCAAGTCCAGAGATAGATTATCTTCGGTCCATTTCAGCACCCAATTACCATTTATTGTCATCCTCTGTATGTGGCCTAACATTCTGATTACTCTTACATATTATTAGATAAGCTAAGCCAGACAATTGACTATAATATTTTTAGTCCTTGTATGTGGATGCTGCCTTCTTAACCTTCTTGTCAGTCTTATCTGTCCTAGGTTAGGACCCATCAAGCTCCAAATTCTCAATGCACCTCTTCACAATGGTGCCCTGAGAATAGACTCTATTACTCTATCCTGTAGCCCCACACAGAACCTGTCCAAGAGGAAGTAATAAATAACAAATGCATCATCTCTTATCATCAATAAAAGGCTAGAACCCCTCCAACCCCGACATTCAGAGCAAAAGCTCTGCTTCCTGGTCACTGCCCCCCCCCATGGCCAGCAGGGCCATTTTTTTCTCCCTTGGAGAATTAGTCCATGCTGCTATATAACTACGTAGTCAATAAATTTTTCCATTCCTTCTCCATGGCAGGGCGTGTTTGGGCTTTTTATCTACATTTACTACATCAGTATCATTTCCTTCAAGCAATGTTCCAGAGTTAAATACTGAGAAATAAAAGTGATAGTAATTTCAGACGTTATCCTTACAAAAAGCATTTAGATATGACACTATTAAAAGAAGGACCTTTTTGGAAATGATTGTCATGAAGGAAGAATTCTCACTGATGAGAGCAGTGTCTTCATTAACAGGAGGGAATTAGTTTGACTGTTTTTCCAACTGACGAACAGTAAAAACACACCATCATGAGCTCAGAGCCCTCACCAAATAGTGCCAGTGCTGATCTAGAACTTCTAAACCACCAGAACCTCAAGACTTGAATTTTTAACCATTTATAAACTGATGAATCTAAGGCATTTTGTTATAGCACCACAAACAGAGTGATATAAGCATATATTCAAGTGGAAGGGCACACAATAAACATAACCAACTAAGTCATAGCTTATGAAAGGACAAAAATTTGCTGCAGATAAAATCATAAGGCATAGCTCTTATCAGGCTTCCCTAAGTAAGTCACAGACTTCAATATAAGCATGGATACTGTACAGCTACTAAAAGTCTTGAGCTAGGGGTAATGTTGAAACTTTGATATCAAAGTCACAAGTGTTAAAAGAGAAAATTGAAATATTCTCTAGATTTTACTGACACTACAGCTCTGTTATTTAAAGGACATCAGCAAGAAAGTAAAGGACAATTCCAAGAGAAAGGAAGAAAAATATTTGCTAATCATATAGCTGGTAATCCTAGCACCAGAATGATGATACTGACAACTTGAATATGTCAATAAGAAGCCATTGTGCACTTTCTTTAAGTGAAAAAGTGAAAGTTTTTTTTTTATTTTAAAGGATAATACATTATTGAATGAGTTTTATTCATGGAAAAATAAGCTTTAATCCACAACAAATCCTAAATATGTATTAAAAGATCATGAATATCCAATATACATAAACACAATTAGACACCGTTGACCCTGCCTCTCCATGTTTTCACTTTCTAAAGTTTTGGTAATTTCTGCTCAAAAAGTCGGAAGTGGAAAATTCTAAGTTTTAACTTGTGTGCTGTTCTGAAAAAGCATGAAATCACCTTCTCACTATCCTGCCTCTTAGGTGAATCACTCCTTTATGCAGTGTCCTCACAGTATGTGCCACCTGTCAAAGCCAAAAGAGACTTCAGTTATTAAGACAATTGTCATAGTGACACAGTACTTTGCTCAAGTTACCCTTGTGTACCTGTTACTCTTTTCAGTTGCTATGCCACAATATTCAAGCACAAGCAACTTTGCCCTATTGTGCTAATTATAAAGTATTATTCAATATATAGGTTAAAGTTAGAGCATGGTAAAAATGAACAGTTGAAAAATAAACATTTTTGACTTCCAGAACAAGTAGTTTGGTGAAGTGTTTTGTCTTCAAACTATATCCCACTCAGGTTCTGTCACTGGTTATATATCTTTAAACAAGTTTCTTCTCTGTTGACCCTTGGTTACTTCACATACAAAATGAAGGGGATGAATTAGCTACTGTCTAACATCACTTTCTGTTATGATATTCTAGGACTTTATTATGTTGATAAATAAATCGTGTTTAATGTGTAAGAATCAAATTGAAACTATAAGGATAAGATTAAGTCAACTGTTTCTACTAGAAAAATTCAACTAAATTTAATAGAATTATTTTTCTAATTTTTTTAGAATTTAATGTTTTTCATGTGTGTATATATGTGCATATGTATCCGAAGGCACTGTGTGTCCCTATAGAGGACCAAGGGTGACTTCAGGTGTCATCATGGATTGCTTCTACTTCCTTTTTATTTCTCTCTGGAATTTCCCAGGCTCTGTCCACCAGGGTCAGAAGTACAGGCCACCATCATTTCCACCTGGCGTTTTTACGTGGGACCTGTACTCAAGACTTCCTGCTCTCCATCCTTATATTTCTAATTTTTGAAAATTAGAATTTGAAATTTTGAATTTTGAAAATTAGAATTAAATTCTTTTGAAAAAAGAATTTATGCGTTTCTGAAGGATCATCCTATATTTAATGTAATTTACAGTTTCATTATGAGAAACATCGTACAAGATGAGTACTAGTGACTGTGACAGTTATCATGTAACCATTTCCTCTAAGTGTTAGTTCAAACTTCTAGATCAAGACAGCTTCATGGAAAAGTATCAGGAAGGGAATTAACATTTAGAACTGGTGCTTCATAGATAAGCTCTTTGAATTCCATACTCTTGGAGGATGGATAATACTCTAGTTTTAGAGAAGAAATGGCCACCTTTTAGGTAAAAATAGAAAGATTTGACTATAAAGAATAATGTCTGTTAACTAGTCCTTCTAGTTTCATTAATGGCAAAGACATACAACTCATTTCTACTTGTCCCAATTTCTTTATTCCTTTCCTCACTCAATATCTGAACAAACAGAAGTAAAACAATCATGTGAGTCTAATGAGAACAATATATCTAACTAATGTTGGGGTACTGGTTTCTATCCAGAAAGTTCGAGATACAAACTTTACCCATTACTGTGGCACTGGATTAAGACATGAATTGTTTGCTTGACCATAATGACTGTGTGGTACATGGGACAATTATCAACTGTTTTTGCACATTGTTTATAAATGACCATGTGTTTACAAGGAATAAAAACTATAGAAATATTAATATCCTTAAAAATTTTTGCAAAGTTTCTCCCTTTCAGGAACTTTAACTCTTCTTCAATATGTCTTTTTCTACAATAAAGTTTGACTTGACTCATCTTGTGTATACCTTTTTGAGCACTTACTAGATCTACATCCAGAACCCTCAGTTACAGATAGTTTCTCCCAGATAATGGGATTATTTTCCTCCATTGTTTTCTTAATGTCCTTGAGACAGAATCCCATTCATCTAGCTTCTTGTACCACAGGATTCTAGAAGATGAATACCACAGGATACCTAGAAGATGGTATCTTTAATTCTTTTACTTAGTGATAGTGTTTTTCCAGCAGCTCTTAACAAAGACTCCTCGAATACTGTTTTTTTGTTCTTGTCCTTTCTCATTAAATAGGCCTTTACCCTACAGAATCATTTAGCATGTTGTTTCCACAATTGAAAACACTTCACTTCATCACCTTCACCATTCAAGAAAGCCAGTCTCAACCTCAGGTAGCAATTGGCTTGGTTCAAAGGTGGAACAATGTAACACTAATCTGAAAATAATTGTACTCTCAGTGGGAAGATCACTGCCCCTTGGGCCCTGTGACTTTTGATCAGCAACAGACCAGCTCCACAGCTGCTAATGTTCCACCTCTTGCTGAAGTCAGGTTGAAAATTCTTAATAAGGAAAGAAAAGCAGTCACGTTATATTGCTACTGCGATATACAGAAAAATTAATCTTTTATCTATAAAATTATCAAGAACCAACTTCACTGTTATACTTTGAATTTCGAAAGTTATGGCCACAATGCTTCCTAAGTGCTCAATTAAGGTAGGGAAAACTTTAAATTTGTAGCTGGAAGACATGAACAGGAAACAGCGGCAACATGTTACTCCAGAAAAAGATGAACCTACACAAAGGCCAGTAAGGCATCTCCTGAGGTGAACGATAGTGTATGAAATCACTGGAAAGTCTACATGAGATGGTGAAGAGGCTACTGCACTGTCTCCAACAGAACTGAAGTTGACTAAAGAGAAAAGATATTACCCAAAGTTGAACTAAAACCAGACTCTGCTGGAAGAGGACAGCCAATGGAATCAAAATTCAAAAAAGTGCAAAGAAGGCACCAGATCCTAAAACACAGAAGGATGATTAACTCTGACACTGCATGGTGAGGATTCAGAGTATATGATAAAACCAGATACAGTACAGAGGAAATAGTTCAAAGCAATAATAAAAATTCCATGTTTAACATAGACGCCACGCTTATATAGCTTTTATTTCTGCATGTAAAGTTGTATTAATTTATTAGCTGCCAAATTCATATTGCATCTAATTTATGAATTAAATTTTATTATAAATATGTATGTATAAGAAAAAAATTACACAATGTAGGGCTTTGTCCCATTCAATTTGCCAGGCATCCACTAGAGTCTCCCTACAGATAAGAAGAGACTAGTGTACTGACACTCTTCACAGGAAAGGTCCTCAATAACATTATGCTCCATGAAACAAGCTAACCACAAAGGACCACGTATTATTAGGTTTTATATATAATTCAGAAAATGCCACTAATCATTTACATTGCAACCAAGATATCTGTATCTCTATGAAACCTTTTTTAATGGAAGCAGAAAGCCTGGCCTTGCCCTATGTAATCATTTGCAATGACTAGAATGTAAGTTTTGTGGAAGATAAAATAGAAATCATCTATTTCTGGTCTCTGTCATAATCCCAACAGCTGCCATAGTGCTGGGTGTATACTAGAAGTCCATGACTAAAGGACCAAACCTTATTTTTTTATGTCTTTCTCTTCTTCCCATAACAAACAACAGTCTTCAAGTCATGAGACTCAAAGCTTTATCCCAATTGTATTGATGCCCCAGCACTCCAGTAATATAATGTAAATAATAAATATCTTATAACTATTGAGTGAATGAAATGAATGAATGAATGAGTGAAAATAAATAGAACTAAAACTGGTGTGAAATCATTGTCTTTGAAAACCATGGCACTTCTCGGAACCAGAACTAGACAATCAACATTTGCTACTTCCATTCCTGAACCCAGACAAGCCTCCTCTAGCTGTTAGAGCAGGGCTGTGCATCACACACAAGCTGCCTATTCATTTTCTTCTTTACTCATTGTCACCCATTCTCAGAACCTGAGCAGACCTTAAAGCACTAATTTTCATTAAAACATACAGCCACATCCAACCACACATATGATAATGAGCTCCATATCAAGAAAATAAATGAAGACACTGGAATGAGATGGTAAATTCTAGTCAAGGCCTACACTGGAACTAACTACTGTACTTAAATGCTCATAAAGATCCAGAGGACACACACTCAGACAAAGAATAGTCAGACTGTACTACAGTATTTATTCTATGGCACATACTCAAAAAGTTAGGTCCCTGAATAACCTTCTAACACATTCTAGAGATTTATGGAGAAGGTGATAAATTGATAAATATTCGTTTACTTTTTTCTTCCATGTATGTGTGAATGGGATATGTACATGTGTATATGCATGCTTGCATGTGAATTGGTACACGTGTGTGCAGGTATATGTACATGAATGCATTTGGATGTATGTGTACCTGTGGAGATCCAAGGGTGATATCTAAATCATTCTCAATCACTCTTATAGCTTATTGTTGTGAGACTGAGTCAATAAACCCAAACATGCCATTAGGGATAATGTAGCTAGCTAGCTTGCTCTGGATATTCCCAAACTCTACCTTCCAGGATTAAAATTACGGATAAGCCTATAACATCTTGCTAGCATTTTTTACTTGAGAGCTGGAGATCTGAACTCGGATCCCTTTGCTTGCCAGGCAGAGGTTTTAACCACTGAGCCATGTCCTTAACCTCTCACCTACCTATAAAACATTCATTTAAAAGATGCGTTCTCTTCTACTGTGATTTGAATGTGAAATGTCTTTTGAAGGCTTGAGTGTTTGAATACTTGGTCCTTGACTGATGCTGTGAAGGACTTATGCTCCACCTTTAGAAGGTTGAGGCTTGCTGGAGGAAGTATATTATCTTGGAAGGGCCTAAGGGTCCTGTCATAGTTAAACACAGGTGTCAACTTGACTCTTGAGGGTTTGAGCTCTGGGCACAGTTGTGGAGAGTTGATGGTTGAGTTAAGCCCAGAGCAAACATGAAGGAGATTGTCTAGCTGCTGGGGAAGACCCAGCCCATGGTGGGTGGGATTAGGCCCTGGATAAATCAGAGAGACCTGGTTGAGAGAGTTGGCATCCTTCTGTATACTTGGCCAGAAATACTGGTCTGGCAAGTAAGGATTGTCCATCTCTCAGCCGTTATGGTGGCCAGTTCCCTCAGCCCTGGTGTTAGTGCGTGCTCTCCTGTCAAGCTGGACTATGAACTGTAATCGGACTGTCGTAAGAAAGTAAACTCCTTGTTCCCTTAAGTTGTGTGATGTCATTTATCAGCAACCATGCAGGCAGACTGCAACAGGTCCCTAAGGGCCCAGTCCTACTTCCTATTCTTTTTCTACTTCCTAGTGTAGATGCAATGTGAGCCCTGTTCCATACCTTCTCTGAATGCTAGCATGCTTTCCCCACCATGATGAACTCTATCTTTCTGGAACTGGTGACGGTTAGTCTGCCAACTTATCACTTCAGAGGTTGACTTCTGGGCACATCTATAAGAGATGATCTGGTTAAGGGAGGCCTTTGGGCAAAATTACAGGAAACTGTCTTGATTGTATAACTGACACAGGAAGACTCATCCCATAATTGGTGGGCCCATTTCCTGGGCAAATGAATAAAGCTATCAAAAGCTAGCAGAATAGTGGAAAGTTAGAAAACAATCATAAGACATTGGTCCTTTTCCTCTGCTCTCACTATGGACATGACATGACTAGTTCCAACTCTAGATGTTGGCGTGGATTTTCTTTTTTTTTTAAATAATGTATTTTTTTTTCGCTCATAAAAACGTAATAGGTACCCCGGTCCCCTCCCTCCCTCCACCCCTCCTTGGTCTTTCCTGCTCCCTTCCCCCTTTTCCCCTTCCTTTCCCTCCTCCCTCCCTTTCTCCCAGTGCCCACTCCCCCCATCTCTGGAGCATCCTTTAATGTGTATATCAAACTTTCCTCTGGGTCCTCCTCTCTGATGAGGTGTAAGGACTCAGTGGCATTTCCTAGAACTCTTTCTTGTGTTCCCCTTAAGTATAGGAACACTATTGTGACTGTTAATCCCTTGCTTCTAAGGATCCTAGTGCCTTTAGTCCGTGCTAGACTTTGAGGGGTCAATGATATGTTGGTTATTGCACAGATCATGCAGAGTCCTATTATGATTGCTTCAGCCCTAACTTGTGTGGAGTATCTTGCATATCATTACTCCTCCCATCCTTGTGCTCTTACAATCTTACCCCCCCCTTCCACAAATTTCCCTGAGCTTCAGGATGAGGAGAGATTAAGCTGGCCCAGTTCTGTGTGGTTGATATAGAGTCTCATGTTCTGAATTATGGTTTGTTGATTTTTTTTTCAGTTTTGCTGCTCCTGCATGACCCTTGGCTCCATCCTGATGGGTATTGGATGTCACCCCCTGGCCAGAAATAAAAAGCTGTTAAAATAGAGTCTTATATTATAAGAGTATATTCAAAGGTAGATGGAATAAGAGTAGGAGACTGCGGTGGGGGGGGGATCAATCACCCATTTGCAAAATGGTTACTTTCTATCTGACAAACTGTATGCCCTCTCTTTCTGGTAAGATCATACCCCATCAGTTGCAAGTGACCAAGAAAGACAGTCTGTGAGCTTAACCAGATGTCTCATTACTTACTTGCAGTCCTTGATGGTGGCCTATTATCTCTGCTGTAGCATGATCCCCTCTCTCCTTGTTTCTGGCGGGACCCTCTCTCCCCTTCTCTCCTGTTTATAAGACACACTCAAAGATAAATCTCGGTATGACTTTTCTTACCATTGCATAATTTACAATTGTGAGCTAAACCAACTTCCTGGTTGCTCTAATCTTTGGATCATGTATTCATTCTAGCAATAGGCTAAATTTAAAGCAAACCCTTTCTCAAAAAAAAGTAGACTGAAAAAAAAGAAACACTTTCTCCCTTAAGTTGCTTTGATCATGATATTATTATCACAGCAACAGAAGAGAAACTCACCTTCTGAAATATAGCATTAGAAAAATAATTTTTAATCTGATTTGAATATTCATTACCTAACTAAGCTATATAATTTAAAGTTATATAATAAATCAGATGATATTGAGAATAAGTTCACAAGACATCCAAACTTAATATGAACAGTCATGTCCACCAGCAAGATACCCAAGCAGACTTCATTCGCAACAATAACAATGAAAGTAACAGGAACGGTGTCATTATTTCACCAATTTTTATATAGCTGTCTCAAAAATGCACACCTTCATATAATGAGCCCTTTGTATGCCAGTCAAAATTCCTGTCTCCCCAAGAGAGTTATAAGACCTTTGACATGGAGACAAAACAAGATTATTGGCACCATTTCCATGCAGGTCTTAAGTAAGTATGTTGTATAAAATTAGTCCATGACAGACTTTCTTCTCAAATGTGTAATATAGCTCGTAAGAAGTAGAGTGCCTGCCAAGTTATAAATGTGTCTTTTGCCTTTGTTGTATATCATTCTTGGAAACAAAGACTCCAGTTGAATTTTAAGTAGTAGAGCAGTATCTGCAGTGGTGAGAAACATAGCTGGAGCAACAGGGGAGAGGCCTAGTGTTAAAATACATTATATGGGTGTATCTGTGGCTTGAGTCAGATGAGTTGCTCTCTGAGTTGTCTGTGTTTTGGATAGGAGACTATTCCACCAGGATCTCCTAGGTTGCCCATGCTCTGGCATCCCCACCTGTCATAGTTAAGCACAGATGTCAACTTGACTCTTGAGGGTTTGAGCTCTGGGCACAGGTATAGAGAGTCGATGGTTGAGTTAAGCCCAGAGCAAACCTAAAAAAGATTGTCTGGCTGCTGGGGAAGACCCAGCCCATGGTGGGTGGGACTAGGCCCTGGATAAATACAGAGAGCTGGTTGAGAGAGTTGGCATCCTTCTGTATACGTGGCCAGACATGCTGGTCTGGCAAGTAAGGATTGTCCATCTCTCAGCCGTTATGGTGGCCAGTTCCCTCGGCCCTGGTGTTGGTGTGTGCTCTCCTGTCAAGCTGGACTATGAATTGTAACCGGACTATTGTAAGAAAGTAAACTCCTTGTTCCTTTTAAGCTGTGTTCTGGTCATTTATCAGCAACCATGCAGGCGGACTGCAACAGAATTTGGTACCCAGGAAGTGGGGTGTTGCTGATAAATCTGACTATGTGGATTTTGTGGCTTTTGAACGGTTCTGCTGGACAAAGTTGGAAATTCTTGAAAATTTTCACTTTGTGGATTTACAAATACCGTTCTTCAGCATTTAGTGGGCCAATTGCTGAGAGACATTGTTTGGGCCCAATTTGTGATGAGGAAAACAAGGACTCTGGTAAAACTGAATATAAGGACGATAGACTGGTTTGCTTGACAGAGGAGAGCTGTGTTGGCAACCTTGCAGGTTTGGATGGGTAGGCTGTTGGACAAATGAGTATCAGTGAAGGAAAACCTAGTGACTTGCACTGAGATGGTGGAGGACGTGGAAACCACCATATGGCAAGTTCATGGTTTGGAAGCTCAAATTCCTTCAGGGGGCGAAAGCCCAAGTTCAAGCTGTTTCTTGCCCTTTGCAAGTTTGGTTGCCTAGAAGAGAGGCTTTTCCAGCGTCAGCGTGTTGAAGTTGGTGCAGCTGTGGCTCCAGTGGACTAAGCTGCGTTTCAACCTCGATTCGGAATCTTGCAGCGTCCCTCAGGTGATACTGGTTTTCGTCGTACTACTGAAGGGTTCATGGAGAGCAGCAAAAGCTTGGCACCAAGTGGCAGGCATAAAGTCCTGCAAGAGATGGTGAAGCTTAAAGCTGCAGAGGAGAACCCAGAGTTGTGTTTGAGATGCCAGAACTGTGGGACCGCTGCTGAGGACAACTGCGAGTAGAGATTCAGCCTGGTTCAGAGGAACTCTGCTCTTACAACTTCGAGCTGCAGACAGGGACTGGGAATGACTCAAATCTTTGAGCCGCCTTGACTACGTGATGAGCAGCAGAACATGGACATTGAAGTACAGGATGCGGTGATTTGCTGGACTTTGTTCTTTTTAATGTTTTCTTATTAAGATCCTTCTGTTTTAATGTTTTATCTGTTTTAAAGTATTTAATTTATTCTGATTTAAGAGTTTTAAGGTTAAGAAACTTTGAACTTTTAAAATGTTGGAACTGAAGTTTTAATGAAAGAACATTTTAAATTTGTCCATGGAATGTATTTATATTTTAACATCTGTGGGGACAAGGAAAGGTTACAGTTTAAAAGTGCTATTGTTTTTGTGTCAAGTTGACAAGGGGTGGAATGTCATAGTTAAGCACAGATGTCAACTTGACTCTTGAGGGTTTGAGCTCTGGGCACAGGTATAGAGAGTCGATGGTTGAGTTAAGCCCAGAGCAAACCTAAAAAAGATTGTCTGGCTGCTGGGGAAGACCCAGCCCATGGTGGGTGGGACTAGGCCCTGGATAAATACAGAGAGCTGGTTGAGAGAGTTGGCATCCTTCTGTATACGTGGCCAGACATGCTGGTCTGGCAAGTAAGGATTGTCCATCTCTCAGCCGTTATGGTGGCCAGTTCCCTCGGCCCTGGTGTTGGTGTGTGCTCTCCTGTCAAGCTGGACTATGAATTGTAACCGGACTATTGTAAGAAAGTAAACTCCTTGTTCCCTTTAAGCTGTGTTCTGGTCATTTATCAGCAACCATGCAGGCGGACTGCAATACCACCCCTACCCCCATCACATGCATACAGGAAATTAGTACAAGTAGAAAATTTCATCCACACAAAATTTCAAAGAATGAAGAGAAAAAAAGCCTCCAACATAATAGTCACCTCTGAACACCCATTTGAAAAGCACACACAATTCTATAGGCAGAAAACACTAGAATCTTTAACTCTTTTTTACAAGTGAAGACCCAAACATTTGGTTCCTAACACAAAGAAAAATATAGACACTACTAACATCATCTAAGTACTGAAAAATAGCAACCCCGGATAGAAGACTACCACCCACCAAACATCAGTACCCAGAGACTTCAAATAAAGCTACAAGCAACATCTACCCATCCTAAAAGCAGTACACACAAATAGAAAACTTAACATTATAAATTAAAGAAAATAAGCAACAACCTACTTCCAGATGCCAATATCTCACAGGAAAAACAGAAAGAAAAAAAAAACAAGAATCCAAGAAAACATGTCTCCCTTTAAGTCACATATCCTGAGGCTTCAGATCTCACAGAACCCATTGGGAGGAAGGTATCCAAGATAGCAATAACCAAGACAATGAATTTCAAAGATCAATTATATATATGTTCAGACAGCTCCAAGAAAACATGGATAAATGCCTAAACAAATTTGAAGAATACAACAAATTCAGGAAAGAAAACCAAGAAAACACAAGCAAACAAGACACAACTAGAATAAAAATAAAGAGCCTAACCTGAAAGAAAATAACCATTTTGCAAATGAGTGATTGACTCCTCTCTCACTGCGGTCTCTTACTTTTATCCCATCTACCTTTGAATATACTCTTATAACAAGACTCTAATTTAACAGGTTTTTATCTCTGGCAAACGGGGGCGATATCCAATACCTATCAGGATGGAGCCAAGGGCATTGCAGGAGCAGCAAAACTAAAAAAAAAAAAAATCAACAAACCATAATTCAGAACATCAGAGACTCTATATCAACCACATGGAACTGGGCCAGCCTAATCTCTCCCCATCCTGAAGCTCAGGGAAATTTGCAGAAAAGGGGGCGGTAAGATTGTAAGAGCACAAGGATGGGAGGAGCAATGATATGCAAGATACTCCACACAAGTTAGGGCCGAAGCAATCATAATAGGACTTTGCATGACCTGCGCTATGTCCAACACATTATTGACCCCTCAAAATCTAGCATGGACTAAAGGCACTAGGATCCTTGGAGCCTAGGGACTGACAGTCACAGTAGTGTTCCTAAGCTTAAGGGGAACACAGGAAAGGGTTCTGGGAAATGCCCCTGGATCCTTGCACCTCATCGTAGAGGAGGAGCCAGAGGAGAGTTTGGCATGCACATTAAAGGATGCTCTGGGGATTGGGGGGGAGGCACTGGGAGATGGGGAGAGAGGGGAGAGAGGAGGGGGAGCAGGGGGGTCGGGGGAAGGTGAATGGAGGGAGGGGACCAGTGTACCTGTTAAGTTTGTATGAGTGGAAATAATAATAATAATAAAAAGATGAATAGAAAATAAAATGTGCTATAAACACAAAAAAAGAGACCCTAAAAAAACAAAGTCATCTTCAAACAAACAAAGAAACATTAAAAAAAAGCCCAGATTGAAATACACTGGAATTAAAAAATCTAAGCAGTATAATAAAACATTCAATAGAGACGCTCAAAAACAGAACTGATCATGTAGAAGACAGAGTCTCAGAACTCGAAGATAAGATAGAAGAGATTCATAAGTTGATAAAGAAGCTGATAAGCTCAAAAACACACTGGAATGGAACATACAGGAACTCTGGAACACCATCAAAAATCCCAACATACAGATCATGGGTACCCCAGAAACAGACACATAAAAAGAAGATCCACCATGTAAAATCAATGAGATAATAGAGGAAAATTTCCCTAATCAAAAAAAAAAAAAAAAAGAGATACCCATTCTGACTCAAGAGAACACCAAATACTCAGGACAAAAAAAAGAAACAGCTCTCTGACATATGATAGAGCATACACCAAATATACACATTAAGCACAAGATCTCAAGAGCTTCAAGACTAAAGGAACAAGTCTCACTTACAGATAAACAATTGACTTCTCAATGTAAACAGCAAAAGCAAGAAGCACCTGGAGAGACACAATACAAGTTCTGAATGAACACAAATACAAACGCAGATTATTATTTCAAGCAAAACTGTCAGTCATAACAGAAGGTGAAAAAAAAATATTCCATGACAAAAAACAAACTATATGGCCACTAAGCAAGCCAGGGTTACAGAGAATCCTGGAAGAAATGTACAAGATGGAAAAGAAGGATAAACACATCAAAGAAGCTAACAGGAATAAACAATATCAGCACATGAGCTAAATGAGGTACTGAAAAGGCAAACACGACAAAAAAAAAAAAAAAAGTCAGGCTTTCCTCCCGCCCAAGACACTCGCGGTCCAGGGAGGACACAATGCTCTTCAGATAAATTCCCCCAGCCTCCAGGTCACCCATTCTCCCCAGCTTCTTCTACCAGCCAGCTGGAGCAGCACCCAATCTACTCCGGACTAGAGAGAGCCACTATGCCACACTCCAGGTTCCAGTTGAAGTGCGCGCCAGCTACATCAGCACCTCTGCCCTTTCCACCCCCCCCCACCCACTACAGTATACTTGTGGTCAAGGGAGGACACACTGCTCATCAGGACATTAGCAGCCCAGGGAGACCACACTGCTCCTCAGTATTCAACAGAGTCCAAAGAAAACCCAAGCAAAGCTTCTAGGGGACAGCCCCGCCCCGCCAGTCCGGACGCGCGCGAGCGGTCCAGCAGGGCCTTTCCCCCCCCCCCCCCCCCCCCCCCCGCCATAGGACCCCAGGTCAGCCCACAGGGACCCGGCTCGGACTCCCACCATCCAGCCGGGGCCTCGCGGGGGCCGAGGGATGAGGAGGACCTCCCCCTGCGCCCGGGCCCCGCCCCAGCTGCCCTCGGGTTAAATAGCTACACGCCGACGCGTCCACCCTCCCTTTACACTCCACCCCGCTCCGCCCGTCGGGATGCCCACGCGTGGTTCAGCGGGGCCTGACCCCGCGCCCTAGGTAAGTCTCCACCCCCGTCCGCCCACCAGGACCCCAGGCCAAATAATTCAGTTTAGTGAAATTGAGAGATCTTAACAGTTAAAATGACAATGCCAAAGTCAAAGTGCAAATCCATGAGAAGCAACACTCAAGTAAACAAATTTCCCACTGAAGAAATTAATCCCATAATGTTAGACTCCAACAAGAACAAACCCGTGGAAAAAGGCCAAGAAAGCCTCACACAGGATAAGGTCTTTCAAAATATGATCATTACCATGTTCAATACTATGAAAGAGGAAATCCGGGAGGAATTCCATAATCCAAACAATCGCTTTGAAGGGGAACACAACAGACATCTGGAGGAGTTGAGAAAAACAGTGCAAGAAACAAAAAGTGGCATACAGCAGTTAAAACAAACTCAAGCAGAGTTTAAAACTGAGCTACAAGTTATCTTCAACCCAGAACGCCACAGAGAGTCTTATCAACAGAACTAACTAAGCAGAAAACAGAATTTCAGACCTTGAAGATAAAGTGGGAGTACTAACCAGCTCAATGGAAGAGGTTGTTAAAGCCAAAAAGATACTTGAGAGAAATATCTAAGAGATATGGGACACCCTGAAGAAGCCTAACATGCGTATTCATGGAATACCAGAGCAAGAATCTCAAAATACCACCCCTGAGGAAATTTTTCAAACGATCATCAAGGAAAACTTTCCTCATGTAAAAAAAGAGAGGCCCATCCATATACAAGAGGCATTCCGCACCCCAAACAGATACGACCAAAATAGAAGCACGCCACGGCAAATGATAGTTAAAACACTCCACATTCAAGATAAAGAACTGGTGCTGAGAGCTTCAAGGGACAAAAAACAAGTCACTTTTAAAGGTAAACCTATTAAAATAACAAATGATTTCTCAGTCGAAACAGTAAAAGCAAGAAGAGCTTGGAGAGACATACTTCAAGTATTGAATGAGCAAAAATGTCAACCCAGGCTGATTTACCCTGCAAAACTATCTGTCATGATCGAGGGAGAAAGAAAAACTTTCCAGCACAAAGACAACTTGCAGGGATACATGGCCACCAAACCAGGCCTTCAAAAAATGCTAGAAATGATACTCAAGCATGAAGAAAAAAAAAGGCATATCCAGGAGAACAGAAGGCAAATATAACACCATTAAAAGCGAAGCAATATACTTATAAAAGCTACTAAACATAATAAATGTCTGGAATTGATAGTTTCTCCATTATAACACTAAATGTTAATGGACTTAATTCACCGATCAAGAAACACAGATTACAAACTTGGATTAAAAATCACAATCCATCAATCTGCTGCCTGCAGGAAACCCATCTCACCACAAAAAATAGGCATGCTCTAAAAATAAAAGGCTGGTCAACAATTCTACAAGCAAATGGAAGCAGAAAACAGGCAGGGGTAGCCATTATGCTATCAGACAAAGTGGACTTCAAACCAAAGAAAATTATAAGAGACACGGATGGATACTACATTTTAGTCACAAGTACAATTCACCAGGAAGACTTCACAATACTGAACATATATGCACCCAATACGGGCCCCTCCACATTCATTAAGAAAACCCTACAGCGCCTAAAGCAAGAAATCAACCCCCAAACGATAATTCTTGGGGACTTCAACACCGCCCTCTCAACATGGGATAGATCAACAGGTCAAAAGCTTAACAGAGACACTTTGGAACTTAATCAAACCCTGAAAGAAATGGACCTTACAGATCTCTATCGAACTTTTCACCCACGCACCAAAGAATACACATTTTTCTCAGCAGCACACGGAACTTTCTCCAAAATAGATCACATATTGGGCCACAAAATGAATCTACACATATACAAGAAAGTTGAAATTCTAACCTGTGCCCTATCAGACCACCACGGCCTAAAGCTGGACATCCACAACACATCAAACAAGAGAAAATACACTAACTCCTGGAAACTTAACAATATGATGCTGAATGAGAACTGGATTCAGGAAGAAATTAAAAAGGAAATTCAAGATTTCCTGAAAGTGAATGATAACGAAAATACAACCTACCAAAACCTCTGGGACACAATGAAAGCTGTTCTAAGAGGTAAGTTCATAGCCCTTAATGCCTACCTCAAAAAAATGGAAACATCAGAAATAAACAACTTAACAATGCAGCTTAAAGCTTTAGAGAAACTAGAGCAATCTGATCCCAAAAGTAGTAGAAGAGAGGAGATTAGCAAAATAAGGGGAGAAATATCTGAAATCGAGATTAAGAAAACGATAGAAAAAATCAACCAATCAAAAAGCTGGTTCTTTGAAAAAATCAACAAGATTGATACACCCCTAGCTAAACTAACCAAAAGCAAGAGAGAGAAAACCCAAATTAACAAAATTAGAAATGAACATGGAGTTATCACTACGGATACCCAAGAAATCCAGAGAATTATAACATCATATTTCAAACGCTTATACTCTGTGAAGTTTGACAACACAAAAGAGATGGATGAATTTCTAAGTAAACACAACTTACCTAAATTGAATCAGGAAGTTGTGAATTATTTAAATAGTCCTATAACATATAAGGAAATTGAGGAAGTAATCTTGAATCTTCCCACCAAAAACTGTCCTGGACCAGATGGATTCAGCACAGAGTTCTACCAGACATTTAAAGAGTTAATAACACCAATACTCCTTAAACTGTTCCATCAAATAGCAAAGGAAGGAACACTACCAAATTCCTTCTATGAAACTAATATCGTTTTAATCCCAAAACCTAATAAAGATTCACTTAAAAAAGAAAACTATAGGCCGATCTCCCTGATGAACACAGACGCAAAGATTCTCAACAAAGTCTTAGCAAATCGGATTCAAAAACATATCAAAAAGATCATTCATGGGGACCAAGTAGGCTTCATCCCCGGCACACAAGGTTGGTTCAACATACGCAAATCAATAAATGTAATTCATCATGTAAACAAGTCCAAAGTCCAAGACCACATGATACTCTCGATAGATGCAGAAAAAGCTTTTGACAAGATCCAACAGCCTTTTATGATCAAAACGCTAGAGACAGTGGCAATGGAAGGAACCTTAATCAATATAATAAAAGCTATATACAACAAGCCCCACAGCAAGGATTATGCTCAATGGGGAACAATTGGAATCATTCCCACTTCAATCAGGAACTAGACAAGGCTGTCCACTCTCAACACTTCTATTCAATATTGTACTTGAAGTCTTAGCTGAAGCCATAAGACAAGAAGGGACATAAGAGGGATTCAAATCGGCAAGAAAGAAGTCATGCTATCCCTATTTGCAGATGACATGATCTTATACCTGAGTGATCCCAAAACTCCACAGGAAGCTCCTGGAACTAATGAGAAGTTCAGCAGGGTGGCAGGATACAAAATAAATGTGCAAAAATCAGAGGCCTTCCTATATGCCCAGAATGAAAGAAGTGAAAAAGCCTTGAGAGAAACAATACCATTTACTATAGCCCCTAAAAAAATGAAATACCTTGGTATAAACCTAACTAAGGAGGTAAAAGACCTTTACAATGAAAACTTTAAAACCCTAAAGAAAGAAATAGCAGAAGACACCAGAAGGTGGAAAGGCCTCCCATGTTCCTGGATTGGCAGAATCAACATCATAAAAATGACCATCCTACCAAAGGCAATATACAGATTCAATGCTATACCACTCAAAATCCAAAGCAATTCTTCAAAGAAGTTGACCAAACAATCTCAAAGTTCATATGGAGGCACAAAAGACCCAGGATAGCAAAAACAATCCTGAGTAACAAAAACACAGCTGGAGGTATTACCATACCAAACCTTAGTCTATACTACAAATCCATACTTATAAAGACAGCCTGGTATTGGCTCCAAAATAGACACACAGATCAATGGATAAGGATTGAAGACCCAGGTATAAGCCCACAAAGTTACAGCCATTTGGTCTTTGACAAAGGGGCCCAAAGAATCCAATTGAAAAAGAACAGCATCTTCAACAAATGATGCTGGCAAAACTGGATCTCCACATGCAGAAGATTAAAGCTGGACCTATACTTGTCACCATGTACAAGACTTAATTCCAAATGGATCAAGGACCTAGATATCAGGCCAGAGACTATAAAATCATAGTTGAAAGGATAGGGAACTCCCTCGAGCTGATTGGGCTAGGCCAACAGTTCCTAAACAGACATCCAATGGCACAGTCACTGCTACCAACTCTCAACAGTTGGGATCTTGTGAAATTAAAGAGCTTCTGTTCAGATAAAGAGATTATCACACGAGCTCAAAGGCAACCCACAGAATGGGAGAAAATCTTCACTAACCACATCTCTGATAGAGCTCTGCTGTCCAGAGTGCACAAAGAACTTAGAAGACTAAACACCAAGGAAACCAATGACCCAATTAAAAAATGGGCCCTGGAACTTAAAAGAAATTTTACCAGGGATGAAATTAAAATGTCTAACAAATATCTGAAAAAATGCTCCATTTCCTTAGCCATCAGGGAAATGCAAATCAAAACTTCCCTGAAAGGCCATATGACCCTGCTATTCCACTTTTGGGAATAACCCCCCATACAGCAGAGGTTCACCTCGATAGCACAAGCACGACCATGTTCATAGCAGCACTGTTTACAATAGCAAAGTCATAGAATCAACCCAAATGTCCAACAGTTGACGAGTGGATAAGGAAACTGTGGTACATCTATACAATGGAGTACTACTCAGCCATCAAAAATGATGAATTACTGGAATTTGCCGGGAAATGGATGTCATTAGAAACAATTATATTAAGTGAAGTATCCCAGACCCAGAAAATTAAGCGCCATATGTACTGCCTAATAGGTGGCTCCTAGTACCAAACCCACCCAGCCCACCTAGAAACAGTAATTCCAAGGATTATGAACAGGAGGGATGGGGTAGGAGGGCCACACCAGAAACAAGGAGAGAAGGGACCATGTTACAGCAGGGAAAATAGGCCTCCACCAAGGACCCAAATAAGTAATGAGACATCTGATTAAGTTCACAGACTTTTGTTCCTGATCATTTACTACTGAGGGGGTGTGATCTCACCAGAAGAGGAGGGCATATAGTCTGGCAGATAAAAAGTAACCATTTTGCAAATGGGTGATAGACCCCTCCCTTACTGTGGTTTCCCACTTTTATTACATCTACCTTTGAATGTGCTTTTATCACAAGACTCTAACAGCTTTTTGTCTCTGGCCAGGGGGTAACATACAATGCCCACCAGGATAGAGTGAAGGGCATTGCAGGAGCAGCAAAACTGCAAAAGAAAATCAACAAACCACAATCCAGAACTTCAGAGACTCTATATCAACCACCTAGAACTAGGCCAGCTTAGTCTCTCCCCATCTTGAAGCTCAGGGACATTTGGGGAAGAGTGTAAGAGCAAAAGGATGGGAGGAGCAATGATATATAAGATACTCTATACTAGTTAGGGCTGAAGCAATCATAATTGGACTTTGCATGCCCTGCGCATTGTCCAACACACTGTTGACCTCACAAAGTCTAGCATCTGATAAAGGCACCAAGAGCCTTGGAGGTAAAGGATTGGCAGCCACAGCAGTGTTCCTATACCTAAGGGGAACACGGGAAAGGGTTCAGGGAAAGGCCATTGGGTCCTTGTACATCATCGGAGAGGAGGGCCCAGAGGAAAATCACACATGCACAAAAAAGGATTCTCTGGGAATTGGGGCGGGAGGCACTGGGGGATGGGGAGGGAGAGAGGTGGGGAGGAGGAGCAGGGGGTACAGGGGGAGGAGGAGGAAGGGAGGGAACTGGTGTACCTAATAAGTTTTTATGAGCTGAAATTAAAAAAAAAAAAAGATTGTAAGAGCAAAAGGATGGGAGGAGCAATGATCTGAAGATTCTCCACACTAGTTAGGGCTGAAGCAATCATAATAGGACTTTGTATGCCCTGCGCAATGTCCAACACACTATTGACCTCACAAAGTCTAGCATCGGCTAAAGGCACCAAGATCCTTGGAGGCAAGGGATTGACAACCACAGTAGTGTTCCTATGCTTAAGGGGAACACCAGAAAGGGTTCAGGGAAATGCCACTGGGTCCTTGTACGTCATGGGAGAGGAGGACCAAGAGGAGAGTTAGGCATACATAATAAAGGACTCTCTGGGAATTGGGGGGAGGCACTGGGAGATGGGGAGGGAGGGAAGGGGAGCAGGGGGTTCAGGGGGAGGAGGAGTGGGGGAGGGAACTGGTCTACCTATTAAGTTTGTATGAGCGGAAATAATAATAAAAAATGTTAAAAAATTTAAAAAAAAATGAAACCAAGAAAAAAAAAAGAGAGACACAGATTACAAACTTGGATTATAAATCACAATCCATCAATCTGTGCCTTCAGGAAACTCATCTCACCACAAAAGATAGGCACATCCTATAAATAAAAGGCTGGTCAAAATTTTTGCAAGCTAATGGAACCAGGAAACAGACAGGGGTAGCTATTATGCTATCGGACAAAGTGGAATTCAAACCAAAAAAAATCATAAGAGACACAGATGGATACTACATTTTAGTCACAGGTACAATTCACCAGGAAGACTTCACAATACTGAACATATATGCACCTCATGTGGGCTCCTCAACATTCATTAAACAAACACTACAACATCTGAAGTAAGAAATCAACCCCAAATGATAATTCTTGGAGATTTCAATACCACCCTCTCAATATGGCATAGATCAGCAGGTCAAAAACTTAACAAACACATTGGAACTTAAACTCTTACTGAATGGACTTTACAGATCTCTATTGAACTTTTCATCGACACACCAAAGAACACACATTTTTCTCAGTAGCACATGGAACTTTTTCCAAAATAGACCACATATTGGGCCACAAAACAAATATCCACATATACAGGAAAGTTAAAATTCTAGCCTGTACCTTATCAGATCACCATGGTATAAAGCTTCACATCCACAACACGACAAACAACAGAAAATACACTAACTCCTGGAAACTAAAGACTATGATGCTGAATGAGAATTGGATTCAGGAACAAATTATAAAGAAAATTCAAGATTTCCTGGAAGCAAATGATAATGAAAATGTAATTTATAAAAATCTTTGGCACACAATGAAAACTGTCCTAAGAGATAAGTTCATGGCATAAGTTAATGCCTACATCAAAAAATTGGAAAGATCAGAAATAAGCGAGTTAAGAATGCAACTTAAAGTTTTAGAGACAGAAGAGCAATCCGATCCCAAAAGCAGTAGAAGGGAGGAGATTAGCAAAATAAGGGGAGAAATATCTGAAATTGAGATAAGGAAAATGATACAGAATCAATCAGTCAAAAAGCTGGTTCTTTGAAAAAATCAATAAGATTGATACACCCCTAGCTAAATTATCCAAAAATAAGAGAGAGAAAACCCAAATTAACAAAATTAGAAACGAAAATAGAGTTATCACTACTGATACCCAAGAAATTCAGATAATTATAAGATCATATTTCAAAAACTTATACTCTGTGAAATTTGACAACACAAAAGAAATGGATGAATTTCCAAGTAAGCACAACTTACCTAAATTGAATCAGGACATTTTGGATTACTTAAATAGTCCTATAACATATGAGGAAATCAATGAAACGATCTCAAACTTCCCACCAAAAAATGTTCCGGACCAGATGGATTCAGCACAGAGTTCTACCAGACATTTAAGGAGCTAATAACACCAATACTCCTTAAACTGTTCCATAAAATAGTGCAGGAAAGAACACTTCCAAATTCTTTCTATGAAGCTAATATCATATCAGTCCCAAAACCTAATAAAGACACACTTATGAAAGAAAACTATAGGCCAAACTCTCTGATGAACATAGATGCAGAGATTCTCAACAAAATCTTAGCAAATTGGATTCAAAAATATATAAAAAAGATCATTCACAGGGATCAAGTAGGCTTTATTCCAGGCACACAAGGTTAGTTCAACATATGTAAATCAATAAATGTAATCCACCATATAAACCAATCCAAAGTTCAAGACCACATGATACTCTTGATAAATGCAGAAAAAGCTTTTGACAAGATCCAACATCCAACCCTAGAGACAGCTGGAATGGAAGAACCTTTATCAATATAATAAAAGCTTATATGACAAGCCAACAGCAAGGATTATTATACTCACTGGGGAAAAACTTGAAGCATTCCTGCTTCCATCAGGAACTAGACAAGGCTGTCCATAATCACCAATTATATTCAATATTGTATTTGAAGTCTTAGCTACAGCCATAAGACAAGAGAGGGAGAAAAAAGGAATTTAAGGCAAGGAAGAAGACAACATATTTCTATTTGCAGATGACATGATCGTATACCTGAGTGATCCTAAAAGCTCCACCGGGAAACTCATGGAAGTAACACATAAGTTCAGCAGGTGGCAGGTTAGAAAATAAACATGAAAAAAATCAGTCACGTTCCTATACACCAAGGATGAAAATAGGGAAAAACTCCTAAGAAAACAATCCCATTTGTTATAGCCCCTAAAAAAAAAATGAAATACCTTAGTTTAACCAAAGAAGTGAGAAACCTTTATAATGAAAACTTTAAAACCCTAAAAAAAAAATTATAAAAGACATCAGACGGTGGAAAGATGTCCCATGCCCCTGGATGGGCAGAATCAACATCATAAAATGGCTATCCTTCCAAAGGTTCACCATACCAAATCTTAATCTATATTACAAATCCATAGCAATAAAAACAGCCTGCTACTGGCTCCAAAATAGACGTGTAGCTCAATGGATAAGAGTTCAACACCAACATATAAGCCCACACAATTATACCCATTTGATCTTTCACAAAGGGGCCCAAAAAATTCAGTGGAAAAGAACAGCATCTTCACAAATGGTGCTGGGGAAACTGGCTATCCACATGCAGAAGATTAAAACTGGAACCGTACTTGTCACCATACACAAAAATTAATTCCAAATGGATCAAGGATCTTAATATTAAGCCAGAGATTGTAAAAACCCTAGTTGAAAAGGCAATCCAACAGCACAGTCACTACAACCAACGCTCAACAAATGGGATCTTATGAAATTAAAGAGCTTTTGTTCTGATAAAGAGATTGTAAACCAAGCAAAAAGGCAACCTACAGAATGGGAGAAAATCTTCACTAAAATCTTCACTAACCACATATCTGACAAAGCTCTATTATCCAGAGTGTGAAAAGAATTTAAAAAACTAAACACCAAGGAGATAAATGGCCCAATTAGAAAATGGGCCTGGGCATGTCATTAGAAACAATTATATTAAGTGAAGTATCCCAGACCCAGAAAACTAAGCACCGTATGTACTCCCTAATAGGTGGCTCCTAATACCAAACCCACCCAGCCCATCTTGAGACACTCACATCTATGTATTACCTACAGTAATTGCAAGGATTATGAACAGGAGGAATGGGGTTGGAGGGCCACACCAGAAACAAGGAGAGAAGTGACCATGTTACAGTAGAGAAAATAGGCCTCCATAAAAGACTGCAAGAAAGTAATGTGACACCTAGTTAAGTTCACAGACATTTGTTCCTGATCATTTACAACTAAGGGGGTATGAACTTACCAGAAGGGGAGGGCATATAGTCCGGCAGATTAAAAAGTAACCATTTTGCAAATGGGTGATTGACCCCTCCCATTGCCAAATGCCATATGACCCTGCGATTCCACTTTTGGGTATAAGTATTACATCTACCCTTGAATGTGCTCTTATAATAAGACTCCAGTTTAACAGCTTTCTGTCTCTGGCCAGGGGGTGACATACAGTGCCCATCACGATGGAGTGAAGGGCATTGCAGGAGCAGCAAAACTGCAAAAGAAAATCAACGAACCACTATCCAGAACTTCAGAGACTCTATATCAACTATCTAGACCTAGGCCAGACTAATCTCTCCCCATCCTGAAGCTCAGAGAAATTTGCAGAAGAGGGGGTGGTAAGAGTGTAAGAGCAAAAGGATGGGAGGAGCAATGATTTGCAAGATACTCCACACAAGTTAGGGCAGAAGCAATCATAATTGGACATTGCATGCCCCGCGCAAATGTCCAACATACTATTGACCTCACAAAGTCTAGCATCTGCTTAAAGGCACCAAGATCCTTGGAGGCAAGGGATTGACAGCCACAGTAGTGTTCCTATGCTTAAGGGGAACACAGTAAAGGGTTCAGGGAAATGCCACTGGGTCCTTGTAAGTCATCGGAGAGGAGGGCCCAGAGGAGAGTCAGGCATGCACAAGAAAAGACTCTGGGAATTGGGGCGGGAGGCACAGGGAGGACGGGGCAGGAAGGGTGAGGGGAGAGGGAGCAGGGGTTCCAGGGGGGGGAGGAGGGAGGGAGGGAACATTTTTTTAAATGTATTAAAAAAATGGGCCTGGGCAGCCAAATCTCTCCCCATCCTGAAGCTCAGGGAAATTTGTGGAAGAGGGGGCAGTAAGATTGTAAAAGCACAAGGGTGGGAGGAGTAATGATATGCAAGACACTCCACACAAGTTAGGACCAAAGCAATCATAATAGGACTTTGCATGACCTGCACTATGTCCAACACATTTTTTAACATTTTTTATTATTATTTCCGCTCATACAAACTTAATAGGAAGAACAGTTCCCTCCCCCCTCCACCTCCCCCTGAACCCCCTACTCCCCCTCCCTCCCTCCCCATCTCCCAGTGCCTCCCCCCCCCCAATTCCCAGAGAGTCCTTTATTGTGAATGCCTAACTCTCCTCTTGGTCCTCCTTTCCGATGACATAAAAAGACCCAGTGGCATTTCCCTGAACCCTTTCTCGTGTTCCCCTTAAGCATAGGAACACTACTGTGCCCATCAACCCCTTGCCTCCAAGGATCTCGGTGCCTTTAGCCGATGTTAGACGTTTTGAGGTCAATAGTGTGACGGACATGGCGCAGGGCATGCAAAGTCCTATTATGATTGCTTCAGCCCTATCTAGTGTGGAGACTCTTCAAATCATTGCTCCCCCCATCCTTTTGCTCTTACACTCTTACCACCCCCTCTTCTGCAGATGTCCCTGAGCTTCAGGATGGGGAGAGATTAGGCTGGCTTAGTTCTATGTGGATGATATAGTCTCTGAAGTCCTGGATTGTGGTTTGTTGATTTTCTTTTGCAGTTTTGCTGCTCCTGCAATGCCCTTCACTCCATCCTGATGGGCATTGTATGCCACCCCCTGGTCAGAGACAAAAAGCTGTTAAACTGGAGTCTTGTTATAAGAGCACATTCAAGGGTAGATGTAATAAAAGTAGGAAACCTCAGTGAGGGAGGGGTCAATCACCCATTTCCAAAATGGTTACTTTTTATCTGCCAAACTATATGCCCTCCCCTTCTGGTGAGATCATACCCCCTCAGTTGTACATGATCAGGAACGAACGTCTGTGAACTTAACCAGGTGTCACATTACTTACTTGCATTCCTTGGAGGTCGATTTGCTCTGCTTTAACATGGTCCCCTCTCTCCTTGTGTCTGGTGTGACTCTCCAACCCCATCCCTCCTGTTCGCAATCCTTGCAATTATAGTATTACATAGATTTACCCTTGAGGGTCTCAATGTGGGCTGGGTGAGTTTGGTACTAGGAGCCACCTATTAGGGAGTACATACATCGCTTAACTTTCTGGGATTGGGATACTTCACTTAATATAATTGTTTCTAATGATATCCATTTCCCAGCAAATTCCAGTAATTCATCATTTTAATGGCTGAATAGTACTCCATTGTATAGATGTACCACAGTTTCCTTATCCACTCGTCAACTGTTGGACATTTAGGTTGATTCCATGACTTTGCTATTGTAAACAGTGCTGCTATGAACATAGTCGTGCTGGTGCTATCGAGGTGAACTTCTGCTGCATGGGGGGTTATTCCCAAAAGTGGAATAGCAGGATCATATGGCATTTCAATCTTTCATTTCTTTAAGAATCTCCAGACGGCTCGCCAGAATGGCTGTAGGAGTCTGCATTCCCACCAGCAATGTAGCAGAGTTCCCCTCTCTCCACATCCTTTCCAGCACTTGTTGTTGTTTGTATTGTGGATTTTTGCCATCCTGACCGGAGTGAGATGATATCTCAGGGAAGTTTTGATTTGCATTTCCCTGATGGCTAAAGAAGTGGAGCATTTTTAAAGATATTTGTTAGACATTTTAATTTCATCTCTGGTAAAATTTCTTTTAAGTTCCAGGGCCCATTTTTTAATTGGGCCATTGGTTTCCTTGGTGTTTAAATTTCTAAGTTCTTTGTGCACTCTAGACAGTAGAGCTCTATCAGAGATGTGGTTAGTGAAGATTTTCTCCCATTCTGTGGGTTGCCTTTCAGCTCGGTTACAATCTCTTTATCGGAACAGAAGCTCTTTAATTTCACAAGATGCCAACTGTTGAGAGTTGGTAGCAGTGACTGTGCCATTGGATGTCTGTTTAGGAAGTGTTGGCCTAGCCCAATCAGCTCGAGGGAGTTCCCTATCCTTTCAACTATGGTTTTTAAAGTCTCTGGCCTGATATCAAGGTCCTTGATCCATTTGGAATTAAGTCTTGTACATGGTGACAAGTACGGGTCCAGCTTTAATCTTCTGCATGTGGAGATCCAGTTTTCCCAGCACCATTTGTTGAAGATGCTGTTCTTTTTCCATTGGATTCTTTGGGCCCCTTTGTCAAAGATCAAATGGCTGTATTTTGGTGGGCTTATGTCTGAATCCTCAACCTTTATCCATTGATCTGTGTGTCTATTTTGGAGCCAGTACCAGGCTGTTTTTATAACTATGGATTTGTAGTATAGACTAAGGTTCGGTATGGTAATATCTCCAGTAGTGTTTTTGTTACTCAGGATTGTTTTTGCTATCCTGGGTCTTTTGTGCCTCCATATGAATTTTGAGATTGTTTGGTCAACTTCTTTAAAGAATTGCTTTGGGATTTTAATTGGTATAGCATTGAATTTGTATATTGCCTTTGGTAGGATGGTCATTTTTACGATGTTGATTCGGCCAATCCAGAAGCATGGGAGGTCTTTCCACCTTCTGATGTCTTCAGCAATTTCTTTCTTTAGGGTTTTAAAGATTTCATTGTAAAGGTCTTTTACCTTCTTGGTTAGGTTTATACCAAGGTATTTCACTTTTTTAGGGGCTACAGTAAATGGGATTGTTTCTCTCAAGGCTTTTTCACTTCTTTCATTCTGGGCATATAGGAAGGCCTCTGATTTTTGCACATTTATTTTGTATCCTGCCACCCTGCTGAACTTCTCAATTAGTTCCAGGAGCTTCCTGGTGGAGTTTTTGGGATCACTCAGGTATCAGATCATGTCATCTGCAAATAGGGATAGCTTGATTTCTTCCTTGCCGATTTCAAAACCTTTTATGTCCCTTTCTTGTCTTATGGCTTCAGCTAAGACTTCAAGTACAATATTGAATAGAAGTGTTGAGAGTGGACAGCCTTGTCTAGTTCCTGATCGAAGTGGGAATGCTTCCAATTATTCCCCATTGAGCATAATCCTTGCTGTGGGCTTGTTGTATACAGCTTTTATTATATTGATAAAGGTTCCTTCCATTCCTACTGTCTCTAGCATTTTGATCATAAAAGGCTGTTGGATCTTGTCAAAGGCTTTTTCTGCGTCTATAGAGAGTATCATGTGGTCTTGGACTTTGGACTGGTTTACATGATGAATTACATTTATTGATTTGCGTATGTTGAACCAACCTTGCTTGCCGGGGATGAAGCCTACTTGGTCCCTGTGAATGATCTTTTTGATATGTTTTTGAATCCGATTTGCTAAAACTTTGTTGAGAATCTTTGCGTCTGTGTTCATCAGGGAGATCGGCCTATAGTTTAGTTTTCTTTTTTAAGTGAATCTTTATTAGGTTTTGGGATTAAGACGATATTAGCTTCATAGAAGGAATTTGGTAGTGTTCCTTCCTTTGCTATGTGATGGAACAGTTTAAGGAGTATTTGTGTTATTGACTCCTTAAATGTCTGGTAGAATTCTGTGCTGAATCCATCTGGTCCAGGACATTTTTTGGTGGGAAGATTCGAGATTACTTCTTCAATTTCCTTATATGTTATAGGGCCATTTAAGTAATCCACAACTTCCTGATCCAATTTAGGTAGATGTGTTTACTTAGAAATTCATCCATCGCTTGTGTGTTGTCAAACTTCACTGAGTATAAGTTTTTGAAATATGATGTTATAATTCTCTGGATTTCTTGGGTATCAGTAGTGATTAGTCCATGTTCATTTCTAATTTTGTTAATTTGGGTTTTCTCTCTCTTGCTTTTGGTTAATTTAGCTAGGGGTGTATCTATCTTATTGATTTTTTCAAAGAACCAGCTTTTTGACTGGTTGATTTTTTCTATCGTTTTCTTAATCTCGATTTCAGATATTTCTCCCCTTATTTTGCTAATCTCCTCTCTTCTACTACTTTTGGGATCAGATTGCTCAAGTTTCTCTAAAGCCTTAAGCTGCATCATTAAGTTGTTTATTTCTGATGTTTCCATTTTTTTGATGTAGGCATTAAGAGCTATGAACTTACCTCTTAGGACAGCTTTCATTGTGTCCCAGAGATTTTGGTAGGTTGTATTTTCGTTATCATTCACTTTCAGGAAATCTTGAATTTCCTTTTTAATTTCTTCCTGAATCCAGTTCTCATTCAGCATCATAGTGTTAAGTTTCCAGGAGTTAGTGTATTTTCTCTTGTATGTTGTGTTGTGGATGTCCAGCTTTAGGCCATGTTGGTCTGTTAGGGCACAGGGTAGAATTTCAACTTTTTTGTATATGTGGAGATTCGTTTTGTGGCCCAATATGTGATCTATTTTGGAAAAAGTTCCGTGTGCTGCTGAGAAAAATGTGTATTCTTTTGTGCGTGGGTGAAAAGTTCGATACAGATCTATAAGGTCCATTTCTTTAAGCGTTTGATTAAGTTCCAAAGTGTCTCTGTTAAGCTTTTGACCTGTTGACCTGTCCCATGTTGAGAGGGCGGTGTTGAAGTCCCCAAGATTTATCGTTTGGGGGTTGATTTCTTGCTTTAGGCGCTGTAGGGTTTTCTTAATGAATGTGGTAGGGCCCGTATTGGGTGCATAAATGTTCAGGATTGTGAAGTCTTCCTGGTGAATTGAACCTGTGAATAAAATGTAGTATCCATTTGTGTCTCTTATGATTTTCTTTGGTTTGAAGTCCACTTTGTCTGAAAGCATAATTGCTACCCCTGCCTGTTTCCTGGTTCCATTAGCTTGTAAGATTTTGGACCAGTCTTTCATTCTTAGGATGTGCCTATCTTTTGTGGTGAGATGAGTTTCCTGAAGGCAGCAGATTGTTGGATTGTGGTTTTTAATCCAAGTTTGTAATCTGTGTCTCTTAATCGGCGAGTTAATACCATTGACATTTAATGTTATAATGGAGATATTATTTTTAATTCGGGACATTTTTTATGTTTAGTAGATTTTGTAAGCATGTTGTTTGATATTTATGTTTTGGTGGTATTATACTTCCCTTCTGTCCTCCTGGATATGCTTGTTCTTTTCTTCAAGCTTGAGTATCAGTTCTAGGATTTTTTGAAGGCCTGGTTTGGTAGACATGTATCCCTTCAAGTTGTCTTTGTGCTGGAAAACTTTTCTTTCTCCCTCAATCATGACAGATAGTTTTGCCGGGTATATCAGTCTGGGTTAGCATTTTTGCTTATTTAATACTTGAAGTATGTCTCTCCAAGCTCTTCTTGCTTTTACTGTTTCCATTGAGTAGTCATTTGTTATTCTAATAGGTTTACCTTTAAAAGTGACTTGCTTTTTTTCTCTTGAAGCTCTCAGCACCTTTTCTTTATCTTGAATGTGGAGTGTTTTGACTATTATTTGCCGTGGCGATTTTCTATTTTGGTCGTACCTGTTTGGAGTGCGAAATGCCTCTTGTATTTGGATAGGCCTCTCATTCTTTAATTGTGGGAAGTTTTCATTTATGATGAATTGAAATATTTCTTCAGGTGTGGTATTTTGGGATTCTTGTTCTGGTATTCCATGAATGCGCATGTTAGGATTCTTCAGGGTGTCCCATATCTCTTGAATGTTCCTCTCCAGTATCTTTTTGGCTTTAACAATCTCTTCCATTGAGCTGGTTAATTCTCTCACTTTGTCTTCAAGATCTGAAATTCTATTTTGTGCCTCATTTGTTCTGTTGATAAGACTCTCTGTTGAGTTTTGGGTTGAAGATAACTTGTCTTTTAGTTCAATTTTAAACTCTGCCTGAGACTGTTTTAATTGCTCTATATCTATTTTTGTTTCTTGAACTGTTTTTCTCAATTCCTCCAAGTGCCTGTTGTGTTCCTGTTCAAAGTGTTTGATACGGTTGTTTATCTCTTCTCGGATTTCCTCTTTCATAGTATTAATCATGGTAAGGATCATACTCTGAAAGTCGTTATGTTGGGTCTGGCTTTCATGGCTATTTTCTGTGGATTTGTTCTGGTCGGAATCCCTCATTATGGGATTGATTCTTTCGGCAGGAGATTGGTCTTCTTGGGTTTTGTTTCTCGTGGATCTGCACTTTGACTTGTACATTGTTGTTTTGTTTTTTAGGACCTTTCAGTTTCTGTGTTTTTCACTGAATCCACGTACTTAGTATTGTTACGCTTGCCAGTTATTACTAGTACTTGCCTTGGATTGGGTATGTTTGTGTATTGTTATTATTATATCCTAGATGAGGCTACTAGGCTGTTAGTATGTCAGTTAAGTCAGGTTATGTTACCAGGGGGTGAATATTAGTTTGGTAGTGCACTTTTACGATTTAGTTTCTTGATGAAATGTGGGGGTGAGTGGTGTACTCACTGGAGTTGTATGTTGTGGGATGGCTGTATGAGAAAGTTGATCTACAGTGTTGATACTTTAAAGGATCAGTAAGGTGAAAAGAAAAAGTTTACTTATCTTTGGGCTGGATGAGAAGAAACTCGCCCACGTGATATAATGATTGTAGTGGAGTCCAGATGTATGGCCTGTGCTCCCTTTGTTCCTTAGAATTTTTCTTGAGTTTCCTTTGGGCTCTATTAAATTCTGAGTAGCAGTGTGTCTTCCGTGGACCACGTGCCTAGGTCCCTGGTGGTCCAGAGAGGCAGAAGGTCTGATGTTGATGGCAGAGTTCTTCACCTGCGATCTGGGAAGGTGGGCACGGAGAGGGGCGGGGCCTGGGGCAAAGCCGGCTGCGCAGTGTGGTGCTGCTGGCCGGGCGGCTCTCGGGTGGGGGTCGGGGCTGGGCTGGGCTCTTTCGCTCCCTGGCTCAATGGCAGAATTCTTCACCTGGGATCCAGGGGGGTGGCTAGGCGCACGGGGCGGGAGGGTGCGAGGGGCTTGGGTCCGGGACAGGGCCCAGGCTAAGCCGCAGTCGGTCTGGGTGCTCGCCACCGGGATGCATGGGGCTCCAGGGTGGTTGGGGGCTGAGCTGGTCTCTCTCTCTCTCACTTACTCACCTTGGGCGGGGGCGGGGCGGCGGAGAGGGCTGGGGTCGTCCGGGCCGGGGGTGCAGGCCAAGCCGCAGTCGGCCTGGGTGCTCCCCGCCGGGACGCCTGGGGCTCCAGGGTGGTTGGGGGCTGGGCTGGGCGCGCTCGCTCTCTCTCTCTCTCTCTCACTCACTCACCTTGGGCGGGGACGGGGTGGCGCGGTGGAGGGGGCTGGGGTCGTCCAGGCCCGGGGCGCAGGCCAAGCCACAGTCGGCCTGGGTGCTCGCAGCAGGGATGCGTGGGGCTCTGGGGTGGTTGGGGGCTGGGCTGGGCGCTCTCTCTCTGTCTCTCTCTGTCCAACACATTATTGAGCCCGCAAAGTCTAGCATGGACTAAAGGCACTAGAATTCTTGGAGACTAGGGATTGACAGTAACAGTAGTGTTCCTAAGCTTAAGGGAACACATAAAAGGGTTCTGGGAAATGCCCCTGGGTCCTTGCACCTCATCGGAGAGGAGGAGCCAGAGGAGAGTTTGGCATGCACATTAAAGGATGCTCTGGGGGGTTGGGGGGAGGAGGCATTGGGGGATGGGGATGGGGGAGGGAAGAAGGAGGGGAAAGGTGAAGTGGAGGGAGGGAGGGGACTGGTGTACCTCTTAAGTTTGTGTGAGCGGAAATAATAATAATAAATAAATAAATAAATAAATAAATAAATAAGAAAAGAAAATGGGCCTGGGAACTCAAAAGAAATTTTTTCAGGAACAAAATAGAAACGTCTAACAAATATCTTTAAAATTGCTCCAAATCCCTAGCCATCAGCGAAATGCAAATCAAAACCTCCCTGTGATATCATCTTACCCAGGTCAGGATGGCAAAAATCCACAATACAAACAACACCAAATGCTGAAGAGGATATAGAGAGAGGAAACTTTTATACACTGCTGATGGTAATGCAGGCTTATACAACCACTCTGGGAAACAGTTTGACGATTTCTAAAAAAGTTAAAAATTGAAATGCCATATGACCCTGCTATACCACTTTTGGGAATAATCCCCTATAAAGCAAAAAGTCACTGCAGTGACACAAGCACAACCATGTTCGTTGCAGCACTGTTTACAATAGCAAAGTCATGGAATGAATCCAGATGCCCAAACAGTTGATGAATGGATAATGAAAATGTGATATGTTTATACAATGAAATACTACTCAGCCATCAAAAAATATATTAATAAAATTTTCCAGGAAATGGATAGAATTAAAAAAATTAAATTGAGTGAAGTATCCCAAATACAGAAAATTAGAGACCATATGTACTCCCTAGTTTGTGGATCCTAGTATCATCCTACTTAATGACATATTCAAAAGTAAATCTCTGTAATACCTACTATAATTGCAAAGATTATAAACAGGAGGATAGGGGAAGGAGAGTCCCTCCCCAGAAAAAAAGGACAGAGATTATGCTTAAGTAGAGAAAATATGTCACCATCAAGTATTGCACGTAAGTAGTGAGACATCTGGTGAAGCTCACTCTTACTTCCCTTCCTGGTCACTTGCTACTGACAAGGTTTGATCTCACCAATCAGGAAAGGTATAGAGACTGGAAGACAGAGGGTAACTATTTGGCAAATGGGACATTGACCCCCTCCCTCCCAACTGCTGTGTCCTACTCCTATTCCATTTACCTTTGAGTCTCCTCTTTATTAAGATCTTCATTTAAACAGTCTTTTATCTTTGGTTAGGAGATGACCTTTGATACCAATCAGGATGAAGCCAAAGGTGGTGCAGGAAAAACAAAACTTTAAATAACAACAAACCATAATTCCCAACACTAAAGACTGCACTAATCACCTGGAACAAGACCAGCCAAATCTCTCCCCTTCCTAAAGCTCAGGGAACCTTGCAGAACAGGGAGCGGCAAAATTGTAAGATGCTAAAGATGGGGAGGACCAACGATATGCAAAATACTCCACACGAGTTATGGCTGTGGTAGCCATAATCAGACATTGCCTGACCTGCACAATGGCTGACATGTCAACGACCCCCCAAAGTCTAGCATGGGTCACAGGCGAGAAGGCTCCAGGCAGTAGGATCCTTAGAGGCAAGGGATTAACAGACATAATAGAGTTCCCATACTAACAGGGTGCTGTGCCATTGATTCCTTTCCCCTCACTAAGGTGGAAGACTCAGAGGGAGGTTTGGTATTCACACAAAAGGATGCTCCAGGGGATGGGAGGAAGGAAGGGGGAGGCACTGGGAAAAGGGGAGGGAGGGAGAGGGTGAAAGGAAGGAGAAAAGGGGGGAAGAGTTCAAGAAGGGACTGGGGAGGAGAGAAGGGAGACAGAGGACAGGGGGGGTATCTATTAAGCTTTTATTATTGGAGAAAAAAGTAAAATGTGGGAGAAAAAAAAGAAAATGGAAAAAAAATCCCAGAAATGAATGAATGTGAAAACATACATACCAAAACCTATGGAAAGATATAGCAGTAGTCCTGAAAGGGACTCTATATATTTATATATTTATATGTAAATAACAGTATAGTTGAGGAACTTTATAGGAAATAGAATTAAAGATAGCTTTTTGATAAAATAAACAAAATCAACAATCTTCTACCAAAGTTTACCAAAAATACATGTGAACAGAATTAAAGATGAAAAAGGAGACATTACCAAAAATAGGAGATCATGAAATGCAGTAAACTCTTTAAGACATATTTGAAGAACATATTTGATTAAACTGTAAAATATTAAAGGAATAGGTGAATTTCCAGATGCATATTAGTACCAAAATGAGTTTTAAAAGATTTCAATCTTTTAAACAAGATTTAAACAAGATTTAGGAAGTTTTAAAATCTCCCAACTATAAAGACCTGAGTACTGGATGGATTCACTATTTAATTCTACCATATCTTTACAAAGTAATTCACACCTGTCCTTATCAAACTACTCTTTAAAATAGAAATGGAAGGAATGAAAACTCATGTTGTGAAGTCAATGTAACCCTTAAACTAAACTATATAAGAACACAATAAATTAAAAAATTAAAAGTCAACCACATTTATGAACAGAAAGGGGGAAAATGAAATACAAACTAAATTTGGGAACACATCAAAATTTTCAGTCACCAGAGATTTCTGGGTAAAGTGGAATATTAAAATCACTAAAATTCAATGAAAAGTAAAAAATTAGCATTACAAAGTAGCTTTTATCCTTCAAAAGACAATTTTTGTAAATAAGCACTGAATCAAGGAGAGCTCTTCAGAAAATCAGATGGAAAAATCTAAGAAGTTGAACCCAGCTGAAAGACCTTTATGACTGACACCATGCAAGTTCAGAATAAAGCAACCAGAAACTACAACGAAAGTGCTTCTTCTCCCATGCAATAAACCTTCAGGACCAAAAGAGGGCATGATAGAGCTCAGGAGTTCCACTGAACCTCCAGGAAAAGATTACAACCTCTTCTACCTGACATGCCAAAATGCCATAGAACACAGAGGTTGAAGAGATGACTTACAACCACGACACCAGCTCTGTAATACTGGAAGTATACATAGAGCTGAAGAGAAAGATCAAGACATCCCAGAGACCACAGTGTGAAAATAAGTGCCAGGACAGTTAATCAAAACAGATCTTAGAAAATGCAACAAAATTAAGGAAAATGACAATACTTATCTTTCAATAATAATTCTGAATATTAATGACCTCAATTCCCCCCGTAAAAGACAGAGACTAGCATGTTGGATTTTTTTAGAAAGCAGAATACATTTTTCTGTTGCTTCAAAAAAAAAAAAAAAAAAGCATACTTCACCATCTAAGACAGACGTCACTCCACCAGAATTATAAACAAGTTCTCCCCATTTATTCACCTGTTCCAGTAACTCCTTTTTATTTCTGGAAAAGAGCACCAGCAGGGTGTGGTTATTCTAATATATGACCAAAACAGGCTTTAAATCAAAACATCAGAAGGGAAGCTGGGGATCATTTCCTGTTCATTAAGGGAACAACCCACTAAGAAGATATTACAGGGCTGGAGAGATGTCTCAGGGTTTAAGACTCTGCCTAACAAGCAGAAAGACTTGAGTTTGGATCCCAGGTCCCACATTTAAAAAAAAAATGTATAGGCAGTGGTCTGCACTTCTGGCCTGGGAAATCTAAAAGCAAAGCAAAAAGAAGGTAGAAGCAATCCAGAATGACCCTCAAAGTCACTCTTGATCCTCCATAAGGACATATAGTGTGCTCTGATACACACACACACACACACACACACACACACACACACACACACAAAAGAAGACATTACAATTCTAAAAGTGAATCCAATTTCATAGAAAAAAATAGTAGTAGATGAAAAAACATAGGTTAACCCAAACTCAATAATAATGGGGTATTTCAGTACTATGCTGTGCCAGTTGCATCTTCCAGTTACTGAATTACTGATTACATGTAAGACCAAAGCAACTTAAGGGAACAAGAGTTTATTTTTGGCTTACAATTTCTACTTACAGTTCAGCATAGCAGGAGAGTTGATACCAATAGCAATAGCTGAGGAACCTAGCCACATCATATTCACAGCAGAGAGGATTGTATAATTTCAAATTTGTCACTCCACCAGAATTATAAACAAGTTCTCCCCATTTATTCACCTGTTCCAGTAACTCTTTTTTATTTCTGTGAGAAACAGGAAAAATTGGAGATTTATTTGGCTTATGGTTTCAGAGAGGATATAGCCCATTATAGCAGCAATTGCATAGCAAAAGTCACGTTTGAAGGCAGAAGCAGGAGGTTGGTTTAAATCCCTACAGCCAAAAAGAAAGCAGAAGAAAGCAAGAGCAAACTCAGGAAGTTGGTCTGGGCTACCAAAACTTAAAGTCCATTCTTTGTGACCCACATGTCTTCTGACAGCCAGGCCCCATCTCCCAAAGGCACCTCAACCTTTCTAAACATTATCATCAGCTAAGGATTCAAACACATGAATCTGTGGGGAACAACATTAAAACCACGGAATCAGTATTTCAGCGAATGCTCAACCCACTATGGGCTGAGTCTTCCCACATCAATTAAATAGCCTCTTTCAAGCATGCTCAGAGACTTGTCTTAAATAAATAATTTCTCATAGTGTACCTAAAGGCTAAATTCCCAATTGTAAGGTTCACATCTGTATCTAAACTATGACATTCACTCTCACAAATATATGGGTCATCTTGACAAAAAAAAATACACAGAGAAACATTGTAGTGGAAGGATACCATAAATTGAAATAAGCATACCAATAGGACATAACAGATTTATATATATAAAACTTCACTCAAATGTTAAAAGAATATACTTTTATCAGCAGGTCATGGAACTTTATGCAAAATAGATTACATAGTAGAAAATGAAGAAAACCTTAACTATTGGAAAATTGAAACAAATATTAATTCAATCTGAAAATAATGGAATAAATCTAGATATCAACAACAAGAGAAGAAGCAGAAAGTGCACATAAAGCTTGAAGAACACACTACTGGACAATGAATATGTACTTAAGAAAATAAAAAAAATCCTAGAATTGAATGAACATAAATACACAGGATACAAAAATCTATGGGATGCAATAAAGGTAATACTAAGAGGAAAGTTTATTACTGCCCATATTAAAGAATGATGAAAATTCAATGAAATAAATTAATGATGCGTTTTGGAAAAACAAGAACAAACCAAGTCCTGAAGTAGTATATGAGAATAAATAAGTTCAGGAGAGAAATTAATGAAATAAGAACAAAAAATTTTTAAAAATCAGTGACATAAACAATTGGTTTTTAAAGAGATGAATAGGATTCACTGAAAAAATCTACCATACTTTCAAAGAACTTATATCAACAGTCCACAAATTATTCCATACAGTAGAAAAGTAAGGAATACTTCTAAACTCTTGTATATGAAACCAGTATTACTTCATTCCCCAAACCAAAGATACACCATTAAAAAGAAGCTAAACACAACCTCCCTAATGAACACAGATGCAAAAATTCTCAAAAAAAAATCTTGTAAATGAAAATCAAGATCACACCAAATAAATCACTCACCATAATCAAGCTAGATTCATTCCACAGATGCAGGAATGGCCTAACATATGCAATAAATATGGATAAATGTAATTCATTGTATAAGTATATTAAAAAACAGAAATCTCAGTTACAGAAAAGGCCTTTGGCAAAATCTAGCAATTTTTCATAATAAAAAATCATGAAGATGCTAGGGATAGAGTGTCCTATAATTTGACACAATTATATGACCATGCATACTACACACACACACACACACACACACACACACACACACACATATATATTTGTCATAGTTGGGCACAGGTATCAATTTGACAGTTTAGGTTTTAAGCTCTGGACACATTTGTGAAGAATCAGTGGTTGAGTTAAGCCCAGAGAAAGCCTACAGGAGATTGTTTAGTGGATGGGGAAGGCCCAGCCCATGGTGGGTGGGACTAGGTCCTGGAATAAAATACAGAGAACTGGTTGAGAAAGTTGGTATCCTTGTGTACATTTGGCCAGGTATGCTGGTCTAGCAAATAAGGATCATCCCTCTCTCAGCATTGTGTAGAGATGGTGTGGCCAGTTCCTTTGGCTCTGGTGTTGGTGTATGCTATCCCATGAACTGGACTACAAACTGTAACCAGACTATCATAAAAAAATAGACCCTTTGTTCCCTTATGCTGTTTGATGGTGATTTATCAGCAATTATCCTAGGCTAACTGCTACTATATATATGCCACAATTATATAACTGTGTTAACATCATATTATATGAAGAAAAAACACACAATTATCATAAAGATCAGAAAAAGGTTTTGTCTTTTTTCCCACTTTTCTTCTATTATCTAATATAGTGCATGAAGTATTAATTAGAGGAATATGACAAGAGACAAAAATAAATGGAATACAAATAAGAAAATAAAATACTCAAACTATTCCATACAATAGAAAAGTAAGGAATGCTTTCATTATGTTCTTATGAAACCAGTATTACACAACATAAAAAGAAAACTACAGCACATATTCCCTATTTACAGATGATATGATTCTATATGTAGATCCTAAATATTCCACCAAATATCTCTTAGAGCTAATAAATGCAATTGGTAAAGTGGCGGGTTTTAAAATTAACAAATGAAACTCAGTAGTTTTAATATCTACCAATGACAATCACAATGAAAAAAGTAATCAGGGAAAAAAAATCACACTCAACAATAGCCACCAAAAAAATGAAGATATACTTAACACAGAAAATCAAACACACTACAATGAAAATTTTAAGACACTAAAGAAAAGAAATAAGGAAGACACTAGAAAATGAAAATACTCATGCTCATGGATTAGAAAACTTAATAATTGTGAAAATGACCATTCTGCCAAAAGAAATTTAACTCCAATGCCAAATCGTTCAAAATTCCCATATGATTTTTCAAAGACAGAAAAAAATCTTAGAATTCACATGAAAGCACTAAAGACGAGGGATAATTCAAAGGCATGTTATAGGTCTGGGGTAACTCACACTGACACCAGAAACTTTATCAAATGGAGAAGCTTTATTGAAGATGATCAGTGACTGTATTCCAGGAATTGGGATCCCGAGGTGCAGGCCCAATGAAAAACAGATTGGGCTTTTATAGCCCCCACTTGCATAGTAAGGTTGTGAAGACAAACATTGTGGCTGGTTCATGAAGAAGAGTTACAGAAGTAAGACTTCTGGTGGTTATGGTAGTGTCTCCTGATGGCTGACCTTTAAGATGAGGAGCAGGAAAGTTATGTTTTTAATAACCACAGCTATAGAACAGAACCATAGCGGGAAAGAATGAAGATTGTTTTTCATCTCTGGGGCTCCTGGAGACTTTCCAGTTCAAGACGTTGACATATTCTCCCAAAGAGGATCATATTGTGTACATAAAACCATAAATTTTACTGCATTAATTCTAGATTTAATGTAATTTACCAGAACATTAAAGATGTATGGGCCCACAGTTAGTTCTAGAAGTAACAGTTTCAGAGGTCCAGCAATAGTTGCAATCAGGGTAGCTAACCAGGGTGACCAAGAGAACAGGGACCGATACCAATTCATTGAGACTTGTTGTTGGACCTTTCTATCTTTGATGTTATTTTTCACCAGAGCCAAGGTATTCTGTATTATCTCAAACTAGTTAGCATTAAAAATAACAAGTCTCTCCCAAGATAATACACAGACCTCCTTAACAGGAGGTCTAGGCTTCTGTTCTGTAAAACTACTTTCCAGTAAGGAATTGACCTGCTTTTCTAATTGTGTGACAGAATTTTCTAGGATCCCTAAATTATTGTCTACCTGTGAACCCAGAATTTTCAGGTTCTGGCCACCAACCATTAATGAAGCAGTTTATTGCTGTTGATCCTGCTATTTCCAATCTGACAAAAAGAGACACTAAAATGGGGTGAGCTCACTTAGTCTTAGTAAGGAATGGCAGGAGTTCCATATGTTTTCTTCCTGCAGGCCCATCATATAGAAACACTTGAGGACTTATATGTACCAAGATGCAAAACTCAGATTTTTTAAAATGTTTGCTAGAAATACAGGGGCGATGTCTGATTATAAGCAAGCCAAGTAGTTGGGGACTCTTAAGTAAGTCAGTGTGCCTGAGAGATCAATTGTGACAACAGAAAGACAGAAGTGCTTGTGGGGGGACAGGGCAGGTAGGGGGACTACCTATGATGCCAGATAGAGACTTTTCCTTTCTAAGTCTCCCGAAGTCAAGAAAGGGTATGTTCCCCAGGACATTCTGTACTTGCTTGTGTCATATTTATGTCTCTTATCTGATATGTTCCAGTCCTAGGATGCTATCTGTTCCTATTCCTACATGTATGAGGGTTTAGAATCTAGGAAGAACCAACGATCCTGGGTTAAGTTAGACCTGGTGCCATTTACAAAGGTATACACAGTTTCTAATATGTAAGATAGAGTCCAGGGAGGGTGAGTGTTTCCTTCCCCTTACTACACCTGTGACAGTGGTTATGATTTTTTAGGAGCTAGGGTCAGCATAGGCTTGAGTTGAGGATTTGGAGACTTGAATAGATCATCCCCAATTGGATGGGGAGCCCTTGGCACCTACTTTCTCTGGATAGTAAACTCAGTTCCAGGGTCTCTCCAAGTTGCATATTGTCAGAGTTCCCGTGTTTTTCTCATATCCTGATTTCCTTCTGTTGAATAGGGGTTCCATCTTTTTAGGATAACGGTAACAGGGTTACAAGTATGTATAGTACTACAATGTTGATTTCTTTTCGCTTTAAGTGATATATAATGATCATCATCCATCCAGGGTGCCATGGTCTCACAGCCCCAATTTGCACAGTAGTAATGTCCCTCGCTCTGGCATGAGGGTCCCCCATTTGCTGGAATGCATAGTACTGGATTTCTTGTATAGTCTTCTCAAAGCATACATTGTCACATCCAAACCAAGCTGATTCTCCTACTGTTTTTGAAGTATCCTTCACATAGACTCCCAAACTTGGCCATAGTTGACAAAGATCTAAATTAAAAGGAGACTGGTTCCCTCCTGTATAGGATATTAGCATCTTTCTAGTTTCTGTGACTCTTAGTTCCCAGATGAATTTTCCAAGTGCATCCTTATTGGTTGTTGAAAGCTGGGGTGTGTATAAAAGGAATACATAATCAAGTATAGGAAAGTCTTATCTTCTCAGAATTTCTGGAAGTGATTCATCATCCTGGATTGGGTCATTGTTCTCAGTGTCTTGACTTAAGAGTGATAGACTCAAATCTAGATGTCACAATAACCAGTGGTCACAATAACAAGGTGTGGTCCTCTCCAACTGGGTTGTAAAACCTCAGTTCAGTGTGTCCTTATCCATACTTTGTCTCCTGGTTGGAAAGGATGTGGTTATGACAGGGGAGTCTGGAAGGCAGCTTTAATAGAGGAGGCTATTGCTTCCTGATTTAGCTGAAAAGTCTGTGTGGATTGAAGCAATTGCTGGTTAGAAACTCCAGTGGCTAATTCTAGTTCTATTCAGGGAGGATAAGAAGGGTTCTCCGAAAAGAATCTCAAAGAGGGTTAGTTTCCTAATGTAAAGGGTGCACCTAGTTCATAAGAAGGCAAAGTGAAGGAGTCCCATCCATCCTTCATTGGTCTCCAAGGTTAATTTTGTTAAGGTTTCCTTTAATGCCCAATTAATCCTTTCTGTCTGTCCTTAACTCTGGAGATGATAAGCACAATGCAGTTTCCAATTTATCCCCAAAATAGTAGAAATCCACTCTGTGACCTTAGGAATAAATGCTGATTTGTCATCAGATCCTATAGCTAAGGGCAATCCAAACCTTGTTACTACCTCATTTAAAGCTTTTTAGCTGCTATCTGGTCAATCCTTGTCTTGGTAGGAAAAGTCTCTACCTATCCAGAAAAAGTGCCAACAAAAGCAAATAAACACCTGTGTCTGTATTGTCCTGGTTTGTAAAGTCTACCTCCCAGCACCTACCTGGTTCTGACCCCCATTTTCTAATTTTTGCACCTTACTGGATAAGCTGTTAGTCTGTTGGAAGGCTAAGCAACAGGAGGCTATTTTTTATGTCTGAAGCTGATTTAGATGCAAAAGCTGTGTTCAGGGCCCTCCTGTTTTCTTGTGCTTCTGGATCTATTAGTATGTAGGTCCAATAGGCCTCTAGGAGTCACTCCAGAAAAGTGGAAGGTGACTGATCTAATCCCTGACCTTAAACAAATTTGTGGGGTGCTTAGCAGCAGCTTGGAGATCCTCCCAATAAAGTCCAGCAATAGATGGCAAGAGACTCCCTACCATCATTGTTGTTGAGGTCCCATACTGGCCATTCAGAAGGAAGATGAGGCCTACTTAATCTTCAGTAGGTTTTCCATCAAATCCAATGTCCAACTTTCATGCTTCTTGTAGGATTCTCTCTCTCTCTCCTCAGAGGTGAAAAGGATCTACAACAGCCCATGTAGGCTGGTGGGTATAGAATACATTTTCCAATTATGTAAGTCACCAGCAGGGGAAAAAAAAAAGGAACATAAACCATACAGTTCTGGAGGCCTACTCTGCTGTGCAGGTCCCTCATCATGGGGGCCTGCCTCAATGGAAGAATGGTGAGGCAGCCCCCCAAAACAGAGAGGGACTAGAGTCAAAGGAATAGGGAGACTCCAGTAGCTGATAAGAAGACCCACTATGAGTGTGGGCTGGACTCAGAAGGTCTTCTGATACATGTTATCTTGGTCTGGACAGGGTACTTGGAGTGAAGAGGGTGGTACATCTGTCTCTTTGGGTGTTGGTAGAAGAACCTGTGGACAGCATTTAGATTTATCTCTAGTGCAGTCTGCTGTTTTGGAAACAGGAACAGAAGTGCTGGACTAGAAACCTGTATTTCTTCATCAGGATGGAGAGTCTTCAACTAGGAATCTTCATGCAATTATGTAAGGAACCTGATCACAGGGCCAGGTTGTCCAGACATGTTGAACCCTGTAAATGTGGGGGAGGTTAAAGGAACTTTCAGCTGGCCAGCCAACCTGGAATTGAAAGCCATTAGAGAGAACAGAAAGTAATTTTTTTTTATTTGTGGAAAGGTATTTTATTTTTTAAGTTATAATTTTAATAAATTTTTTATTATTTCTGCTCATACAAATTTAATAGGTAGACCAGTTCCATCCCTCCCTCCTCCTCCCCCCGAACCCCCTACTCCCCCTCCCTCCCTATCCCCCAGTTCCTCCCCCCCAATTCCTAGAGAGTCCTTTATTGTGTATGCCAAACTCTCCTCTGGGTCCTCCTCTCTGATGACGTACAAGGACCCAGTGGCATTTCCCTGAACCCTGTACTGTGTTCCTTTTAAGCATAGGAACACTACTGTGGCTGTCAATCCCTTGCCTCCAAGGATCTCGGTGCCTTTAGCAGATGCTAGACTTTGTGAGGTCAATAGTATGTTGGACATTGCACAAGGCATACAAAGTCCTATTATGATTGCTTTGGCCCTAACTAGTGTGAAGAATCTTCCAAATCATTGCTCCACCCATCCTTTTGCTCTTACAATCTTACCGTCCTCTCTTCCGCAAATGTCCCTGAACTTCAGGATGGGGAGAGATTAGGCTGGCCTAGTTCTATGTGGTTGATATAGAGTCTCTGAAGTTCTGGATTTGTGGTTTGTTGATTTTCTTTTGCAGTTTTGCTGCTCCTGAAATGCTCTTCACTCCATCCTGATGGGCACTGTATGTCACCCCCTGGTCAGAGACAAAAAGCTGTTAAACTGGAGTCTTGTTATAATAGCACATTCAAGGATAGATGTAATAAAAGTAGGAAACCTCAGTGAGGGAGGGGTCACCCATTTGCAAAATGATTACTTTTTATCTGACAGACTATATGCCCTCCCCTTCTGGTGAGATCATACCCACTCAGTTGTATATGATCAGAACGAACATCTGTGAACTTAACCAGGTGTCACATTACTTACTTGCATTCCTTGATGGAGGCCTATTTTCTCTGCTGTAACATGGTACCCTCTCTCCTTGTGTCTGGTGTGGCCCTCCAACCCCATCCCTCCTGTTCATAATCCTTGCAATTACTGTATTACATAGGTTTACCTTTGAGTGTCTCAATGTGGGCTGGATGGGTTTGGTACTAGGAGCTTAATTTTCTGGGTTTGGGATACTTCACTTAATATAATTGTTTCTAATGACATCCATTTCCTGGAAAATTCCAGCAATTCATCATTTTTGATGGCTGAGTAGTACTACATTGTATAGATGTACCACAGTTTCCTTATCCACTCATCAACTGTTGGACATTTGGGTTGATTCCATGACATTACTATTGTAAACAGTGCTGCTATGAACATGGTCGTGTTTGTGCTAGCAAGGTGAACCTCTGCTGTATGGGGGGTTATACCCAAAAGTGGAATCGCAGGGTCATATGGCATTTCAATCTTTAATTTCTTTAAGAATCTCCAGATGGCTCAACAGAGTGGCTGTATGAGCCTGCATTCCCAACAGCAATGTAGGAGAGTTGCCCTCTCTCCACATCCTCTCCAGCACTTGTTGTTGTTTGTATTGTGGATTTTTGCCATCCTGACCGGGGTGAGATGATATTTCAGGGAAGTTTTGATTTGCATTTCCCTGATGGCTAAAGAAGTGGAGCATTTTTTAAAATATTTGTTAGACATTATAATGTCATCCCTAGTAAAGTTAGTTTTAAGTTCCAGAGCCCATTTTTTAATTGGGCCATTGGTTTCCTTGGTGTTTAGTTTTCTAAGTTCTTTGTGCACTCTGGACAGCAGAGCTCTATCAGATATGTGGTTAGTGAAGATTTTCTCCCATTCTGTGGGTTGCCTTTGAACTCGTGTTACAATCTCTTTATCTGAACAGAAGCTCTTTAATTTCACAAGGTCCCAACTGTTGAGAGTTGGTAGCAGTGATTGTGCGCCATTGGATGTCTGTTTAGGAAATGTTTGCCTAGCCCAATCAACTCGAGGGAGTTCCCTATCCTTCCAACTATGGTTTTTAAAGTCTCTGGCCTGATATCAAGGTCCTTGATCCATTTGGAATTAAGTCTTGTACATGGTGACAAGTACAGGTCCAGCTTTAATCTTCTGCATGTGGAGATCCAGTTTTGCCAGCACCATTTGTTGAAGATGCTATTCTTTTTCCATTGGATTCTTTGGGCCCCTTTGTCAAAGACCAAATGGCTGTAACTTTGTGGGCTTATACCTGGGTCTTCAATCCTTATCCATTGATCTGTGTGTCTATTTTGGAGCCAATACCAGGCTCTTTTTATAACTATGGATTTGTAATATAGACTAAGGTTTGGTACGGTAATACCTCCAGCAGTGTTTTTGTTACTCAGGATTGTCTCTGCTATCCTGGGTCTTTTGTGCCTCCATATGAATTTTGAGATTGTTTGATCAACTTCTTTAAAGAATTGCTTTGGGATTTTAATTGGTATAGCATTGAATCTGTATATTGCCTTTGGTAGGATGGTCATTTTTACGATGTTGATTCTGCCAATCCAGGAATATGGCAGGTCTTTCCACCTTCTGGTGTCTTCTGCAATTTCTTTCCTTAGGGTTTTAAAGATTTCATTGTAAAGGTCTTTTACCTTCTTGGTTAGGTTTATACCAAAGTATTTCATTTTTTTAGGGGCTATAGTAAATGGGATTGTTTCTCTCAAGGCTTTTTCACTTCTTTCATTCTGGGCATATAGGAAGGCCTCTGATTTTTGCACATTTATTTTGTATCCTGCCACCCTGCTGAACTTCTCAATTAGTTCCAGGAGCTTCCTGGTGGAGTTATTGGGATCACTCAGGTATAAGATCATGTCATCTGCAAATAGGGATAGCTTGACTTCTTCCTTGCCGATTTCAATCCGTTTATGTCCCTTTCTTGTCTTATGGCTTCAGCTAAGCCTTCAAGTACAATATTGAATAGAAGTGGTGAGAGTGGACAGCTTTGTCTAGTTCCTGATTGAAGTGGGAATGCTTCCAATTGTTCCCCATTGAGCATAATCCTTGCTGTGGGCTTGTTGTATACAGCTTTTATCATATTGATAAAGGTTCCTTCCATTCCTACTGTCTCTAGCGTTTTGATCATAAAAGGCTGTTGGATCTTGTCAAAGGCTTTTTCTGCGTCTATCGAGAGTATCATGTGGTCTTGGACTTTGGACTGATTTACATAATGAATTACATTTATTGATTTGCGTATGTCCAGCCAACCTTGTGTGTCTGGGTTTAAGCCTACTTGGTCCACGTGAATGATCTTTTTGATATGTTTGTGAATCTGATTTGCTAAGACTTTTTTGAGAATCTTTGCATCTGTGTTCATCAGAGAGATTGGCCTATAGTTTTCTTTTTTAAGTGAATCTTTATTAGGTTTTGGGATTAAAACGATATTAGCTTCCTTTGCTATTTGATGGAACAGTTTAAGGAGTATTGGTGTTATTAACTCCTTAAATGTCTGGTAGAATTCTGTGCTGAATCCATCTGGTCCAGGACATTATTTGGTGGGAAGATTCGAGATTACTTCTTCAATTTCCTTATATGTTATGAGACTATTTAAATAATTCACAACTTCCTGATTCAATTTAGGTAGGTTGTGTTTACTTAGAAATTCATCCATCTCTTGTGTGTTGCCAAACTTCACAGAGTATAAGTTTTTGAAATATGATGTTATAATTCTCTGGATTTCTTGGGTATCTGTAGGGATAACTCCATGTTCATTTCTAATTTTGTTAATTTGGGTTTTCTCTCTCTTGCTTTTGGTTAATTTAGCTAGGGGTTTAACAATCTTATTGATTTTTTCAAAGAACCAGCTTTTTGACTGGTTGATTTTTCCTATCGTGTTCTTAGTCTTGATTTCAGATATTTCTACCTTTATTTTGTTAATCTCCTCTCTTCTACTACTTTTGGGATCAGATTGCTCAAGTTTCTCTAAAGCCTTAAGCTGCATCGTTAAGTTACTTATTTCTGATGTTTCCATTTTTTTGATGTAGGCATTAAGAGCTATGAACTTACCTCTTAGACAGATTTCATTGTGTCCCAGAGATTTTGGTAAGTTGTATTTTCATTATCGTTCACTTTCAGGAAATCTTGAATTTCCTTCTTAATTTCTTCCTGAATCCAGTTCTCATTCAGCATCATATTGTTAAGTTTCCAGGAGTTAGTGTATTTTCTCTTGTTTGTTGTGTTTTGGATGTACAGCTTTAGGCTGTGGTGGTCTGATAGGGCACAGGTTAGAATTTCAACTTTTTTGTATATGTGTAGATTCGTTTTGTGGCCCTGTATGTGATCTATTTTGGAGAAAGTTCCATGTGCTGCCGAGAAAAATGTGTATTCTTTGGTGCGTGGGTGAAAAGTTCAATAGACATCTGTAAGGTCCATTTCTTTCAGGGTTTGATTAAGTTCCAAAGTGTCTCTGTTAAGCTTTTGACCTGTTGATCTATCCCATGTTGAGAGGGCGGTGTTGAAGTCCCCAAGAATTATCCTTTGGGGGTTGATTTCTTGCTTTAGACTCTGTAGGGTTTTCTTAGTGAATGTGGAGGGGCCCGTGTTGGGTGCATATATGCTCAGTATTGTGAAGTCAACCTGGTGGCTTGTACCTGTGACTAAAATGTAGTATCCATCTGTGTCTCTTATGATTTTCTTTGGTTTGAAGTCCACTTTGTCTGAAAGCATAATTGCTACCCCTGCCTGTTTCCTGGTTCCATTAGCTTGCAAGATTTTGGACCAGCCTTTCATTCTTAGGATGTGCCTATCTTTTGTGGTGAGATGAGTTTCCTGAAGGCAGGAGATTGTTGGATTGTGGTTTTTAATCCAAGTTTGTAATCTGTGTCTCTTAATCGGCGATTTAATACCATTGACATTTAATGTTATAATGGAGAAATTATTTTTAATTCTGGACATTTTTTATGTTTAGTAGACTTTGTAAGCATGTTGTTCGATATTTATGTTTTGGTGGTATTATACTTAATTTCTGTCCTCCTGGATATGCTTGTTCTTTTCTTCAAGCTTCAGTATCATTTCTAGCATTTTTTGAAGGCCCGGTTTGGTAGACATGTATCCCTTCAAGTTGTCTTTCTGCTGGAAAACTTTTCTTTCTCCCTCAATCATGACAGATAGTTTTGCCGGGTATATCAGTCTGGGTTGGCATTTTTGCTCATTTAATACTTGAAGTATGTCTCTCCAAGCTCTTCTTGCTTTTACTGTTTCCATTGAGTAGTCATTTGTTATTCTAATAGGTTTACCTTTAAAAGTGACTTGCTTTTTTTCTCTTGAAGCTCTCAGCACCTTTTCTTTGTCTTGAATGTGGAGTGTTTTGACTATTATTTGCCGTGGCTATTTTCTATTTTGGTCGTATCTGTTTGGAGTGTGAAATGCCTCTTGTATTTGGATAGACCTCTCATTCTTTAGTTGTGGGAAGTTTTCATTTATGATGAATTGAAATATTTCCTCAGGTGTGGTATTGTGGGGTTCTTGTTCTGATATTCCATGAATGCACATGTCAGGTTTCTTCAGGGTGTCCTATATCTCTTGAATGTTCCTCTCCAGTATTGTTTTGGCCTTAACAATCTCTTCCATTGAGCTGGTTAATTCTCCCACTTTGTCTTCAAGATCTGAAATTCTATTTTCTTCCTCATTTGTTCTGCTGATAAGACTCTCTGTTGAGTTTTGAGTTGAAGATAACTTGTCTTTTAGTTCAATTTTAAACTCTGCCTGAGACTGTTTTAACTGCTCTATATCTATTTTTGTTTCTTGAACTGTTTTTCTCAACTCCTCCAGGTGCCTGTTGTGTTCCTGTTCAAAGTGCTTCATACAGTTGTTTAACTCCTCTTGGATTTCCTCTTTCATAGTATTAATCATGGTAAGGATCATACTCTGAAAGTTGTTATGTTGGGTCTGGCTTTCATGGCTATTTTCTGTGGATTTGTTCTGGTCAGAATCCATCGTTATGGGATTGATTCTTTCGGAGGGAGATTGGTCTTCTTGGGTTTTGCTTCTCATGGATCTGCACTTTGACTTGGGCATTGTTGTTTTGTTTTTTAGAACCTTTCAGTTTCTGTGTGTTTTTCACTGAACCGATGAAGTTGGTATTGTTACACTTGCCAGTTATTACTAGTGCTTGCCTTGGATTGGGTATGTTCGTGTATTGTTATTGTTATATCTTAGATGAGGCCGCTAGGCTGTTAGTACGTCAGTTAAGTAACCAGGGGGTGAATATTAGTATGGTAGTGCACTTTTATGATATAGTGTCTTGGTGAAATGTGAGGTGAGTGGTGTACTCCCTGGAGTTGTATGTTTTTGGGGTGGCTGTATGAGGAAGTTGATCTACAGCAGTGATACTTTAAAGGATCAGTAAGGTGAAAAAAAAAGGAAATTTACTTATCTTTGGGCTGGATGTGAAGAATCTTGACCACATGATATAATGATTGTAGTGGAGTCCAGATATATGGCCTGTGTTGCCTTTGATCCTTAGAGTTTTGCTTGAGTTTTCTTTGGACTCTATTGAATTCTGAGTAGCAGTATGTCTTCCGTGGACCATGTGTGTAGGTCCCCGGTGGGCCAGAGAGGCAGAGGGTCTGATGTTGATGGCAGAATTCTTCACCTGTTACCTGGGAGGGGATGGAGGGCGCGAGGGGCTGGGGTCCGGTGTGGGGCCCCAGGGACTAAGCCAGCGGCTGGGTGGGTGCTGCTGGCCGAGTGGCTCCAGGGTGGGGAAGAAAGTAATTTTCTAATATAAACTTGCTATCCAGTTCTGAGGGTTTTTTTTTTTTTTCTGAAAATTCTTGAAGTGAACAAAATTAATTCTAACAGACTCCATGCAGGTTGTTTTTGTCCCATCCTTTCCCAGATTAACAAGAACACAACTATATAACAATTAGACGGAAAAAGACTTTCCGGATTCCCTTCCCCACCCCTCTCCACCGGCCGGGACGCACACGCGCGGTCCAGCCGGCCTCATCCTCGACCTAGCACACGGAACTTTCTCCAAAATAGATCACATATTGGGCCACAAAACGAAACTACACATATACAAAAAAGTTGAAATTCGAACCTGTGCCCTATCAGACCACCACGGCCTAAAGCTGGACATCCACAACACAACAAACAAGAGAAAATACACTAACTCCTGGAAACTTAACAATATGATGCTGAATGAGAACTGGATTCAGGAAGAAATTAAAAAGGAAATTCAAGATTTCCTGAAAGTGAATGATAATGAAAATACAATTTACCAAAATCTCTGGGACACAATGAAAGCTGTTCTAAGAGGTAAGTTCATAGCTCTTAATGTCTACATCAAAAGAATGGAAACATCAGAAATAAACAACTTAACAATGCAGCTTAAAGCTTTAGAGAAACTAGAGCAATCTGATCCCAAAAGTAGTAGAAGAGAAGAAATTAGCAAAATAAAGGGAGAAATATCTGAAATCGAGATTAAGAAAACGATAGAAAAAATCAACCAGTCAAAAAGCTGGTTCTTTGAAAAAATCAATAAGATTGATACACTCCTAGCTAAATTAACCAAAAGCAAGAGAGAGAAAACCCAAATTAACAAAATTAGAAATGAACATGGAGTTATCACTACTGATACCCAAGAAATCCAGAGAATTATAACATCTTATTTCAAAAACTTATACTCTGTGAAGTTTGACAACACAAAAGAAATAGATGAATTCCTAAGTAAACACAACTTACCTAAATTGAATCAGGAAGTTGTGAATTATTTAAATAGTCCTAGAACATATAAGGAAATTGAGGAAGTAATCTTGAATCTTCCCACCAAAAAATGTCCTGGGCCAGATGGATTCAGCACAGAGTTCTACCAGACATTTAAGGAGTTAATACGAATACTACTTAAACTGTTCCATCAAATAGCAAAGGAAGGAACACTACAAAATTCCTTCTATGAAGCTAATATCATTTTAATCCCAAAACCTAATAAAGATTCACTTAAAAAAGAAAACTATAGGCAGATCTCTCTGATGAACACAGATGCAAAGATTCTCAAAAAAGTTTTAGCAAATCGGATTCAAAAACATATTAAAAAGATTATTCACGGGGACCAAGTAGGCTACATCCCCGGCACACAAGGTTGGTTCAACATACGCAAATCAATAAATGTAATTCATCATGTAAACCAGTCCAAAGTCCAAGACCACATGATACTCTCGATAGATGCAGAAAAAGCTTTTGACAAGATCCAACAGCCTTTTATGATCAAAACGCTAGAGATAGTAGGAATGAAAGGAACCTTTATCAATATAATAAAAGCTGTATACAACAAGCCCACAGCAAGAATTATGCTCAATGGGGAACAATTGGAAGCATTCCCACTTCGATCAGGAACTAGACAAGGCTGTCCACTCTCACCACTTCTATTCAATATTGTACTTGAAGGCTTAGCTGAAGCCATAAGACAAGAAAGGGACATAAAAGGTTTTGAAATCAGCAAGGAAGAAATCAAGCTATCCCTATTTGCAGATGACATGATCTTATACCTGAGGGATCCCAAAAACTCCACCAGGAAGCTCCTGGAACTAATTGAGAAGTTCAGCAGGGTGGCAGGATACAAAACAAACGTGCAAAAATCAGAGGCCTTCCTATATGCCCAGAATGAAAGAAGTGAAAAAGCCTTGAGAGAAACAATCCCATTTACTATAGCCCCTAAAAAAATGAAATACCTTGGTATAAACCTAACTAAGGAGGTAAAAGACCTTTACAATGAAAACTTTAAAACCCTAAAGAAAGAAATTGCAGAAGACACCAGAAGGTGGAAAGACCTCCCTTGTTCCTGGATTGGCAGAATCAACATTGTAAAAATGACCATCCTACCAAAGGCAATATACAGATTCAATGCTATACCAATCAAAATCCCAAAGCAATTCTTCAAAGAAGTTGACCAAATAATCTCAAAGTTCATATGGAGACACAAAAGACCCAGGATAGCAAAAACAATCCTGAGTAACAAAACACAGCTGGAGGTATTACCATACCAAACCTAAGTCTATACTACAAATCCATAGTTATAAAGACAGCCTGGTACTGGCTCCAAAATAGACACACAGATCAATGGATAAGGATTGAAGACCCAGATATAAGCCCACAAAGTTACAGCCATTTGGTCTTTGACAAAGGGGCCCAAAGAATCCAATCAAAAAAGAACAGCATCTTCAACAAATGGTGCTGGCAAAACTGGATCTCCACATGCAGAAGATTAAAGCTGGACCCGTACTTGTCACCATGTACAAGACTTAATTCCAAATGGATCAAGGACCTTGATATCAGGCCAGAGACTTTAAAAACCATAGTTGAAAGGATAGGGAACTCCCTCGAGCTGATTGGGCTAGGCCAACACTTCCTAAACAGACATCCAATGGCACAATCACTGCTACCAACTCTCAACAGTTGGGATCTTGTGAAATTAAAGAGCTTCTGTTCAGATAAAGAGATTGTCACACGAGCTCAAAGGCAACCCACAGAATGGGAGAAAATCTTCACTAACCACATATCTGACAGAGCTCTACTGTCCAGAGTGCACAAAGAACTTAGAAAATTAAACTCCAAGGAAAACACTGGCCCAATTAAAAAATGGGCCCTGGAACTTCAAAGAAACTTTACCAGGGATGAAATTAAAATGTCTAACAATTATCTTAAAAAATGCTCCACTTCCTTCGCCATCAGGGAAATGCAAATCAAAACTTCCCTGAGATATCATCTCACCCCGGTCAGGATGGCAAAAATCCACAATACAAACAACGACAAATGCTGGAGAGGATGTGGAGAGAGGGGAACTCTCCTACATTGTTGGTGGGAATGCAGGCTCATACAGCCACTCTGGCGAGCCGTCTGGAGATTCTTAAAGAAATTAAAGATTGAAATGCCATATGACCCTGCTATCCCACTTTTGGGAATAACCCCCCATGCAGCAGAGGTTCGCCTCGATAGCACAAGCTCGACCATGTTCATAGCAGCACTGTTTACAATAGCAAAGTCATGGAATCAACCTAAATGTCCAACAGTTGACGAGTGGATAAGGAAACTGTGGTACATCTATACAATGGAGTACTACTCAGCCATCAAAAATGATGAATTACTGGAATTTGCTGGGAAATGGATGTCATTAGAAAGAATTATATTAAGTGAAGTATCCCAAACCCAGAAAATTAAGCGCCGTATGTACTCCCTAATAGGTGGCTCCTAGTACCAAACTCACCCAGCCCACATTGAGACACTCAAAAGTAAACCTATGTAACACAGTAATTGCAAGGATTATGAACAAGAGAGATGGGTTAGGAGGGCCACACCAGAAACAAGGAGAGAGGAGACCATGTTACAGCAGAGAAAATAGGCCTCCATCAAGGTCTGCAAGTAAGTAATGAGAAACCTGGTTAAGTTCACAGATGTTCTTTCCTGATCTCACCAGAAGGGGAGGGCATATAGTCTAGCAGATAAAAAGTAATCATTTTGCAAATGGGTGATGGACCCCTCCCTCAGTGAGGTTTCCTACTCTTATTACATCTACCCTTGAATGTGCTATTACAACAAGACTCCAGTTTAACAGCTTTTTGTCTCTGGCCAGGGGGTGACATACAGTGCCCAGCAGAATGGAGTGAAGGGAATTGCAGGAGCAGCAAAACTGCAAAAGAAAATCAACAAACCACAATCCAGAACTTCAGAGACTATATCAATCACATAGAACTAGGACAGCCTAATCTCTCCCCATCCTGGAGCTCAGGGACATTTGCGGAAGAGGGGGCGGTAAGATTGTAAGAGCAAAAGGATGGGAGGAGCAACGATTTGCAAGATTCTCAACAATAGTTGGGGCCAAAGCAATCATAATGGGACTTTGCATGCCCTGCGCAATGTCCAGCGCACTGTTGCCCTCATAAAGTCTAGCATCTGTTAAGGGCACCGAGACCCCTGGAGGCAAGGGATTGACAGCCATAGTAGTGATCTTATGCTTAAGGGGAACAAGAGAAAGGGCTTATGGAAATGCCACTGGGTCCTTATATGTCATCGGAGAGGAGGACCCAATGGAGAGTTAGGCGTATACAATAAAGGACTCTCTGGGAATTGGGGAGGAGGCACTGGGGGAAGGGGAGGGGGAGGAGGGGGGAGGGAGGGAACTGGTAAAAAATTTTAAAATGTATGATTAAATTTTTAATTAAAAAAAATGGAAACATCAGAAATAAATAACTTAACGATGCAGCTTAAGGCTTTAGAGAAACTTGAGCAATCTGATCCCAAAAGTAGTAGAAGAGAGGAGATTAGCAAAATAAGAGGAGAAATATCTGAAATCGAGACTAAGAAAACGATAGAAAAAATCAACCAGTCAAAAAGCTGGTTCTTTGAAAAAATCAATAAGATAGATACACCCCTAGCTAAATTAACCAAAAGCAAGAGAGAGAAAACCCAAATTAACAAAATTAGAAATGAACATGGAGTAATCACTACTGATACCCAAGAAATCCAGAGAATTATAACATCATATTTCAAAAACTTATACTCTGTGAAGTTTGACAACACACAAGAGATGGCTGAATTTCTAAGTAAACACATCTTACCTAAATTAGATCAGGAAGTTGTGAATTACTTAAATGGCCCTATAACATATAAGGAAATTGAAGAAGTAATCTCGAATCTTCCCACCAAATAATGTCCTGGACCAGATGGATTCAGCACAGAATTCTACCAGACATTTAAGGAGTCAATGACACCAATACTCCTTAAACTGTTCCATCAAATAGCAAAGGAAGGAATACTACCAAATTCCTTCTATGAAGCTAATATCTTCTTAATCCCAAAACCTAATAAAGATTCAATTAAAAAAGAAAACTATAGGCCGATCTCCCTGATGAACACAGACACAAAGATTCTCAACAAAGTCTTACCAAATCGGATTCAAAAACATATCAAAAAGATAATTCACAGGGACCAAGTAGGCTTCATCCCCAGCACGCAAGGTTGGTTCAACATACGAAAATCAATAAATGTAATTCATCATATAAACCAGTCCAAAGTCCAAGACCACATGATACTCTCGATAGATGCAGAAAAAGCCTTTGGTAAGATCCAACAGCCTTTTATGATCAAAACGCTAGAGACAGTAGGAATGGAAGGAACTTTTATCAATATAATAAAAGCTGTCTACAACAAGCCCACAGCAAGGATTATGCTCAATGGGGAACAATTGGAAGCATTCCCACTTCGATCAGGAACTAGACAAGGCTGTCCACTCTCACCACTTCTATTCAATATTGTACTTGAAGTGTTAGCTGAAGCCATAAGACAAGAAAGGGACATAAAAGGGATTCAAATCGTCAAGGAAGAAGTCAAGTTATCCCTATTTGCAGATGACATGATCTTATACCTGAGGGCTCCCAAAAACTCCACCAGGAAGCTTCTGGAACTAATTGAGAAGTTCAGCAGGGTGGCAGGATACAAAATAAATGTGCAAAAATCAGAGGCCTTCCTATATGCCCAGAATGAAAGAAGTGAAAAAGCCCTGAGAGAAACAATCCCATTTACTATAGCCCCTAAAAAAATGAAATACCTTGGTATAAACCTAACCAAGGAGGTAAAAGACCTTTACAATGAAAACTTTAAAACCCTAAAGAAAGAAACTGCTGAAGACATCAGTAGGTGGAAAGACCTCCCATGCTTCTGGATTGGCCGAATCAACATCATAAAAATGACCATCCTACCAAAGGCAATATACAAATTCAATGCTATACCAATTAAAATCCCAAAGCAATTCTTTAAAGAAGTTGACCAAACAATCTCAAAATTCATATGGAGGCACAAAAGACCCAGGGTAGCAAAGACAATCCTGAGTAACAAAAACACTGCTAGAGGTATTACCATACCGAACCTTAGTCTATATTACAAATCCATAGTTATAAAAACAGCCTGGTACTGGCTCCAAAATAGACACACAGATCAGTGGATAAGGGTTGAGGACCCAGATATAAGCCCACAAAAATACAGCCATTTGGTCTTTGACAAAGGGGCCCAAAGAATCCAATGGAAAAAGAACAGCGTCTTCAACAAATGGTGCTGGCAAAACTGGATCTCCACATGCAGAAGATTAAAGCTGGACCCGTATTTGTCACCATGTACAAGACTTAATTCCAAATGGATCAAGGACCTTGATATCAGGCCAGAGACTATAAAAACCATAGCTGAAAGGATAGGGAACTCCCTCGAGCTGATTGGGCTAGGCAAACATTTCCTAAACAGACATCCAATTGCACAGTCACTGCTACCAACTCTCAACAGTTGGGATCTTGTGAAATTAAAGAGCTTCTGTTCAGATAAAGAGATTGTAACACGAGCTCAAAGGCAACGCACAGAATGGGAGAAAATCTTCACTAACCACATATCTGATAGAGCTCTACTGTCCAGAGTGCACAAAGAACTTAGAAAATTAAACATCAAGGAAACCAATGGCCCAATTAAAAAATGGGCCCTGGAACTTAAAAGAAACTTTACCAGGGATGAAATTAAAATGTCTAACAAATATCTTAAAAAATGCTCCACTTCTTTAGCCATCAGGGAAATGCAAATCAAAACCTCCCTGAGATGTCATCTCACCCCGGTCAGGATGGCAAAAATCCGCAATACAAACAATAAGTGCTGGAGAGGATGTGGAGAGAGGGGAACTCTGCTACATTGCTGTTGGGAATGCAGGCTCATACAGCCACTCTGGCGAGCCGTCTGGAGATTCTTAAAGAAATTAAAGATTGAAATGCCATATGACCCTGCCATTCCACTTTTGGGAATAACCCCCCATGCAGCAGACGTTCGCCTCGATAGCACAAGCACGACTATGTTCATAGCAGCACTATTTACAATAGCAATGTCATGGAATCAACCTAAATGTCCAACAGTTGACGAGTGGATAAGGAAACTGTGGTACATCTATACAATGGAGTACTACTCAGCCATCAAAAATGATGAATTACTGGAATTTGCCGGGAAATGGATGTCCTTAGAAACAATTATATTAAGTGAAGTATCCCAATCCCAGAACGTTAAGCGCCATATGTACTCCCTAATAGGTGGCTCCTAGTATCAAACTCACCCAGCCCACATTGAGACACTCAAGGGTAAACCTATGTAATACGGTAATTGCAAGGATTGTGAACAGGAGGGATGGGGTTGGAGGGCTACACCAGAAACAAGGAGAGAGGGGACCATGTTACAGCAGAGAAAATCGACCTCCAAGGAATGCAAGTAAGTAATGTGACACCTGGTTAAGTTCACAGACGTTCGTTCCTGATCATGTACAACTGAGGGGGTATGATCTCACCAGAAGGGGAGGGCATATAGTCTGGCAGATAAAAAGTAACCATTTTGGAAATGGGTGATTGACCCCTCCCTCACTGAGGTTTCCTACTTTTATTACATCTATCCTTGAATGTGCTATTATAACAAGACTCCAGTTTAACAGTTTTTTGTCTCTGACCAGGGGGTGACATACAGTGCCCATCAGGATGGAGTGAAGGGCATTGCAGGAGCAGCAAAACTGCAAAAGAAAATCAACAAACCACAATCCAGAACTTCAGAGACTCTATATCATCCACATAGAACTAAGGCAGCCTAATCTCCCCCTATCCTGAAACTCAGGGACATCTGCGGAAGAGGGGGCGGTAAGATTGTAAGAGCAAAAGGATGGGGGAAGCAATGATTTGAAGAGTCTCCACATTAGATAGGCCTGAAGCAATCATAATAGGACTTTGCATGCCCTGCGCCATGTCCATCACACTATTGACCTCACAAAGTCTAACATCGGCTAAAGGCGCCAAGATCCTTGGAGGCAAGGGATTGATGGCCACAGAAATGTTCCTATGCTTAAGGGAACACGAGAAAGGGTTCAGGGAAATGCCACTGGGTCCTTTTATGTCATCAGAGAGGAGGACCCAGAGGAGAGTTAGGCATACACAATAAAGGACTCTCTGGGAATTGGGGAGGAGACACTGGGAGATGGGGAGGGAGGGAGGGGGAGCAAGGGGTTCGGGGGGAGGAGGAAGGGGGGAGGGAACTGGTCTACCTATTGAGTTTGTATGAGCGGAAATAATAATAAAAAATGTTTAAAAAAAGAAAATAAAAAGTTAAAAAGAAAAAAAAAGAACTTGCTTTCCTGACACTCTCCATTTTTGCATTGAGCCTTCAGTTTTTGTTCTGTGAAATATTTAATTGTAAGCAAAACAAAAGTCAATAAAATATCATTCAGGTACATCTCAAAAAACAAAATTTTCCCCCCTCTGGGTTTTTTCCGTACCTTTTACTGTGCCTTTAGTTAGAAACTTCTCTTTACTATGCCTCTTTAAAATATGTATATTTCTTGTTTAGCATCTTAGTGCTAAGAGGAAACTACCAGTGCCTCTGAACAACTAGTAGAGGGTCCTTTACCTGCATAAAAAATCCCCAGCAGGCAAGAAGCTCTTCAAATGGTGGTCTCTGGCAGCTTTCATTTCCCTTAGTATTCACTAGCAGCAAGTGGCAGTAGAAGACAAGTGAAATCAGTGACAAGCAGTGGCAAATAGCAATTCTAATGTCACATCTGCACGGTCCTCAGTGGTCAGACTTTGAGCTGTGGTAACAGGCAACATTACAGCTCAGAGCCTGGGACCTGAAGACTTACCAGATTTCAAGAACTCTTCTAGTACCAGGACCTACAGGTTCTCTTGTCTGGCTCCTTTCATACTTCCATCAGCTCCTCTCTCCCCCATTTTCCCTTCCATTTTTCCTGACCTCAATGTTGTGGTACTATTCAGCTGCTTTGAATCTGAAGCACACGACTGTCTGATCCCTTACACAACTTAGTAGCCACTGTCATGAGAGCTCAGAGCATCTGCCCCTGTCAGAATAGTTAGGGAGTTGGTTGCAAGGTGAGGAGCCCAGGATATCAGGGTTTACTTATGCATAAGCATCCACTGCTTTTGAGATTGCCAGCTGACTGTCAGATGAACTGCCAGTAAAAGGCACCATCTTGGCCAGCACAACCAAGCCTTCGGCTGTGGTGCAGCAGTGGTCATGACTCTGTGATCAAAAGTCATGCCAGAGCTTAGAATCCTGGAGCCAAACCTAAAATGAATGTTCCAGAGCTGGGCTGTGAGGGATCAGAACCAGAACAGTATGGAGACTACATGTGGACCCTGTTATGGGGACCATCCAGATACCCCTGGGTTCTGCAGTTATCAAGCTATTGTTGTTGCCCCCTTAAGACCTATACTTCTTTAGCTGTCAAACCACTGCCATCTTAGTTGCTGTGTGCCTTAAAAATTGTTCCTTTTCCTACTCTTCTACTGCTTGCCTCAGTGATGGCAGCTCAGCTTGCACTACTAAAAGTACACAAGAAAAAAATCACCCAAAGAAGCTGTTGCAGCTACTCTGCATAATAAATCGACCAAACAGTTTAAGAGAAACAAGGGATCTTATTATGGCTTACAATTGTCCATTTATGTTTCTTTGTTTCGATTGACAAGAGAGCCCTTGATAACACTAGAGGTTGAGGAAACTGGCCACACCATATCTACAGAACCTGCTTAGAAAGGGGTAGAACTCCGTTGACAGACAGCATGTCTATCCAAGTATGCCAAAGAATGCCAAATTACTAAACCAGCTTTCTCTATCTTATCCACCTGATGAGGAAAAGTCCCACTCACCATGGGTTGGGTCTTCCCACATCAATTAGACAATCCTTTATGCAATTTTTTAAATTTATTTTTCCGCTCATACAAATATAATAGGTACCCCTGTCCCATCCCTCCCCCCACTCCTCCCTGGACCTCCCTGCTCCCTCCCCCTTTTTCCCTTCCTTTCCCCTCTCCTTCCCTTTCTCCCAGTGCCCCTTCCCCCCCCATCTCTGAAGCATCCTTTAATGTGTATATCAAACTTTCCTCTGGGTCCTCCTTTCTGATGAGGTGTAAGGACTAGGTGGCATTTCCTAGAACTCTTTCTTGTGTTCCCCTTAAGTATAGGAACACTATTGTGACTGCTAATCCCTTGTTTCTAAGGATCTTAGTGCTTTTAGTCCATGCTAGATTTTGAGGGGTCAATGATATGTTGGTCATTGCGCAGATCATATACAGAGTCCTATTATAATTGCTTCGGCCCTAACTTGTGTGGAGTATCTTGCATATTATGACTCCTCCCATCCTTGTGCTCTTACAATCTTACCGCCCCCTCTTCCACAAATTTCCCTGAGCTTCAGGATGGGGAGAAATTAGGCAGGCCTGATTCCAGGTGGTTGATAGAGAGTCTCTGATGTTCTGAATTATGGTTTGTTGATTTTTTTTTCCATTTTGCTGCTCCTGCAATGCCCTTGGCTCCATCCTGATGGGTATTGGATGTCACCCCCTGCCCAGAGATAAAAAGTTGTTAAAATAGAGTCTTATTATAAGGATAGATTCAAAGGTATATGAAATAAGAGTAGGAGACGGCAGTGAGGGGTGGGTCAGTCTTCCATTCCAAAATGGTTACCTTCTATCTGACAGATTATATGCCCTCCCTTTCTGGTAAGATCATACCCCATCAGTTTCAAGTAACCAGGAAGGACAGTCTGTGAACTTAACCAGGTGTCTCATTACTTACTTGCAGTCCTTGATGGTGTCCTATTATCTCTGCTGTAGCATGATCCCCTCTCTCCTTGTTTCTCATGGGGCCCTCCTTCCCTTTCTTTCCTGTTTATAATCTTTGCAATTACTGTAGATATTACAGAGATTTATCTTTGAATGTGTCTCTAAATTGGTTTGGTACTAGGATCCACCTATTAGGGAGTACATACTATCAAGGTGAATTTTCGCTGCATGGGGGGTTATTCCCAAAAGTGGAATAGCTGGGTCATATGGCATTTCAATCTTTAACTTCTTCAAGAATTGACTGTCCTTCCTGGTTACGTGAAACTGATGGGGTATGATCTTACCCGAAAGGGAGGGCATATAGTCTGTCAGATAGAAGGTAACCATTTTGGAATGGGAGACTGACCCACCCCTCACTGCCGTCTCCTACTCTTATTTCATATACCTTTGAATCTATCCTTATAATAAGACTCTATTTTAACAACTTTTTATCTCTGGGCAGGGGGTGACATCCAATACCCATCAGGATGGAGCCAAGGGCATTGCAGGAGCAGAAAAATGGAAAAAAAAAATCAACAAACCATAAATCAGAACATCAGAGACTCTCTGATGTTAATTTTTTGTATCTGAGCTACTTCACTCAATATAATTGTTTCTAATTCCATCCATTTCCCAGCAAATTGCATTGATTCATCATTTTTGATGGCTGAGTAGTACTCCATTGTATAGATGTACCACAGTTTCCTTATCCACTCGTCAACTGTTGGACATTTGGGCTGATTCCATGACTTTGCTATTGTAAACAGTGCTGCTATCAACATGGTCGTGCTTGTGCTATCAAGGTGAATTTTCGCTGCATGGGGGGTTATTCCCAAAAGTGGAATAGCTGGGTCATATGGCATTTCAATCTTTAACTTCTTCAAGAATTGACAGACGGCTCGCCAGAGTGGTTGTATGAGCCTGCACTCCCAACACAATGTAGGAAAGTTTCCCTCTCTTCACATCCTCTCCAGCATTTGGTGTATTTTGTATTGTGGATTTTTGCCATCCTAACCGGGGTGAGATGATATCTCAGGGAGGTTTTGATTTGCATTTCCCTGATGGCTAAGGATGTGGAGCATTTTTTAAGATATTCGTTAGACATTTTAATTTCATCCCTGGTAGAGTTTCTTTGAAGTTCCAGGGCCCATTTTTTAATTGGCCCATTTGTTTCCTTAGTGTTTAGTTTTCTAAGTTCTTTGTGCACTCTGGATAATAGAGCTTTATCAGATATGTGGTTAGTGAAGAGTTTCTCCCATTCTGTGGGTTGCCTTTGTGCTCAAGTTACAATCTCTTTATCTGAACAGAAGCTCTTTCATTTCACAACATCCCATCTGTTGAGTGTTGGTTGTAGTGACTGTGCTTTTGGATGTCCATTTAGGAACTGTTGGCCTAGCACTATCATCTCGAGGGAGTTCCCTACCCTGTCACCTACGGTTTTTATAGTCTGTGGCCTTATATTGAGGTCCTTGATCCATTTGGAATTAATTCTTGTACATGGTGACAAGTACAGGTCAAGTTTTAAACTTCTGCATGTGGATATCCAGTTTTGCCAGCACCATTTGTTGAAGATGCTGTTCTTTTTCCAGACAGCTTTTATTGTATTGACAAAGGTTCCTTCCATTCCTACTGTCTCTAGGGTTTTGATCATAAACGGCTGTTGAATCTTGTCAAAAGCTTTTTCTGCATCTATCAAGAGTATCATATGGTCTTGGATTTTAGATTGGTTTATATGGTGGATTACGTTTATTGATTTGCGTACAGTTGAACCAACCTTCTGTGCCTGGGATAAAGCCTACTTGATCCCCGTAAATGATCTTTTTGATATGTTTTTTAATCCGATTTGCTAAGACTTTGTTGAGAATCTTTGCATCTGTGTTCATCAGAGAGATTGGCCAATAGTTTTCTTTTTTAAGTGTATCTTTATTAGATTTTGGGATTAAGATGACATTAGCTTCATAGAAGGAATTTGGTAGTGTTCCTTCCTTTGCTATTTGATGGAACAGTTTAAGGAGTATTGGTGTTAAATGTCTGGTAGAACTCTGGGCTGAATCCATCTGGCCCAGGACATTTCTTGGTGGGAAGATTCGAGATTATTGATTTCCTCATATGTTATAGGACTGTTTAAATAATTCATGACTTTCTGATCCAATTTTGGTGAGTTGTGCTTACTTAAGAATTCATCCATTTCTTTTGTGTTGTCAAATTTCACAGCTGAGTATAATTTTTTGAAATATATAATACTCTGAATTTCTTGGGTAACCTTAGAGATATCTCCATTTTCATTTCTAATTTTGTTAATTTGTGTTTTTTCTTTCTTGCTTTTGGTTAATTTAGCTAGGGGTGTATCAATCTTATTGATTTTTTCAAAGAACCAGCTTTTTGACTGGTTGATTCTCTGTATCATTTTCCTAATCTCGATATCGGATGTTTCTCCCCTTATTTTGGTAATCTCCTCTCTTCTACTGCTTTTGGTATCCTCTTATGTATTCTTAGGGCTTGCCTTAACTATCATTTTTTATAAATGTATCCAAAATTAAGCCTTTAATTGTCAAGTTGGCACCCATATCTAAATTTTTATAGAAGCCTTAATGATCCCTATTTTGTAACATCAGAAAAGGTTAAAACAATAGGAAGAGTCTCACAGCCAATTTACTAAACCTGAGCATTCTGCTTATATAGCCACAAGGGGAATTGGATCAATCAAAATCATTGATGAACCAAAGACTCATCTTTTATCACAGTAAAGTTTGTGGTTTGTATTAATCATGGCCTTATCCCTTAGCACCAGTCACCAGGTCAAGTTCTAAGCTCTCTAAGGTAAAAATGGTTCATCGATGTGTGCAATTACAAAAAGCCTAGTACAATCTTCCAAACAGTCATGGCTGGGTTATGCCATCAGGGTAATCAACTACAGTCTACATCTGTGAATATCCCAGATAATTGGCACTGACACAAGGGTTATAGACTGACTTTAAACTGACAGTTCTTTTGCTGGGGGCACTTAGAACACCAAGGGAGAGTCCAACAGCTGCTAATTAGCAAATAAAATTGACTCAGACTCACTTGTCTTTGCTTACTTACAAGAAAATAAGCACCAAAAGGAGGGTTTACAATGAAAACTTAAAGAATTTATCAGAACACTGACAGTGATTATAACATATTTTAACAATGCATTAGCAGTGTTTTGAAAGCCGAACAATACCTGGGGAAAAGTGGGTCTTCCTTGTCTCTGTCAACAGCCCTAGCTTTATTTGAAAAAAATGCAGTGTATGGCAGAAAAATTATTTTCTCATTCAAGAAGATGCTAAGACCCTTCTGAAAACCTACTCTTTTTCAGTGATCCAGAAATCAAAAATAAGTGTATAGTCATGATACAAATGACAGAGCATAATATGGAGTGGGCCTGCCATGAAGGCCGTCCTCAAGACACCTTTCAGGAAGGTGCATCTGTCCAGTACCTCAAGGAACCAGATCTCAAAACAAGTTCCTTGATGTTGCAGTTAACCTGCATGGTTGCTGATAAAATCACCATCAAACACCTTAAGGAAACAAGGAGTTTATTTTCTCTTATGATTTTCCTGTTATAGTTCTCAGTTCAGCTTGACAGGAGAACTCACACCAACACCAGGGCCAAGGGAACTGGCCACACCATCTCCACATAATGGTTAAGAGAGGGACAATTCTTACTTGCTAGACCAGTGTGTCTGGCTAAGTGTACACAATGATGCCAACTCTCTCAATCAGTTCTCTGTATTTTATTCCAGGGCCTAGTCCCATCGACCATGGGTTGGCTGGGCCTTCCCCATCCACTAAACAATCTCCTGCAGGTTTGCTCTGGGCTTAACTCAACCATTAATTTTCTACAAATGTGTCCAGAGTTCAAATCCTCATCTGTCAAGTTGATAAAGTGCCTAACTGTGACACTTGACCTAGGAACACTTCTTTTTGGGTAATGTTCTCCATACCTTCCTCTGACTGGCTGAGGAGGTGATCAGAATGTAGAAGGAATTGTGCAATGCCAGTGAGGCTGGCAGACTCATGGTCGAGGGAACTTCAGATGAGTGGTGAGCAGACAGTGAGCACCAGGACGGAACGTGCAAATACACTGGGAAATCCTAGGACAGCTCAAGTGGGAGAGATTATAGACAAATTCGAGTTCAGAATATAGACAAGTTCAAGTTCGGACAGCAGGAAAAAAATGAATAAAAGTGTTTGTCAAGCCTTGCGAATGTGGGCAATTCTCATCCATAAGAATGTGGCATACACAGTAGTGTTCCTATGCTTAAGGGGAACACAGGAAAGGGTTCTGGGACGTGCCACTGGGTCCTTGTATGTCATCGGAGAGGAGGGCCCAGAGGAGAGTCTGGCATGGACATTAAAGGATGCTCCAGGGATGGGAGGGGGAGGCACTGGGGGATGGGGAAGGAAGGGGGAGGGGAAGGGGGCATAGGGCGGTGGGAGGTTGGAGGGAGGGAGGCGTCCAGTGTACCTGTTAAGTTTGTATGAGTGGAAATAAAATAAGTAAATAAATAAATAAATAAATAAATAAATAAATAAATAAAGTCTCGTAGTTAAGGAGAAAAAAAAAAAGAATGTGCCATAACACTATGCAAGGCAAAAATGGAGTGCTGACTGGTTTGATCCAGCGAGCACTATTTTCTGTGTGAAATAGAAGCAGAAAGGAGGATCAAGCTACAGGACTGTCAAGACAAGAAAAGGAAAAAACTTAAAAAAAAAAAAAAGAAAAGCTGGGCTCAGGGCCCAGTGCGCATAGGAGACAGCACAGCTTTCTGTACCTCTGTAGAGTCTTCTTTCGAGGATTCTAAGCAGAAGATGAAACCAAATTATGTCCTTGTCTTTGAGAATTTCATTTGCAAAATAAGAACATAGATGTCACGTAATACCCATGGCAATGAGGAAATGACACCCCTCCAGCTTCCCTTCTATCCCATTTTTTTCTCTTTCACATGAAATTCTTGCACTTAAACCTGAGACCCTCTGTAGATAGTTCCCACACAATAGTTTTCAATTTTACAATGGTAAGAAAATGCAATAATGCAACCAATGTTTCACTTTTACCTCAGTAGTTAATAATTTGTATTAACTACTTAAAAATCTCATTTAAAAATTGGTTTTGTGTAAGGTGATTTGTACTCACTGAAGGAGAAAGTACCTATTACAATGATATGTAAGGTAGGCATGACTAGAATCTGATAATCACCATTATGTGGTTCAAAGGGGTTGAACTCAGATTAAGTTTACTGATCTCAGGCTGAGGCATCTAACAATCTCTGCTTTGTATTTTATTAGCAACCTCACCAAACATAACCCATCAAAGGAGCATGGCAAACACACACACACACACACACACACACACACACACACACACACACACACGCCCATTGTTTGAAAATCAGGTTCAGTTCCTTGACTATATTGCAGGATTTGGTGTGATATCAATGAATCTGCTGGGATGAAATCCTTGTATTTGGGTATTTTTTTACTTTGATTTTATTTTCAAGAGTAAAAAAAGGAGGGGAAAATAAGTAAAACCAGAGTTTTTGTAATAGTAAATATGCAACAAGGTTTAGATACACGGTTTAAATATGAAGACAACTGCTGCATATGATACTTCAGGTCCATAATCTCAGCACTTGAGAAGTCAAGGTAGAAGAATCATGAGTTGAAGGCCAACCCAGTCCACATAGTGACATCATCTCAAAAATATAAATAATGAAATAAAGAATAAATAAATACGAAAGCAATCCTTTTCACAGACACCATCTTGCACAGGATTAGCAACTCACATGAGAGAAACTCTTTCTTACTAGCACAAAGCTCACAGGAACCAGTGCTTGCTCCTCTAGGGCTTCTAGCTGCCTCTTTCCCCCACTACTTAGGTCAGTATTTATCTGACCCCAAATACACACCTGCGTCACATGATGAAAAACTTCCTGCCACACTGGAAAGATTACGAAGGTTAGATCTCCCTTTGCCCTATGGATTTTCTGCAGAGATTTTCTATGCCAAACTGAAACCTATGGCCTTGGCAGTTATCTCTTCCTACCTCAATCTTTTGTTCCTGTCTGAATGTTCTCTCACCTTTAAGCTATAACCCCTAAAGCTGTCCATTCTGATAAAAAAACTTCTGTCACCATGTACCTCCACCCTTTCTTCAAACATTTCCTACAAGGGAGATCAGGATATTTGAAATCCATTAAGGCAGGAAGGTCAGGGATCTTGAGAGATACAGTTGAAAGTAGATTAGGGTGGGGAGGCAAGGCATCTAGAGTAATAAGTCCAAATCAGAATTTTATTTATTATTATTATTATTATTATTATTATTATTATTATTATTTCCACTCATACAAACTTAACAGGTACACCAGCCCCCTCCCCATCCCCCCAACTTCCCTGTTCCCCCTTTCCCTCCCTCCTCCCTCCCCATCCTCCAGTGCTTCTCCCCAGTGGCTCCCCCCCAATCCCCGGAGCATCCTTTAATGTCCATGCCAAACTCCCCTCTGGCTCCTCCTCTCTGATGAGGTACAAGGACCCAGGGGCATTTCCCAGAACCCTTTCATGTGTTCCCTTAAGCTTAGGAACACTACTGTTACTGTCAGTCCCTAGCCTCCAAGGATCCTAGTGCCTTTAGTCCATGCTAGACTTTGTGGGGTCAATAACGTGTTGGACATAGCGCAGGTCATGCAAAGTCCTATTACCATTGCTTCAGACCTAACTTGTGTGGAGTATTTTGCATATCATTACTCCTCCCATCCTTGTGCTCTTACAATCTTACAGCGCCCTCTTCCGCAAATTCCCCTGAGCTTCAGGATGGGGGGAGATTAGGCTGGCCCAGTTCAAGGTGGTTGATATAGAGTTTCTGATGTTCTGAATTATGTTTTGTTGATTTTTTTTAATTTTGCTGCTCCTGCAATGCCCTTGGCTCCATCCTGATGGGTATTGGATGTCACCCCCTGGCCAGAGATAAAAACCTGTTAGAGTCTTGTTATATGAATATATTCAAAGGTAGATGGAATAAAAGTAGGAGACCATGGTGAGAGAGGGGTCAATCACCCATTTGCAAAACCAAATCAGAATTTTTTTAAAGTACTTCTTTTTTAACCTAAGCTTTGTCTGTTACACAGAAGTTAAAGGTAGCAAATTAGTGTGATTGACTTTTTGGTCACTCAATAACTATTCTTAGAGGCCTATACCAATATGGATCTAAGGATAAATGCAGCCAATATTTTTGCCTCTTATACTACAAAGTCAGCTAGATCCTAGGAGATTACAAGATACCTCTCACCATGGTTTAGCTCTAGAAAGTCATCTGTTCTCTTATATAGAAAAGCCATGAGCCCCAGACATTATAATCTGACCAGCGTCCAGATCTAAAAAGACAAAACATGTGCCCTATGCTTCCAAAAGAAAATCCATGATCAGCACAACCATGACTCATTGCTACAGATGGCACAACTGGAAAAGAAGAGACAAGAGGGCCCAAATAAGCCCCGAGGACTGAACCCTCAATTGGCTCTCACAAAAATAACAGTAAAAAGGTTAATTCTGGCCAGCTATAGCATTCTTTATTTCTGTATGTATAACAAAGTATTAATATCAAAGTATAACAAAGGAGTAGTATTTTTTAATTTTTTTATTTATTCAATTGTGTGTGTGCGTGTGCGTGCGTGTGCATGCGTGTGTGTGTGTGAAGAACCACGGACGAATTCAGGAACCACCATGGACGCCTCCACCTCCTCCTTGTTTTCTCTGCGCGCGCGATTCACAGGCTCCGCCCTACCAGGACCAGAAACGCAGGCCGCCCCCGTTTCCACCCGGCCTCTATACGTAGGGTCTAGGATCCGAACTCAGGACCTTCCACCTGCAAGGCAGAGGCGTAACCCCTGAGCCACCTCTCCAGCCCCCTGGACTAGTATTCTTAATATGTGTTTTTAACATGTCCTGGACACTAGGTTTAAAGCCATGTAAGATACCATAAAAGTAACTATTCCTCATTAGTGATTTTCTTCTTGACATAAAAGTTCTGCCTAAATACAAAAAATAAAAAAACAAAGGAAGGGCCCAATAATTGAATGGGGATCCAGAATATCTAAACCACTTAAACTTGGACATGCTAAAACATCTCTGGCTTCTCCTGGTCTCTACCTAAGATTCCTAATGTAAAACTCATGACTCCTTCGCTTTTACTTCTCTCTCATGTCTCTGTCCAGATGCCAGTCAAAGACTTCCTTTCCTCATTTCACCTGGCTATCATAAAAATGAAAATACCTGGATACTTTTTGAAGTCCCTGAGATAGTGTTCCCCTGGAACAGTGTGGCTAATGTCATTTGCAACAATGACCCTATCCAGTCCTGACAAAGCCAGAGAGATGCAATGTCCTACTTCCCTCCTGGCTAATGGGTGTAATCTTCTCAAAGGGGGGATTCTAAGAACAAGAGATAGAAACTGGGATAACCCACTTGCCCACAGGCCCCCACCAGACCTGGAAAGCTGGCCCTGCACCACAACAGGTGAGTACACAGACCCACGGACAGCCATACCACACAACCAGCCTATCTCATCTAAAAGCAAAAAGTTCTCCCAACAACAGCCAAAGGTAGATAACCTTATCTGACACAAGAGAGCTAAAAACAACTAGTCAAAAAAAAAAGCAGTCTCCCCCTCTCACTGCTGTGTTTACTCCCATTCTTACATCTACCTTTTATGAGTCTCTCCTTATGTTAAGATCTTCATTTAAACAGTCTTTTATCTTTGGTTAGAAGATGACCTGCCATACCAATCAGGATGCAGTCAAGGGCAGTGCAGGAAAAGCAAAACTGAAAACAACAACAAACCATAATTCAGAATACCCAAAGACTTTACATTAATCACCTGGAATCTGACCATCCAAATCTATCCCCATCCTAAAGCTCAGGGAACCTTGTGGAAGAGGGCTGGCAAGATTGTAAGAGCCTAAAGATGGGGAGGACCAATGACATGCAAGATATTCCACATATGTTAGGGATTCAGGAGACAAGATTGGGCTTTGCCTGATCTGCACAATAACTGAAATGTCAATGACCTCCCAAAGTCTAGCATGATCACAGGGGAGCAGGCTTCAGGCAGTAGGATCCTTAGAGACAAGGGGTCAAGCAGTCATAATAGAATTCCCATACTAGCGAGGAGCCCAAGAAAGGGCTATGCCACTCAGTCCTGAAGAGGACTCAGGGAGGTTCAACGCGCACATAAATGGATGCTTCAGGGGATGAGTGGGAGGAAGGGGGAAGTACTGGGATAGGAGGAAGGAGGGAGGAAGGTGAAAGGAAGGGAGAAAGGAGAGAGAATGGAATGGGTGATGACAGGGAAGGAAGGGGGAAGGAGAGGATGGGGGTACCTATTGTGATAGTATGATTAGGAAAAAGATAAAATGTGGGGGGAAAAAAGAAAAATAATGACTCTTCTACCAAAAGCATTATATAAAGTCAATGCAAACAAATTCTTTACAGAAATTGGTAAAACACTCTTCAAATTTCATATGGAAACATAAAATACCATAAAATAAAATCCTGCATAGTAAAAACTCCACTGGAGATATCACCATATCAGACCTTACTATACTATAAAGCCATAGTAATAAAAACAACATGGTACTGACTCCAAAAAACAAATATATAGCAATGAATTAGAATTTAAGACTCAAATATAAGTGCACTCATCTACAGTCAACTGATCTTTGACAGAGACGCAAAAAAAAAAATCCACTGCAAAAGGGCAAATGGTGCTGACAAAATTGTATACTTACATATTGAAGAATGAAACTATCTCTGGGACACAATCAAAGCTGTCCTAAGAGGTAAGTTCATAGCTCTTAATACCTACATCAAAAAAATGGAAACATCAGAAATAAATAACTTAACGAGGCAGCTTAAGGCTTTAGAGAAACTTGAGCAATCTGATCCCAAAAGTAGTAGAAGAGAGGAGATTAGCAAAATAAGGGGAGAAATATCTGAAATTGAGACTAAGAAAACATAGAAAAAAATCAACCAGTCAAAAAGCTGGTTCTTTGAAAAAATCAATAAGATACATACACCCCTGGCTAAATTAACCAAAAGCAAGAGAGAGAAAACCCAAATTAACAAAATTAGAAATGAACATGGAGTAATCACTACTGATACCCAAGAAATCCAGAGAATTATAATATCATATTTCAAAAACTTATACTCAGTGAAGTTTGACAACACACAAGAGATGGATGAATTTCTAAGTAAACACATCTTACCTAAATTGGATCAGGAAGTTGTGAATTACTTAAATGGCCCTATAACATATAAGGAAATTGAAGAAGTAATCTCGAATCTTCCCACCAAAAAATGTCCTGGACCAGATGGATTCAGCACAGAATTCTACCAGACATTTAAGGAGTCAATAACACCAATACTCCTTAACCTGTTCCATCAAATAGCAAAGCAAGGAACACTTCCAAATTCCTTCTATGAAGTTAATATCGTCTTAATCCCAAAACCTAATAAAGATTCACTTAAAAAAGAAAACTATAGGCCGATCTCTCTGATGAACACAGACGTAAAGATTCTCAACAAAGTCTTAGCAAATCGGATTCGAAAACATATCAAAAAGATCATTCACAGGGACCAAGTAGGCTTCATCCCCAGCACGCAAGGTTGGTTCAACATATGCAAATCAATAAATGTAATTCATCATGTAAACCAGTCCAAAGTCCAAGACCACATGATACTCTCGATAGATGCAGAAAAAGCCTTTGACAAGATCCAACAGCCTTTTATGATCAAAACGATAGAGACAGTAGGAATGGAAGGAACCTTTATCAATATAATGAAAGCTGTATACAACAAGCCCACAGCAAGGATTATGCTCAATGGGGAACAATTAGAAGCATTCCCACTTCGATCAGGAACTAGACAAGGCTGTCCACTCTCACCACTTCTATTCAATATTGTACTTGAAGTCTTAGCTGAAGCCATAAGACAAGAAAGGGACATAAGAGGGATTCAAATCGGCAAGGAAGAAGTCAAGCTATCCCTATTTGCAGATGACATGATCTTATACCTGAGTGATCCCAAAAACTCCACCAGGAAGCTCCTGGAACTAATTGAGAAGTTCAGCAGGGTGGCAGGATACAAAATAAATGTGCAAAAATCAGAGGCCTTCCTATATGCCCAGAATGAAAGAAGTGAAAAAGCCCTGAAAGAAACAATCCCATTTACTGTAGCCCCTAAAAAAATGAAATACCTTGGTATAAACCTAACCAAGGAGGTAAAAGACCTTTACAACAAAAAACTTTAAAACCCTAAAGAAAGAAATACCAGAAGAAACCAGAAGGTGGAAAGACCTCCCTTGTTCCTAGATTGGCAGAATCAACATCGTAAAAATGACCATCCTACCAAAGGCAATATACAGATTCAAAGCTATACCAATCAAAATCCCAAAGCAATTCTTCGAAGAAGTTGACCAAACAATCTGAAAGTTCATATGGAGGCACAAAAGACCCAGGGTAGCAAAGACAATCCTGAGTAACAAAAACACTGCTGGAGGTATTACCATACCAAACCTAAGTCTATACTACAAATCCATAGTTATAAAGACAGCCTGGTACTGGCTCCAAAATAGACACACAGATCAATGGATAAGGATTGAAGACCCAGATATAAGCCCACAAAATTACAGCCATTTGGTCTTTGACAAAGGGGCCCAAAGAATCCAATGGAAAAAGAACAGCATCTTCAACAAATGGTGCTGGCAAAACTGGATCTCCACATGCAGAAGACTAAAGCTGGACCCGTACTTGTCACCATGTACAAGACTTAATTCCAAATGGATCAAGGACCTTGATATCAGGCCAGAGACTATAAACATCATAACTGAATGGATAGGGAATTCCCTTGAGCTGATTGGGCTAGGCCAACACTTCCTAAACAGACATCCAATGGCACAGTCACTGCTACCAACTCTCAACAGTTGGGATCTTGTGAAATTAAAGAGCTTCTGTTCAGATAAAGAGATTGTCACACGAGCTCAAAGGCAACCCACAGAATGGGAGAAAATCTTCACTAGGCACATATCTGATAGAGCTCTACTGTCCAGAGTACACAAAGAACTTAGAAAATTAAACACCAAGGAAACCAATGGCCCAATTAAAAAATGGGCCCTGGAACATAAAAGAAATTTTACCAGAGATGAAATTAAAATGTCTAACAAATATCTTAAAAAATGCTCCACTTCTTTAGCCATCAGGGAAATGCAAATCAAAACCTCCCTGAGATATCATCTCACCCCGGTCAGGATGGCAAAAATCCACAATACAATCAACAAGTGCTGGAAAGGATGTGGAGAGAGGGAAACTTTCCTACATTGCTTTTGGGAGTGCAGGCTCATATAGCCACTCTGGTGAGCTGTCTGTCAATTCTTGAAGAAGTTAAAGATTGAAATGCCATATGACCCTGCGATTCCACTTTTGGGAATAACCCCCCATTCAGCACAGGTTCACCTCCATAGCACAAGCACGACCATGTTGATAGCAGCACTGTTTACAATAGCAAAGTCATGGAATCAGCCCAAATGTCCAACAGTTGACGAGTGGATAAGGAAACTGTGGTACATCTATACAATGGAGTACTACTCAGCCATCAAAAATGATGAAGTACTGGAATTTGCTGGGAAATGGATGTCATTAGAAACAATTATATTAAGTGAAGTATCCCAAACCCAGAAAGTTAAGCGCCGTATGTACTCCCTAATAGGTGGTTCCTAGTACCAAACTCACCCAGCCCACATTGAGAAACTCAAAGGTAAACCCATGTAATACAGTAATTGGAAGGATTATGAACAGGAGGGATGGGGTTGGAGGACCACACCAGACACAAGGAGAGAGGGGACCATGTTACAGCAGAGAAAATCGGCCTCCAAGGAATGCAAGTAAGTAATGTGACACCTGGTTAAGTTCACAGACGTTCGTTCCTGATCATGTACAACTGAGGGAGTATGATCTCACCAGAAGGGGAGGGCACATAGTCTGGCAGATGAAAGGTGATCATTTTGCAAATGGGTGACTGACCCCTCCCTCACCGAGGTTTCCTGCTTTTATTACATCTACCCTTGAATGTGCTATTATAACAAGACTCCAGTTTAACAGTTTTTTGTCTCTAACCAGGGGGTGACATACAGTGCCCATCATGATGGAGTGAAGGGCATTGCAGGAGCAGCAAAACTGCAAAAGAAAATCAACAAACCACAATCCAGAACTTCAGAGACTATATCATCCACATAGAACTAGGCCAGCCTAATCTCCCCCCATCCTGAAGCTCAGGGACATTTGCGGAAGAGGGGGCGGTAAGATTGTAAGAGCAAAAGGATGGGAGGAGAAATGATTTGCAAGATTCTCCACACTAGTTAGGGCCAAAGCAAGCATAATAGGACTTTGCATGCCCTGCGCAATGTCCAACACACTGTTGACCTCATAAAGTCTAGCATCAGCTAAAGGCACCAAGATCCTTGGAGGCAAGGGATTGACAGCCACAGTATTGTTCCTATGCTTAAGGGGAATATGAGAAAGGGTTCAGGGAAATGCCACTGGGTCCTTGTATGTCATCGGAGAGGAAGACCCAGAGGAGAGTTAGGCATACACAATAAAGGACTCTCTGGGAATTGGGGGGTAGGCGCTGGAGGATGGGGAAGGAGGGAGGGGGAGCAGGGGTTTCGGGGGGAGGAGGAGGGAGAGAGGGAACTGGTCTACCTATTAAGTTTGTATGAGCAGAAATAATAAAAAATATATTAAAAAATGTTCTTACTCCCTAGTCATTAGTTACCAGAAGAAATCATACTGAATGAAATATCCCAAAAGCAGAAAGACAGATGCTGTATGTTCTGCCTTATAAGCAGATCCTAGCATTAAATATTCAGCTTGATGCAATCAAATAGAAATTCTTACAATACCCACAAACATAAAGGAAAACAAGCTGGGGAGGGGGGAGAGAGGAAGACCTCAAAAGACAGAAGCAAAAGAATATAACTAAACAGTTAAAAAGAGCTTTGTATAAGAAAAGTCTTAAAGGAGAGGGAAGAATAAGAATAGGACACAGTAGAGAGTGGGGTTAACCTTCAGGTAACCAACTACCTAGTTACTAATCTCTAATCACACCTTACATAACAAGGAATATATGCCCAGCATTGTAAACTAGTCAAAAATGGTGGATGGGGAGTAAACTGGCTAAGGACAGGATCAGATGTCTCGATACTAATCACAAACACCCAAAAGTAAACTTCCATCTAAACATCTCTCATTTTATCTTTGGACAGAAGATGATCTCAACACCCAGACAAGACACAGCCTAGGGCAGTGGAAGAGCAGTGAAATAGATAATAGCCAACTAGAATGCAGAGTACCAGCGACCTTACAATGTTAAATCTCTTCCTACCCTAATGCCCAGAGAACCTTGCAGAAGGGTGACAGTATGATTGTAAGGGCCTAAAATCAGGAGGTCCACCTCTGGACAAGACATTCCACTCAAGGCAGGGCTGCTACATCCAGAAACTCACTGCAATGAAACTTGTCCTTATCAGCCCTGCACAATGGCTGACATACCAACATACCACCATAGACTAGCAAGGATCTCAGAGAAATAATTACATGCAGTAGGAAACATAGAAGCTAGGGTTAGACAGATGAAGGGAAGTGTCCCTATTAGTGGGTCTGCCCAAGGAATGGCCACATTATCTGCCACAGGGGCCTGAACCCCTGCTAGAGTAGACAATCCACAGAAAGCCCTGGGGCCCAGAAAGACAGAAAAGTAGTAGGGAGAGTAGAGAGAGATTATTGAAGGAAGGGGGAGAGAAGGACAGATGGCAGGGAGGGAGGGTAAAGAAGGAGGGACTGAAATAAGTTTTAAATATAATGGTAAAGGCAGGAAAAATAAAACAGCAAAAACCTGGGGGGAAAAAGAGATAAAATTGACAGTTTAGAAACCAGGCATCTCAATGACAACAGTTCTATTCTTGTCCATTGCCAGAATCAACATGTCTTAATTTTTTATCTTCAGTTCAGTCTATATAAGTTCTATAAAAAGCTCCCTTCTAAACTCAATCTCTTTCGACTCATTACTGTCTCTACTTTGATAAACTAACACCTGTGTCCTTCTCCTTTCATTTCTATCAGGAATGTTAGCCACAGTTGGGTCATTTTGTAAAGAGTCCACTCAGACTGGAATGTGGTACTTCCCAGAACCACATATACAATAAATCCCTCTTCTCTCCCCATAATGCCCTTGATAGAGAACTATCTTTTACATAATGTTATTTTAATTCAGACCCCCAATGCCCTACTTATACCTTAGAAACTCTTTTTTTTTTCAACTTCATGAACCAATGAGTTTTTGAGGTTTCTCACAGGAGTGGGCATGAGTGTTCATTAGGGGAACAGGGGTAATTTAGAGGCTGCTACATCACCAGAAGACTGTCAACAGCATGTATGAGACTCATGTGAGCTGCATTCCTGGAGCTCTCTGCTTCTTTACTTGCTGGGAGAGTCTTCTCCAGACCTCTCAGTTGCTCTAGGGTATCTACATTCTACATTGTAACTGCTGGAATGTAAGTTGGCCTTATTCTCCCCAACTTCTCTTCTGACCTACTCAGCAGTCACTTCCAGACTATGGCTCCAGGGTCTTTCTTCACACTGTCTTGAACTGCTCCAGGACTTCTTTTGAAATAAGTTGCAAGGTTGGCCTCTTCCAAAGTGCTTGACTGTCTCTCCTAGGCTTATTCGCTGCTTGAGGGCCTCCAGACTGAACTGACTGCCCTCACTGGCTCTCTAGCAACTCTTTGGCAATATCTGAAGGCTACGACAAGCAGGTGTCCTTTGAGTTGGTGGATGTTTCCCATGTCTGGGGACTTTAGTCTATGCTGCCCCTATCCTATCCAAATTTAAGCTATCTCTTCTGCTTGCTCATCTTAAGGCTAAACTATGGTTCCCTTTGGTCACCAGACCCTCAACTCTAGTGAAACCTGTTTCTTTTTTTTTTAATTATATATTTCCGCTCATACAAACTTAACAGGTACACCAGTCCCCTCCCTCCCTCCACCTTCCCCTGACCTCCCTGCTCCCCCTCCCTCCCTATCCCCCAGTAATTCCCCCCCCCAATCCTGGAGCATCCGTTAATGTGCATGCCAAACTCTCCTCTGGGTCCTCCTCTCCGATGAGGTGCAAGGACCCAGTGGCATTTCCCAGAACCCTTTCCTGTGTTCCCCTTAAGCATAGGAACATTACTGTGGCTCTCCTTGCCTCCAAGGATCCTAGTGCCTTTAGCCCATGCTAGACTTTGTGGGGTCAATAATGTGTTGGACATAGCGCAGGTCATGCAAAGTCCTATTATGATTCCTTCGGCCCTAACTTGTGTGGAGTATCTTGCATATCATCATTCCTCCCATCCTTGTGCTCTTACAATCTTACCATCCCCTCTTCCGCAAATTACCCTGAGCTTCAGGATGGGAAGAGATTAGGCTGGACCAGTTCCAGGTGGTTGATATAGAGTCTCTGATGTTCTGCATTATGGTTTGTTGATTTTTTTTTTTTAGTTTTGCTGCTCCTGCAATGCCCTTGGCTCCATCCTGATGGGTATTGGAAATCTTGTTATAAGAGTATATTCAAAGGTAGATGAAATAAAAGTCTTGTTATAAGAGTATATTCAAAGGTAGATGAAATAAAAGTCTTGTTATAAGAGTATATTCAAAGGTAGATGAAATAAAAGTAGGAGAGCTCGGTGAGAGAGGGGTCAATCACCCATTTGCAAAATGGTTACTTTCTATCAGGCAGCCTATATGCCCTCCCCTTCTGATGAGATCATACCCCATCAGTTGCAAATGATCAGGAAGGAAAGAATTCCATTGCATAAATGTACCACATTTTCCTTATCCACTCGTCAACTGTTGGACATTCGGGTTGATTCCATGACTTTGCTATTGTAAATAGTGCTGCTATGAACATGGTCGTGCTTGTGCTATCGAGGTGAATTTTTGCTGCATGGGGGGTTATTCCCAAAAGTGGAATAGCTGGGTCATATGGCATTTCAATCTTTAACTTCTTCAAGAATTGACAGACAGCTCGCCAGAATGGTTGCATGAGCCTGCACTCCCAAGAGCAATGTTAGGCCGGGCGCGGTGGCGCACGCCTGTAGTCCCAGCTACTCGGGAGGCTGAGGCAGGAGGATCGCTTGAGTCCAGGAGTTCTGGGCTGCAGTGCGCTATGCCGATTGGGTGTCCGCACTAAGTTCGGCATCAATATGGTGACCTCCCAGGAGCGGGGGACCACCAGGTTGCCTAAGGAGGGGTGAACCAAGAGCAATGTAGGAAAGTTTCCCTCTCTCCACATCCTCTCAAGCACTTGGTGGTGTTTATATTGTGGATTTTTGCCATCTTGACAGGGATGAGATGATATCTCAGGGAAGTTTTGATTTGCATTTCCCTGATGGCTAAGGATGTGGAGCATTTTTTAAGATATTTGTTAGACATTTTAATTTCGTCCTTGGTAAAGTTTCTTTTAAATTCCAAGACCCATTTGTTAATTGGGCCATTTCTTTCCTTGCTGTTTAGTTTTCTAAGTTCTTTGTGTACTCTGGATAATAGAGCTCTATCAGATATATAGTTAGTGAAGAGTTTCTCCCATTCTGTGGGTTGCCTTTGTGCTCGAGTTACAATCTCTTTATCTGAACAGAAGCTCTTTAATTTCATAAGATCCCATCCGTTGAGTGTTGGTTGTAGTGACTGTGCCATTGGATGTCCATTTAAGAACTGTTGGCCTAGCCCAATCAGCTCGAGGGAGTTCCCTACCTTGTCAACTATGATTTTTATAGTCTGTGGCCTTATATCGAGGTCCTTGATCCATTTGGAATTAATTCTTGTACATGGTGACAAGTACGGGTTCAGTTTTAATCTTCTGCATGTGGACATCCAGTTTTGCCAGGACCATTTGTTGAAGATGCTGTTCTTTTTCCATTGGATTTTTTGGGCCCCTTTGTTAAAGATCAAATGGCTGTAGTTGTGTGGGCTTATATCTGGGTCTTCAACCCTTATCCATTGATCTGTGTGTCTATTTTGGAGCCAATACCAGACTGTTTTTACAACTATGGATTTGTAGTATAGACTAAGGTTTGGTATGATGATACCTCCAGCTGTGTTTTTGTTACTCAGGATTGTTTTTGCTATCCTGGGTCTTTAGTGCCTCCATACGAATTTTGAGATTATTTGGTCAGCTTCTTTAAAGAATTTCTATCAACCACCTAGAACTAGGCCAGCCTAATCTCTCCCCATCCTGAAGCTCAGGGAAATTTGCAGAAGAGGGGGCGGTAAGATTGTAAGAGCACAAGGATGGGAGGAGCAATGATATGCAAGATACTCCACACAAGTTAGGGCTGAAGCAATCATAATTGGACTTTGCATGCCCTGCACAATGTCCAACACACTATTGACCCCACAAAGTCTAGCATTTGCTAAAAGCACCAAGATCCTTGGAAGCAAGGCATTGACAGCCAAAATAGTGTTCCTATGCTTAAGGAGAAAAAAGGAAAGGGTTCAGGGAAATGCCACTGGGTCCTTTTACATCATCAGAGAGGAGGACCCAGAGGAGAGTTTGGCATGCACATTAAAGGATTCTCTGGGGATTGGGGGAGGGGAGGCACTGTGGGGTGGAGAGGGAGGAGTGAGGGGAGGGGGGTAGGGGGGCAGGGGAAGGAGGAGGGAGGGAGGGAACCTGTGTACCTATTAAGTTTGTATGAGCAGAGATAATAAAAACTGTTAAAAAAAAAGAATTGCTTTGGGATTTTAATTGGTATAGCATTGAATCTGTATATTCCCTTTGGTAGGATGGTCATTTTTATGATGTTGATTCTGCCACTCCAGGAACATGGGAGACACCTGATGTCTTTTGCAATTTCTTTCTTTAGCGTTTTAAAGTTTTCATTATAAAGTTCTCTTACTTTCTTGGTTAGGTTTATACCAAGGTATTTCATTTTTTTAGGGGCTATAGTAAATGGGATTGTTTCTCTCAGGGCTTTTTCACTTCTTTCATTCTGGGCATATAGGAAGGCCACTGATTTTTCCACATTTATTTTGTATCCTGCCACCCTGCTGAACTTCTATATTAGTTCTAGAAGCTTCCTGGTGGAGTTTTTGGGATCACTCAGGTATAAGATCATGTCATATGCAAATAGAGATAACTTGCCTTTTTCCTTGCTGATTTGAATCCCTTTTATGTCCCTTTCTTGTCTTATGGCTTCAGCTAAGACTTCAAGTACAATATTAAAAAGAAGTGGTGACAGTGGACATCCTTGTCTAGTTCCTGATCAAAGCGGGAATGCTTAAAGTTTTTCCCCATTGAGTATAATCCTTGCTGTTGGCTTATTGTATGCAGCTTTTATTATATTGATAAAGGTTCCTTCCATTCCAATCTTCTCTAGGGTTTTGATCATAAAGGGCATAAAAGCTTTTTCTGCATCTACCCAGAATATTATATGGTCTTGAACTTTGGACTGGTTTATATGATGAATTACATTTATTGATTTTCGTATGTTGAACCAACCTTTTGTGCCTGGGATAAAGCCTACTTGATCCCCATGGATGATCTTTTTGATGTGTTTTTTAATCCGGTTTGCTAAGACTTTGTTGAGAATCTTTGCATCTGTGTCATCAGAGAGATTGGCCAATAGTTTTCTTTTTTAAGTGTATCTTTATTAGGTTTTGGGATTAAGACGATATTAGCTTCATAGAAGGAATTTGGTAGTGTTCCTTCCTTTGCTATTTGATGGAAGAGTTTAAGGAGTATTGGTGTTATGAGCTCCTTAAATGTCTGGTAGAATTCTGTGCTGAATCCATCTGGTCCAGGACATTTTTTGATGGGAAGATTTGAGATTGTTTCATTGATTTCCTCATATGCTATAGGACTATTTAAATAATCTCAAACTTCCTAATTCAATTTAGGTAAGTTGTGTTTACTTAGGAATTCATCCATCTCTTTTGTGTTGTCAAACTTCACTGAGTATAATTTTTTGAAATATGATGTTATAATTCTCTGGATTTCTTGGGTATCAGTAGTGATACCTCCATTTTCATTTCTAATTTTGTAAATTTGGGATTTCTCTCTCTTGCTTTTGGTTAATTTAGCTAGGGGTGTATCAATTTTATTGATTTTTTTCAAAGAACCAGCTTTTTGACTGGTTGATTCTCTGTATCATTTTTCTAATCTCGATTTTGGATATTTCTTCCCCTAATTTTGCTAATCTCCTTCCTTCTACTGCTTTTGGGGTCAGATTGCTCTAGTGTCTCTAAAGCTTTAAGCTGCATTGTTAATTTATTTATTTCTGATGTTTCCATTGTTTTGATGTAGGCATTAAGAGCTATGAACTTACCTCTTAGAACAGCTTTCATTGTGTCCCAGAGATTTTGGTGGGTTGTATTTTCATTATCGTTCACTTTCAGGAAATCTTGAATTTCCTTTTTAATTTCTTCCTGAATCCATGTCTCATTCAGCATCATATTGTTAAGTTTCCAGGAGTTAGTGTATTTTCTCTTGTTTGTTGTGTTTTGGATGTCCAGCTGTAGGCCGCGGTGGTCTGATAGGGCATAGGTTAGAATTTCAACTTTTTTGTATATGTGTAGATTCGTTTTGTGGCCCTGTATGTGATCTATTTTGGAGAAAGTTCCGTGTGCTGCTGAGAAAAATGTGTATTCTTTGGTGCGTGCGTGAAAAGTTCAATAGCGATCTGTAAGGTCCATTTCTTTCAGGGTTTGAATAAGTTCCAAAGTATCTCTGTTAAGCTTTTGACCTGTTGATCTATCCCATGTTGAGAGGGCGGTGTTGAAGTCCCCAAGAATTATCGTTTGGGGGTTGATTTCTTGCTTTATACATTGCAGGGTTTGCTTAATGAATGTGGGGGGGCCCATATTGGGTGCATATATGTTCAGTATTGTGACGTCTTCCTGGTGAATTGTACCTGTGACTGAAAGGTAGTATCCATCCGTGTCTCTTATAATTTTCTTTGGTTTGAAGTCCACTTTGTCTGATAGCATAATGGCTACCCCTGCCTGTTTTCTGCTTTCATTTGCTTGTGGAATTGTTGACCAGCCTTTTATTTTTAGAGCGTGCCTATCTTTTGTGGTGAGATGAGTTTCCTGCAGGCAGCAGATTGATGGATTGTGATTTTTAATCCAAGTTTGTAATCTATGTCTCTTGATCAGTGAGTTAATTCCATTAACATTTAATGTTATAATGGAGAAACTATTTTTAATTCCGGACTTTTTATGTTTAGTGGCTTTTGTTAATTTTTTTATTATTTATTCAATTTTGCGTGTATGCATGTGTGCACGTGTGGGTATGTATGTATGTGTGTGTAGAACCACGGACGAATTTGGGAATCACCATGGATGCTTCCACCTCCTCCTTGTTTACTCTGCCCCGGGATTCACAGGCTCCACCCTACCAGGACCAGAAACGCAGGCCGCCCCCGATTCCACCCGGTGTCTGTACGTGGGGTCTAGGATCCGAACTCAGGACCTTCCGCCTACAAGGCAGAGGCTTAACCCCTGAGCCACCTCTCCATCCCCTGTTCAATGGCTTTTGTAAGTGTATTGTTTCACTTTTAGGTTTTGGTAGTATTATACTTCCCTTCTGTTCTCCTGGATATGCTTGTTTTTTTCTTCAAGCTCGAGTGTCATTTCTAGCATTTTTTGAAGGCCTGGTTTGGTGGACATGTATCCCTTCAAGTTGTCTTTGTGCTGGAAGATTTTTCTTTCTCCCTCGATCATGACAGGTAGTTTTGCTTGGTATATCAGCCTGGGTTGACATTTTTGCTCATTCAATACTTGAAGTACGTCTCTCCAAGCTCTTCTTGCTTTTAGTGTTTCCATTGAGAAGTCATTTGTTATTTTAATAGGTTTACCTTTAAAAGTGGCTTGTTTTTTTTTTTTTTTTCCCTTGAGGCTCTCAGCACCATTTCTTTATCTTGAATGTGTAGTGTTTTGACTATTATTTGCCATGGCGAGTTTCTATTTTGGTCATATCTGTTGGGGTACAGAATTCCTCTTTTATATGAATGGGCTTCTCTTTTTTCAGATGCAGAAAGTTTTCCTTGATGATAGTTTGAAATTTTCCCTCAGGAGTGGTATTTTGGGATTCTTGTTCTGGTATTCCATGAATGCACATGTTCGGCTTCTTCAGGGTGACCCATAACTCTTTAATGTTTCTCTCAAGTATCTTTTTGGCTTTAACATCCTCTTCCATTGAGCTGGTTAATACTCCCACTTTGTCTTCTGCTTTGTCTTTTCTGCTTAGTTAGTTCTGCTGATAAGACTCTCTGCTGAGTTCTGGGTTGAAGATAACTTGTCTTTTAGTTCAGTTTTAAACTCTGCTTGAGTCTGTTTTAACTGCTCTATGCCTGTTTTTGTTTCCTGTACTGTTTTTCTCAACTCCTCCAAGTGTCTGTTGTGTTCCTCTTCAAAGTGGTTGATGTGGTTATTTAATTCCTCCCGGATTTCCTCTTTCATAATATTGAACATGGTAATGATCATGTTTTGAAAGTCATTATTCTGTGTCAGACTTTCTTGGCTATTTTCCATAGGTTTGTTCTGGTCGGAGTCTATCATTATGGGATTAATTCCTTCCGTGGGAGATTTTCTTGGGTTTTGTTTCTCGTGGATTTGCACTTTGACTTGGGCATTGTCGTTTTAACTCTTAAGACCTTCTTTCAATTTCTGTGTGTTTTCCACTGAACTGAATTAGGGGAGCTTACTTAGGTCACCGTGAGTCCCTGCTGAACTGTGCGAATCCCGCTGGGTGGGGAAAGGGAAGAGGTGGCGGAGGCGGGTTGCTATTTAAGCTGGGAGCTGGGGCGTAGCCCAGGGGGTTCTCAGATGTAGCTTTCTTAAGGCATATTCCCAGGAGTGGTATAGATGTAGCTTTCTTAAGGAATATTCCCAGGAGTAGTATAGCTGGACCATAAGGTATTTCATTTCTTAAATTTTTTAGGAAACTCCCTACTGATTTTCAAAATGATTGTACAAGTTTGCATTTCCACCAACAATGTATAAGTGTTCCTTTCTCCCCACAAACTTCCAGCATTTGTTATTGTTTGTATTTGGGAATTTAGCCATTCTGATCTGGGTGAGAAGAAATCTCATAGTACTGTTGATTTGCATTTTCCTAATGCTACGGAGGTGGAACATTTTGTAAGATATTTATTAGACATTTGATTTCATCCTGAGAAAACTTTCTTTTAAATTCCAAGGTCCATTTTCTAATTGGGTTGTTTGCCTCCTTGATATTTAATTTTTTTAGTTCTTTCTGCACTTTGGATATTAGTCCTCTCTCAGATATATGATGAGTGAGGATTTCCTTTCATTCCACAAGTTGTCATTTTGCTCCATTAACAATATATTTTGTTGAACAGAAGCTCTTTAATTTCATGAAATCCTATTTGAGTATTGGTCCTATTTCCTGTGCAACTGGGGTCCTATTCTGAAGATGTTCACTTAGAAAATCAGTTCAAGGTTGTTTCCTATTTTCTTTAGGGCTTTTTATAGCCTTTTGTTCATCATTGAGGTCCTTAATCCATTCATTAATGTCTGTGCTGGGTGATAGGTAAGGGTCCAGTTTCAATCTTCTGCGTGTACATATCCTATTTTGCCGGGACCATTTGTAGAAGATGCTGTCTGTTTTCCAGTGGTGTTTCTGGTTACCTATATAAAAAATCAGTTGGCTGTAGATGTATGAGTTTACAACTGGGTCTTCCATTCTTTTTCTTTTTTTTATTAAAAAATTAATTTTATTTCAGCTCATACAAACTTATTAGGTACACCAGTTCCTCCCTCCCTCCTCCTCCCCCCGTACCCCCTGCTCCCCCTCCCCACCCCTCTCCGTCTCCATCCCCCAGTGCCTCCCACCCCAATTCCCAGAGAGTCCTTTCTTGTGCATGTCTGATTTTCCTCTGGGCCCTCCTCTCCGATGACGTACAAGGACCCAGTGGCCTTTCCCTGAACCCTTTCCCGTGTTCCCCTTAGGTATACGAACACTGCTGTGGCTGCCAATCCCTTGCCTCCAAGGCTCTTGGTGCCTTTAGCAGATGCTAGACTTTGTGAGGTCAACAGTGTGTTGGACAATGCGCAGGGCCTGTAAAGTCCAATTATGATTGCTTCAGCCCTAACTAGTATAGAGTATCTTACATATCATTGCTCCTCCCATCCTTTTGCTCTTACACTCTTACCGCCCCCTCTTCCGCAAATTTCCCTGAGCTTCAGGATGGGGAGAGACTAAGCTGGCCTAGTTCTAGGTGGTTGATATAGAGTCTCTGAAATTTTGGATTGTGGTTTGTTGATTTTCTTTTGCAGTTTTGCTGCTCCTGCAATGCCCTTCACTCCATCCTGGTGGGCATTGTATGTTATCCCCTGGCCAGAGACAAAAAGCTGTTAGAGTCTTGTGATAAAAGCACATTCAAAGGTAGATGTAATAAAAGTGGGAAACCACAGTGAGGGAGGGGTCTATCACCAATTTGCACAACGGTTACTTTTTATCTGCCAGACTATATGCCCTCCTCTTCTGGTGAGATTATTATTATTATTTATTCAACTGTGCGCATGTGCGTGTGTATGTGCGCGCGCGTGTGTGTCTGTGTGTATGTCTGTGTCTGTGTAGAACCACGGATGAATTCGTGAACCACCATGGATGCCTCCACCTCCTTCTGCCCCGGGATTCACAGGCTCCGCCCTACCAGGACCGGAAACACAGACCGCCCCCGCTTCCGCCTGGCGTCTATACATGGGATCTGGGATCCAAACTCAGGACCTTCCGCCTGCAAGGTCCCCCTGAGCCACCTCTCCAGCCCTGGGTTTTCCATTCTTATCCATTGGTCTATGTATCTGCTTTGGTGCCAGTACTAGGCTGTCTTTTTTACTGTAGAATTTGTAGTATAGATTAAGGTCTGATATGGTGATATTTCCAGCAGAGTTTTTATTACTTACGATTTTTGCTATCCTGGGCTTTTTTTGCTTCCATGTGAATTTTGATATTGTTTTGTCAACTTCTGTGATGAATTACCTTGGAATTCTGATTAGTACTACATTGAATCTGTGTATTGTTTTTGATAGGATGATCACTTTTATGATGTTAATCCTACTGATCCAAGGGCATGAGAGGTCTTTCCACCTTTTGGTATATTCTGTAATCTCTTTCTTTAGTGTTTTAAAGTTTTAAATGCTGATTAGATTTATTCCAAGGTGTTTCTTTTTTTTTTTAGAAACAACAATAAGTGGAATTGTTTCTATTTCAACTTTCTCACTTTTTTCTTTCCTTGATGTATAGGAAAGTGACTGACTTTTTCACATTAATTTTGTAATCTGCCACTCTACTGAACTTCTTTATTAGTTCCAAGAGTTTCCTGGTAGAACTTTTAAGGTCTCTCAGGTGTAAAATCATGTCATCTGCAAATAGGGATGCCTTGGGTTTTCCTTTCCTATTTGTATCCTTTTTATTTTCCTCTCTGGTCTTGTGACTCTAGCTAAGACTTCAAGTACCATATTGAAAAGAAGTGATGAGAGTGGACAGCCTTGTCTAGTTCCTGATCAAAGTGGGAATGCTTCCAGTTTTTCACCATTTAGAATGATCCTTGATATAGACTTGTTGTATATGACCTCTATAATGTTGATATATGTTCCTTCTATTCCTGTTGTCTCCAGGGATTTTATCATAAAAGGATGTTGAATTTTATGAAAAGCTTTTTCTGCCTGTATGGAAAGAATCATGTGATTTGGGTGTAAGTATTTATTTATATAATGAATTACATTTATTGATTTGCATAAGTTGATTCAACCTTGTATGTCTGAAATAAATCATACTTAATCATAGTGGATGATCTTTTTGATGTTTTTTAATCTGATTTGCTAGAATTTGGTTAAAGATATTTGAATCTTCAACCAACCATAATTCAGAACATCAGAGACCCTACATTAATCACCTGGAACCAGACCAGCCAAATCTCTCCCCATCCTAAAGCTCAGGGAAATTTGCGGAAGAGGGGGCGGTAAGATTGTAAGAGCCTAAAGATGGGGAGGAGCAATGACACTGCAAGATACGCAACACAAGTTAGGGCCACAGTAGACATAATCGGACTTTGCATGACCTGCGTGATGACTGACATGTCAATGACATCCCAAAGTCTAGTGTGGGTCACAGGCACTAGGATCCTTAGAGGCAAGAGATTAAAAGTCATAATAGTGTTCCCATACTAAAGGGGAGTACGAGAAAGGGCTCTGGGCACCGAGTCCATACACCTCATTAGAGTGGAGGACAGAGGGAAGTTTGACTTTCACACTAAACGATACTCCAGGGAATGGGAGGGGGAAGAAGGGGGCACTGGAAGAAAGGGGAGGTGAAAGAAAGGGGAATAGGGGGGAGGGTGCAAGGGGGACTGGGGAGGGGTGGAGAGAGGGAGGGGCCGGGGTACCTATTAAGTTTGTATGATTGGGAAAAAATTAACAAACATAATGGAAAAAAATTAAAATTAAAATTAAAAAGATATTTGAATCTCTGCTCATCAATAAGATTGGCTTATAGGATTTTTTTTAATTGTCTCTGTTTGTTTTGTGGGTCAGTGTAATATTGACCTTATAAGGAAGTGTTCCTTCCTTAGCTATTTGTAGAATAGATGAAGATGTATTGGTGTTACTTATTCTTTAAATATCTGGTGAAATTCTGCATCGAATCCATTCACACTGGGCTTTTGTTGTGGGAATATTTGTAATTACTTCTTTAATTTTGTGACTTGATATAGAACTATTTAAATAATTCGATTCATCCCAATTCAATCTTTGTAAGTTGTGTATAATGAAAATTAATCCATTTCTTTTGAATTGCCAAAATTTGTGGAGCGTAAGTCTTTGAAGTACAACCTTATGATACTTTGAATTTTACTGATATCAGCTGTGTTAGTTCCATTTTCAGGTATTTATTTTTTTTAATTTGGGCTTTCCCTTTTTTTGACTTTGGTTAAATTGGCTAGGGGTTTATCAATCTTATTAATTTTTTCAAAAAAACCCAACTCTTTGATTGATTCTTTCATCATTTTATTTGTCTCAATTTAAGGTATTTCTCCTGTGATTTTTGCTTATGTACTGTTTTTTTTCCCAAATATTATTTTTTTCCTAATCATGCAAGCTAATAGGTATCCCCATCCTCTCCCTCCCTCCTCTCCTCCCCAGGCCCCCCTTGCATTCTCCCACTTTTCCCCCTTTCTTTAACCCCCCTCTCCCCTTTTCCCAGTGCCTCCCCCTTCCTCCCTCCCATCCCCTGGAGCATCCTTTTGTATGAATGCCAAACCTCCCTCTGAGTCCTCCACCCTAATGAGGGGTAAGGACTCAGTGACATAGCCTGGAGCCCTTCCTTGGGCTCCTCTATTATGACTGTTAATATCTTGCCTCTAAGGATCTTACTGCCTGGAGCCTTCTCCCCTGTGATCTCTGCTAGACTTTGGAGGGTCGGAGACATTTCAGCCATTGTGCAGGTAGGTCATGCAAAGTCCAATTTTGGCTGCTGCAACCCTAACTTGTATGGAGTATCTTGCATCTTCAGGCTCTTACAATCTTGCCAACCCCTCTTCCCCAAGGTTCCCTAAGCTTTAGGATGGGGAGAGATTTGGCTGGTCTGGTTCCAGGTGATTAATGTAGGGTCTTTGGTGTTCTGAATTATGGTTTGTTGTTTTCAGTTTTGCTTTTCCTGCACTACCCTTGGCTGCATCCTGATTGGGATCGAAGGTCACCTCCTAACCAAAGATAAAAGACTGTTTAAATGAAGATCTTAATATAAGAAGAGACTCAAAGATAAATGGAAGAATAGGAGTAGGACATAGCAGTGGGGGGAGGCGAGTGTCCCATTTGCAGGATGGGTACCATCCAACTGCCAGTCCTGATACCGTCCCTGATTGGTGAGATCAAATCTGTTCAGTGGCAAGTGACCAGGAAGGACAGTGAGAGTGAGCTGCACCACATATCTTGCTACTTACATGCAATACTTGATGGTGACCTATTTTCTCTACTGAAGCATGATCCCCTATCTCCTTTTTGGAGGGGCCTTTCTTCCCCTTCCCTCCAGTTTATAATCTTTGTGATTAGAATAGGTATTATAGAAATTTATCTGGGACTACATCATAAAGTGACTTTGGAACTAGGATCCACCTATTAGGGAGTACATATGGTGTCTAACTTCCTGTGTCTGGGATACTTCACTCAATATAATTTTTTCTAATTCCATCCACTTCCCAGCAAGTTTCATTAATTCATCTTTTTTGATGACTGAATAGTATTCCACTGTTTAAATGTACCACATTTTTCATTATCCATTTGTCAACTGTTGGGCATTTGGGTTGATTCCATGATTTTCCTATTATAAATAGTGCTGAAATGAACATGGTTGTGTTCATGTCACTGTAGTGAATTTCTGAATTATGGGGGATTATTCCCAGAAGTGTTATAGCAGGATCATATGATATTTCAATCTTTAACTTTTTTAGAAATTGCCAAACCAATCGCCAGAGTGGTTGTATGAGCCTGCACTCCCACCAGCAATGTATGAGAGGTCCCTTCTCTCCACATCCCCTCCAGCATTTGGTGGTGTTTGTATTTTGGATTTTTGCCATCCTGACCGGGGTGAGATGACATCTTAGGGAAGTTTTGATTTGCATTTCCCTGATGGCTAGGGATGTGGAGCAATTTTTAAAGATATTTGTTAGACATTTCAATTTCATCCCTGGAAAAGTTTCTTTTCAGTTCCCAGGCTCATTTTCTAATTGGGCCATTTATCTCCTTGGTGTTTAGTTTTTTAAGTTCTTGTGCACTCTGGATAATAGAGTTCTATCAGATATGTGGTTAGTGAAGATTTTCTCCCATTCTGTGGGTTGCCTTTGTGCTCAAGTTACAGTCTCTTTGTGTGAACAGAAGCTCTTTAATTTCCTAACATACCATTGGTTGAGGGTTGGTTCTCCTGTCTGTGCTATTGGATTTCTGTTTCGGAACTGTTGGCCTAGCCTAATCAGCTTGAGGGCGTTCCCTACCCTTTCAACTAGGGTTTTTTATAGTCTCTGGCCTAACATTAAGGTTCTTGATCCATTTGGAATTAATTATTGTGCATGTTGACAAGTAGGGGTCCACTTTTAATCTTGTGCATGCAAATATACAGTTTTGCCAACAACATCTGTTGAAGATGCTGTTCTTTATATATTGAATTTTGTCAAAGATCAAAAAGCTGTAATTGTGTTAGGTCTTTTCGCCTTATCCATTGATCTACATGTCTATTTTGGAGCCAGTAGCTGGCTGTTTTTATTACTATGAATTTGTAGTATAGATTAAGGTTTGGTATGGTGATACCTCCAGCAGTGTTTTTGTCACTCAGGATTGTTTTTGCTCTCCTGGGTCTTTTGTGCTTCCACATGAATTTTGAGATTGTTTAGTCAATTTCTTTAAAGAATTTCTTGGGGATTTTGATTGGTATAGCATTAAATCTGTATATTGCTTTTGGTAGGATGGTCATTTTATGATGTTGATTCTGCTGATCCTGGAGCATGGGAGGTCTTTCCCTCTTCTGGTGTCTTCTGAAATTTCTTTCTCTAGGGTTTTAAAGTTTTCATTATAAAGGTCTTTTCTGGATTAGATGTATACCAAAGCATTTCATTTTTTAGGGGCTATAATAAATGAGATTGTTTCTATTAGAGCTTTTTCACTTTTTTCAGGTCACTGATTTTTCCACTTTTTTTTTATTTATTCAATTGTGCGCGTATGCATGTGTGCGTGTGTGTGTATGTATGTGTGTGTGTGTGTGTGTGTGTATACGTGTGTGTAGAACCACAGACAAATTCGGGAACCACCATGGACGCCTCCACCTCCTTCTTGTTTACTCTGCCCCGGGATTCACAGCTCCACCCTACCAGGACCAGAAGCGCAGGCCGCCCTCGCTTCCGCCCGGCGTCTATACGTGGGGTCTAGGATCCGAACTCAGGACCTTCCGCCTGCAAGGCAGAGGCTTAACCCCTGAGCCACCTCTCCAGCCTCTCCACATTTATTTTTTAACCTGTCACCCTGCTTAACTTCCGTATTAGTTCCAGGAGTTTCCTGGTGGAGTTTTTAGATCACTCAGGTATACAATCTTGTCATCTGCAAATAGAGATAACTTGACTTCTTCCTTTTTATCTCTCTCTCTTGTCTTACAGCTACAGGTAAGACTTCAAGTACAATATTGAATAGAAGTGGTTAGAGTGGACAGCCTCGTCTAGTTCCTGATTGAAGCGGGAATGCTTCAAGTTTTTCCCCATTGAGTAGAATTCTTGTTGTATACAGCTTTTATTATATTGATAAAGGTTCCTTCCACTTCAACCATCTAGGATTTTGATCATAAAAGGAAGTTAGATCTTGTCAAAATCTTTTTCTGCATCTATTGAGAGTATCACTTAGTCTTGGACTTTGGATTGGTTTATAAGATGGATTACCTTTATTGTTTTGCATATATTGAAACATCCTTGTGTGCCTGAGATAAAGCCTACTTGATCACAGTAAATGATCTTTCTGATATGTTTTTGAATTCGATTTACTAAGATTTTGTTGAGAATCTTTGCATCTGTGTTCATCAAAGAGACTGGCCTACAGTTTTCTTTTTTAAGTGTATCCTTATTAGGTTTTGGGATTAGTATGACATTAGCTTCATAGAAAGAATTTGGAAATGTCCCTTCCTTTGCAATTTGATGGAACAGTTTAAGGAGTGTTGGTTTTAGTTGTTCCTTAAATGTCTGGTAGAATTCTGTGCTGAATCTATCTGGTCCAGGACATTTTTTGGTGGGAATATTTGAGGTTGCTTCATTGATTTCCTCATATGTTTTAGGACTATTTAAGTAATTCAAAACTTCCTGATTCAATTTAGGCAAGTTGTGCTTACTCAGGAATTCATGCATTTCTTTTGTGTTATCAAATTTCACAGAGTATAAGTTTTTGACCTTACAATTCTCTGAATTTCTTGGATATCAGCTATGATAACTCATTTTCATTTCTAATTTTGTTAATTTGGATTTTCTCTCTCTTGATTTGATTAATTTAACTAAGGGTGCATGAATCTTATTGATTTTTTTCAAAGAACCAGCTTTTTGACTGGTTGATTCTTTGTATAATTTCCTTATCTCAATTTCAGATATTTCTCCCCTGATTTTGCTAATCTCCTCTCTTCTATTGCTTTTGGGAATGGAGTCCTCTTGTGTCTCTAAAGCTTTAAGCAGCACTGTTAAGTTATCTACTCCTGATGCTTCCATTTTTTTGATATAGGTATTAAGAACTATAAAATTTCTTAGGACAGCTTTCCTCTTAGGACAGCTTTCATTGTGTCCCAGAGATTTTAATATAACATCCCAGAGATGTTATATTTTCATTACAGTTCACTTCTAAGAAATCTTGAGTTCCTTTTTGATTTCTTTCTGAGCCCATTTCTCATTCAGCATCATAGTGTTTAATTTCCAACAGTTAATATATTTTCTGCTGTTTGTTGTGTTGTGGATGTCAAGCTTTCAACTACGGTGATCTATATTTTTCAACTTTTCTGTATATGTGGAGATTCATTTTGGGGCCCCATATGTGGTCTATTTTGGAGAAAGTTCTGTGGGCTGCTGAGAAAAATGTGCATTCCTTGGTGTTTGGATAGAAAGTTTGATAGAGATCTGTAAGGTCCATTTCAGTAAGGTTTGATTTAGTTCTAATGTGTGTCTGTTGAGTTTTTGGCCTGTTGATCTATCCCATGTTGAGAGCACAATATTGAAATCCCCAAGTATTATCATTTTGGGATTGATTTCTTGTTTTAGACATTGTAGTGTTTGCTTAATGAATGTGGAGGAACCCATATTAGGTGCATGTATGTTCAGTATTGTGAAGTCTTCCTGGTGAATTGTACCTGTGACTAAAATATAGTGTTCTTCTGTATCTCTTATGATTTTCTTTGGTTTGAAGTACACTTTGCTAGTTAGCATAATTGCTACCCCTGCTTCTTTCCTGGTTCCATTAGCTTAAAGAATTAATGACCAGCCTTTTACTTTTAGAATATGACTATTTTTTGAGGTGAGATGTGTTTCCTGAAGGCAGCAGATGGATGGGTTTTGATTTCTAATCCATGTTTGTAACGTGTGTCTTTTGATTGATGAGTTAATTCCATTGACATTTAGTGTTATAATGGAGAAATTACTTTTAATTCCTGACACTTTTTGTGTTTAGTGGCTTTCATAAGTGTATTATTTGGTTTTTAGGTTTTGGTGGTATTATACTTCTTTTCTATCCACCTGGATATGCTTGTTGTTTTCTTCAAGCTTGAGTATCTTTTCTAGCATTTTTTTAAGACCTGGGTTGGTGGTCATGTAAGCCTTCAAGTTGTCTTTATGGTGGAAAATTTTTCTTTCACCCTGGATCATGACTGATAGTTTTGCTGGGTATATCAGCCTGCGTTGACATTTTTGCTCATTCAATACTTGAAGTATGTCTCTCGAAGCTCTGTTGGCTTTTACTATTTGTAATGAAAATCATTTGTTATTTTAATAGGTTTACCTTTAAAAGTGACTTGGTTTTTTTGAAGCTCATTCTCTTTGTCTTGTATGTGTAGTGACTATTATTTGATGTGATGAGTTTCTATTTTGGTCATATCTCTTTGGAGTGTGGAATGCCTCTTGTATTCAGATGGGCCTCTCATTCTTTAGATGAAGAAAGTTTTCCTTGATGATAATTTGAAAAATTTCCTCAGGTGTGGTATTTTGGAATTCTTGTTCTGGTATTTCATGAATGTGCATGTTAGGCTTCTTCAAGGTATCCCATAACTTTTGAATATTCCTCTCAGGTACCTTTTTGGCTTTAACAACCTCTTCAATTCAACTGGATAGTACTTCAACTTTGTCTTCAAGATCTGATATTCTATTTTCTGCTTCATTAGTTCTGCTGATAAGACTCTCTGTTGAGTTCTGGGTTGAAGTTGGGGTAAGTTGTATTTTCGTTATCATTCACTTTCAGGAAATCTTGAATTTCCTTTTTAATTTCTTCCTGAATCCAGTTCTCATTCAGCATCATAGTGTTAAGTTTCCAGGAGTTAGTGTATTTTCTCTTGTTTGATGTGTTGTGGATGTCCAGCTTTAGGCCGTGGTGGTCTGATAGGGCACAGGTTAGAATTTCAACTTTCTTATATATGTGTAGATTCGTTTTGTGGCCCAATATGTGATCTATTTTAGAGAAAGTTCCGTGTGCTGCTGAGAAAAATGTGTATTCTTTGGTGCATGGGTGAAAAGTTCGATAGAGATCTGTAAGGTCCATTTCTTTCAGGGTTTGATTAAGTTCCAAAGTGTCTCTGTTAAGCTTTTGACCTGTTGATCTATCCCATGTTGAGAGGGCGGTGTTGAAGTCCCCAAGAATTATCGTTTGGGGGTTGATTTCATGCTTTAGACGCTGTAGGGTTTTCTTAATGAATGTGGAGGGGCCCGTATTCGGTGCATATATGTTCAGTATTGTGAAGTCTTCCTGGTGAATTGTACCTGTGACTAAAATGTAGTATCCATCTGTGTCTCTTATAATTTTCTTTGGTTTGAAGTCCACTTTATCTGATAGCATAATGGCTACCCCTGCCTGTTTTCTCCTTCCATTTGCTTGTAGAATTGTTGACCAGCCTTTTATTTTTAGAGTGTGCCTATCTTTTGTGGTGAGATGGGTTTCCTGCAGGCAGCAGATTGATGGATTGTGATTTTTAATCCAAGTTTGTAATCTGTGTCTCTTGATCGGTGAATTAATTCCATTAACATTTAGTGTTATAATGGAGAAACTATTTTTGATTCCAGACATTTATTATGTTTAGTAGTTTTTATAAGTATATTGCTTTGCTTTTAATGGTGTTATATTTGCCTTCTGTTCTCCTGAATATGCCTGTTTTTTTCTTCATGCTTGAGTATCATTTCTAGCATTTTTTTTTGAAGGCCTGGTTTGGTGGACATGTATCCCTTCAAGTTGTCTTTGTGCTGGAAAATTTTTCTTTCTCCCTCGATCATGACTGATAGTTTTGCAGGGTAAAGCAGCCTGGGTTGACATTTTTGCTCATTCAATACTTGAAGTATGTCTCTCCAAGCTCTTCTTGCTTTTACTGTTTCGACTGAGAAATCATTTGTTATTTTAATAGGTTTACTTTAAAAGTGACTTGTTTTTTCTCCCTTGAAGCTCTCAGCACCAGTTCTTTATCTTGAATGTGGAGTATTTTAACTATTATTTGCCGTGGCGTGCTTCTGTTTTGGTCATATCTGTTTGGGGTGCGGAATGCCTCTTGTATATGGATGGGCCTCTCTTTTTTTAGATGAGGAAAGTTTTCCTTGATGATTGTTTGGAAAATTTCCTCAGGGGTGGTATTTTGAGATTCTTGCTCTGGTATTCCATGAATACGCATGTTAGGCTTCTTCAGGGTATCCCATATCTCTTGGATATTTCTCTCAAGTATCTTTTTGGCTTTAACATCCTCTTCCATTGAGCTGGTTAGTACTCCCACTTTATCTTCAAGGTCTGAAATTCTGTTTTCTGCTTCGTTAGATCTGTTGATAAGACTCTCTGTGGCATTCTGGGTTGAAGATAACTTGTCTTGTAGCTCAGTTTTAAACTCTGCTTGAGTCTGTTTTAACTGCTCTATGCCAGTTTTTGTTTCTTGCACTGTTTTTCTCAACTCCTCCAAATGTCTGTTGTGTTCCTCTTCAAAGCGATTGATTTGATTATGTAATTCGTCCCGGATTTCCACTTTCATAGTATTGAACATGGTAATGATCATATTTTGAAAGTCGTTATCCTGGGTCAGGCTTTCTTGGCCTTTTTCCGCGGGTTTTTTCTGGTTGGAGTCTAGGTCGCCGGGTGAGGCCCGGCTGGACCGCGTGCACATCCCGGCCGGTGGAGCGGGGTGGGGTAAAGGGTTGGGCATTTTTGTTTTATCTCTTATGTCCTTTTTGTTTCCTTGTGTTTTGTGCTGAACTAAACTAAACTGTATTAATACAAATGAGTGATTATTACTAGGTATTTTCCTTGGGGTTTGTCTGTTGTTGCTTGTCTGATGTTGGTTTTATTTCCTAGGTGAAGCTATTGGACTGTTAGTACCTCAATCAAGTCAGGTTTATTAGGCAGGGATTCAAGATTAGTATGGTAATTCACTTTTTAGGTTTACTTCCTTGGTGACATGTGAGGGTGAATGGTATAGTCCCTAAGTTGTATGGGTTTTGGGGTGGCTATATAGAAGTGTTAAACTACAGTGACTAATAATTGAGAGGAACAAGATGGTAAAAAGGGTTTACTTATTTTAGACCTGGATGTGAAGGTTCTCTCCCATATGATGGGATGATTTTAGAGGACCTCAGATGAATGGTGTTGGTCCCTAGCCCTTTGCTTGGGTTTTCTCTGGACTCTGTTGAATTCTGAGGAGCAGTGAGTCTGCCCTGGTTCAGGTCTGGGTCCCAATCTGGGTCCAGAACAGAAAGGCAGAGTGGCTTCTGAGGCACACAGATGACCTAGGGCCTGGGGCATGGTCTAGAGGCCTTACCTGAGGAGCAAGGAGTCCACCCCAGTCTGGGTCTGGGGCAGAAAGCTTATCTACTTTTTTGGAGATAGGATTTTTCCTACTTCTCTAAGGTTTTAACCTGCATTGTTAAGTTATTTATTTATGATGTTTCCATTTTTTTAAGTGGGCATTGAAAGCTATAAGCTTTCATCTTACGAGTACCTTCGTCATATCATAGGATTTTTATATGTTGTGATTTCATTATCATTCACTTCTAGAAATTTTTAAAATTTCTATTTTCATTTCTGCCTGGGCCCATTCCTCTTTCCTTTGCATGGTGTTTAGTTTCTAAGTGTTCAGTACTTTTTTTTTTTTTTTTTACTTAACATGGTCCTTTTATTCTGCTCTCTGGAGCAAAGATACATCACAGAGAAGTGGGATCCACTTGTCTTTGTTGTTGTTTTTTTTAACATTTTTTATTATCTCCGCTCATACAAACTTAATAGGTACACCAGTTCCCTCCCTCCCTCCTCTGCTCACCCTCCCCTCATCCCTCCCTCCCCACCCCCCAGTGCCTCCCCTCCCCCAATCCCCGGAGAATCCTTTAATGTCCATGCCAAACTCTCCTCTGGGTCCTCCTCTCCGATGACGTACAAGGACCCAGCGGCATTTCCCTGAACCCTTTCTTTTGTTCTCCTTAAGCATAGGAACACTATTTTGGCTGTCAATCCCTTGCCTCCAAGGATCTTGGTGCTTTTAGCAAATGCTAGACTTTGTGGGGTCAATAGTGTGTTGGACATTGTGCAGGGCATGCAAAGTCCAGTTATGATTGCTTCAGCCCTAACTTGTGTGGAGTATCTTGCTTATCATTGCTCCTCCCATCCTTGTGCTCTTACACTCTTACTGCCCCCTCTTCTGCAAATTTCCCTGAGCTTCAGGATGGGGAGAGATTAGGCTGGCCTAGTTCTAGGTGGTTGATATAGAGTCTCTGAAGTTCTGGATTATGGTTTGTTGATTTTCTTTTGCGGTTTTGCTGCTCCTGCAATGCTCTTCACTCCATCCTGATGGGTATTCATGTACTTTTGTTGTTTACATTGTTATGGATGTCCAGCTTTATTCGATGGTGATCAGATAAAGTTTCAACTTTCCTGTATATGGGGAAGCTTACTTTGTGGCCTATTATGTTCTCTATTTTGGAGAAAGTTCCATCGGCTACTGAAAAGAATGTATATTCCTTGATGTTAGATTGGAAAGTTCAGTAGAGATCAGTCAATTCCATTTGGTTTATGATTTGATTTAATTCTAGTATGATTTTGTACAATTTTTGACCTGTTGATCTATCCATTCATGAGAGTGGATTGTTTAGGGTGATATGTTGTTTTAGACATATCACCCTAAATGTAGTATTTGTTTAATGAATTTGATGAATCTATGTTTGGAGCATATATGTTCTTGATTTGTTTTGGCTTAAAGTCTATTTTGTCAGATATTAAAATTGTTACTCCTTCTTGTTTCCTTGTTCTATTAGCTTGGAGTAACTTTAACCAGACTTTAGCCCTGAGATTGTGCCTATATTTCATAATGAGATGTTTTTCTTTTTTTTAAGTGTGTGTGTATGTGTGTGTGTGCGTGCATGTGTGTGTGTCAGAGAGCACTGTGTGTCCCCATGGAGGACAAAGGGTGACTTTGGGCAACTTCCTGGATTGCTTCTATCTTCATTTAGCTTCACTCGTGGATTTCCCAGGCTCTTCCCAGCAACTAGCACTTGCAATCAGAGAGGGAATCCCAGGTTTGTGGGGCGGGGCTGCTTGTCTGCTTTAGCTGACACTTGCAAGCAGATCCACCTGTGGAGAGCTAATTTGAAGTTTTGTAAGTGAACGACAGACACCAGGGCTCAGCCAAAAAGGCTACTGCTTTCTTGTACTCCTTGAAACAAAATAAAATAAATTTATTTTATATCTCTACTTTTACAGGCCAAAAATGCTTGGAGACATTATTCACTTGTTCAGTATCATTCAGTTAGAAAGTCACATAATCAAAAGTCCAATCCCAAAGTGTTTGTCATGCTACATTATGATATCTTCCTTCCAATTTCTTTATGTATGAATATGATCATTCATTTTCCCAGTAAAAAAAAATTTCACAAAGGGATATATATCACTGGTGTACTGCCTCCTTAGCATGTACAAAGCTCTGCATTCTAACCCCAGCACCATAACCAGATGGACAGAGATAAATTATTCTAAAAGAATGTTTGTGCCTGTTCCTGCTCTGGCTATCAGACTATCAAAACAACAAACCCAAGTGCTGAAGTTATGTTTCTTTTTGCTATAAGACAATATTTATACAGCTAGCTTAATGGAGAAATGGAAATTTATTTAGCTTATAGTTACAGAGAGGATATACTCCATTGTGACAGAAAAAGCTTGAAGGGCTGCAAGATGTGAAAGTGGTTCACGTCACGGCCATTCCCATGGAAGCAGAGAGAGCAAGAACAAACTGAAGGAGCGAACTGCTAGTGGAATCAGGGAGGAGCCACCCAATCTCAAGTTCATGCCTTCTTCCAACAAGGATGTACCTCCTAAAGATGCCATGACCTTCCCAAACATTAATACCACCTAAGGACTCAAACACATGAAACTGTGGGAACAACTCATATTCAAACCATGACATTTCATCCCTTGATATAAAACTTTAAAAGCCCCCATAGACTATAGCAGCTTCACCACAGTTCAAAACTCAAAAATCTCTTTTGAAACTCAAGTCAGTCTCTTGTGGTATACTGTTAAAACAAAAAGCAAGTTACATACTCCCAATATACAATCATACAGAGTAAATTTTTCCATTCCAAAAGGGAAGGATGAAGGCATACCCAGGAGAGATCATTCTACAATAAGATCAAAAACCAATAGGACAAACCCAAAATCCTGCAATACCAAGTTCAGCATATGAGCCACCCATTCCAAAAGACTTTATTTCTGTACCTTCAATGCAGTTGCCTGGAGCACATATCATTTCTTCAGTTGACTTCTCCTGAAAAAGAGAATAGCTTCTATTAGGCAGTTTTAAACAGAATAACCAGGCTAGGAAGGTCTTTGAGGGCCATCCTGCATTACTGGAATTATCTGAAGGAACACACCCTGGCAGTTTGGAGAAACTGGTTCTAATCCCACACAGAGAAAAGGTTGCCAATTTCCCCCAATCCTCTGTTTATGAAATGATATAGAATTCAGAAAGGATAAATGAGCTCCTCTGATGCAGATAAGTTAAGTTCCTCAAAAATACAGCTCTGCCAAGAGATAAATCACAAGGTCAACTGGGCTGGGCCCTGATATGAACAATCAGTCAGATGAAGGAAACCAAAGCCCCAGTCAGGTTTGCAAAAAGGAGGGGAGGAGAGGGGAGGGGAAGGAGGGGAGGAGAAAAGAAAAAAGAAAGACCATACACAGACTAAGTATCAAGTACAAGGAAGCCAGTACATCCCAGACCAAGATCTCAGAAGTATAACTGACTCCTATGTTCACTCATATGAACAACCTCATCCATCATGGCTGAATCCAAATGTGAGTGTCTACTCAGTTCTGATCACAACTTTTTCCTGAAGATTTTGGGTTACCAATTGGAAAACATCCCCCCAAAATAGGAGGAGAAAACAATCTTTGTCTCTGTGATCTGCCCAAGTGTTGAGGTGTCCAGATTAAGTCCCAGGAGTAGGGGCATTCTGATGGCATCGTAAGCTTGGGCAGTTTCATGAGACTAGGAGACCTAGACCAAGACCCAACACTGCCACTATATAACTGCATACAGACCAGGGCTGAAGATCACTGTAGATCTCCACTCACCTACAATAATACCAAAGTTGTGAATTGTTTGAAACACAGTTTGATAATTTTGGTAACTGGAAATTAATTAATGCAAGGTTGAAAGAAAGTAAAAGTCTAACAAATTTAAGAAACCATCCGTTCACATGGGCAGCAGGCACCACAAGAGGATGAGCTGTGCAAATTGGCTACAGTGTAAAACTGCTACCAGTTCTGTGACAAAGGAGCAGGTGACCTGGCTCTCCTACCCTGCCAAGCCTCAGGAATACTAACTGCCTACTTAAAATTGTGTTGAAGGAGACAGGATGTCTACAACATAGTGCTTAGGACATACACCAATTTCCCTCCACCCAACCAAACCTAAAATCAAATTGGTAACTGTTTTGACTTCAGTTCCCACAACTGATTCACCACCACACCCCACATTCCCACACAGAACTCTGAGTCTAAACACTGGCTTCATTGCTCTGTCCAAAAAGGCTCGGTCCTACCTCTCCTATCACTCACAATGTGGTTTTCTAGTTTCGTGTGCTTTACTAAATCTACCTCAGTCTATAACTATATCCTTCAATATAATTTAAGGAGCTGGTATTTAATAAGTACTGGCACCAGCTGAGCTTTTAGGAGCAAATCACTGGAAGTCTTTGTTTTCCACTATTTGGAGTTCAGATGGGAATAGTCAAGCATAAATCCTCCAGTATACAGGCTTAAGCCCAGAAGGAATTTTTTCCCCTCTGAAAATTAAGGGCAGAGTATTTGGCTGTTTTAAAATCTAAAAATAAATACAGCTTACTGGTTCCAAATGCTGTTTGTGGTAGTACAACTCTAAGACCATTATAGCTTGGAAATAAGTTATGTTTGGCCAGCAGTTAAGTCACAAAGGGGTCTAATTGCTTTTTCAATTTTAAATAACAAAATTAAAAACAGACAAAGTATTTGGATAAAAAATTAACAGCTACATAGTAAATTCTCATGAATTTTCATAAGGATATCGGTAACCTGCATGAGAACATAAAAGAACTTTTAAACCACAGAAAATTAACCAACATTTCAAAAATTGACCAAACATTCAGAAGACAACACGCTGCATTTACTCAAATAAATGCTGAAATTTGGGTTAAAATTAGGTTGAGATCCTATATCAACTCTTTATTCAGTGTTACATACAGTGTATTGAACAAATGGTTTCTGTCTCTTAAGAGCTTACCAATGAAGAAGATGATTTAGGACATGGATTAAACAAATATAAATTAAATAGTAAGAAAATGAAGTAATTTAAGTGTGTTTTGGTAACACACCATTCTAAGCTGAGAGAGAACATTTGTTTGGCCTCAGATTCTGTGAGACTCTACCCTACCAGTCTCCACTCTCCTATGTGCACTAAATCACTACCATGAGGACTACACACCCCCTTCCCCACTTTGGTTCTTCCCTCTGTTCTCAGAACCCAGGCTGATGATACACAGCATATTATTTCTACTTTGTCCTCCCCCAAATCATCTTTTATCATCTCAAGCCAAATATGGTCCTAACTCTATGGATGCATACTTAGTATGCATACTCTATGGTCATTGACAGAGCTGCTCTGAATCTTCTTCGTGGTAACAAGGTGCCTTACAGACAACTCCCCATTCCTCTCAGCACCCCATGTCCTCCAAAGAACTCTCTGCTATCCATTGCTATTCAGTCATATAGACACAAGTTGTCTCCTTTTAAATCCCATACCATAACTCCTTATGCCTTCATACTCACAGGATCAAGCTGTGTCACAACTCATACAAGGATGTACATAACTCTTTCTCAAATCTGGAAGCCCTCCTAGAAATCTGGACATCTTCCCTGTGTCACTCTGAGCTTCTAGGATATGTAACACTGTGTCGTGCTTAATCTAAAATGGATGCCAAAGGAGGAAAGATGGAGAACAACATCTACATAGTCTGCCAGAGTCTTCAGAGAAGAAGCCAGAAAAAGCTAAATGACAATCAGAAGAAGTAGATGATATCCAAATATATCTTGCTCAATTATCAAAGTAAAATAAGGAATTTTATAAAGTAGAAGTCCTCGGTCCATCCCAGAAGGATTAGCTTGACCAAAGAGCTCCGCGCTCACAGTGAGAGGGAGTTCCAACAGCACATTGTTGTGGAGTAGAGAGTCAAAATTGGGAAGAAAAGTTGTACCTAGGTCAGCAGATACACTAGCAGAAAGAGACAGAGGGAGGGATCGGTGGGGATGTTCTCAGCTCAGTGATAGGAGTTCAGCATTCATTGGAGCAGGCATTTTAGAAAGATCCTTGTGATAGCTAAAAGTGTGAAGGGGAGATGAAGAGTTGTCAGGGGAAAAGGAGAGGGGCTAAGAATAGGGATTAAGGGGACAGAAAAAAATAAAATTATTTTTTAAATATATAATTTGAAAAGGTGAAAAAGGGTCACTTATTCACTGATGTTAGGAGTACAAACTGGTACAACGTATTTGGAGATCAGTGTAGAGGTTCCTCAGAAAGTTAAAAATGGAACTGTTGTATAAACCAGTTATACCACTCCTAAGTATATTCCCAAAAGTCTCTACATTTTATTATAAAGACAGTTATTCATCTATGTTCATTGCTGCTCTATTCACAATAGTGGAAAAAAATGGAATCAGCCAACATGCTCATAAATGGAAGAATGAATAATGAAAGTGAGGAATGGAGTTTTACTCAGCCATCAGAAAGGATGAGATTATTTAATTGGCTGGTAAATGAGTGGAACTGGAAAAAGTTAATATTGAACAAGGTATCTCAGACATGGAAAGTTAAGCACCACATGTTCTTTCTTATATGCAGATGCTAGCACTGATATCCTTGTCAATGTATTTGGATTGGAATTACTCTAAGAGTCAGAAAATTTGAAAGGGACCAATGAGTGGGAAGGTGGGAAGGGATTGTTAGGGTGAAACCTTTTAAAGGAGAGATTTAGGATACCTTGACAAATAGGGTAAGGGAGAGAATAATTGGGGAAAATACGTAGCAGAGAATGAGGGGATGGGAGATAGGAGGGACAGAGGGACTTGTGGGAAAAACCTGAAGATATGGGAAGTAACCCCAAAAGAACCTCCTATGCTAGTACTATGTCCAAAAGAAGTCTTTCAAAAAAAGGAACAATTGGCACCGCACACTCAGCTCTGCACTACAGTAGGCTCTGTACCGAAAAAAAAAAAAAAAGAACAATAATAGGCAGTCCGTATGCAGAGAAGCATAGAGTGAAGAAAACAGCATGTGGAGATGGGGAGGCAGCCTGAGCTGATCCAGTTAGTATGCAGTGACAAAATTATACTAGAAGTAACAGGAATGTGACACTTCCTGATAAAATGTTGGTTAGAAAAGTCTCAAAGGCCCCCCAAATATTAGGGTTTTTGCCTTTACTCTTGGTTGCTCTCCAAAAAACTATCAGTAAGACTATTACTGAAGATGCAACACAAATGGATCACAGAACATGGGCAAAATACATCAGCTAAAACTGGTCTGAGAACTTCCTCTTTGCAGGGTAGCTTACACAGTACCGGGGAGTGTTGTGGGAGTACTGTGGGAGAGAAATACTCACAGGTCTCATCAACACATGAGATCTGTAAGTTGCAATAAAGATCCCCTTGGCAGCTGGTGACCATCAGTGTAATGGAGGCATGAGTATCAAGGAAACGGCCAACAGCTTTCTGATTGAACTTAGGACCCGCTTGTTAGAATGGAACACACTACTGTAACTGTTAACTAGAACAAGAACCTATAAAAGGGAAGAAAATGAATCAATAAGGAAAACCAGCCAATGAACCTAAAGGTAGGAAGAAAGTACACCAAACTGCTCTGTATATAGTAGTTATTACACCCATTGTTTGGAAGAACACAACACTCAACCTAGAAGTCATCTTCTACAGCAGAGGTAGAGGATCTCAACACTCTGACATGATGCAGCCTAGGGCAGTAGAAGAGCAGTGAGTGGACAGCAATGAGCAGCCATAACACAGAGTACCAGCAACTCGGCAAGGCTCACCCAGAATCAGGCCAGCTTAATTTCTATCCATCCTAGGACTTTAAGAACATCACAGAAGATGGAGTGGTGAGATTGTAGAAACCTAAAGATGTAAAGGTTCACCACTGGACAGAACATTCCATTCAAGGCAGAACTGCAAAATCTGGATGCTCACTACAGTGAGACTTGTCCTTAATCAGGCCTGCATAGTGATTGACATATCAACATGCCCCCATTGACAATTGAGGAACTCAAGACAGATAAGAACATACAATGCTGTAAAAATGACCATCCTACCAAAGGCAATATACAAATTCAATGCTATACCAATTAAAATCCCAAAGCAATTCTTTAAAGAAGTTGACCAAATAATCTCAAAATTCATATCGAGGCACAAAAGACCCAGGATAGCAAAGACAATCCTGAGTAACAAAAACATTGCTGGAGGTATTACCATACTAAACCTTAGTCTATACGACAAATCCATAGTTATAAAAACAGCCTGGTACTGGCTCCAAAATAGACACACAGATCAATGGATGAGGGTTGAAGACCCAGATATAAGCCCACAAAATTACAGCCATTTGGTCTTTGACAAAGGGGCCCAAAGAATCCAGTGGAAAAAGAACAACATCTTCAATAAATGGTGCTGGCAAAACTGGATCTCCACATGCAGAAGATTAAAGCTGGACCCATACTTGTCACCATGTACAAGACTTAATTCCAAATGGATCAAGGACCTTGATATCAGGCCAGAGACTATAAAAACCATAGTTGAAAGGATAGGGAACTCCCTCGAGCTGATTGGGCTAGGCAAACATTTCCTAAACAGACACCCAATGGCACAGTCACTGATACCAACTCTCAACAGTTGGGATCTTGAGAAATTAAAGAGCTTCTGTTCAGATAAAGAGATTGTAACATGAGCTCAAAGGCAACCCACAGAATGGGAGAAAATCTTCACTACCACATATCTGATAGAGCTCTACTGTCCAGAGTGCACAAAGAACTTAGAAAATTAAACACCAAGGAAACCAACGGCCCAATTAAAAAATGGGCCCTGGAACTTAAAAGAAATTTTACCAGAGATGAAATTAAAATGTCTAACAAATATCTTTAAAAATGCTCCACTTCTTTAGCCATCAGGGAAATGCAAATCAAAACTTCCCTGAGATATCATCTCACCCCAGTCAGGATGGCAAAAATCCACAATACAAACAACAACAAATGCTGGAGAGGATGTGGAGAGAGGGGAACTCTGGTGCATTGCTGGTGGGAATGCAGGCTCATACAGCCACTCTGGCGAGCCGTCTGGAGATTCTCAAAGAAATTAAAGATTGAAATGCCATATGACCCTGCTATTCCACTTTTGGGAATAACCCCCCATACAGCAGAGGTTCGCCTCAATAGCACAAGCACAACCATGTTCATAGCAGCACTGTTTACAATAGCAAAGTCATGGAATCAACCTAAATGTCCAACAGTTGATGAGTGGATAAGGAAACTCCACATCTATACAATGGAGTACTACTCAGCCATCAGAAATGATGAATTACTGGAATTTGCTGGGAAATGGATGTCATTAGAAACAATTATATTAAGTGAAGTATCCCAATCCCAGAAAGTTAAGCGCCATATGTACTCCCTAATAGGTGGCTCCTAGTACCAAACTCACCCAGCCCACATTGAGACACTCAAATGTAAACCTATGTAATACAGTAATTGCAAGGATTGTGAACAGGGGGGATGGGATTGGAGGGCCACACCAGACACAAGGAGAGAGGGGACCATGTTAAAGCAGAGAAAATTGGCCTCCAAGGATGCAAGTAAATAATATGACACCTGGTTAAGTTCACAGACGTTCGTTCCTGATCATGTACAAATGAGGGGATATGATCTCACCAGAAGGGAAGGGCACATAGTCTGGCAGATGAAAGGTGATCATTTTGCAAATGGGTGACTGACCCCTCCCTCACCGAGGTTTCCTGCTTTTATTACATCTACCCTTGAATGTGCTATTATAACAAGACTCCAGTTTAACAGCTTTTTGTCTCTGGCCAGGGAGTGACATACAGTGCCCATCAGGATGGAGTGAAGGGCATTGCAGGAGCAGCAAAACTGCAAAAGAAAATCAACAAACCACAATCCAGAACTTCAGAGACTCTATATCAACCACATAGAACTAGGCCAGCCTAATCTCCTCCCATCACGAAGCTCAGGGACATTTGCGGAAGAGGGGGCAGTAAGATTGTAAGAGCAAAAGGATGGGAGGAGCAATGATGTGAAGATTCTCCATACTAGTTAGGGCTGAAGCAAACATAATAGGACTTTGCATGCCCTGCGCAATGTCCAACACACTATTGACCTCACAAAGTCTAGCATCAGCTAAAGGCACCAAGATCCTTGCAGGCAAGGGATTGACAGCCACAGTAGTGTTCCTATGCTTAAGGGGAACACAAGAAAGGGTTCAGGGAAATGCCACTGGGTCCTTGTATGTCATCGGAGAGGAGGACCAAGAGGAGAGTTAGGCATACACTAATAAAGGACTCTCTGGGAATTGGGGGGAGGCACTGGGAGATGGGGAGGGAGGGAAGGGGAGCAGGGGGTTCAGGGGGAGGAGGAGTGGGGGAGGGAACTGGTCTACGTATTAAGTTTGTATGAGTGGAAATAATAATAAAAAATGTTAAAAAAAAAAAAGAACATACAATGGAAACCTTGGAGACTAAAGCTGGATGAGTGAAGGGAAATCCCACTATCAGTGGGGTGGTCCGAGGAGAAGCAACTTTTTATACCACAAAAGTCTGGACCCCTACAAGAGTACACAAGCCAGAGAGAATCCTGGGGTCCACAGAAGCAGACAGGCAAGAGGGTGGGAGGAAGTGGGGTAGACTGATGAAGGGAAGGGAAGAGGATGGGAAAGTGGGAGATGGAGGGAAGCAGGGATGAGTGCTCAATATGTTTGTGAAACTGGAAAAGTAGAATGACAATTTTAGAAAAAGATCCTGGTGCATCAGCAACTTGGTAGCCCCAAGTGTGACACTTGGAGAGCCTGATGTTCACCATTGGGCCTCTAAAGTCTCCTTGTCACCACAAGACATAGCCACAAAGACCCTTGTGACTCTTCAGAGAGATGCCACGTAATCATCTATTCATTCCAGATAGGAATCCAATGATACACAAAGGTAACAATTACACCAAAATCCAACTTAACAAACCAATGAGTTATTGAGATTACTTAAGGAAAGTGGGCAAAGGTTACTTGCAGGAGCAAGGATAACCCAAAGGCAAGTACATTTCCCAAAAATCCACCCTAGCCTGGGTGATACCTCATGGAAGTTGTAACTTTGATGTTCTGTGCATGCCTTGCAACCATCTTAAACTACAATGGAATCTCCTGTCCAAACAATTGTTTACCGATTATTTCATTACCTTTGAGAGAGTACCCCTATGAGTCTTGTTAGTTTCAAGAACTTCTTGAGACTTAATTAGCCTCCCTCTAAGATACAATATTTCATATTAAAACCTCCAAGACTTTAATGAGTCTCCTTCAAGATGAATTTCTAAATAGCTATGCAACAGATATACACCTCCCCCATAAGATTAGTATTAAAAGCCTGGATTTCTAACTACTAGAAGCAAAGTCCAAAATGGCATCACAATATGCCATACAACAGTAATATTCTCAGGATACTCAGGAAAGTGCCACAGAACTTTGCTGACAACTGGCCAGGAGAATTCCCTAGGTTGCAAGGAGGAAACATTGAATCAGCATGCTACGGGAATTCTGGTGGAAGTCATGGTCTACGGAAGAACCTTCACACAGGCTCCAAGTGGTACTCTGTACAATAGGAAGTATCACATAAGGACAGGGAAACATTCACAACAAATCTGAAAGACCACCCAAGATGTGCCCAGCATCTGAGACTCAATCTGTGTATCACCTAATACTTATCCGAATACTTCTATAACCCAGTCTCCAAAAGGAAGTCTTGGAGTTGAGATTAGGGCTGCTTATCCCAAAGGAAATCCCAGGGGTGACACAGGATTCTGGGATCCAGAGAAGGAATGCAAAGAGATTGAGACTGAGTCCAGCAATCATGTCAGACAACATTCATATGTTATATGCAGTTAGCATATAGGTTGGCAGGCCAGCTGGATCTTGCTCTGTTATTGTTCTGCCTCCCTTTTTCTCTTTCCTATCATGCCTTTTTTGTTTTCCTATTCCAGTAAACATAACTAGCCTGGTGTATGATGTCTCTATGTCTCAGACTCCGAAGATGTGTGATGTGGGATTCTACATTTTTATCTCATTTCTCTACCACTCTTTTCAGTTTGCCTTTAGCCAAAGATACCTAAATACCCCTTCCATTTTTGTCACTATGGTTTCTTCTCTTTATGTTCCCTTCCTCTTCTTTTTATCAACCTAATGCTAATCCCTAATTGTACTCTGCCTTTTAAAAATTTTTTACCCATTCCCAGAGGTAAAGAATTTTTTCCTTTGCTTATATTCTTTTTAGGGTACTATACAGGAAATTGTGTCATTTTCTTATTACCCTTCAAACCTAATTCCAATCCCCCACTTTCTTCTATTATGAACATTTTCTTCCTTATCAGTCTCCCTTCTGTTCTCATGTCTTTCTATGTGTGAGGCATAAAGTCCCATATTTATTGGTCTTATTTCTTATGAAAATAAGGATTATATTAAGAAAGTCTGGTCCTCTGCCCCTCCGGCCACACGGGACAGGACACTCACTCGCGGACCTCCTTCCCAGGTAAGTTCCACCAGCCTCCAGGTGCACCCACTCATCACAGCTCCCCCCAACAGCCAGCCTGAGTAACACCCAGGCTGCCCAGAGCTTGGGCCCCAGGTCCCAGGTGAAGAGCTCTGCCATGGCCATCAGCCCATCTGCCCCTTGGGTCCACCCGGGACCCTTGCTCATGGTGCAGGGAGGACACACTGCTCCTCAGAATTCAACAGAGTCCAGAGGAAACTCAAGCAAAGCTCTAGGGGACAAAGGCCATACATCTGAAGTCCTCTAAAATCATCCTATCACATGGCAGAGACTCTTCATATCCATCCCAAAGATAAGTAAACTCCCCTTTTTACCATCCTGCTCAATTATTAATCACTGTAGAGTAACTTTTCCATATAGCCACCCCAAAACATATACAACTTCAAGGATTACACCACTCATCCTCACATATCACCAAGGTACTAAATCGTGAAAGTGCACTACCATACTAATATTCACCTCATCTACTAAACGTGACATAATTGATGTACTAACACTATAATAACCTCATCTAGGAAATAACAATAACAACAGACAAACGTACCCACCTCCAAAGCAAACACTAGTAGTAACTGCCCGAGAGTAGTAATACCAACTCAATCAGTTCAGTCAAAGACACACAGAAACTGAAAGGTCTTAAGAGATAAAACATCAATGCCCAACTCAAAGCACAGATCAATGGGAAACAAAACCCAAGAAGACACATCTCCCACCAAAAGAATTAACCCCATAATGGTAGATTCTAACCAGAACAAATTCACAGAAAATAGCGAAGAAAGCCAGGCCCAAGATAATGACTTTCTTTTTTTTTTAATTTTTTTTTATTTCTTATTCATTCGTGTGTGTGTGTGTGTGTGTGTGTGTGTGTGTGTGTGTGTATGTGTGTGTGTGTGTGTAGAACCACGGATGAATTTGGGAACCACCATGGACGCCTCCACCTCCTCCTTGTTTACTCTGCCCCGGGATTCACAGATTCCGCCCTACCAGGACCCGAAACGCAGGCCGCCCCCGCTTCCGCCCTGCGTCTATACGTGAGATCTAGGATCCAAACTCAGGACGTTCCGCCTGCAAGGCAGAGGCTTAACCCCTGAGCCACCTCTCCAGCCCCAAGATAACGACTTTCAAAGCATGATCATTACCATGATCAATACTATGAAAGAGGAAATCCAGGAGGAGTTAAATAACCGCATCTACCACTTTGAACAGGAACACAACAGATAGAGGAGTTGAGAAAAACAGTTAAAGAAAAAAAACAAGCATAAAGTAGTTAAAACAGTCTCAGGCAGAGTTTAAAATTGAACTAAAAGACAAGTTATCTTCAACCCAGAACTCAACAGAGTCTCATCAGCAGCACCAATGAAGCAGAAAGTATAATTTCAGATCTTGAAAACAAAGTGGGAGTATCAACCAGCTCAATGGAAGAGGGTGTTAAAGCCAAAAAGATACTTGAGAGGAATATTGAAGAGTTATGAGACACCCTGAAGAAGACTAACATGCGCATTCATGGAATACCAGAGCAAGAATCCAATAGGAAAATTTTTGAAATTATCATAAATGAAAACTTCCCTCATCTAAAGAATGAGAGGCCCATCTCTGAATACAAGAGACATTCCACACCCCAAACAGATATGACCAAAACAGAAACTCGCCATGGCAAATAATAGTCAAAGTACTTCACATTCAAGACAAAGAAAAGATGCTGAGAGCTTCAAGGGAAAAAACCAAGTCACTTTTAAAGGTAAACCTATTAAAATAGCAAATGACTTCGCAATGGAAACATTAAAAGCAAGAAGAGCTTGGAAAGATGTACTTCAAGTATTAAATGAGCAAAAATGTCAACCTAGGTTGATATACTTGGCAAAACTATCCGTCATGATCGAGGGAGAAAGAAAAGTTTTCCAGCACAAAGACAACTTGAAAGGATACAGATATACCAAACCAGGACCTCAAAAAATGTGAGAAATGATACTTAAGCTTGAAGAAAAAAACAAGCATATTTAGGAGGACAGAAGGGAAGTATAATACCACCAAAACCTAAAAGACAATAATACACTTACAAAAGCCACTAAACATAAAAAAATGTTCAGAATTAAAAATAATTTCTCCATTATAATACTAAATGTCAATGGAATTAACTCACCGATCAAGAGACACAGATTACAAACTTGGATTAAAAATCATAACCCATCAGTCTGCTGCCTTCAGGAAACTCACCTCACCACAAAAGATAGGCACATCCTAAAAAAAAAAGGCTGGTCCAAAATTCTGTAAGCTAATGGATCCAGGAAACAGGCAGAGGTAGCCATTATGCTATCAGACAAAGTGGACTTCAAACCAAAAAAAATTCATAAGAGACACAGAGACATAAGAGACTATATTTAAGTCACAGGCACAATTCACCAAGAAGACTTCACAATACTGAACATATATGCATCTAATATGGGCCCATCCACATTCATAAAGCAAACCCTACAGTGTCTAAAGGGAGAAATCAACCCCCAAACGATAATTCTTGGAGATTTCAACACCTGCCCTCTCAACATGGAATAGATCAACAAATCAAAAGCTTACCAGAGACATTTTAGAACTTAATCAAACCCTTACTGAAATGGACCTTACAAATCTCTATTGAACTTTTCAATCACACACCAAAGAATACACAGTTTTCTTCAGTGGCACATGGATCTATTTCTCCAAAATAGATCACATATTGAGCAACAAAATGAATCTCCACATACACAGGAAAGTGGAAATTCTAGCTTGTACCCTATCACACCACCATGGTCTAAAGCTTGACATCTACAACACGATGAACAACAGAAAATACACTAACTCCTGGCAACTTAACACTATGATGCTGAATGAGAATTGGATTCAGGAAGAAATTATAAAAGAAATTCGAGATTTCCTGGAAGCAAATGAAAATGAAAATACAACTTATCAAAATCTTTGGGACACAATGAAAACTGTCTAAGAGATAAGTTCATAGCTCTTAATGCCTACATCAAAAAAGTGGAAACATCACAAATAACTTAACAATGCAGCTTAAAACTTTAGAGACACTAGAGCAATCCAATCCCAAAAGCAGTAGAAGAGAGGAGATTAGCAAAATAAGGGGAGAAATATCCCAAATCGAAATTAGGAAAACAATACAGAGAATCAAACAATCAAAAAGCTGGTTCTTTGGAAAAAAATCAGTAAGATTGATATACTCCTAGCTGAACAAACCAAAAGCAGGACAGAGAAAACACAAATTAACAAAATTAGAAATGAAAATGGAGGTATCACTACTGATACCCAAGAAATCCAGAGTATTATAGCATCATATTTCAAAAAAATATACTCCGTGGTTTGAAAACATAAAAGAGATAGATAAATTCCTAACTAAACACAACTTACCTAAATTGAATCAGGAAGTTATGAATTATTTAAATAGTCCTATAACATATGAGGAAATCGATGAAATAATCACAAATCTTCCCACCAAAAAAATCCCTGGACCAGATGAATTCAGCACAGAGTTCTACCAGACATTTAAGAAGCTAATAACACCAATACTCCTTAAACTGTTCCATCAAATAGCAAAGGAAGGAACACTACCAAATTCCTTCTACAAAGCTAATATTGTCTTAATCCCAAAACCTAATAAAGATACACTTTAAAAAGAAAACTATAGGCCAATCTCTCTGATGAACACAGATGCAAAGATTGTCAACAAAGTCTTAGCAAATCAGATTCAAAAACATATCAAAAAGATTATCCACGGAGATCAAGTAGGCTTTATCCCAGGCACACAAGTTTGGTTCAACATACACAAATCAATAAATGTAATTCACCATATAAACCAGTCCAAAATCCAAGACCACATGATACTCGATAGATGCAGAAAAAGCTTTTGACAAGATCCAACAGCCTTTTATGATCAAAACCCTAGAGAAGGTTGGAATGGAAGGAACCTTTATCAATATAATAAAAGTTGTATATAACAAACCAACAGCAAGGATTTTACTCAATGGGGAAAAACCTGAAGCATTCCCACTTTGATCAGGAACAGACAAGGCTGTCCACTCTCACCACTTCTACTCAATATTGTACTTGAAGTCTTAGCTGAAGCCATAAGACAAGAAAGGGACATAAGAGGGATTCAAATCAGCAAGGAAAAAGTCAAGTTATCTCTATTTGCAGATGACATGATCTTATACTTGAGTAATCCCAAAAACTCCTCCTGGAAGCTTCTGGAACTAACACAGAGTATGGCAGGGTGGCAGGATACAAAATAAATGTGCAAAAATCAGTGGCCTTCCTATATGCTCAGAATGAAAGAAGTGAAAAAGCCTTGAGAGAAATAATCCCATTTACTACAGCCCCTAAAAACATGAAATACCTTGGTATAAACCTAACCAAGGAAGTAAGAGACCTTTACAATGAAAACTATAAAACCCTAAAGAAAGAAATTGCAGAAAACACCAGAAAGTAAACAATCCATGTACCTGGATTGGCAGAATCAACATCATAAAAATGACCATTCTACCAAAGGCAATATACAGATTCAATTCTATACCAATTAAAATCCCCAAATAATTCTTTAAAGAAATTGACCAATCTCAAAATTTATTTGGAGGCACAAAACACCCAGAATAGCAAAGACAATCCTGAGTAACAAAAACACAGCTGGAGGTATTACCATACCAAACCTAAGTCTATACTACAAATCCATAGTTATAAAAACAGCCTGGTACTGGCTCCAAAATAGACACATAGATCAATGGATAAGGGTTGAAGACCCAGATATAAGCCCACAAAATTACAGCCATTTGGTCTTTGACAAGGGGCCCAAAGAACCCAATGGAAAAAGAACAGCATCTTCAACAAATGGTGCTGGCAAAACTGGATCTCCACATGCAGAAGATTAAAGCTGGACCCATACTTGTCACCATGTACAAGACTTAATTCCAAATGGATCAAGGACCTTGATTTAAGGCCAGAGACTATAAAAACCATAGTTGAAAGGATAGGGAACTCCCTCAAGTTGATTGGGCTAGGCCAACAGTTCCTAAACAGACACCCAATGGCACAGTCACTGATACCAACTCTCAACAGTTGGGATCTTGTGAAATTAAAGAGCTTCTGTTCAGATAAAGAGATTGTAACATGAGCTAAAGGAAACCCACAGAATGGGAGAAAATCTTCACTAACCACATATCTGATAGAGCTCTATTATCCAGAGTGCAAAAAGAACTTAAAAAACTAAACACCAAGGAAAACAATGGCCCAATTCTGGTGTCTTCTGCTATTTCTTTCTTCAGGGTTTTAAAGTTTTCATTGTAAAGGTCTTTTACCAAGGTATTTCATTTTTTTAGGGGCTATAGTACTGGGATTGTTTCTCTCAAGGCTTTTTCGCTTCTTTCATTCTGGGCATATAGGAAGGCCTCTGATTTTTGCACATTTATTTTGTATCCTGCCACCCTGCTGAACTTCTCAATTAGTTCCAGGAGCTTCCTGGTGGACCTTTTGGGATCACTCAGGTATAAGATCATGTCATCTGCAAATAGGGATAGCTTGACTTCTTCCTTGCCAATTTGAATCCCTCTTATGTCCCTTTCTTGTCTTATGGATTCAGCTAAGACTTCAAGTACAATATTGAATAGAAGTGGTGAGAATGGACAGCCTTGTCGAGTTCCTGATCGAAGTGGGAATGCTTCCAATTGTTCCCCATTGAGCATAATCGTTGCTGTGGGCTTCTTGTATACAGTTTTTATTATATTGATAAAGGTTCCTTTCATTCCTACTGTCTCCAGCATTTTGATCATAAAAGGTTGTTGGATCTTGTCAAAAGCTTTTTCTGCATCTATCAAGAGTATCATGTGGTCTTGCACTTTGGACTGGTTTACATGATGAATTACATTTATTGATTTGCGTATGTTGAACCAACCTTGTGTGCCAGGGATGAAGCCTACTTGGTCCCCATGAATGATCTTTTTAATATGTTTTTGAATCTGATTCGCTAAGACTTTGTTGAGAATCTTTGCATCTGTGTTCATCAGAGAGATCGGCCTATAGTTTTCTTTTTTAACTGAATCTTTATTAGGTTTTGGGATTAAGACGATATTAGCTTCATAGAAGGAATTTGGTAGTGTTCCTTCCTTTGCTTTTTGATGGAACAGTTTAAGGAGTATTGGTATTATTAACTCCTTAAATGTCTGGTAGAACTCTGTGCTGAATCCATCTGGCCCAGGACATTTTTTGGTGGGAAGATTTGAGATTACTTCTTCAATTTCCTTATATGTTATAGGACTATTTAAATAATTCACAACTTCCTGATTCAATTTAGGTAAGTTGTGTTTACTTAGAAATTCATCCATCTCTTTTGTGTTGCCAAATTTCACATAGTATAAGTTTCTGAAATATGATGTTATAATTCTCTGGATTTCTTGGGTATCAGTAGTGATAACTCCATGTTCATTTCTGATTTTGTTAATTTGGGTTTTCTCTCTCCTGCTTTTGGTTAATTTAGCTAGGGGTGTATCAATCTTATTGATTTTTTCAAAGAACCAGCTTTTTGACTGGTTGATTTTTTCTATCGTTTTCTTAATCTCGATTTCAGATATTATTCCCCTTATTTTGCTAATCTCTCTTCTACTACTTTGGGATCAGATTGCTCTAGTTTCTCTAAAGCTTTAAGCTGCATTGTTAAGTTGTTTATTTCTGATGTTTCCATTTTTTTGACGTAGGCATTAAGAGCTATGAACTTACCTCTTAGAACAACTTTCATTGTGTCCCAGAGATTTTGGTAAGTTGTATTTTCGTTATCATTCACTTTCAGGAAATCTTGAATTTCCTTTTTAATTTCTTCCTGAATCCAGTTCTCATTCAGCATCATATTGTTACGTTTCCAGGAGTTAGTGTATTTTCTCTTGTTTGTTGTGTTTTGGATGTCTAGCTTTAGGCCGTGGTGGTCTGACAGGGCACAGGTTAGAATTTCAACTTTTTTGTACATGTGTAGATTCGTTCTGTGGCCCAGTATGTGATCTATTTTGGAGAAAGTTCCGTGTGCTGCTGAGAAAAATGTGTATTCTTTGGTGCGTGGGTGAAAAGTTCGATAGAGATCTATCTGTAAGGTCCATTTCTTTCAGGGTTTGATTAAGGTCCAAAGTGTCTCTATTAAGCTTTTGACCTGTTGATTTATCCCATGTTGAGAGGGCGGTGTTGAAGTCCCCAAGAGTTATCGTTTGGGGGTTGATTTCTTGCTTTAGATGCTGTAGGGTTTTCTTAATGAATGTGGAGGGGCCCGTATTGGGTGCATATATGTTCAGTATTGTGAAGTCTTCCTGGTGAATTGTACCTGTGACTAAAATGTAGTATCCATCCGTGTCTCTTATAATTTTCTTTGGTTTGAAGTCCACTTTGTCTGATATCATAATGGCTACCCCTGCCTGTTTTCTGCTTCCATTAGCTTGTAGAATTGTTGACCAGCCTTTCATTCTTAGGATGTGCCTATCTTTTGTGGTGAGATGGGTTTCCTGCAGGCAGCATATTGATGGATTGTGATTTTTAATCCAAGTTTGTAATCTGTGTCTCTTGATCGGTGAATTAATTCCATTAACATTTAGTGTTATAATGGTGAAACTATTTTTGATTCCAGATATTTATTATATTTAGTAGTTTTTATAAGTATATTGCTTCGCTTTTAATGGTGTTATACTTGCCTTCTGCTCTCCTGGATATGCCTGTTTTTTTCTTCATGCTTGAGTATCATTTCTAGCATTTTTTTGAAGGCCTGGTTTGGTGGACATGTATCCCTTCAAGTTTTCTTTGTGCTGGAAGATTTTTCTTTCTCCCTCGATCATGGCTGATAGTTTTGCAGGGTAAAGCAGCCTAGGTTGACATTTTTGCTCATTCAATATTTGAAGTATGTCTCTCCAAGCTCTTCTTGCTTACTGTTTCGACTGAGAAGTCATTTGTTATTTTAATAGGTTTACCTTTAAAAGTGACTTGTTTTTTCTCCCTTGAAGCTCTCAGCACCAGTTCTTTATCTTGAATGTGGAGTGTTTTGACTATTATTTGCCATGGCGAGCTTCTGTTTTGGTCACATCTGTTTGGGGTGCGGAATGCCTCTTGTATATGGATGGGCTTCTCTTTTTTTAGATGAGGAAAGTTTTCCTTGATGATCGTTTGGAAAATTTCCTCAGGGGTGGTATTTTGAGATTCTTGCTCTGGTATTCCATGAATACGCATATTAGGCTTCTTCAGGGTGTCCCATATCTCTTGGATAGTTCTCTCAAGTATCTTTTTGGCTTTAACAACCTCTTCCATTGAACTGGTTAGTACTCTCACTTTATCTTCAAGGTCTGAAAATCTGTTCTCTACTTCGTTAGTTCTGTTGATAAGACTCTCTGTAGAGTTCTGGGTTGAAGATAACTTGTCTTGTAGCTTAGTTTTAAACTCTGCTTGAGTCTGTTTTAACTACTCTATGCCAGTTTTTGTTTCTTGCACTGTTTTTCTCAACTCCTCCATGTGTGTTGTGTTCCTCCTCAAAGCGATTGATTCGATTATTTAATTCCTCCCTGATTTCCTCTTTCATAGTATTGAACATGGTAATGATCATATTTTGAAGGTCGTTATCCTGGGTCAGGCTTTCTTGGCCATTTTCCATGGGTTTGTTCTGGTTGGAGTCTAACATTATGGGATTAATTCCTTCAGTGGGAGATTTGTTTACTTGAGTGTTGTGTCTCATGGATTTGCACTTAGACTTTGGCATTGTCGGTTTAACTCTTAAGATCTTTTAATTTCTGTGCGTTTTTCACTAAACTGAATTATTTGGCCTGGGGCTCTGGGGGTGGGCTGGAACCGATCTTACCTGGGTCGGGGCGTGGTGAGGCCGGCTGGACCGCGCGCGCGTCCCGGGCGGCGGAGTGGAGGGGAAGGGGGGATGGGGCGTCGGCAGGGCGCTATTTAAACCCGGCCACGCCAGGGCGGGGCCGATTGCAGAGGGGGTGCCCTCTCCTCCTCCCAGGCCCTGCGCGCGCGGCTCCGGCTGGATGGGGGGGGGCCCTGGGTCCACTCGGGCGGCCTGGGGCTCTGGGGGCGGGCGCGGACCGATCTTACCTGGGTCGCTGCGCTGTGAGGCCCGGCTGGACCGCGCGTGTCCCGGGTGGCGGAGTGGAGGGGAAGGGCAAGTATCATCCTTCTATCAGTCATTATGGGATATGGTGTGGCCAATTTCCTCAGTCCTGGTTGGTGTTGTTGTGGACTCTCCTTACAAGCTAGAAAAGGAACTGTAATTGGAATATCATAAGTGAAAATAAACCCCTCGTTCCCTAAAAAAAAAAACAAAAACAAAAAAAAGAAATAAACTAAATAAATAAATAAATAAATAATTTTAAGAGTAAAAAAAAATACACAGAGGAGGTTTGAACTCCTTTTGATTTCAATAAAGAACATGTTTTTCATTACAATTAAAATTATGCTTTTTGGCTATATTACGAACTGCCAAAATGAACAAAGCTGCAAGACTGTTTAGTCCAAGAGCTACGTTTGAGTCTAAATTTGCACAGTGTCCCTAGTGCAAGTTACTTGTAGATTCTAGTCTTCACAGGCTTCTAGGATGCTTGGTCATCCTGGCAGTCATGAATGTCTTTCATTCAGGGAATTCTAGAAGCCTTCAAACTAAGGTCTAGTTATACTCCAACGCGGGCAAACCTCATCAAAATTAGGTTGATCAGGCAGCAACCAAAAGCACAGTGAAGACAGGTGACAGGTGTTCGGTTCGACATAACGTGTCCGGCTAAATGATCCAGGGGAGCCTTTGGTTGAATTTGGTCTCAGTAGCCTGATTGTTTCAGCAATGGCAAAGGAGTAAGTCAATGTCTTCCCAGGCTGTTGTTTTCAGCCAGAACAAAGTGGGTCTTCAGGAAGCAGCTTAAACTTGCATTTTAACTGGGGCTTTGACGTCAATGCCTTACTCTAGGATGTAAAGTTTGCAGGGCATGTGCGCTGGGGTGGGTTAGTAACATTGAAAACGATTTATCCTCTAGTATCGTGAGTGGTTTTCAATTGCATGATCTTAATTTTTGACTTAGAAGCAGATATTGGGATAAGTTGGAGTATTATTACATAATTTTATTCTTCAATGTTTTAACGTGGGCCTTCTGTAAATATTTATGGAAATGATTGTGGGGCTCTGGGAAAATCTAGACAGTCCACTTAGCATGTGTGTTGTTGCAGCCTGTGGTGTCTTAAAGAATAAATGTGACACCCCCCCCAAAAAAAGGGTGAGGTTTGAACTCCTTTTGATTTCAATAAAGAACATGTTTTTCATTACAATTAACTATATGTGTGCCATATCTATTATATATTTCTGTAAATGGTAAAGGTGAATCTGTTGGAGGAGGGCAAATGCTATACATTAATTTTTCCTTTTGGAACATATCAAAAAGATCATTCACAGGGACCAAGTAGACTTCATCCCCAGCACGCAAGGTTGGTTCAACATACGAAAATCAATAAATGTACTTCATCATGTAAACCAGTCCAAAGTCCAAGACCACATGATACTCTCGATAGATGCAGAAAAAGCCTTTGACAAAATCCAACAGCCTTTTATGATCAAAACGCTAGAGACAGTAGGAATGGAAGGAACCTTTATCAATATAATAAAAGCTGTATACAACAAACCCACAGCAAGGATTATGCTCCATGGGGAACAATTGGAAGCATTCCCACTTCGATCAGGAACTAGACAAGGCTGTCCACTCTCACCACTTCTATTCAATATTGTACTTGAAGTCTTAGCTGAAGCCATAAGACAAGAAAGGGACATAAGAGGGATTCAAATCGGCAAGGAAGAAGTCAAGCTATCACTATTTGCAGATGACATGATCTTATACCTGAGTGATCCCAAAAACTCCACCAGGAAGCTCCTGGAACTAATTGAGAAGTTCAGCAGGGTGGCAGGATATAAAATAAATGTGCAAAAATCAGAGGCCTTCCTATATGCCCAGAATGAAAGAAGTGAAAAAGCCCTGAGAGAAACAATCCCATTTACTGTAGCCCCTAAAAAAATGAAATACCGTGGTATAAACCTAACCAAGGAGGTAAAAGACCTTTACAATGAAAACTTTAAAACCCTAAAGAAAAAAATTGCTGAAGACATCAGAAGGTGGAAAGACCTCCCATGCTCCTGGATTGGCAGAATCAACATTGTAAAAATGACCATCTGACCAAAGGCAATATACAAATTCAATGCTATACCAATTAAAATCCCAAAGCAATTCTTTAAAGAAGTTGACCAATTAATCTCAAAATTCATATGGAGGCACAAAAGACCCAGGATAGCAAAGACAATCCTGAGTAACAAAAACATTGCTGGAGGTATTACCATACCAAACCTAAGTCTATACTACAAATCCATAGTTATAAAAACAGCCTGGTACTGGCTCCAAAATAGGCACACAGATCAATGGATAAGGGTTGAAGATCCAGATATAAGCCCACAAAAATACAGCCATTTGGTCTTTGACAAAGGGGCCCAAAAAATCCAATGGAAAAAGAACAGCATCTTCAACAAATGGTGCTGGCAAAACTGGATCTCCACATGCAGAAGATTAAAGCTGGACCCATACTTGTCACCATGTACAAGACTTAATTCCAAATGGATCAAGGACCTTGATTTAAGGCCAGAGACTTTAAAAACCATAGTTGAAAGGATAGGGAACTCCCTCGAGCTGATTGGGCTAGGCCAACAGTTCCTAAACAGACATCCAATGGCACAGTCACTGCTACCAACTCTCAACAGTTGGGATCTTGTGAAATTAAAGAGCTTCTGTTCAGATAAAGAGATTGTAACATGAGCTCAAAGGCAACCCACAGAATGGGAGAAAATCTTCACTAACCACATATCTGACAGAGCTCTACTGTCCAGAGTGCACAAAGAACTTAGAAAACTAAACTCCAAGGAAAACAATGGCCCAATTAAAAAATGGGCCCTGGAACTTAAAAGTAACTTTACCAGGGATGAAATTAAAATGTCTAACAAATATCTTAAAAAAAGCTCCACTTCCTTCGCCATCAGGGAAATGCAAATCAAAACTTCCCTGAGATATCATCTCACCCCAGTCAGGATGGCAAAAATCCACAATACAAACAACGACAAATGCTGGAAAGGATGTGGAGAGAGGGGAACTCTCCTGCATTGCTGGTGGGAGTGCAGGCTCATACAGCCACTCTGGCGAGCCGTCTGGAGATTCTTAAAGAAATTAAAGATTGAAATACCACATGACCCTCCTATCCCACTTTTGGGAATAACCCCCCATACAGCAGAGGTTCACCTCGATAGCACAAGCTCGACCATGTTCATAGCACTGTTTACAATAGCAAAGTCATGGAATCAACCTAAATGTCCAACAGTTGACGAGTGGATAAGGAAACTGTGGTACATCTATACAATGAAGTACTACTCAGCCATCAAAAATGATGAATTACTGGAATTTGCTGGGAAATGGATGTCATTAGAAACAATTATATTAAGTGAAGTATCCCAAACCCATAAAGTTAACCACCGTATGTACTCCCTAATAAGTGGCTCCTAGTACCAAACTCACCCAGCCCACATTGAGACACTCAAAAGTAAACCTATGAAACACAGTAATTGCAAGGATTATGAACAAGAGAGATGGGGTAGGAGGGCCACACCAGAAACAAGGAGAGAGGGGACCATGTTACAAGCAGAGAAAATAGACCTCCATCAAGGTCAGCAAGTAAGTAATGAGAAACCTGGTTAAGTTCACAGACGTTCTTTCCTGATCTCACCAGAAGGGGAGGGCATATAGTCTAGCAGATAAAAAATAATCATTTTGCAAATGGGTGATGGACCCCTCCCTCAGGGAGGTTTCCTACTCTTATTACATCTACCCTTGAATGTGCTATTACAACAAGACTCCAGTTTAACAGCTTTTTGTCTCTGGCCAGGGGGTGACATACAGTGCCCAGCAGAATGGAGTGAAGGGAATTGCAGGAGCAGCAAAACTGCAAAAGAAAATCAACAAACCACAATCCAGAACTTCAGAGACTCTATATCAATCACATAGAACTAGGACAGCCTAATCTCTCCCCATCCTGGAGCTCAGGGACATTTGCGGAAGAGGGGGCGGTAAGATTGTAAGAGCAAAAGGATGGAGGAACAATGATTTGCAAGATTCTCAACAATAGTTGGGGCCAAAGCAATCATAATGGGACTTTGCATGCCCTACGCAATGTCCAGCGCACTGTTGCCCTCATAAAGTCTAGCATCTGTTAAGGGCACCGAGATCTCTGGAGGCAAGGGATTGACAGCCATAGTAGTGCTCCTATGCTTAAGGGGAACAAGAGAAAGGGCTTATGGAAATGCCACTGGGTCCTTATATGTCATCGGAGAGGAGTACCCAGTGGAGAGTCAGGGGTACACAATAAAGGACTCTCTGGGAATTGGGGGGGAGACACTGGGGGATAAGGAGGGAGAGAAGGGAGAGGAGGGGGTTCGGGGGGAGGAGGGGGGAGGGAGGGAACTGGTAAAAAAATTTTTAAATGTATAATTACATTTTTAATAAAAAAATGAAAAAAAGAAACAATTATATTAAGTGAAGTATCCCAATCCCAGAAAGTTAAGCGCCGTATGTACTCCCTAATAGGTGGCTCCTAGTACCAAACTCACCCAGCCCACATTGAGACACTCAAGGGTAAACCTATGTAATACGGTAATTGCAAGGATTGTGAACAGGAAGGATGGGGTTGGAGGGCCACACCAGACACAAGGAGAGAGGGGACCATGTTACAGCAGAGAAAATCGACCTCCAAGGAATGCAAGTAAGTAATGTGACACCTGGTTAAGTTCACAGACGTTCGTTCCTGATCATGTACAATTGAGGGGGTATGATCTCACTAGAAGGGGAGGGCATATAATCTGGCAGATGAAAAGAGATCATTTTGCAAATGGGTGACTGATCCCTTCCTCACTGAGGTTTCCTGCTTTTATTACATCTACCCTTGAATGTGCTATTATAACAAGACTCCAGTTTAACAGTTTTTTGTCTCTGACCAGGGGGTGACATACAGTGCCCATCAGGATGGAGTGAAGGGCATTGCAGGAGCAACAAAACTGCAAAAGAAAATCAACAAACCACAATCCAGAACTTCAGAGACTCTATATCATCCACATAGAACTAAGCCAGCCTAATCTCCCCCCATCCTGAAGCTCAGGGACATTTGCAGAAGAGGGGGCGGTAAGATTGTAAGAGCAAAAGGATGGGGGGAGCAATGATTTGAAGAGTCTCCACACTAGATAGGCCTGAAGCAATCATAATAGGACTTTGCATGCCCTGCGCCATGTCCGTCACACTATTGACCTCACAAAGTCTAAAGGCACCAAGATCCTTGGAGGCAAGGGATTAATGGCCACAGTAGTGTTCCTATGCTTAAGGGGAACACGAGAAAGGGTTCAGGGAAATGCCCCTGGGTCCTTTTACGTCATCGAGGACCAAGAGTAGAGTTAGGCATACACAATAAAGGACTCTCTGGGAATTGGCGGGGAGGCACTGGGAGATGGGGAGGGAGGGAGGGGGAACAGGGGGTTCGGGGGGAGGAGGAGGGGGGAGGGAACTGGTCTTCCTATTATGTTTGTATGAGCGGAAATAATAATAAAAAATGTTAAAAAAAAAAAAAAGAAATAGTTGTGTACTGATTCTAGTGAACATATGGCATAGTCTCATATTTATAGAATTTCTGAATAAGTTCAGCAGGAGTTTTTTAAGGAATTTTTACCCACCTATATTTTAAGACTCTTGAAGTTGCTCTCTAATTTCTTTAAAATCAGCGTAAACATTCTAGCTAACATGTCTACTTACCATGTGTGACTAGACATGAAATCTCTAGTTATAATTTGATTTAAAGTTAAAAGCAGGTTTTTTTTCTAGTTCAGAGAGCAGAAAGCTAGTCCCCCTCCCAAAAAAAAACTAAGAACAGATAGGAGGCTTACTCAATTCCCAGAAAGATTCCTACAACCAGAGGCAAAACTTAAATTACATAGGGAGGAATTCTTAGCACCTGTCCATGGGTGTTACTGTGACATTCCCCAACAAGCAGGCTTTAGGCCCAAACTGAGCAGAAACACCAGGGTCTGATAATTCCCATATTTTACTTATTTCTCTTGTTTATTTCAAATAATGTCATGTCGTTTTTCCAAAATTGTTTCCTTGAAACAATATTCCCCATATTATGACCTTATCAGAATAATATGGTTGGATGAAGATGTGGCAAAAAACCAAGACAACAAGTTATCTACAAAAAATGTTAACCACATAATGGTGGATTCCAACCAGAATAACTCATTGTATATTAGCCAAGAAATCAATAGCCATTGTAATAATTTTCAAGGCCTGGTTTTAATATGATCAAAACAATGAAAGAGGAGATCCAAAAGCAGTTAAATAACCACATAAGACAATATGAACAGGAGCAAAATAGGCAACTGGATGAGAGAAAAAGGCAGCTGAAGAAACAAAACTAGGAAGAGAGCAGTTGAGAAAATCTCATGCAGGGATTAAGCTTGAAATTAAAAACAAGCTAACTACAATCCAAAACTTAACAGAATCTTACCAATAGAACTAACAAAGCAAAAAATATAATATCAAAACTGGAAGACAAGACAGCAAAACAAATTGGTTCAATCGAACAGACTGAAAAAGCCAAAAAATACTTGAGAAGAATATCAAGAGTTATGGGACATCTTGAAGCCAAACCTATACATTCATGGAATCCCAGGACAAAAAAAAAAAAAGAACAAAAAAGCCATGCTGGAAGGGATTTTTCACACTATTACAAATGAAAATTTTCCACATCTAAGAAAAAAGGTTCCCATTAAAGTACAAGATGCATATCACAACAATCAGATATGACAGAAATAGAAACTCGCCATAACAGATAATAGTCAAAATAGATGCATGATAAAGAGAATGTGTTAAGAGCTTCAAGAGATAAAAACCAAGTCACATTTAAAAATAACCCTATTAAAATAACAACTGATTTTTCAATGGAAACAGTAAAAATCAAGAAGATACTTCAAGTTCTAAATGAGTACAAATACCAATTTAATCATGATTGAAGGTGAAAGAAAAATTTTCCACAATAAGGACAAGCTGTAGACTTACATGACTACCAAACCAGGCCTACAAAAGATGCTAGAAAAGATACTCAAGCTCAAAGAAAAGAACAATTCTTATCTGAGAAGACAGAAGGGAAAAATAATGCCAACATAATTTCCAAGCAAAGAAATGCATGTATAAAAACTGCAAAACATGGGGCTGGAGAGATAGCTCAGGGGTTGTGACTCTGTCTCACAAGCAGAAGGTTCTGAGTTCGGATCCCAGGTCCCACGTTAAAAACAAAAACAAAACAAAACAAAAAACTGCAAAACACAGAAAATGCCAAGAAGAAACAGACATTTTTAAATTATAACCCTAAATGTAAAATTAAAAAAGACATGGACTACAAACGTGGATCAAATATCACAACCCAGCAATCTGCTGCCTTCAGGAAACACATCTCACCATAAAAGGTATGCACATTCTCAGAGCAAAAGGCTGGTCAAAAGTACTTCAAGCTGGGGCTGGAGAGGTGGCTCAGGGGTTAAGCCTCTGCCTTTCAGGAGGAAGGTCCTGTGTTCGGATCGCGAGGACCGTATAGACGCCAGGCGGAAGCGGGGGCGACCTGCGCTTCTGGCCCTGGTAGGGCGGAGCCTGTGAATCCCGGGGCAGAAGGAGGTGGAGGCGTCCATTTGGTTCACGAATTCGTCCGTGGTTCTACACACACACACACACACACACACACACACACACACACGCACACATACACACGCATATGCACACAGTTGAATTAATAATAATAAAAAAATTTTTTTAAAAAAATACTTTAAGCTAATGGAAAAAGGGAACAAATAGGAGTAACAATTCTGATATCTAACAAAATAGACTTCAAATCAAAAGAAATCATAAGACAATAAGAAGGATACTTCATTGTTCAAAGGAACAATTCATCAAGAAGATTTCATAATACTGAACGTATATACCTAATATAAGCTCATCCACATTCATTAAACAAACATTACAACATCTGAAACAACAATCAACCCAAAAATGATAATAGTAGGGGACTTCAACACGCCACTCTCACTACTGGATAAGTCAACACACCAAAAACTGAATAGTAATACATTGGAGCTGAATCAAACCATAACCCAAATAGACCTGACTGACCTCTATTGAATCTTCCATCGTAACACCAAGGAACATATATTCTTTTCAGCAGCCCATGAAACCTTCTCCAAAATAGACTACATATTGGGCCACAAAGCAAGTCTCCACATATGCAGGAAAGTTGAAATTATATTTGTAGCTCATTGGACCACCATACAATAAAAGTTGACATCCACAGCAAAGCAAATGACAGAAAATACAGAGTCTTGAAAATTAAATACCATGATGCTGAATGAGGAATGGGTTTAGGCAGAAATCAAAATGGAAATTCAAAAATTTCCCAGAAGTGAATGCTAATGAAAAAAAAATGTCAAAATCTCTGGACATGATGAAGGATGTATCCTAAGAGGAAAGTTTATGGCACTTGATGTCTATATCAAAAAAAAAATCATTGATAAATACCTTAACAACTTAAAGCTTTAGAAAAACATGAACAATCCAATCCCAAAAGCAGTAGACAAGCAAATATTAGTAAAATCAAGAGAAAAATATCCAAAATTAAAATAAAGAAAATGATAAGAAGTATCAACCAAAGAGCTAGTTCATTTAAAAAGTCAACAGCATTGAAAAACCCTTACCCAAGTTAACCAAAACCAAGAGGAAAAAAAAACCAAATTAATAAAATTAGAGATGAAAATTGAGTTATTACAATTGATACCAAGGAAATTCAGAGAATCATGAGATCATATTTCAAAAATTATACTCCACAAAATTTGATAAAAAGAAAAAAATAGATGAATTGTTAAGTAAGCACAACTTACCAAAAACTGAATCAGGTTGAATTGAATTATTTAAATAGTCCTATGACAAGTAATAAAATTGAAGCAGTAATTACAAATCTCTACACCAAAAAAACTCAGGACCAGATAGATTCAGTGCAGAATTCTATCAGACACCTAAAGAACACCTAAGCTATTCCTTAAGCTAATCTATAAAATGGCAAAGGTAAGAAACTTTCAAATTCTTTTATGAAACTAATACTACACTGATCCCAAAATCAAACAAAAATACAATTAATAAAGAAAGCTATAACTCAATTTCATTGATGATTACAGATGCAAAGATCCTCAATAAAATTTTAGCAAGCCATATTCAAAAGATATCAAAAAGATCATCCACTATGATCAAGTAGGATTTATTCTAAGCACACAAGCTTGGTTCAACATATGCAAATCAATAAATGTAATTTACTATATAAACAAATCCAAGGACCAAAACCATATGATACTCTCAAAAGATGCATAAAAAAGCTTTTGATAATATCACTTTGTGATCAAAGCCCTGAGGATAATTAAAATGGAAAGAACTTATATCAGCATAATAAATGCTATGTAAAACAAGCCCATAACAAGGATAATCTAGATGGTGAAAAATCTGAAGCATTCCCACTTTGATCAGGAACTAGGTAAGACTGTCCATTCTCACCACTTCTATTCAATATTGTACTGGAAGTCTTAGCTACAGCCATAAGACAAGAGAGGAAGATAACAAGGTAAAAATTGGAAAAGAAGAAGTCAAGTTATCCCTATTTGCAGATGACATGATCCTATACCTAAGAGACCCCAAAAGTCTACTAGGAAACTCCTGGAATGAATATATAAGTTCAGCAGAGTAGCAAATTACAAAAAAATGTTCAAAAATCAGTGGCTTCTTTATGCACCAAAAATGAAAAACATGAAGAAGTCCTAAGAGAAACAATTCCATTTATTATAGCCCTTAAAAAAATGAAATACCAGGGCTGGAGAGGTGGCTTAGGGGTTTAGCCTCTGCCTTGCAGGCGGAAGGTCTTGAGTTCAGATCCTAGACCCCACCTATAGATGCCAGGCAGAAGCGGGGGCGGCCTGCGTTTCTGGTCCTGGTAGGGCGGAGCCTGTGAATCCTGGGGCAGAGTAAAAAAGGAGGAGGTGGAGGTGGCCCATGGTGGTTCCCGAATTCGTCCGTGGTTCTACACACACACACATATATATGCACACATACATACACACACACGCACACATGCATGCGTGCACAATTGAATAAATAATAAAAAAATAAAAAAATGAAATACCTTGGTATAAATCTAACCAAAGAAGTAAGAGAATTTTATAATGAAAACTTTAAAACCCTAAAGAAAGAAATTACAGAAGACATAAAAAGGTGGAAAGACCTCCCAGCTCCTAGACTAGCAGAATCAACATCATAAAAATGACTATCCTACCAAAAGCAAGGAGACATAAGAAGGTGGAAAGACCTCCCAGCTCCTAGACTAGCAGAATCAACATCATAAAAATGACTATCCTACCAAAAGCAATATACAGATTCAATACAATGCCAATCAAAATTCAAACGCAATTCTTTACAGAAATTGACCAAAAAAATCTCAAAATTCATATGGAAGCACAAAATTGACAATAGTGAATAATAAAAACTCTGCTGGTGGTAGCACCATACTGGACCTTAATCTATACTTCAAATCCATAGTAATAAAAACAGCCTGCTATTGGCTCCAAAATAGACATATAGTGGGGGGGTGGAGGGAGGGATGGGACCAGTGTACCTGTTAAGTTTGTATGAGTGGAAATAAAAATAAATAAATAAATAATAGACATATAGATCAATGGATAAGAGTTGAAGACCCACACACAACCCACTACTCTTACACTCATCCGATTTTTGACATAGGTGCTCAGAAAACCCAATGGAAAAAGGACAGCATTTTCAACAAATGGTGCTGTCAAAACTGGATATCTACATGCAGAAGATTGAAACTAGACCCCTACTTCCCACCATGCAAAAAAAAACAATTCCAAATGGATCAAGAGCCTTAATATTAGACCAGAGACTATAAAAACCCTAGAAGAAAGAGTAGAGAACTCCCTCAAACTGATTGGTCTAGGCCATCATTTTCTAAAAAGGACTCCAATAGCACACTCAACAAGTTTTTTTTCTTATCAAGCAAAAAGACAACTCAAGAATGGGAAAAAAAAATTTCACTAACCACACATCTGATAGAGGACTAATATCCAAAGTGCACAAAAAACTCAAAAAAAATTAAAACACCTAGGACATAAACAGCTCAATTAGAAAATGGGCTGTGGAACTTAAGAAACTTTTTTCCAAGATGAAACTGAAATGTCAAATACCTTAAAAGATGTTCCAAAAAAAAAAAACAGATGTTCCAAATCCTTACCTTCAGAGAAATGCAAATCAAAACCATGAGATACCATCTTACCCCAGTCAGAATGACTGTAAGAGCCTAAATGAGGAGGTGTACCACTGGACAAGATACTCCCATCAAGACTGAGCTACAGTAGCCAGGAACTCACTACAATGACCTTACTAGACATGCACAATGGCTCCTCCTACCCTAGTGAGGATCTTGGGGAGAAATAATTTCAAGTAGTAGGATCCTTAGGGGTGAGGAGTAGAAAGGCGTAGGGGTGTATCTACATCAGTGGTCGACCCAAGGAAGGGTTCTTTGGTCTGCCACAGAGGCCTGAACCCCCACTAAAGCAGAGAGATGACCCAGAGGGAACCCCAGGACCCATATAAGCTGATGGACAGGAAGGTGGGAGGGAGCATGTTGCAGCCACAAAGGAAGGGAAAGGAGGGAAGGAAAAGCAAGAAGATAGGAAGTGAAGAAAGGAAGGAGGTGGAATGAAGGTAGTAAGGATACCCACTGATTGAGGCTGTTTAACTAGGACATAGTTTTTACAAAGAATAAATTCTTTGAACTAATTGAATATGTTTATAATTGTTCTTTTGAATTCCATATCTTTGATTTTAAGTTGTTTTCATTGGGAACCATTACTATGAGATTGATTATAGGGGTAGAAACATATTGTTTTGGCTTTTCATATTTTTTGCAATGTATTTTTTGCAATGGCACCAGAGTATCTCGAATTAAGGTATTGGCTGTCTTTCAAAACAAATTTTTAGATCACTGGTTATCTATGTTCCCTAAGTGGGAGTGGAATCAAGGGTTTGGGGCCCTTACTGGTTTCAGGTCTTAGAAGATACAAATCTCACACTCTGAGTTTAATTTCACCTTTATAAGGTTACACACACTGTTTCTTGCCTCTAGAGATCCAAAACACCAAAATATTTGAGGCCCTAAAATAAGACTCACAGAACTACACACCTCCTTTTTTGACTTTATGACTTAGAACATGTCATAATAGAATGATAGCAATACTGCTCTACCAATCTTCATGGATAAGAAGAAATCAGAATAAACAGGGACTAGAATTAATGATTTCCTAATTCTGTGACTTTTTTTTGAAACTTCCCAAGTATTATCTCATCGCATCCCTTGAAATAAATTTTATTATTATCCTCTTTGTTTAAAAAAACTCATAGAATTGTAAGATTTTCAGTAATTTTCCTAACCAAATAGCCAGGAAACAGCAACAAGAATACAGACTCAAAAAATCTAATTCCAGAGTCTGGGCTTTTAGCTTCCACATTGTATACGTCAGTCTTTGGCAATTTCTAACATGTACTCATAATAATTTTTTAACTTTATTTCCATGTTCAACTGTAGCACACCAGGAAGATCATACCATATGGAATAGATGTTGGTTTTCTGACCCGTACATCCCACGCCAACAGCTCTATGACTCTGTGCAAGTCTGTACTAATAACTGCTATTTCTTGAACATCAGCCATAAGTCAGATATGTCCTTACTTCCCATAGAGGCTGTTATTTATCTTGGGAACTGGAATTAATGACTGACAAGATTATGCCAAATATAAGCTTAAGGCAGTTATACAAAACAATGCTAAAAATTGATTTCCACAGGTACAGTTTCCAGCTGATATCAAAGCTGTACTAAAAGGTCATCCCATCTTCTTCAGCTCACAGAGGCTTACCTCAGACTCTTTCATTTTTATTTAAGTATTTTTAATGCTGAAAAGTCATGAAATGATAATTAAAACAAGATGATAGCAATAATGCCTACCCTACCTATCTCCTTGGATAAGGGGAAAGCAGAAGACATAACAGGAAATAATAAGGAAATAATAGATTTAATTATTTCAGGATCTGAATTGCATCTTGTGAAGTGGGAGAAGGTCTAGACAACCAACCTGCTTGAGTCTGTCACTGTACACTGTTGGGCAAATCCCCAAGCTGTTTTGGGCTGTGACCATCTTCAAATTAAAAATTTGCAAAGGATGACAATGCAAGCACTTACTAAGACCACATGCCACTTACTAGGTACTGTTCCACAGATGACCTCATTATTCCTCCATAGCCCCAGATCATAGGTAAGGAACTGAAATCCAAAAGTAAGTGCTCACCATCTGGTCAAGCAAGATGTACTTACTGTGCTTCTCTGTACACTAAAATTTCATTTTCCAATTGTTGTCTTACCAATAGTCCTAAAGCATCAAGATGCCAAGAGGCAACTAGTAGATTGGCAGGTTGATCTGCCTGGCCTGCCATTAAATCCTGCTCCTCACACCCTGCAGCTCTGAAAGTCTGTGGCTCTTAAAACCCCTTAGTCATTCTTACCAGTACTTGGCATACTTACCAGTACTTCCTGCTAAAGCATAACAATTCCTGCCACCTCTTTTAGGGTCAGAGCTCTGTAACAACCCAAGTTCAGCCATTGCTCTCAACAGGCCAATTAAAGTGACAAGTAAAATGAAAAGTTGAGAAAGTAAATTTTTCAATGTGGCCACATAGGAAAGAAAAACAGAGATTCTTTGAGGTTCCGATTAGGCTTAAAGATAAGGCAAGATATGTGCATAGCTAGGTGCTCCAGGCCAAGGCATGTTTCCTGCCATCATCTTTGCTCAGGTCTCTCCTGCAACATAAATTGTCAGCACTATGTAAAGTCCCTTCCTGGGAGACAAACTCCCCCATAGGCTGGCACTAGCTTCATCTTTTCCTTCTCCCAACCTAGTGAACCCTAGCCTTTTGGAGACTGTTGTTTCAGAAGTCTAATAGCTAAAGTGAGGAGTGCGAATTTACTTTAAAATCTCCTGCAAGAATGTTTACACCTCCAGGGACCTCCAATACCAATCAGGATAGAGCCAAGGGCGGTGCAGGAACAGCAAAACTGAAAATAACAGCAAACCATTATTCAGAATACCAGAGACCCTACATTAATCACCTGGAACCAGACCACCCAAATCTCTCCCCATCCTAAAGCTCAGGGAAACTTGCGGAAGAGGAGACGGTAAGATTGTAAGAGCCTAAAGATGTGAGGACCAACAATATGCAAGATACTTCACAAATGTTAGGGCCAGCAGTAGCCATAATCAAACTTTGCTTGACCTGCACAATGACTGACATGTCAACGACCCCCCAAAATCTAACGTGGATCACAGGCACTAGGATCCTTAGAGGCAAGTCATAATGATGTTCCCATACTAAAGGGGAGGCCAAGAAAGAGCTCTGGGCAATGCCACTGAGTCCTTACACCTCCTTAGAGTGGAGGGCTCAGGGGGAAGTTTGGCATTCACACAAAAGATTGCTCCAGGGAATAGAGGGGGGGGGAAGGGGGAGACACTGAGAGAAGGGGAGGGAGGGGGGTGAAAGGAAGGGAAAAAGGGAGGGGAGGGTGCAAGGGGGACTGGGGAGGGGTGGAGGGAGGGAGGGGATGGGGTACCTATTAAACTTGTATGATTGGGGAAAAATAAATAAATAAATAAAAAAGAGTGTTTACACCTCCAAACACAGCTCAGGTGCAGCTTTTCCAGGGGTGTTCGCAGGAAGAAGACTTCCCCTGGGAAAGAATGAAGTGCAGCCACCGAGGGTCAGGGGTAATTTCAAAAGAGGTATGGTGGGTGATTTCAAATACAACCCTAAAATCGGCAAATGAAAGTGGCCATCCTAAACTCTCAGGTGAGCAAGGACAAGTGTTTCAACCTGACTCTCCAAATCTGTAGCCTGTGGCTTTGCTCCGAAGCTGACCCCGATGTAAGGAAACAGAAGCCTCAGCCAAGACAGGGAACATCTTGGCACCCCCATGGCTATTTCTCAGAATTGCTCTGTCTTCTTCCAAATGAACCTCAGGAGAACAATTTTAAAACTGACTTCATCTAGGAGAGTCAAAATTATTTTGGCAGTTCTGGAAGGGGAAAAAAGACAAGTAATCCCTTCCCTACTCCCTTCCCAGGACAAAAAGAAAAATTACAACATAAGGCCTATTGGAGCCAATTCCCAGTTACAGAAAGACATTTGCAGATCAGCAATATTGCACAATCTTCAAATTTGGAGAAGCAATTTTGAGACTGAGTAAATGTCTGGACACTTTTTCAAATATCCCTTTGTCTTTGCCAGACCAAACTGGCACCTCAGAATCACAGAAGGGATCTTTGTTTTCTCATGGCACCAAGAAACTTAAGGTTTAAAGAGTAGGCCTTGAGGAATCTTAGATAGAAGAAGCTGTTCTTACCTGAGGGGCTCAGTACACAGCTCTACTCCCTGAGAATAGAAGAACCCAAGCAGCGCCATACTTAAGCATGATTAAAGTATGTTATTCCTCTGATGTGGCTCATCACTTAGTGAAAGCACAAAACTTAAATTCATATAACATCATGCATTCTTAGACCTAATGTTCAATAGTACTGTGTATTTAAAAAGGTTGGGGGCTGGGGATATAACTCAGGAGCTAAAACATTTGCCTTGCAAGCAAAAGAACCTGAGTTTACATCCCCAAATCCCACATAAAAGATGTGTGAATATAGTGGTGCTCTTCAATTCCTGCCCTGGAAGGCAAAGCCTGAACAAATCCAAAAACAAAGCAATAAAGCAATGAGGAGGTAGAACAATCCAGGATAATTCCCAATGTTACCCTTGGGCCTCTACAACCACACACACTCAAAGTGCCCTCTTGTACACACACATACAGAAAGAGAGAGAGAGAGATTAAAGTATTGGAAGGGACTTTCCCCTGGGCCTGATTTAAAAAGATGGCATGGCAATCATGGTCCAAACTGTAATATCAAAAAGTTCTGAGATTTGGATGTGTTTTTGTCCCTCAGACTTTCATAAGCTAAAAGCTTGATCCCCAGTGTTCGGGACTTGGCTAGGTCTCACCTTCATTTCTGTGGCAATACCAAAATTGTTTCCTTAAATTTATATAGCGGGGTCTGTCAATCACCTGACAAGAGTCCATTCCCACATCTTCCATGGAGTCTGACCCACTTGGAGATACACCAAACAGATACGTAGAGCCTTTGCCTTGCTCTCAGATATCTCTTCTCATAGTCCTTCTCTGTCTAGTAATATGTGAACAGAAGCCATCATGTATACGGGAGCTATTCACACTTGGAGTTTTTAAACCCAAAGAAGGAAATATCTGTTTAGCTCACTTTTTGTACTTTCATATAAACTTTCAAAGTCTAAATGCTTGATACTAAATGCTTGATACTGAGGGGATATTCTAACCTTTGCCACATGTTCTTTGTCTACCTGTAGAGCATGACTTTCTGTTCCTCTTCTCCATCTCTCTTTTCCCTGATCCTTCTAGAATTCCCAAATGAAACCCCAGAATCTTGCTGAGAGAGAATAGTATCTATTAGGCAGTTTTAGAACAGAGTAGCCAGATTGGAACAAAGAAACACACTCTGCTAGTTTGCAAAAACTGACTCTAATCCCCCCAACAGAGTAGCCAAATTTTCCCCAATTCTGTGTTTATGAAATGATATGGAGATAAGTTCCTCAAATGCAGGTAAGTTAAGTTCCTCATAAAGTTCAGCTTGGAGTTGATGGAACTGACTGCCAACATGAACAGACCAATCAGACACAGAGGAGACTAAAAGCCCCAGTCAGATTTAAAGAACTAGACTTAACCAATAAGAAAAAGCCACTCTTCCCAGGCTTGCCCAAGTTCATAAACACCCCTGACTCTACCAGCCATCTTTGGCTCCCTTGCCTTCATGTCTGTAAGTTCCTCTCAGGAACTCGTGGACTTGACCCTCGTGGATGTCATGTCCACAAGTTCCTTTCTTTTTCCGCCCTAAATACTCTGCCTTAGAGAGTCTATATCAACCACCTAGAACTAGGCCAACCTAATCTCTCCCCATCCTGAAGCTCAGGGAAATTTGCAGAAGAGGAGGTGGTAAGAAATGTAAGAGCACAAGGATGGGAGGAGCAATGATATGCAAGATACTCCACACAAGTTAGGGCCAAAGCAATCATAATAGGACTTTGCATGCCCCGCGCAATGTCCAACACACTATTGACCCCACAAAGTCTAGCATTTGCTAAAGGCACCAAGATCCTTGGAGGCAAGGGATTGACAGCTTAAGGGGAACACAGGAAAGGGTTCAGGGAAATGCCACTGGGTCCTTGCACCTCATCAGAGAGGAGGGCCCAGAGGAGAGTTTGGCATGCACATTAAAGGATTCTCCAGGGATTGGGGGGGAGGCACTGGAGGATAGAGAGGGAGGAGTGAGGGGAGGGGGAGCAGGGGGGATGGGAGGAGGAGGAGGGAGGGAGGGAACTGGTGTACCTACTAAGTTTGTATGAACGGAAATAATAATAAAAAATGTTAAAAAAAAAAAAAAAAACTCTGCCTTAATCTTCTACCCATCTTCTGGTTTCAGTCTTCATCTCTGGTGTACAAGAACCTAGACATGAAACCCTGAAACACTGCTACTGTTGTTTCCTATTTTTAAATAAACATAACTCTTTTCCTGTTTCGGAATTCATAATGTTATGGAGAAAATTAACCCAACCCCTAGAATGTATCATTAACATGGCAGAGTTGAGATAGTAGAACCTGTGAGAGGACTGGAGATAAATGAGCATACTGAATTCCCAACATTCAGGTACAGAAGCTAGAGAGGACTGTGGGTGAGTTTTATAGCAGTGTGAGCCATATTGGAACTGTAACCTGGGGCCTAATGTTAGTTGGTATGAGAGAAGGAATATATAGCAAAAAGCTTACACAAGGGAAAAACCTAAGAAATATGAATTTGGGGTTGGAGAGATAGCTTAGAGGTTAAAACTTTGCCTTAAAAGCAAAACTGAATTTGGATTCCAGATCCCACAGGTGAATATGGTGGTGACTTGTACTTCCAACTCTGGAAAGCAGAGCCTGGACAATCCCAGAATAAAACAATAAGGAGGCAGAGCAATCTAGGATGATTCCCAAAGTCACTTTGGGCTTCCAAGACACACACAATGTCTTCTTCTGCACAGGCATGTATACACACCCATACACATGTACACACCCATATCTACACATGAAATATATATATTCATTACAACAGAAGAGATACCTTAAAGTCAGAGAGAATAAGAAAATATGGACAGGATGTCAAGAAGTAATCTGAACTAGAGGGCCCTTGAATGAGGCATCTATCTTTTAGGGCCCTTAAACATTGCTATAGAGTTATGAGAAAAGTATAGTAGTAAGGGAGTAAAACAATATCATGCAAAAAAAAGTCCTCTCTCAAGGTCATTTAGGCTGGGAGGTCAAGGATTTAGGGTGTGTGATTAGTTTCAAGAATCACCACATTCCATTTTTGCAAAAAGTGTGATGATAGCTAAGAGTTAGGAGGCTCTACCCATGGGAATTGGACAATGCCATAGAAGTGGATTAGCTCTTGTTATAAAGGAAGACCACTTCATACTCTCCTCTTCTTTGAATGTTTTCCTATTACTGTGTTATCTTTACACAGATATGACAAAATATAAAGGAGGAAAGTGTTACAGAAGTTTTAGTTCATGCTCGGCTGGCCCAAGATGAGACAGAACATTACAGTTGTAGGAACACATGGCAGAAGAAACTGCTTCCACTACAGCAACCAGGTAACAGAGAGAATATGAAAGGGATAAAGGGCAAGACACATCCTTCAAAGGAATATTACAGTTCCTCCAACTAGGACCCACTTCCAAATAGTTCATCAAGCTATAAAATAATCAGTGCTGGTCCCCTTTCGCCCCACCCCCCGCTCCGCCGGTCGGGACGCCTACGCGAGATCCAGCCGGGCTCTCACCGCGCGCTCTAGGAACCCCAGGTCAGCCCACAGGGACCCGGCTCCGACTCCCGCCATCCAGCCGGAGCCGCGCAGGGGCCGAGGGACGAGGAGGACCTCCCCCTGTGCCCGGGCCCCGCCCCAGCTGCCCTCGGGTTAAATAGCTCCACGCCGACACGCCCGTCCTCCCCACCTCGCTCCGCCGGTCCGGACACTCGCGCAGTCCACCCGGGCCTCACCCCACGCCCTAGGTGAGTCCCCGTTCGGGCCCCGCCCACCAGTACCCCAGGCCAAATAATTCAGTTTAGTGAAATTGAGAGATCTTAAGAGTTAAAATGACAATGCCAAAGTCAAAGTGCAAATCCATGAGAAGCAACACTCAAGTAAACAAATTTCCCACTGAAGAAATTAATCCCATAATGTTAGATTCCAACAAGAACAAACCCGCGGAAAAAGGCCAAGAAAGCCTGACCCAGGATAACGACTTTCAAAATATGATCATTACCATGTTCAATACTATGAAAGAGGAAATCCGGGAGGAATTACATAATCGAATCAATCGCTTTGAAGAGGAACACAACAGACATCTGGAGGAGCTGAGAAAAACAGTGCAAGAAACAAAAAGTGGCATAGAGCAGTTAAAACAAACTCAAGCAGAGTTTAAAACTGAGCTAAAAGACAAGTTATCTTCAACCCAGAGCGCCACAGAGAGTCTTATCAACAGAACTAATGAAGCAGAAAACAGAATTTCAGACCTTGAAGATAAAGTGGGAGTACTAACCAGCTCAATGGAAGAGGTTGTTAAAGCCAAAAAGATACTTGAGAGAACTATCCAAGAGATATGGGACACCCTGAAGAAGCCTAACATGCGTATTCATGGAATACCGGAGCAAGAATCTCAAAATACCACCCCTGAGGAAATTTTTCAAACGATCATCAAGGAAAACTTTCCTCATCTAAAAAAAGAGAGGCCCATTCATATACAAGAGGCATTCCGCACCCCAAACAGATACGACCAAAATAGAAGCACACCGCGGCAAATAATAGTTAAAACACTCCACATTCAAGATAAAGAACTGGTGCTGAGAGCTTCAAGGGAGAAAAAACAAGTCACTTTTAAAGGCAAACCTATTAAAATAACAAATGACTTCTCAGTCGAAACAGTAAAAGCAAGAAGAGCTTGGAGAGACATACTTCAAGTATTGAATGAGCAAAAATGTCAACCCAGGCTGATTTACCCTGCAAAACTATCAGTCATGATCGAGGAAGAAAGAAAAATTTTCCAGCACAAAGACAACTTTAAGGGATACATGGCCACCAAACCAGGCCTTCAAAAACTGCTAGAAATGATACTCAAGCGTCAAGAAAAAAACAGGCATATCCAGGAGAACAGAAGGCAAATATAACACCATTAAAAGCGAAGCAATATACTTATAAAAGCTACTAAACATAATAAATGTCTGGAATTAACAATAGTTTCTCCATTATAACACTAAATGTTAATGGACTTAATTCACCGATCAAGAGACACAGATTACAAACTTGGATTAAAAATCACAATCCATCAATCTGTTGCCTGCAGGAAACCCATCTCACCACAAAAGATAGGCACGCTCTAAAAATAAAAGGCTGGTCAACAATTCTACAAGCAAATGGAAGCAGAAAACAGGCAGGGGTAGCCATTATGCTATCAGACAAAGTGGATTTCAAACCAAAAAAAATTATAAGAGACACGGATGGATACTACATTTTAGTCACAGGTACAATTCACCAGGAAGATTTCACAATACTGAACATATATGCACCCAATACGGGCCCCTCCACATTCATTAAGAAAACCCTACAGCGTCTAAAGCATGAAATCAACCCCCAAACGATAATTCTTGGGGACTTCAACACCGCCCTCTCTACATGGGATAGATCAACAGGTCAAAAGCTTAACAGAGACACTTTGGAACTTAATCAAACCCTGAAAGAAATGGACCTCACAGATCTCTATCGAACTTTTCACCCACGCACCAAAGAATACACATTTTTCTCAGCAGCACACGGAACTTTCTCCAAAATAGATCACTTACTGGGCCACAAAATGAATCTACACATATACAAGAAAGTTGAAATTCTAACCTGTGCCCTATCAGACCACCACGGCCTAAAGCTGGACATCCACAACACATCAAACAAGAGAAAATACACTAACTCCTGGAAACTTAACACTATGATGCTGAATGAGAACTGGATTCAGGAAGAAATTAAAAAGGAAATTCAAGATTTCCTGAAAGTGAATGATAACGAAAATACAACTTACCAAAATCTCTGGGACACAATGAAAGCTGTTCTAAGAGGTAAGTTCATAGCTCTTAATGCCCACGTCAAAAAAATGGAAACATCAGAAATAAACAACTTAACAATGCAGCTTAAAGCTTTAGAGAAACTAGAGCAATCTGATCCCAAAAGCAGTAGAAGAGAAGAGATTAGCAAAATAAGGGGAGAAATATCTGAAATCGAGACTAAGAAAACGATAGAAAAAATCAACCAATCAAAAAGCTGGTTCTTTGAAAAAATCAACAAGATTGATACACCCCTAGCTAAACTAACCAAAAGCAAGAGAGAGAAAACCCAAATTAACAAATTAGAAATGAACATGGAGTTATCACTACTGATACCCAAGAAATCCAGAGAATTATAACATCATATTTCAAAAACTTATACTCTGTGAAGTTTGACAACACAAAAGAGATGGATGAATTTCTAAGTAAACACAACTTACCTAAATTGAATCAGGAAGTTGTGAATTATTTAAATAGTCCTATAACATATAAGGAAATTGAGGAAGTAATCTCGAATCTTCCCACCAAAAAATGTCCTGGACCAGATGGATTCAGCACAGAGTTCTACCAGACATTTAAGGAGTTAATAACACCAATACTCCTTAAACTGTTCCATCAAATAGCAAAGGAAGGAACACTACCAAATTCCTTCTATGAAGCTAATATCGTTTTAATCCCAAAACCTAATAAAGATTCACTTAAAAAAGAAAACTATAGGCCGATCTCCCTGATGAACACAGACGCAAAGATTCTCAACAAAGTCTTAGCAAATCGGATTCAAAAACATATTAAAAAGATCATTCATGGGGACCAAGTAGGCTTCATCCCCGGCACACAAGGTTGGTTCAACATACGCAAATCAATAAATGTAATTCATCATGTAAACCAGTCCAAAGTCCAAGACCACATGATACTCTCGATAGATGCAGAAAAAGCTTTTGACAAGATCCAACAGCCTTTTATGATCAAAACGCTAGAGACAGTAGGAATGGAAGGAACCTTTATCAATATAATAAAAGCTGTATACAACAAGCCCACAGCAAGGATTATGCTCAATGGGGAACAATTGGAAGCATTCCCACTTCGATCAGGAACTAGACAAGGCTGTCCACTCTCACCACTTCTATTCAATATTGTACTTGAAGTCTTAGCTGAAGCCATAAGACAAGAAAGGGACATAAGAGGGATTCAAATCGGCAAGGAAGAAGTCAAGCTATTCCTATTTGCAGATGACATGATCTTATACCTGAGTGATCCCAAAAACTCCACCAGGAAGCTCCTGGAACTAATTGAGAAGTTCAGCAGGGTGGCAGGATACAAAATAAATGTGCAAAAATCAGAGGCCTTCCTATATGCCCAGAATGAAAGAAGTGAAAAAGCCTTGAGAGAAACAATACCATTTACTATAGCCCCTAAAAAAATGAAATACCTTGGTATAAACCTAACTAAGGAGGTAAAAGACCTTTACAATGAAAACTTTAAAACCCTAAAGAAAGAAATTGCAGAAGACACCAGAAGGTAGAAAGACCTCCCTTGTTCCTGGATTGGCAGAATCAACATTGTAAAAATGACCATCCTACCAAAGGCAATATACAGATTCAATGCTATACCAATCAAAATCCCAAAGCAATTCTTCAAAGAAGTTGACCAAATAATCTCAAAGTTCATATGGAGACACAAAAGACCCAGGATAGCAAAAACAATCCTGAGTAACAAAAACACAGCTGGAGGTATTACCATACCAAACCTAAGTCTATACTACAAATCCATAGTTATAAAGACAGCCTGGTACTGGCTCCAAAATAGACACACAGATCAATGGATAAGGATTGAAGACCCAGATATAAGCCCACAAAGTTACAGCCATTTGGTCTTTGACAAAGGGGCCCAAAGAATCCAATGGAAAAAGAACAGCATCTTCAACAAATGGTGCTGGCAAAACTGGATCTCCACATGCAGAAGATTAAAGCTGGACCCGTACTTGTCACCATGTACAAGACTTAATTCCAAATGGATCAAGGACCTTGATATCAGGCCAGAGACTTTAAAAACCATAGTTGAAAGGATAGGGAACTCCCTCGAGCTGATTGGGCTAGGCCAACAGTTCCTAAACAGACATCCAATGGCACAGTCACTGCTACCAACTCTCAACAGTTGGGATCTTGTGAAATTAAAGAGCTTCTGTTCAGATAAAGAGATTGTCACACGAGCTCAAAGGCAACCCACAGAATGGGAGAAAATCTTCACTAACCACATATCTGACAGAGCTCTACTGTCCAGAGTGCACAAAGAACTTAGAAAATTAAACTCCAAGGAAAACACTGGCCCAATTAAAAAATGGGCCCTGGAACTTCAAAGAAACTTTACCAGGGATGAAATTAAAATGTCTAACAATTATCTTAAAAAATGCTCCACTTCCTTCGCCATCAGGGAAATGCAAATCAAAACTTCCCTGAGATATCATCTCACCCCGGTCAGGATGGCAAAAATCCACAATACAAACAACGACAAATGCTGGAGAGGATGTGGAGAGAGGGGAACTCTCCTACATTGTTGGTGGGAATGCAGGCTCATAGAGCCACTCTGGCGAGCCGTCTGGAGATTCTTAAAGAAATTAAAGATTGAAATGCCATATGACCCTGCTATCCCACTTTTGGGAATAACCCCCCATGCAGCAGAGGTTCGCCTCGATAGCACAAGCTTGACCATGTTCATAGCAGCACTGTTTACAATAGCAAAGTCATGGAATCAACCTAAATGTCCAACAGTTGACGAGTGGATAAGGAAACTGTGGTACATCTATACAATGGAGTACTACTCAGCCGTCAAAAATGATGAATTACTGGAATTTGCTGGGAAATGGATGTCATTAGAAAGAATTATATTAAGTGAAGTATCCCAAACCCAGAAAATTAAGCGCCGTATGTACTCCCTAATAGGTGGCTCCTAGTACCAAACTCACCCAGCCCACATTGAGACACTCAAAAGTAAACCTATGAAACACAGTAATTGCAAGGATTATGAACAAGAGAGTTGGGTTAGGAGGGCCACACCAGAAACAAGGAGAGAGGAGACCATGTTACAGCAGAGAAAATAGGCCTCCATCAAGGTCTGCAAGTAAGTAATGAGAAACTTGGTTAAGTTCACAGACGTTCTTTCCTGATCTCACCAGAAGGGGAGGGCATATAGTCTAGCAGATAAAAAGTAATCATTTTGCAAATGGGTGATGGACCCCTCCCTCAGGGAGGTTTCCTACTCTTATTACATCTACCCTTGAATGTGCTATTACAACAAGACTCCAGTTTAACAGCTTTTTGTCTCTGGCCAGGGGGTGACATACAGTGCCCAGCAGAATGGAGTGAAGGGAATTGCAGGAGCAGCAAAACTGCAAAAGAAAATCAACAAACCACAATCCAGAACTTCAGAGACTCTATATCAATCACATAGAACTAGGACAGCCTAATCTCTCCCCATCCTGGAGCTCAGGGACATTTGCGGAAGAGGGGGCGGTAAGATTGTAAGAGCAAAAGGATGGGAGGAGCAACGATTTGCAAGATTCTCAACAATAGTTGGGGCCAAAGCAATCGCAATGGGACTTTGCATGCCCTGCGCAATGTCCAGCGCACTGTTGCCCTCATAAAGTCTAGCATCTGTTAAGGGCACCGAGACCCCTGGAGGCAAGGGATTGACAGCCATAGTAGTGATCTTATGCTTAAGGGGAACAAGAGAAAGGGCTTATGGAAATGCCACTGGGTCCTTATATGTCATCGGAGAGGAGGACCCAATGGAGAGTTAGGCGTACACAATAAAGGACTCTCTGGGAATTGGGGGGGAGGCACTGGGGGAAGGGGAGGGGGAGGAGGGGGGAGGGAGGGAACTGGTAAAAAATTTTAAAATGTATAATTAAATTTTTAATAAAAAAAAATTAAAAAAAAAATAATAATCAGTGCTTACTGTTGAAGTTTAGAGATAGCCCTCAAGATCCAACACCTCACAAGTTCCCAAGCTATATACTGATGCATCCGGGATTAAACTTTAAACAAATGAGTCTTTGAAAAACACTCTAGATCCAAATCATAATAGTCATGTTGTGATGCCGCCAGCAGACTCTCTCTAAAATACTGTAATCATGAAGTCTGTATTCTACACTCCCTAAAATTGTGAGCTAAATAAACCCATTCATTTGGCAAGTTATCAGTCTCTGGTACCTTGTTATAGCAACACCAAACAGGTTAAGACATGGAAGGCAGAAACCAAACACAAATGTGTTCAGAATATCAGAATCACTGCAGAGAGGGAAACCAAGTACACCAAGGAATAGTTTTAACCAAAATGAAGTAAACCATGGGCAGCATTGTTTGCATCTCAAGCTTCAATTCAGGATTGGACTTACTGCTTCATTCATGCACTCATCCTTATGTTCAGTTAGTCATCATTTGTGGAATAAGCAGTCTGTACCCTCAAGAGGCTGTGATCTGAGAGGGAAAAAGTAAAATTAAATCTCACAAACATTTGGAAACAGCTACTAATCACAGGAGCTGCATCAGGGTGTCATGAAAACCATGGAACTCTGTCAACAGAAAGTGCCAACAGGGGTTGGAGAGATGGCTCAGGGGTTAAGCTTCTGCTTTGCAGGCAGAAGGTCCTGAGTTCGCATCCTAGACCCCATGTAAGACCCCTGGTGGAAATAGGGCGGCCTGCATTTCTGGTCCTGGTAGGGTGGAGCCTGTGAATCCCGGGGCAGAGTAGACAAGGAGGAGGTGGAGGCCTCCATGGTGGTTCCAGAGTTCATCCGTGGTTCTACAGACACACATACATACACACACATACATACACATGCGCCCACACACGCATACACGCACAATTGAATAAATAATAAAAAAAATTAAAAAAAAAGAAAGTGCCAACAGGTCAGGAATGTCTCTCTAGCAAATTCTGTGAAGGCTGAGAGAAGCTGTAGTTCCCACTGCTCATGAGGCCAAGGTTAAGAAGGTGGGAAGTTAGAGACCAACCTGGGAAAAAAGGGACTCTGCCTCCAAAAGCTAAAAAGAAAGAAAGAAAAAGAAAAGGGGAGAGGAGAGAGAGAAAGGAAGGAAGAGAAGGAGGAATGGAGGGAAGGAAAAGGAAGAACAGGAAAGAAGAGTCGAATCAAAGACCTGGGATGGTAGATGGCTCAGAGGATAGAACTCTTTCCCCAGTGCCTATTCACAACTGGATCCAGAGGCAGTCATGGTCCTGACCTCTCCACGACACCAGTGACCTGGGTTAGTCACTTTTCTTTCCAAACCTGCAAAGTCCTCCCCACAAGGAGCCTCTTTCCACAGTTGTACTGCTTTCTTGATGAAAGCAGTACACGTTGTACATCCATCCCCTCACCTTCTACCTCCTCCCCTAGTATACTATAGATATAGTATACTATATAGTATACTATAGTGTGCTATATCTCCATGAAAAGGTTTTACAACCCTATGTACTTAAAAGCATTCATGATTGCCCCCTTCTTCAAGCATCATTTGCTTCTCATTTCCCCCATTGCTTCTTTTGTATACATTTTGCTCTCATTCTTGCCTCCAAGAACCGAGGCAGAACTATTCAGTTATCAACTTCCAATAAGCGAAATTTACCTGGCTTTAGGTCTGAGGTTAGGATTATGTATGAGTCAAAGTTTGGGTCTTCGTAATCGGTATATTTGTAGCTGGCTATGTGACACACAAATTGACTCTTCAATTTATTCTTTCTCTGTTCAGTTGAGCTCATTCAGTGTTGAGGCTGTAGGTGCCACCCCTGGACTGAATCCACCCAGCATCTCTATCCCCTTCCTTCTGAACTCTATACTCAAATCTGGAGCTGTTCTCTGATATCCCCCAACTAGTATCTGTTTGAAACCAGCTATGAGGCCTCTGTAGTTGATCAGATCCCTGCTGTGGCATGCAAGTGCTTAATGAATGCTCAATAAACATTTTAAGCAGATTAAATGTCTGTTAAAAGCCCATTAGAAGGACCACAACTATTTCCAGATGCGGAGGCACAGCAAGATGATAAGAATATAGAATGTACTGCACTCATTGAATATAAGAAGCATAAAGAGTAAACAAGGTTTTTATCTCCCACTGAGAATGGGTACGAATACAAGGGAAGAATTGAGGATAACTTCCATGCTTCTAAAGTGATAAGAGGGTCATATTTTCTTTCTCAAATCCATCTGCCCAGAAGTGAGCTCTCTATAGTAGTGACAGGTGATATAATAAGATGTTATCAAGCAAATGTGTGACCAAAAAAGATATTGAAAGAGAAATATATCTTCAAGGTTTACCAAAACAACAATGAAAAGAACAACAACAAAAAATTTTTGCTTAAGTTCCCTGCAACCTCCATTCTGTCTCCTGAACTAGGAAGACCACTAAAGGAGAGGAGGAAAGTACCATGTTAACTAGAACATGCTGCTTTAAGGCTGTGCAAACCATACTACAGATGCAAGTATGGCAATGGCCCCAGGACTGTCCCTGGGAGGACACTCATCCATTCCCCTGTGGCAGTACCTGAAAACACCTTTGTGTTCTCCTGCAGATATTGATTGGTAAGTCACTCAAATTGAAAGTGAGAGAGCAAATATTATGTAGGAAACGGTTTTTCCTCCCATAGTAATTTGGAAAGTTGACACAGATTATTTTTTAACATTTTTTATTATTATTTCCACTCATACAAACTTAGTAGGTACACCGGTTCCCTCCCTCCCTCCTCCCCCCCACCCCCCTGCTTCCCCTCCCCTCACCCCTCCCGCCCCATCCTCGAGTGCCTCCCCCCCCCAATCTTCGGAGAATCCTTAATGTGCATGCCAGACTCTCCTCTGGGCCCTCCTCTCCGATGATGTACAAGGACCCAGTGGCATTTCCCTGAACCCTTTCCTGTGTTCCCCTTAAGCATAGGAACACTACTGTGGCTGCCAATCCCTTGCCTCCAAGGATCTTGGTGCCTTTAGCAGATGCTAGACTTTGTGGGGTCAATAGTGTGTTGGACATTGCGTGGGCATGTAAAGTCCAATTATGATTGCTTTGGCCCTAACTTGTGTGGAGTATCTTGCATATCATTGCTCCTCCCATCCTTGTGCTCTTACAATCTTACCCCTCTTCCGCAAATTTCCCTGAGCTTCAGGATGGGGAAAGATTAGTCTGGCCTAGTTCTAGGTGGTTGATATAGAGTCTCTGTAGTTCTGGATTGTGGTTTGTTGATTTTTTTTTTTTTTTTTTTTTTTGCAGTTTTGCTGCTCCTGTAATGCCCTTCATTCCATCCTGATGGGCACTGTATGTCACCCCCTGGCCAGAGACAAAAAGTTCTTAAACTGGAGTCTTGTTATAACAGCACATTCAAGAGGCTGGAGAGGTGGCTCAGGGGTTAAGCCTTTGCCTTGCAGGCAGAAGGTCCTGAGTTCGGATCCTAGACCCCATGTATAGACGCCAGACGGAAGCGGGGGTGGCCTGCATTTCCGGTTATGGTAGGGCAGAGCCTGTGAATCCTGGGGCAGAGTAAACAAGGAGGTGGAGGCACCCATGGTGGTTCCCGAATTCGTCCAGTGGTTCTACACACATATATACACACAGCACACACATACAGGCGCAATTGAATAAATAATAATTAAAAAAAAAGAGCACATTCAAAAGTAGATGTAATAAAAGTAGGAAACCACAGTGAGGGAGGCGTCAATCACCCATTTGCAAAATGATTACTTTTTATCTGCCAGACTATATGCCCTCCCCTTCTGGTGAGATCATACCCCCTCAGTTGGAAATGATCAGGAACGAAAGTCTGAGTTGACACAGATTATTAAAATGATACTATTAAAAAACCAGCATGACTTTCATTATTTTTTTCAAATTAGGGTTGTCTAGAGGACTAGAACTGATAGAATGGATGTATACATATATGCAAAAGGGAATTTATTAAATTAACATACAAAATAAAATCAGAGAATAACTGCCTTTCACTGCCAGTTCTTTTTTTTTTTATTCAACTATGCGCATGTATGTGCACGCGCATGTGTGTGTAGAACCACGGACGAATTCGCGAACCACCATGGACGCCTCCACCTCCTTCTGCCCCGGGATTCACAGGCTCCCCCCTACCAGGACCAGAAGCGCAGGCCACCCCCGCTTCCGCCTGGCGTCTATACGTGGAATCTGGGATCCGAACTCAGGACCTTCTGCCTGCAAGGCGGAGGCTTAACCCCTGAGCCACCTCTCCAGCCCCTCACTGCCAGTTCTTGAGCTGAATATCTCAGAAAACCAAAAGATCCCTGTTAAGTCATCTTGAATCTTACGCTGGAGAGACAAAGATGCTGGGCTCTGAAGGCAGAGATGAAAAGCACCAAGTCCCAAGAAGCTGAGCTCAACATCAACCAAGAAACAGCACTAGAGGCAGCAGCAGCAGCAGCAGCAGCAGTGGAGAAAGGTAGCAACAGACTAGTAGTACTCAACACAGCAAGTCAATACAGGTCAGGAGAGGGCAAGTTCCTCCCCCTTGCACTTCCTTTCATCCAATCCATCCCTTGAAAGTACCACCCCACTATCAGCTTATTCAAGGGTATGTTCTATCAATTCTTTACAGCTGTGTACCAAATTTAGTCTGTGACTGTCAATTTGACATCAATTGTCACTGAGAGAAAATGTCTACTGCTGCAAACTGACTTCTGTCAATCAAACTGTTACTGCAGCTTATATCTGGGTTTCTGTTGTCTTCACTGTGTGGCTTCTACCACCAAGTTGTTTCCTCATAGTGAACAGACCAAATGTCTTTTTAATGGATGTGTAAGAAACCACATCTCGAGCCTGATAGATGGTGTCGAAGAGGTTATACTTCTGTTTACTCTTACTGTAACTTTTTTCATTTCTCAAATGTGTAGTCCATGCTGTCTATGGTTTCCTTGTGCATATTAGTAAGCTTTGAATTACACCACCTTTAAGGCTTATCAGCAGTCAACCAACACACAAGAATTCGAATAAGTGATTCAAAGTGAGCAACTGCATTTTAAGCATATTTCAAAACAGGCCACATGCACATTTAAACCTCTATTCAACCAAAAAAGAAATCCTCCATTCCAGATTCCAATAAATCCATCCACCATATGTAGGCCATGCCCTTCTGAACTGTTTTGTAATACCAATGTGAGTCGAGGGTGGATCTCCTCTTGACCAAGCATGAGACAAATCAACTGAAATCAGACTTAGACTCTTCACATATCAAGGTGACTTAAACTGCCTTTACATTGATCAGCTGAGTAAAATAACTCAAAGTCCAATTGACCTGAGCTCATGGGGAGAGGAGTGTTATACCATACAGAATTCAGAAAAAACTCCTCTTCTTAAAAGTGTGATTCATTCAACTCTACTTGTTAATAAAAATAAGGTGCTGCAAATTTCTGATTCAAAAATGCTCCCCCCGCCCCCCGCAGACTCATGTGTTTAAGCAACTGGCAAAGCTGTTTGGGGAGGTTATGGAAACCTTAGAAAGTAGAAGTTAATAAGATCACTGAGAAGGGAGGGTCCTTGAATATATGTATATGTCTCTCCTTCCTGCTCACTGAGGCATAAAAAGCTGCTGCCCCATGCTCCTTTGGACATGGCTAAGCCCCTGACGTTGCTTCCCTACCATGACAGACTGAAGTCCCCTAAACCCATGAGCTGAAATAAATCCTTCATCCCTTAACTTGCTTCTGTCAGGTATCTTGTCACAGCAAGAAAAATAATTAACCTACGACTAGACTAACAGAGGGCACTGCTTGAAGATATTTCAAGGAAATGTTTCCAGGCAGTCGTTTTCAAAGTTCATGGTCACAATCCTCACCAGGGAGGAGCTTATCAAAATGATGTCTTCTGATTTGAAGGCCTGGCAGTGGCCGTGGGCTCTTTCAGCCCATGATCTGTGCATCCTGCTGTAGCAAACACTGCTGTCACCATTTAGATAAAAACTGAGAGAAAGATAGTCTACCCTGAGGGTGGCAGTGCAGTGTTGCCACTACCTGACACAGCATCCATGTGACTCACATCCATCTGACTCAGCATCCGACTGACTTAGCAGCCTAGCATGTAGGCAACAAGAACAGCGTGCCACAGGCAATAACAATATGACCCATGTGCTTCACAGAGTGATTCACTAATCCTTGGGGGAAAACCCTACGAGAGAAAGTAACTGGACATAGGGGGCATGGAGGCAGCAAGAAGGTGTTTAAACACATACTCAAGTAACCAATTGCTTTCTGATTGGCATTAAGGACCATTCATGACAGGGAACACAAACCTGGTATTGTAAACCAGGCCAAGAACCCATGGTAAAGCAAACCATAGTCCTTAAGTGGCAATCAACTTCTTAGTTCTAACTGTAAATATTTGATAGTAAGCTACCATCTAAACATTTATCATTAGACCCGTAGATCAGAGAAGCATGAAGCACTTAACCAAGATGTATCCTTCTGTAATGGAATATGTACAATGCAGAGAATGACAACAGACCAAAGTGACCTACATAGGCCATCTAAATCACCCCCATGTCATAACTTGGGAACTTAAGGAAAAGAGAGTGGTAAGAGGGTGAGGAGATGTACTGCCAGATAGTAGTTTCTGTTCTTCTAAGGGTTGCCCCACCCAAGAGTTCAATGCAGAAACTACTGCCAGCAGACCTCTACAATAGATGACCTATCAACATTCACCAAGGAGGAGGGAGGCTCTCAAGAGAGACAGCACCATCCTGAGACAGTACTTAGGACTGGTGCCAAACAAGAAAGGAGGCGCTTCTTTACTCGACAGTTTGCCCATTCATGCACCAGTGAGTGCCCAGACACTCCGCAAGGCAGGCATCCTGGATAAGACCCAGTGGATCACACATGCAGGGAGACATTGGACTGGGAGGAAGACTAACTGGAAAGGAGAATGAGTGGAAGGGAGTGAGACCGGGCAGTAGAGGATGAAAACATAAACTTGATACATATGTGTGTTTCATCATTTAAAATGTGTCCCTCATAGTCTCATGTATTTGAGAAGCGCATGGCACTTTTAGGGAGGTGAAGCCTTCCGCAGGAAGGCAGTCACAAGGTGTGGGCCTTGAAGTAAATTAGTCCCACCCTGATTCTTTGAGAGGTCTCTTCTTGCTATGTCGGTCTTACAGCGCTCTGCCTCCAAGATGTCTGCAGTGACCTACTCCAGCTTCTGCACCAGTCATGCCACTTCAGCCATAAAAGACTATATCTCCCCTCTGGAACCATAATCTGAATAAATCTCCGTTTCTCCCTTTAAGTTGCTTGACTTTGTGTGTTCTCTCACAGCAACAGAAAAAGTAACTTAGAACATATACGTGTGTGTGTGTGTGTGTGTGTGTGTGTGTGTGTGTGTGTGCATGTACGTGTATGTGAAAGCTTCAAAGAAAAAAAAAAAGAAATTCACTAATCCAGAGGACAGCATTACCTCCAACTTCCTGGATTTCCTAAACTCTTTGGTGGACGTGTGTGATGGTCACCCACCAGATCTCTCAAGTGTACACAATGAAATCACAGACTTTCTATCTGCTGAAGCTAGGAAAGTTGTACCAAAGCCCTCATGTTTCAAATGTCTCTGTTTTCTCTGGGCAGCCAGAGAAAGCTCTGTGCTTTCAGAGGGTCCCTGTGATGATCCACCCACACAATCCAGGATGGTTGTGCCTTCCAGTAAATGGTAAGCTAAGCCACAGAGCAGAGATAAACAGGGGAGAGTCCTGCCTCATGCTTAGAGGTTCTGGAGGTTAGGGAAGGACATCTTTAGGGGCTGTTTCAAACATTCTGCTTACTGCAGCTGTAAGCACTGCCTGCACGCTTCATGTTTGTAGGTGGCCTGTGGTGTGTCATTAAGTTTCCAAATTGGCAGCTTTCTTTCCTGAAAATTTGGGACAACTCTTTTTCAGGACTCAGCATATCATGAGAATGATTGCAAATTTGGGTCAGGCACTTATTGCCAATAAGTAAGTGCTACACTAATATTCTCATCATATTAAAATATTGCATTGGCCTGGAGCCCGTTTTGACTCAGGGGTTAAAACCTTCACCTCACAAGCAAGAAGACATGAGTGTGGATTCCCAGATCTCACATAAAAATGCAGGACAGAAATGGCAGTGTCCTATAATTCCAGTCTTGAAAGGATTAAAGCCTGGAACACTCCAGAGCAAAGCAGTAAGGAGGTACAGCAATACGGGATGATTCCTGAAGTCACCCTTGGGCTTCCACAGGCACACACACTCAAGTGCCCCCTTGTATACACACCCACATGCACACATATAGCCACCTACATGCAAAACATACACACAATTCTATGCATGTACAATAAATAAATACAATATTGTATTGACCCTATTGCTGATATCTCCTACTTTTGCCTTAAAAGAGACTATGTTTCTACAATAGCTAGTGACAACACCGTTGGCTTTCTCACCTACTTCATCCACTCAATAAAAATGTCCAGTATAAGAGCTGGTGAGATAGCAAGTAAGGCAATTGATCACAAATCTGATAACCTGAGTTCAATCCACAGAAGCCCACATATGGAAGAGAGAACAGAATTCCCTGTGTTGTCCTATGACTTCTATCTATGTACCCTTTCCTTCATCCCTTCTCTCTCTAATAATTTTGTTTAATGCTCAATATAACAAACAGTGTTCTGGGAATGCTACAATTTAGGTCTTTTGTGTTTACTGCTTCTTTTAGATGTCAAGTAAAGTAATGGACCTTGAAAGAAAAAAGTACACTTCAAACAGAGGAGTGGACATGACAGTAACAGAAATGCTTGACAAAAGTTTCATTAGAATCTTCAAACATACACATCCTTGTACCTTCTTCATATTTCATCTCCTCAGTTATCTTCCTCCATCCCTCATAATTCCATTCCTGGCCCTTCCTTCCCCCAAGTAACATCCCATTTGTTATAATATTGCACATATAACTATCAAATCTAGATTCCAATGTGAGATAAAGCATGTTTGTCTTTCTTCCTATGCATTGCCTCCCCTTTTTCCCCCTCAAGTTTCTATTTAGATCACTTCTCTGCATAGGCCAATTCTACTTTCACATTATACATAATATATAATATTCATATAATATATAATATAATAATAAATATATATAACATATATTAAGCACATGCATTATATATGCATATACATGTAACATATAGACATATATGTCTAGATTCCACATGTGAAAGAAAACATTTGTCTGAGTCTGCTTTTTCTAACAGACTAATAATCTTCATTTCCATTCATTTTCCCATACATATCATAAATAAATATCATGATTCCATTCTCTACTGTGCCTATATACTTCATTTTCTTTATCTGTCATCTATAGAAAAGCATCTCAGCTGTTTTCTTATTTTAGATCTCATAACTAATGCAGGAATATGGAGATGCAAGTAATATAGTGTCCCTGTGATATGCTCACATACTGCACACAACAGTTCGACTTCGAGTTTTTTGAAAAATTTCCACCCTTGTTTCATGACTGCACCAGTTTACATTCCCACCAGCAGAACATAAGAATTCTTTTTTTCACATTCCATCCAGTAATCATTGTAATTTGTTTTCTTATTTTGTAATTTTTCAGTCTTATGTTCATTGCTTTTCTTGGTGACAAAGTACCTGACAGGAGCAAGTCAAGGAAAGAAGGATTTAAGTTGGCCCATGGTTTCAAGGGACTTCAGCCCAATGTGGCCAGGAAACCATTCTAACCCAATGAGATGAAATCTCAGTGCAATTTCAATGTTCAATTCTCTAATAGTAAAGGTTGTAGAACATCTCAAATATTCATTGATCATATGAATTTCTTCATTTGAGAATTATGTTATCAATCTTTTTGCCTATTCATTGATGGAATGATTTGAGTTTGGGGAATTTCATTTTTGGAGTTCTTTACAGATTCTAGTTGTTAGTCCCCAGGCATATTGATTGATGGAAAATTTTCTCTCATTCCTATCCCTTCCCTCTGCAGATAGTTTCCTTTGTTGTGCTGGAGCTTTTTAATTTCATGCAATGCTTATCTTATTTCCTGTGCTGTTGAAGCCCTTCTCTACAGAACCTAAGCAGCATCATGACCTGAATACACCCAAATTTGTGCAAATAATAAAGAAGCAATCCCTGTACCAATGTATCAACTTCAAAAGCATCTTTATGCAAATGGCGCACATTAATTCAGCCCACATGTCATTGGTCAAAATATCTCACATGGCTACTTCAGAGTATGAAGTGTGTTGATGTAAAAGCACACATTGCAAACGGTATCAGAGAGAGAAAACCAGAGAATCTGACAGACTGGTGCACGGTGCAGCTAAGGGAAAGAACAAGTACAGATGAGCCAACAACTCTGTCAAAACTTTCAATGGCTCTCCTAGTATCCATGCCTACTTTTGTTCTGTTCAGAGAAAACTCTTCACCCCTTACCTTGAGGTCAATCCTCAGGGTAGCTTCAAAGTTTCTTTTTTCTAAATCACATAGCATGAGAAGAATCTCAATATTAAAATACACGTGACAAAGGAGCCCCACTGTGCTGCAGATCCATGAGAGAACCCCACAGACATGAGAAGGGCCTGGGGATTAGAAAAGAAACTAACAGACGACAAATGAAGGAAAGCAAGCATCTCACTGTTGGAATTAAAGGTTACTTGCAAGTGAGGCTAGAATAATCTGTGTTAATAGAGCAGATTCTGAAGCATCAATATGAAAGCACCTGAGATTGATATAGACATATGTGGATATATATACAGAAGGGTCTATGATGCACACACATCACATGTGCACAGCTTGATATTCACACATTAAATTTCTTGCTCTGTCCATTGAGAGAGATATTAAGGAATATTGCTGTAGTACTGAGCACAAATCTTTACATTAAATACCTTTCTCCAGTGAAAGGAATCAAAGCTCTTGGAGGATCCTAGGGTTGCACCAGGAATATATTGCAGTACTGCAAAGTAAGAAAGCGTCTTAAAAATAAGCTCCCCAACCTTTATCTTTTTTTATTATTAATACACTTTTTATTATTTTTTCAGCTCATATAAACTTAATAGGTACACCAGTTCCCTCCCTCCCTTCTCCCTCCCCCCGTACCCCCTGCTCCCCCTCCCCTCACCCCTCCCTCCCCATCCCCCCCAATTCCCAGAGAGTCCTTTCTTGTGCATGCCTGATTTTCCTCTGGGCCCTCCTCTCCGATGACATACAAGGACCCAGTGGCCTTTCCCTGAACCCTTTCCCGTGTCCCCCTTAAGTATAGGAACACTGCTGTGGCTGCCAATCCCTTGCCTCCCAGGATCTTGGTGCCTTTAGCAGATGCTAGACTTTGTGAGGTCAATAGTGTGTTGGACATTGCGCAGGGCATGTAAAGTCCAATTATGATTGCTTCAGCCCTAACTTGTATGGAGTTTCTTGCATATCATTGCTCCTCCCATCCTTTTGCTCTTACACTCTTACCGCCCCCTCTTCCGCAAATGTCCCTGAGCTTCAGGATGGGGAGAGATTAGTCTGGCCTAGTTCTAGGTGGTTGATATAGAGTCTCTAAGGCAGAGTTTTTAGGGCGGAAAGAGAGAGAGAGAGAGAGAGAGAGAGAGAGAGAGAGAAAGCAAGATTGGGTTATTCAACCATAAGGTCAAACTCAATGACATACTTATGACATACTTCTTTCAGGAAGTCTCTACTTCTCAAAAATGTTCCATTAACTTCCCAAACAGCACCAAATATTCAAACATATGAGTCTGTGTGGGGGTCAATTTACATTCAAACACTGAAACGGGCTATATTATTATATACATAAAAGACACTAAAGGTGATACTTAGAACTCTAAGAGCTGAGTGTGCTATTGATGAAACTGTCCTTTGGAAGGGAAGTAGAGGAATCTCTTCATGGCTGTAATTTAAGCACAAGATCACAAGAATCTCTTACAGTGTTCATAAATGTATTATCTTGACCACTAAAGTATATTTCCTCCTATGTTTTGCTTCACTTCTCTTCTCTCTTTCACTTTGTGTATCTGACATTTTTGTTCATAAGATATATTCTAGATAACCCTAGTCTCATGATGAAAGCCATGTAACTGACCACGTTACAAAATTAGCACACAAAAATCAGTGGTCTTTCCTTTGTACCAACAAACATTCTATAAAAGAACTCAGGAAAATGATGAAAATGAGTTGTAGAAGAAAGAAATTGAAGAAGATGCTCACGTAAAGGAAGAATTAATATTGTGAAAATGGCCATACTACTAAAAACACTCAGTAGATTCAATGCAATACCAATTAACATTTTGGGATGATTCTTCCTAGACATAGAAAATAGATTTTTAAGTTTATATAGAAGCATGAATGACTGAGGATAGTAAAGGAAATCCTGAACAAAAAGAATTCTGCAGGAGATATCACCATCACTGATTTCAAGCTTCACTACAGAACCATAGTAATAAAAACTATGGAACTGGCACAAAACAGACTTGTTGCTCATGGAATGGAATGCGATGACAAATACCTAATGTATTGTGAAAAATAAGCCTTTTATTTATAACTGTGCTGGGACATTTGGATATCAACACAAAGAAGAATGAAATTAGAACCCTACATCTGATCCAGAGCAAAAGATCAACTCTGAATGGATCAAAGACCTTAAAGTTAGACCTGATATCCTGAAACTGCTATAGGAAAAGGAGAGGACCCTTCAACACATAGGCATACTTAAGGACTTTTTGAATAGTGTTCCAGAAACACAGGAATGAAGACCAACAATCAACAATGGGATCTCACAACACTAAAGAGCTACTTACAGCAAAGGAAACTATGAACTCAGTAAAGAGGCAGCCCAAAGAATGAAAGAACCATTTATCAACTAGGTGTTTCATAAAGGATTAGTATTTAGAACATACAAGGAACTCAGAAAGATGGGTCAGGATACTCAAGGGAAAGTTCCTAAAAGAAGAAACACAAATTGCTAGTAAACACTTAAAAAAGTGTTCAATATCCTTAGGCATCATGGAAATGCAGATTAAAACTACTTTAAGATCCATATCAAGGGCATCGTCAAGATTCAAATGACAAAAATGATGATGAGGATGTGGGGACACTAATGGAACCACTTTGGAAATCAGTCTGGGGTTCTTTAAGGGGCTATAAAAAGAATTACCAAAGGGAATATAAATCTTGCTATACAGTTACTTGTAATTCTATTCACAATAGGTAAGAATTAGAATCAATGTAGATGTCCATTAACAAATGAATGGCTAATAAAAATATAGTATATATGTTCAATGGAATGTTATTTATAAATAAAAGCAACAATATAAAATTTTCAGGTAAATGAAAGGAAATAGAAGGATTTACACTGAGCGAGATAACCCAGGCCCCAAATGATGAATACCACATGTGTGGAGTTGCCCCCTACTGTTGTAAAGTACTTTTCCTGGGAAGACACGACACAACTGTTGTCCCATCCCAGGTAGAAGTTTCACCACAGACTAAAATGATGACAAACTAACAAGTTTATTGGGGTTACTTACAGGAGCCAGGGTGAGGGTTACAGACAGAAGCAGGGACGATTCATAGGCAGCTCACCACAGCATGGCTGACAGCATTCTGGGGCACCTAGATGTATCTCTCTCAACTAATCTTCCCCTTAAATACACCCCATGACCCCTCCCAGTTTCATGTTCGAGGGTACGTGGTATCATGTGACCAAGCATGTGTATGGACACGTGTGCAGTATGTGTGGCTGTGCATACATTCTAGTCCCTCTCATCCCTCTGTTCCTGAGGGAACATTAACTGTTGACAAAACAAAATGGTGGATGTTTGTTCAGAGGAACACACCACACAGCACTCACCAGCTCATATGTCTGAATCCTTAGATGGTGCTAATGTTTTGGAAGGTTGTGGTACCTCTAAGAAGAGGGACATCACAGAGGAACAGCCTTAAGGATTGGTAGCCTGGCTCTGCTTCTTTTTAGTTTGCTCTTGCTTGCTTTGCATCCTTATGGCTGCAGTGATTTGAGCTTCCTGCTTCTGCCTCCAACCATGCTTCTGCTAGGTTGATTCCCACCATAATGGGCTATTATATCCCCTTGGGAACTGTAAGCTTTCTCCCTGAAGTTGTGTATGAGTATTATCTCACACCAAAGAAAAGAAACTTTAACAAAAAGCAAAGAAAATAGGAAGAGGACAGTGGAGGGAGGATTGCTTCAGAATGGGGAGACAGTAGTATATAAGTAAAATGAGGAGGAAAAGAAGGAATATTGGGGATAGAAAAGTACAGACAAGAAAGGGGATGGAGAATGAAGGACAAGAGGGGATAGGGACAGGGTTAACCAAAAGAAGAGGGTATGAAAAACCACATAGAAATCTACTAACTTTTTTTCTTTTGCATGTGTGCAAGTGCTGATGTATTTGTGTGTGTGTGTGTGTGTGTGTGTGTAGTTATGTGTATGTGTAGAACAGGGCACTATGTGTGTCTGTGGAGGCCAAAGGGTGACTTTTGGAATCATCCTGGGTTGCTCTATGTCCTTTTCTTTGCTCTGGGATTGTCTAGGCTCCTTTCCAGGACCAGTTCAGGTTGCTGCCATTTCTGTCTGGCATTTTTACGTGGGATCCAAGATCTGAATTAGGTCCTTCTGCTTGCAAGGGAATGGCTAAATCCCTGAGCCATTTCTCCAGCCACTGGAAATACTAATTTACAATCAAATTAAAAATATGTGTATGAAAAGAGTTTGAAGGCAGCTGTGCTGTATGGCTTAAGCAACGACTGTCCTGGAATCGATGGATCTTTGTGCAAAGACTACAGTACCAAGAATGGGATTCCTTTGAAGGAATGGCTGGTCAGGGAGGTTTCCCACCAGAACTACATGACAAAACTATATTTCTGAAAACTCTATAACTTAGAAAGCCAGGTAATAGAGAAATCAAGTTGGAGCTAAGTTAGAAGCTTCCTCCCTGTTGGTTAGTGGCGCTATACAAGCTGTTGGAGATGAAGGCATTAGCAGTCATGCCCAGACTTGAACTGTATAAATTACAGTACTCACTTATGAGTCAGGATGTACCCACAAATACAATAGTGACTTGAAGATTATGGGGGTAATCAATTACTCTCTGATTGGATTTGAGACCCATTCCACAAGAAAGTATTCATGCTTGCTGCTGTAACCTAACCAAAAGCCCTTCATGACTGAGGATGTCTAAGGTCCTAGGGAGGAACAAGCACTTTCTAAATATCTGGGTTCATACCCAGATGAAGGCTACTCCCAGTATTAATCAGAGAAACCTGTCCTTGCTGTGAATGGAAGTCAATACAGAGACCAATGGTTCACAAGATGCTGATAATAATGTAGAATTGAGCACACAGCACTAAGCCAGACATTTGTATTACCTCTCTAAGGCTCAGAGATCATTTCAGAAGAAAGGAAGGGGGAATTCAGAAAGAATGAGAGGACTGTGAAATGACACTTGATAAGCATAACATGACGATGATAATAATGATGTCACAGGAGCAGCAGTTATTGGCACGTGATGTACACAAGACTAGCTCAGATGACAGGTAGTTATGGCGGGAAAGAGGGTCATGTGAGTCTATACTGAATGCACAACTATTGTAAATTAACAGGATTCTGGAAGAAAGCAGGTATAGTGGTTCAGTTGTTACACACTGATGCGCCCACCAAATTCCAATAGATTATTCATATCCATGCTTACACAAACAACCCTGGTCAAACTTGTTGGGACACAAAAAAAGTCATAATATGGGAAATTGATCTGTAGGGGACAAAGGTGTGTTTGGAGGGGTGGGGAAGAGGTAAGACAGAGAGAGAAAAGAAGTAACCAGAGTTTATTATAACTATATAAAATTGTCAGTAAAATTTATTAATAAAGAAATAAAGAAAAGGAGGGAAATAGAGTAAAGATAAAGACAAGTAAAAGGTTGACTGAAAAAAAAGAATCAAAGGGGGTAAAGAAGTTAGGAGTGGAAAGTTGAGACGATGTTATAATCCATAGATTTTAGAAACTGTTCAAGCTATAGAAGTTTATAATTAAGAAGTAAAGAGAGGAAGGCTCCGGCCCGGATGACCCCAGCCCCCTCCGCCCCGCCCCGCCCCGCCCCGCCCCCCCCGCCCCGCCCCGCCCCCGCCAGCTGCCCAAGGTGAGTGAGAGAGCGAGCCCAGCCCAGCCCTACCACCCCGGAGTCCCACACGTCACAGCAGCGAGCACCCAGGCCAACTCCAGCTTGGCCTGCGCCCCAGCCCGGATGACCCCAGCTCACTCCACGCCGCCCTGCCCCCGCCAGCTGCCCAAGGTGAGTGAGAGAGAGAGCCCAGCCCAGCCACGCCCCCCACCCGGGAGCCCCCTGCCAGCAGCACACCGCGCCCCGCGCCCCTGGCTTTGCCCCTGGGGCCCCGCCCCCTCCGCGCCGACCTTCCCAGGTTGCAGGTGAAGAATTCTGCCATCAACATCAGACCCTCTGCCTCTCTGGCCCACCGGGGACCTACGCACGTGGTCCACGGAAGACACACTGCTACTCAGAATTCAATAGAGTCCAAAGGAAACTCAAGCAAAATTCTAAGGAACAAAGAGAACACAGGCCATACATCTGGACTCCACTACAATCAGTATATCACGTGGGCGAGATTCTTCTCATCCAACCCAAAGATAAGTAAACTTTCTTTTCACCTTACTGATCCTTTAAAGTATCAATGCTGTAGATCAACTTTCTCATACAGCCACCCCACAACATACAACTCCAGGGAGTACACCACTCACCCCCACATTTCACCAAGATACTAAATCGTAAAAGTGCACTACCAAACTAATATTCACCCCCTGGTAACATAACCTGACCTAACTGACATACTAACAGCCTAGTAGCCTCATCCAGTATATAACGATAACAATACACAAACATACCCAATCCAAGGCAAGCACTAGTAATAACTGGCAAGTGTAACAATACCAACTAGGTGGATTCAGTGAAAAACACACAGAAACTGAAAGGTCCTAAAAAACAAAACAACAATGTCCAAGTCAAAGTGCAGATCCACGAGAAACAAAACCCAAGAAGACCAATCGCCTGCCGAAAGAATCAATCCCATAATGAGGGATTCTGACCAGAACAAATCCACAGAAAATAGCCATGAAAGCCAGACCCAACATAACAACTTTCAGAGTATGATCCTTACCATGATTAATATGAAAGAGGAAATCCAAGAAGAGTTAAACAACCGTATCAACCACTTGGAACAGGAACACAACAGGCACTTGGAGGAGTTGAAAAAAACAGTTCAAGAAACAAAAATAGGTATAGAGCAATTAAAACGGTCTCAGGCAGAGTTTAAAATTGAACTAAAAGACAAGTTATCTTCAACCCAAAACTCAACAGAGAGTCTTATCAGCGGAACAAATGAGGCAGAAAATAGAATTTCAGATCTTGAAGACAAAGTGGGAGAATTAACCAGCTCAATGGAAGAGATTGTTAAAGCCAAAAAGATACTGGAGAGGAACATTCAAGAGATATGGGACACTCTGAAGAAGCCTAACATGTGCATTCGTGGAATACCAGAACAAGAATCCCAAAATACCACACCGGAGAAAATATTTCAATTCATCATAAATGAAAACTTCCCACAACTAAAGAATGAGAGGCCTATCCAAATACAAGAGGCATTTCGCACTCCAAACAGATATGACCAAAATAGAAAATCGCCATGTCAAATAATAGTCAAAACACTCCACATTCAAGACAAAGAAAAGGTGCTGAGAGCTTCAAGAGAAAAAAAGCAACTCACTTTTAAAGGTAAACCTATTAGAATAACAAATGACTACTCAATGAAAACAGCAAAAGCAAGAAGAGCTTGGAGAGACATACTACAAGTATTAAATGAGCAAAAATGCCAAGCCAGACTGATATACCCGGCAAAACTATCTGTCATGATTGAGGGAGAAAGAAAAGTTTTCCAGCACAAAGACAACTTGAAGGGATACATGTCTACCAAACCACGCCTTCAAAAAATCCTAGAAATGATACTGAAGCTTGAAGAAAAGAACAAGCATATCCAGGAGGACAGAAATTAAGTACAACACCACCAAAACATAAATATCGAACAACATGCTTACAAAGTCTACTAAACATAAAAAATGTCCAGAATTAAAAATAATTTCTCCATTATAACATTAAATGTCAATGGTATTAACTCGCCGATTAAGAGACACAGATTACAAACTTGGATTAAAAACCACAATCCAACAATCTCCTGCCTTCAGGAAACTCATCTCACCACAAAAGATAGGCACATCCTAAGAATGAAAGGCTGGTCCAAAATCTTGCAAGCTAATGGAATCAGGAAACAGGCAGGGGTAGCAATTATGCTTTCAGACAAAGTGGACTTCAAACCAAAGAAAATCATAAGAGACACGGATGGATACTACATTTTAGTCACAGGTACAATTCCACAGGAAGACTTCACAATACTGAACATTTATGCACCCAATACGGGCCCCTCCACATTCATTAAGAAAACCCTACAGCGTCTAAAGCAAGAAATCAACCCCCAAACGATAATTCTTGGGGACTTCAACACCACCCTCTCAACATGGGATAGATCAACAGGTCAAAAGCTTAACAGAGACACTTTGGAACTTAATCAAACCCTGAAAGAAATGGACCTTACAGATCTCTATCGAACTTTTTACCCACGCACGAAAGAATACACATTTTTCTCAGCAGCACATGGAACTTTTTCCAAAATAGATCACATATTGGGCCACAAAACGAATCTACACATATACAAAAAAGTTGAAATTCTAACCTGTGCCCTATCAGACCACCACGGCCTAAAGCTGGACATCCACAACAACACAACAAACAAGAGAAAATACACTAACTCCTGGAAACTTAACACTATGATGCTGAATGAGAACTGGATTCAGGAAGAAATTAAAAAGGAAATTAAAGATTTCCTGAAAGCTAACGATAATGAAAATACAACCCACCAAAATCTCTGGGACACAATGAAAGCTGTTCTAAGAGGTAAGTTCATAGCTCTTAATGAATACATCAAAAAAATGGAAATATCAGAAATAAATGACTTAACGATGAAGCTTAAGGCTTTAGAGAAACTTGAGCAATATGATCCCAAAAGTAGTAGAAGAGAGGAGATTAGCAAAATAAGGGGAGAAATATCTGAAATCGAGACTAAGAAAATGATAGAAAAAATCAACCAGTCAAAAAGCTGGTTCTTTGAAAAAATCAATAAGATTGATACACCCCTGGCTAAATTAACCAAAAGCAAGAGAGAGAAAACCCAAATTAACAAATTAGAAATGAACATGGAGTTATCACTACTAATACCCAAGAAATCCAGAGAATTATAACATCATATTTCAAAAACTTATACTCAGTGAAGTTTAACAACACAAAAGAGATGGATGAATTTCTAAGTAAACACAACCTACCTAAATTGAATCAGGAAGTTGTGAATTACTTAAATAGCCCTATAACATATAAGGAAATTGAAGAAGTAATCTCGAATCTTCCCACCAAAAAATGTCCTGGACCAGATGGATTCAGCACAGAATTCTACCAGACATTTAAGGAGTCAATAACACCAATACTCCTTAACCTGTTCCATCAAATAGCAAAGGAAGGAACACTACCAAATTCCTTCTATGAAGCTAATATTGTTTTAATCCCAAAACCTAATAAAGATTCACTTAAAAAGGAAAACTATAGGCTGATCTCTCTGATGAACACAGACACAAAGATTCTCATCAGAGTCTTAGCAAATCGGATTCAAAAACATATCAAAAAGATCATTCACGGGGACCAAGTAGGCTTCATCCCCGGCACACAAGGTTGGTTCAACATACGCAAATCAATAAATGTAATTCATCATGTAAACCAGTCCAAAGACCAAGACCACATGATACTCTCGATAGATGCAGAAAAAGCCTTTGACAAGATCCAACAGCCTTTTATGATCAAAACGCTGGAGACAGGAGGAATGGAAGGAACCTTTATCAATATAATAAAAGCTGTAAACAACAAGCCCACAGCAAGGATTATGCTCAGTGGGGAACAATTGGAAGCATTCCCACTTCGATCAGGAACTAGACAAGGCTGTCCACTCTCACCACTTCTATTCAATATTGTACTTGAAGTTGAAGCTGAAGCCATAAGACAAGAAAGGGACATAAGAGGGATTCAAATCGCAAGGAAGAAGTCAAGCTATCTCTATTTGCAGATGACATGATCTTATACCTGAGTGATCCCAAAAACTCCACCAGGAAGCTCCTGGAACTAATTGAGAAGTTGAGCAGGGTGGCAGGATACAAAATAAATGTGCAAAAATCAGAGGCCTTCCTATATGCCCAGAATGAAAGAAGTGAAAAAGCCCTGAGAGAAACAATCCCATTTACTGTGGCCCCTAAAAAAATGAAATACCTTGGTATAAACCTAACCAAGGAGGTAAAAGACCTTTACAATGAAAACTTTAAAACCCTGAAGAAAGAAATTGCAGAAGACACCAGAAGGTGGAAAGACCTCCCATGTTCCTAGATTGGCAGAATCAACATCGTAAAAATGACCATCCTACCAAAGGCAATATACAAATTCAATGCTATACCAATTAAAATCCCAAAGCAATTCTTTAAAGAAGTTGACCAAACAATCTCAAAATTCATATGGAGGTACAAAAGACCCAGGATAGCAAAGACAATCCTGAGTAACAAAAACACTGCTGGAGGTATTACCATACCAAACCTAAGTCTATACTACAAATCCATAGTTATAAAAAACAGCCTGGTACTGGCTCCAAAATAGACACACAGATCAATGGATAAGGATTGAAGACCCAGAGATAAGCCCACAAAATTACAGCCATTTGGTCTTTGACAAAGGGGCCCAAAGAATCCAATGGAAAAAGAACAGCATCTTCAACAAATGGTGCTGGCAAAACTGGATCTCCACATGCAGAAGATTAAAGCTGGACCCGTACTTGTCATCATGTACAAGACTTAATTCCAAATCGATCAAGGACCTTGATATCAGGCCAGAGACTATAAAAATCATAACTGAACGGATAGGGAACTCCCTTGAGCTGATTGGGCTAGGCCAACAGTTCCTAAACAGACATCCAATGGCACAGTCACTGCTACCAACTCTCAACAGTTGGGATCTTGTGAAATTAAAGAGCTTCTGTTCAGATAAAGAGATTGTAACACGAGCTGAAAGGCAACCTACAGAATGGGAGAAAATCTTCACTAACCACATATCTGATAGAGCTCTACTGTCCAGAGTGTACAAAGAACTTAGAAAACTAAACATCAAGGAAACCAATGGCCCAATTAAAAAATGGGCCCTGGAACTTAAAAGAAACTTTACCAGGGATGAAATTAAAATGTCTAACAAATATCTTAAAAAATGCTCCACTTCCTTCGCCATCAGGGAAATGCAAATCAAAACTTCTCTGAGATATCATCTCACCCCGGGCAGAATGGCAAAAATCCACAATACAAACAACAACAAGTGCTGGAAAGGATGTGGAGAGAGGGGAACTCTGCTGCATTGCTGTTGGGAATGCAGGCTCATACAGCCACTCTGGCGAGCCGTCTGGAGATTCTTAAAGAAATTAAAGATTGAAATGCCATATGACTCTGTTATTCCATTTTTGGGAATAACCCCCCATACAGCAGAGGTTCACCTCGATAGCACAAGCATGACCATGTTCATAGCAGCACTGTTTACAATAGCAAAGTCATGGAATCAACCCAAATGTCCAACAGTTGACGAGTGGATAAGGAAACTGTGGTACATCTATACAATGGAGTACTACTCAGCCATCAAAAATGATGAATTACTGGAATTTGCTGGGAAATGGATGTCATTAGAAATAATTAAGTGAAGTATCCCAGACCCAGAAAATTAAGCACCGTATGTACTCCCTAATAGGTGGCTCCTAGTACCAAACCTACCCAGCCCACCTAGAGACACTCAAAGAAAAATTCTCTGTAATACCTACAGTAATTGCAAGGATTATGAACAGGAGGGATGGGCTTGGAGGGCCACACCAGAAACAAGGAGAGAGGGGACCATGTTGCAGCAGAGAAAATAGGCCTCCATCAAGGACTCAAATAAGTAATGAGACATCTGATTAAGTTCACAGACTTTTGTTCCTGATCATTTACTACTGAGGGGGTATGATCTCACCAGAAGAGGAGGGCATATAGTCTGGCAGATAAAAAGTAACCATTTTGCAAATGGGTGATAGACCCCTCCCTCACTGTGGTTTCCCACTTTTATTACATCTACCTTTGAATGTGCTTTTATCACAAGACTCTAGTTTAACAGCTTTTTGTCTCTGGCCAGGGGGTGACATACAATGCCCACCAGGATGGAGTGAAGGGCATTGCAGGAGCAACAAAACTGCAAAAGAAAATCAACAAACCACAATCCAGAACTTCAGAGACTCTATATCAACCACCTAGAACTAAGCCAGACTAATCTCTCCCCATCCTGAAGCTCAGGGACATTTGCAGAAGAGGGGGCGGTAAGAGTGTAAGAGCAAAAGAATGGGAGGAGCAATGATATGCAAGATACTCCATACAAGTTAGGGCTGAAGCAATCATAATTGGACTTCACATGCCCTGCGCATTTTCCAACACACTATTGACCTCACAAAGTCTAACATCTGCTAAAGGCACCAAGATCCTTGGAGGCAAGGGATTGATGGCCACAGCAGTGTTCCTATACTTAAGGGGAACACGGGAAAGAGTTCAGGGAAAGGCCACTGGGTCCTTGTACGTCATCGGAGAGGAGGGCCCAGAGGAAAATCAGGTATGCACAATAAAGGACTCTCTGGGAATTGGGGGGGAGGCACTGGGGGATGGGGAGGGAGGGGGAGGGGAGGGGGAGTAGGGGGTACAGGGGGAGGAGGAGGGAGGGAGGGAACTGGTGTACCTATTAAGTTTGTATGAGCTGAAATAATAATAAAAAATGTATTAATAATAAAAAAATGTTTTTCTCCCCCCCAAAAAAATATTTATAAATGCTGTGCTAGAGAGATGGCTCAGGTGTTAAGACTCTGCCTCGAAAGCAGAAGGTTCTGAGTTCAGATCCCAAGTCCCATATAAAAATGCCAGGTGGAAATGGTCGCAGCCTGCACTTGCAGCCCTGGTGGGTAAAGCCTGAAAAATCCCAGAGTAAAGCAAAAAGGAGATAGAAGCCACCTAGGATGATACCTGAAATCACCTTTGGTCCTATACAGGGACACACAGTGCCCTCTGATACACACACATTTAAAATAAAAAAAAAATTTAAATGCTGTATTGATGATTCCTACTGACCTTCACAGTTAACTTTTTCCATGCTAATCTGGGTATCTATGAATTTGAGTTTTCCCCAGTTCTGGGATTACAGGCATGAACACCTCACTCAGCCCCATCTATTTTTTCTTTCTTTTATTTTTAATCTAATGTAAGAAAAGTTATCATCCATTGCTTTTTGTTTTTTTTTGTTCAGGTTCAATACATTTTCATGTACAATGTGTATTTTTAATAATATAGGGCTACATAAGGCTATTTTCATGCAAGTATATAATGTACTCCTATATTTGGATATACATATAGATATAAAATAAAAATGTTGCAGATGATGTGGAGAGTAGAAAGGCCAGAGAGAATATAGGGAATGATTTATTACTGCCTGACCAAGCCAAGAAAAAGTGCTTTATTTTACAAATGAAGAAAAACAAAATTTCTCAAGCCACTAGCACTGCTGATGATGCCATAATAAAACCACATTATTAATAAATTTAATTTCTAACACACCATTTTAAAACCCTAACAAATCACTTTTATTTTCAATATTACCAAGACTCATCAGTCCTATCATCATAAGAAAGAATGGCATATGCACACAAAAAAATTCGCTTCCAGATTTCATAAACTCAATTATCAAAATATCCACCAAATAGTTACATCTATAAGAACAAAGTGGTTGATCAAAATATACGCCACCATATAAAACCGTGTGCACCATATCTGAATTTCTCAGTTCAAACATGTTCAAAGAATGCAGGTATACCCCAGGCATGGCAAGTAGACACGGTGAAAACATCTGAGATCAGTTCAATCATTTCCATCACTGAAGCAGGGCCGCTTCTGCATTAGAAAGGAAAATGGTACAGCCTCCTCCTGTTCTAGTACGTCAGTACATCCCTCAGTCTCCTGCTCTTACATTGTAAATGAAAACTTGAGCTCAAATGAACAATTTAAGGATTCAAACTAGAACTTATCCAACTTAAACCCTGAAAGTAAAACTGGAAATTTCATGAGGATTTGAGAAACCATGTAAGATAGCTAGACACATACTCCTCCTAGTGACTGAACCAGGGAAAATAAAAAGCAAGATTTTCCAAAGTTGCATTCATTAAATGCTTAATTATCCACAAGGTAAAGAAGGGGAAATCTTCCAGTCTTCCAATGAATTTCCATAGGGTTTCTCTTCCTGAGATCATCTAACACTTCACATCTTGACTGTAAGTTCTTTGTACTATGCAGCATACTGTGTCTATCTTGGGATTTTGATTAGTAAAAAGCTCCCAACAGAAAGGTTTGCTCTGGTTGCTTGGTATATGACATTTCAGTAGGACTGGTCATATGTCCAGCAGTTACAAAAACAATAGTTCAAGCAGACCTTGCCATGCAATGCAATTTCTTTGACAAATTTTATCTCATTTTACTCCATTTTAAAAGCCCAATTACTTGTAACTCCTACTCTAAACCCCAAGATGGAATTCTAAAAAATATGCCAATAAATTTCCTTCAAATAGGAAGCCTCTGATGGAAGGTACTCGGGGGTCCACAAGACAAAATCCACACTGTGCCTGAAGCCTTCCTCTGATTGACTAGAAAGAGGTGTCCTTTGGTGGTCTGAGGCTAGGCCTCCATGGAAAACCATATCACAAGTTCACCCTTTAATCTCTTTCATGATGCACAACCCAAAGTCAGGTCCAAGTACTGTACAAATTCATTGAAAGATGCTGAGAAGAGTCATTGTGCCACAACCATGATGAGGAAGGGTCCCTTCCTGATCTCCATGTTAACATTCAAGAGCCCTGTTCAGCTTAGACTATCCTAGAGATAGAATCGTTGGGGAAATGAAGCAACAAATTTAGAGAGACATGTATAGCCCAAGTTGGGCACATATTTCAAATTCGAGAAGAGGCACCTGTCCTGGTGTTTCCCTTTGATCGTATGGAAAGGGTCTTCACCACCCGGAGCGCTTCTCAGTCTTGCCTCCTGCTGACTGCAGACTTCAATCCCTCAATGCTGCAGCCAGAAGGACAGTCTCTACATACGGTCCATACCATATGTAGCTCAACACTTCGAAATGGCTCCTATGCCCTTCAGAGACTCGGCCATGACTTCTGGCCTCTATTCTATTACCCTGACCCTCATCTCTATGGGCTTTAGACCTTCTCCCAGCTCCCCACCCAGGTCCTCACTTACCCTCACCAAGGCCCACTTGACCCCTTTGAAAATAGTAAATCTACCAAGTTCCCTGCTCCTGCTCCACTGGCTCCCATGGCTCTCTATGAACTGATGTGCCGCCCCAACCAAAATGGTTGCCCTGGAGGCAGGATCTTTTGTACCCAGGTGCATCCCAGCCTACCAGGCTGACTGCTCCACCTCGAGATTTGAATTCAGAAGAGTCCACGGGTTTATTCACTGACACATAGAAAACATGGACATTAAGATAAATATTGTTTGGTCGCATTTGCTTAATTTTCTAAGAATAGCATTATGGATCAATTTTATAGCACCAGCCACTTTTCATCCCCAGAGCAAATCTGTGTGCTTTGTTTCCATTAACCCAAACATGGCCTTCTTATACAATCACCCTGTGTGTAGAGGTTCATGTTCAGCATTGTATCCCTCCACATGTTCTTAAACTTTAAGCAAATATACAAGTATATATTTTCTACAAGGTTTATATGCTTGTGCCAGTATATATGCCTCTCATTTATCCATCTGAATTTCTACACCAATGGGTAAATATCTCACAATTTTTGCAATTTTATGCATTTCTTGATTTATCTCCTATGTTAAGTTGCAAATTTCTCCCTTTTTTTCCAGTTAACTTGTTACATTTATGGCAAATTAGACATAAAGTAACTTTTGAGTTTATTGTATTAAAATTGTACTGAATACAATAAAATCTTTATGCAATTGTATTAAAGTCTCTTCCTTTATGACTTCACATTTTACATATGCAGATATGTTAGTATATCCCAAAATTATAAATATAGTCTCTGCCTGAATATCCTGAGATTGTAGTATCTGCCAACTGAGCTACTGAAGTGTGAATCAGGAATGTACCCAAGGCCCATGTGTTGAAAACATGGTCTTCCATTTTGTGCTACTGGAAGGTGATTGAGTTTTCAGTAGTGGGGACTATATATTCTTGAGGGAGTATTAGGAACTTTTAATTGAACTGGCAGGGATAAAAATATTCTAAAGAAATGCTTGTACCCCTCACTCTATCGAACTGTTGAAACAAGACACCCCAAGGAAGTAGAATTCCCCCAGGAATATTGTGCTGGAATCAGGAAAATGCCGGGTGCCAGCTAGAGGGGGATTTCACAAAGTGATACAGACCTCTTTGCAGGAAAGACTGGAACCAAGGCAATGATGGGTCTGGGTCTGTCACAGGCAGGACCCCACCTTGACCAGGATTGCTTAGTTATGAATCTCTCTTTTTTTTTTAATTTGTGTGCATCTGTGTGTGTGTGTCAGTATATATCACAGAGCACTGTGTATGTCTGTGGAGGTCTAAAGGTGACTCTGAGAATCATCCTGGCTTGCTTATAACTCCCTTTTGCTTCATTCTGGGATTTCCCAGACTCCAACTTCCAGAGCAAGCTGCTATCATTTCCTCCTGGCATTTTCAAACCGGATCCCAGGTCCTAACCCAGGATCTTCTGCTTGCAAGGCAGAGTTTTAACCCCTAAGTCATCTCTGCAGCCCATGTCTCTTGATTTCTATTTAAACCTCATGTTTGGACCATCATTGGGCAGCATTGGATCCCTTTCCCCAACATGGCCATATTGAATAGATTTCTTTTGTTTTTTTTTTTTAACTTTTGTCGTCAAATTGGCTTTTTTAATTACTTTATCATGGACCAATGGCTGAACCTGACCTGTTGAAGCACAGCCTGTTACCTTAGGTCCAGTAGCAAACCAAATGTCTTCTTGCTATCTTCCTTGTTGCCAAGAGACAATTTTGTTCCATCACATTTCCTACCAGGATATTCACTGCCTCACCACAGGTCCAAAAGCACTGGAGACAACAGTGGATTGACGCCTTTGAAGGAGTTAAACCTTTCCTTCTTTGGACTGATCCATATCAGGTTGCTGATACAGTGACAAAGAGCTGATTAATAATAGTTTACTGTCTCACACTTTAGAAGCCAAAGATCTGAAATTGAGATGGTAGCTGGGCTGGGCTCCCTCTGGTGGCCCTCAGGAGGGATCCCTCCTGCCTCCCCAGCTTCTACTGTTTCTTCTTAATCCGTATTTCCTGACCTGCACCTGTCACTCCAGTCAGTTACATGACCTTCTTCCCGTATCTTCCATCATCTTCCCTCTGTATTTGTCTGTGTCCAAATGTCCCCATTTTATAAGAAAACCTAATATTGTAGTTTAAGGCCTGCCCTAAAGACCACATCTTAATTATCTCTGTAAACACTCTGTTTCCAAAGTTCCCATTCTAGCATTGACATTTATGAATTTTTGTTGATGCAAAACACAGTTCTCACAGGTAATAAGTCTACTTTGAGTCAAATATGAGTAACTATGGTCCATGAGCACAGATTCAGGTTGTCCAAGACAAAATGTTCCAACATGAAAGCAGTTATATGAGCATTTATAATCACAGAGCAAAGTAGAGTCAAAGTCAATAAAGGCATTTGCCAACTGCATTAGTAGGGACATCAGGTAAATGGGTTACAGCAAAGCAGGGAAACCTACTGCAGCTTTCAGATGGTATCTGATTATTTACTCAGTTCTGGGGTTAGTGAAATCTACTAATCTGCTGAGAGTACATTTTAAAGTTTTTACCTAAGATGCAAAAGGATGGGAGACTAGACACAGAGATGAGCAATGAATGGCTATTAAGGAAGCTAAAGACAGCACAAAGTCCCTTATTTAGAATGCAAATGATGCATATAATAGCTAATCATTGCATGAGTCTAGCCAACTACACAACAGAGTGTTCAGATATCTGGTTGCACATATTTCTGGGAATAAACCTCTTTTTCCCTTAAACTGTTCAGTCGTGATATTTGGAAATTAGAAAAAAAAAACTATAGCAGCAAAGTCTTAGAGTCTATTCACTTCCTCTTTTTACTTCCTGAGACGTGATCTCCCTGTATCTTCCCTGAATATTTCCCTTCATTTCACCCCTCCAATCATTCTCCTACTCCACTAGGAAAAAAAGGTAATCGTCATGCATGATATTTACTTTAACAGCTGTTTGCGTGCATGTGTGCAGATTGATTAGAATTTTCTGCATACATATTTGTTAACTTGATTGAAATTGGAATAACCACAGAAACAAACGAGGGATTACATAGATTATTTTAACTGAAGAGGAAAGACCCATTTCTAAATGTTGGCAGTACCATTCCATGAGCTAAGGACCTACAGTGAATAAAAAGGAAAATTTGATCCAAGCTGAGCACAAGCATTAATCCCTCTCTGCTTCCTGAGTGTATGTGATATGAAAAGCCATCTCTTTTTTTATTATTATTATTATTTCCACTCATACAAACTTAGTAGGTACACCGGGTCCCTCCCTCCTCCTCCCCCCCGACCCCCCTGCTCCCCCTCCCCTCACCCCTCCCACCCCATCCCCCAGTGCCTCCCTCCCCCAATCCCCGGAGAATCCTTTAATGTGCATGCCAGACTCTCCTCTGGGCCCTCCTCTCCGATGACGTACAAGGACCCAGTGGCTTTTCCCTGAACCCTTTCCTGTGTTCCCCTTAAGCATAGGAGCACTTCTGTGGCTGTCAATCCCTTGCCTCCAAGGATCTTGTGCCTTTAGCAAATGCTAGACTTTGTGGGGTCAATAGTGTGTTGGACATTGTGCAGGGCATGCAAAGTCCAATTATGATTGGAAAAGCCATCTCTTGCTGTCATGCATCCTCTACTGTAATGGAACTGATAAAAAAAATTTTTAAGTCATAGCTTTAAGTAACTAATGACTATGCTATCTGCAAATAATGACAGATTTGCTTCTTTGCAATTAGGTTTTTCAGTTGCTGAATTAGTCACAGTTCTCTGGAAGAACAGAACCGATAGTGTGTGTGTGTGTGTGTGTGTGTGTGTGTGTGTGTGTGTGCGTGTGTGTATAATCAATTCATAATAAAAGTAGTGTCCTTCAAAGTAGCCACCCGTAGTTGCTTCATTCTTGAACAGAATGTCACATAAAGTCAAAGGATCTCAAGATCTCAAGTCTCTTATAAAATATATTGATTTGTTGATCTTTGTTCCTTTTCTTATTTTGGTATAAAATGTGTTGAGAAATATCTTCTTCTTCTAGTTTTTTGAAACTTTTTTTTACCTTACAAAACCAAACTTTATTTATTTTTTTCTTCCACAATTTCTTTTTTCCTTTTTTCCTAATCATACAATCTCAATAGGTACCCCAACTCTCTCCATCTCTCCTTCCATCCCTAGTAGTCCCCACTTGCACTTCCCCATTTCCCCTTCCTTTTACCCCCTCCCTCCCTATCTCCAAGTGACTCCCCCTTCCTCCCTCCCATCCCTTGTAACATCCTCTTGTGTGTACTCCAAACCTCCCTCTGAGTCCTCCACCCCAGTGAGGGGTTAGGACTCAGTGGCATATCCCAGAGCCCCTTCTTGGGCTCCCAGTTAGTATGGGAACTCTGTTATGACTGTTTAATCCCTTGCCTCTAAGGATCCTACTGCCTGGAGTCTTCTCCCTTATGATCCATGCTAGACTTTAGGGAGACAGCCACTGTGGGGGTCAGGCAAAGCCCAATCCTGGCTGCTGCAGCCCTCACTTGTGTGGAGTATCTTGCATATGGTTTGTCCTCCCCATCTTTAGGCTCTTACAATCTTTTTTTTAACATTTTTTATTATTATTTCCGCTCATACAAACATAATAGATAGACCAGTTCCCTCCCCCCTCCTCCTCCCCCCGAACCCCTGCTCCCCCTCCCTCCCTCCCCATCTCCCAGTGCCTCCCCCCCAATTCCCAGAGAGTCCTTTATTGTGTATGCCTAACTCTCCTCTTGGTCCTCCTTTCCGATGACGTAAAAGGACCCAGTGGCATTTCCCTGAACCCTTTCTCGTGTTCCCCTTAAGCATAGGAACACTACTGTGGCCATCAATCCCTTGCCTCCAAGGATCTTGGTGCCTTTAGCCGATGTTAGACTTTGTGAGGTCAATAGTGTTACGGACATGGCGCAGTCCTATATGATTGCTTCAGCCCTATCTAGTGTGGAGACTCTTCAAATCATTGCTCCCCCCATCCTTTTGCTCTTACAATCTTACCACCCCCTCTTCGCAAATGTCCCTGAGCTTCAGGATGGGGGGAGATTAGGCTGGCTTAGTTCTATGTAGTTGATATAGAGTCTCTGAAGTTCTGGATTGTGGTTTGTTGATTTTCTTTTGCAGTTTTGTTGCTCCTGCAATGCCCTTCACTCCATCCTGATGGGCACTGTATGTCACCCCTTGCATTCCTTGGAGGTCGATTTTCTCTGCTGTAACATGGTCCCCTCTCTCCTTGTGTCTGGTGTGGCCCTCCAAGCCCATCCCTCCTGTTCACAATCCTTGCAATTACCATATTACATAGGTTTACCCTTGAGTGTCTCAATGTGGGCTAGGTGAGTTTGGTACTAGGAGCTACTTATTAGGGAGTACATACAGCGCTTAATTTTCTGGGTCTGGGATACTTCACTTAATATAATTGTTTCTAATGACATCCATTTCCTGGCAAATTCCAGTAATTCATCATTTTTAATGGCTGAGTAGTACTCCATTGTATAGATGTACCACAGTTTCCTTATCCACTCATCAACTGTTGGACATTTAGGTTGATTCCATGACTTTGCTATTGTAAACAGTGCTGCTATGAACATAGTCGTGCTTGTGCTATCGAGGCGAACCTCTGCTACATGGGGGGTTATTCCCAAAAGTGGAATAGCAGGGTCATATGGCATTTCAATCTTTAATTTCTTTAAGAATCTCCAGACGGCTCGCCAGAATGGCTGTATGAGCCTGCATTCCCAACAGCAATGTAGCAGAGTTCCCCTCTCTCCACATCTTCTCCAGCACTTGTTGTTGTTTATATTGTGGATTTTTGCCATCCTGACTGGGGTGAGATGATATCTCAGGGAGGTTTTGATGTGCATTTCCCTGATGGCTAAAGAAGTGGAGCATTTTTTAAGATATTTGTTAGACATTTTAATTTCATCTCTGGTAAAATTTCTTTTAAGTTCCAGGGCCCATTTTTTAATTGGGCCATTGTTTTCCTTGGTGTTTAATTTTCTAAGTTCTTTGTGCACTCTGGATAGTAGAGCTCCATCAGATATGTGGTTAGTGAAGATTTTCTCCCATTCTGTGGGTTGCCTTTGAGCTCGTGTGACAATCTCTTTATCTGAACAGAAGCTCTTTAATTTCACAAGATCCCAACTGTTGAGAGTTGGTAGCAGTGACTGCCATTGGATGTCTGTTTAGGAAATGTTGTTTAGGCTCTTATAATCTTGCTGCCCCTTCTTCCTCAAGTTTCCCTGAGCTTAAGGATTGAGAGACATTTGGCTGATCTGGTTTCAGATGATTAATGTAGGGCCTTTCGTGTTCTGAATTATGGTTTGCTGTTGTTTTCAGTTTTGCTTTTCCTGCACTGTCCTAGGCTCCATTCTGATTGGTATTGAAATTCACCTCCTAACCAAAGATTAAAGTTTTGAAACACTTTATGAGGAAATGGTGTGAGTGAAGCTGTCCTGAGGCTGAAAAATAAAAAGACTGAAAAAAAAATCACACTGACTTAGAAATAGAAAAAACAGGTAGGAAAAATTCACAAATACAAAACAGACCAAAGATTCACAAAAACGAAATAGGTCAAACAGGTAGGAAAGATTCACAGTCCTCCCAGCAGGAGAATGGTGAAACCCACCGCCTAGTTCTGCCCGATTTTATTTATACAGGCAGGACAAACAGGGTCTGGGAATCAGCTTGTAAATTCGGGTATGAGATCTCTGTTTTGTAAGAGAGACAGGGAAATGAGACAGCTCTCCTATCTATCCTAGCTCTCTGACAACCATCCTGAGGCACCAGGAGAATCAATATACCTGAAACTTAGCACCAACCAGTCTACATATGAGACAGAGATCCCTTACATTTCAGGGTTCAACCTTACTCCATAAGGGCTACAGAAATCCCCAGCGGGCAGACCAGTGTACTGTATATCCATTTGCCATGGAGAACTCACAATCTTAACTGTTTTTCCACCCTTTATACCTATTTGTCAGGGAATGAGAGTTCCTTTCCTGATCAGTGTCCTGCACACTACTTTCTAAAAGGTTAAAACCAAAATTTAGGAGAAAACCTTAGAGACATCTACCTCTGAATCTAAACATGACCCGAAGTTAGCCCCAGCAAGCAGTTCCTCGCCTCACCCTGGAATTTGTAACATAGAGAAAATAACTGCCTACCCTTAAAGAGGATCAGTCCAAGCAGCCCTTACACGCCAGAACCTCTCCTCCCTCCCCCCAAAGCTTTTGATAATTTACTGGAACTTTCCATCTAGGTCCTCTTCCCACCTCGAGTTACATAAAACCCCAGCTCTGTGCTCTGGCTCCATTCTCAGGGGGGCAGTAGCCCTTCACAGTTCTTATTAAAGGACGAGCTACTGTTATTGAGGTGAGTTTCTGTCATTTCTTGCATTTTATGTCAAATCCCAATCTAACACCTTCCACTAGGTGGCACCTTACAAATTATCATAGGTCATCTCTTTATAAGACTTTTTTTAGGTCAGCTAATATGTCATCTTAAGATTTCCTATGTTCCCTTTTAGTTCCCTAAGACATGATGTTCCTACTTTCGGTAATTTGAGTATTCAGTTTTTTTCTTTGTCAGTTTAACAACAGCTTTGTTAATTTCATTATGTGCTATTTATTTATTTAGATTTGAGACAGAGTCTCAATCTTTAGACAAGTGTGGCAGTTAGATGCTATTTATTTATTTAGATTTGAGACAGAGTCTCAATCTTTAGACAAGTGTGCACCTTTAGATAAAGGTGCTGAAAAAGACAGTTCAATTATCAACTTGGCAGTTGAAGGCTGAGTTGAAGGCCACATATGCGAGGAACTGAAATTAAGGCAAACCCCGAGCAAGCCTGTGGAGATTATCTAACTGATGTCAGAGGACCCAGAATACAGCGGCTGGAGCAATTCCCTTGGACAATAAGATGAAGCAAGCTGGCTCAATGGTTTGGTATACTTTCAAGCGTTGACATGCAGGCATTACGGCAAGTGAGAAAGTGTGTGTCTCTCTTTCAGCTTTTTCTGTAGGTATGGTGTGGCCAGTTCCCTCAATCCTTAATGATGGTGTGAAGTCTCCTACCAAACTGGACGGTGAACTATAACCAGAATCACAAGTGATAATAGCACCCCTTGTTCTCTTAAGTTTCTTTGGTTATGTATTTATCAGCAACAGGAAGACAAACTGCTATATCAAGGCAAATCCCAAATTTATAATCCTCCTGCCTGAGCCTCTCAGAATTACAGGCATGGTCCACTATGCTGAACGACAGACTTAATTTTGTTAAGAACTCGAGATATCAGAGATACCAGTTGGCTTTGTCAGGTAGTTACACAGACATTAATTACCATGTTGGAAGGCCATTGAAAATGGATCTTTCCATCATAATCAGCTTTAGACCCAAATCCTGCTTTCCTGGAAAAACTAAAAAGAAACAAACATGAGCTTGGTCCCTTGTTAAGATTTAAAATACTATATGAAAATGTGAAGATATCAGTTTTATTGAGACCCATTAAGGGAAAGCTATGTCTTAGTGGTCATTAGAATGGAATCTGAGTTTTTTCTCTGGTCATGAGTGGAGACATGATACTCTTCCCCAAAGATTAAAACATTACATACTTATAGTCTCTTCTAAGAGTTAAGCCAACTGGGCATATTCAATCACCTGGCCAGAAGACATCTGGTTCACTTGAAGACATGCTAAGGAGATAGGAGGAATGATTATCCCCTTAATGAAACAGGGTACTTATACCCTCAGAAGCTCTTCCCACCACGCAGTTGCAGATGAATCTCCTCTGCTAAACCTGCCTGTTTTTCTGAGTTCTCACTCAAAAAGTGTAACTTTTCTCTTTCTCTCTTTCTACCTTTTTCTCAGTACTAAACAAAATCCTAACCATGTTTGCCCTGACACTGCTGGTTTTCCCACTTTCTCTGAACTCATTCCCTATGCAGTTGCTCATTGACTTCCACTGCCGAACATGGGACCTATCTCAAAAACATTCCCTCGCTCTCCATCTCTCTCTTCCCAAAAGCTGCCAGGATTTATAACTCCCCTGCCCTGTTGCTTCTCTCCTAGACTCTAATAAAAATCCTTAAGCTTTCTTCTGAGCCCACGTTTAAATTATTTCAATAACAAAACTAAGAATCCACAAAAAATGAACCCCAATTCCCTGGCAACAGCTACTATCACACAAACAATAAAACATTTTCAAACAACTTTTCCTTCTATATATTGGTCAGAACAATTTTCTCTATTGTTCCCCTCAATAGAATTTAGTTACCACTAAATTTAGTCCTATGTGACCATTTTGGGTAATTACTTCTATAAAAGAAAAGGCTTAACTTCAACAAATACTGGACATAAATATTTTACATTTTGTATTAAGGACTTCTTTAAAACGAAGAAAAATCTGATGTTGTAATCCATCTAGGCAAGATCAGAGAAGACACCACTTAGAATTTCCCTTCAGACAAGCTTTATTTGGCTGGTTCCATGGCCCAACTTTTGTGAGAAACATCATGGGCCCTGACCAAGGGAATTGCAGGCTTTGTGTAGACACTAGGGACTAAGGGGTAGGCAGAAGCAAACCAAAACAATAAAGGAAAAAGGACAGCAATTCACGTTTTTTTCCACAGTCCACAGTTAGCATGGTCTTGAGGTGAAGAAGTTATCTTACAAGCCGGGATGAGAGGAGATGTATTCATCTCACATGAATTACAGCTCACAGCTGCAGTCCTAATCTACTCTCCTAAATCCTGGTTGGTTTGTTTGGGATCTGACCTGTGCATCTTATCTCCTGAGACAAGATGAATCACCAGCTGTGGGACTCTGTGTTCAATGAGGAATTTCTTAACAAGCACCAAGCTACATTGTTTAACTAGTTAAATGTTTCTAATATAACTATTTCTAACTCACTGAAAACACATTAAGTTTTGACTATATGACTATCACAAATGATAGCATCTAGGTTTAGTGAGGAACTTCTGGACTTCTTTTTTTTTTTTTTTTTTTTTTTGCACATATATGCACATGGAGGGGGAGTTGCAAGAGGGAACTTCACTCTATGTTCCTGTGGAGATTCAAGGGTAAATCAGGAATCATCCTGGATTGTCCTATCTCCTTACTGTTTTTGCTGTAGGGGTACCCAGGTTCTGCCTTCAAGGGCCAGAATTACAGGCCACTGCTATACTCAACACATTTTTGCCTGGGCTCTGGGGATCTAAACTCAGGTCCTTTTGCTTGTGAGACGAAGGTCTTACTTAACACCTGAGCCCAAATTTCCCCAGTCCAAATTTCTGCACTTTTATGTCTGTATCTAAGCTAAATAAAAGACCTATATATCTGCATGTAGGTTAAGTGGCATAGTTGATACACATGTATGACCTTATCACAACTTGTGGGATACATGATTAACCACACGTGGGAGACAAATAAACTAAAATTGTATGTAAGACAATGCTTCACTGAACTCAGGGTACAGCCTTTGGATATGAATCTGCTGAGACACGGGCTGGAGAGGTGGCTCAGGGGTTAAGCCTCCGCCTTGCAGGCAGAAGGTCCTGAGTTCGGATCCCAGATCCCATGTATAGACGCCAGGCGGAAGCGGGGGTGGCCTGCGCTTCTGATCCTGGTAGGGCGGAGCCTGTGAATCCCGGGGCAGAAGGAGGTGGAGGCATCCATGGTGGTTCGCGAATTAGTCCGTGGTTGTACACATACACAGACACACACACACACACACGCACGCACATACACACGCATATGCACACAGTTGAATAAATAATAAAAAAAAATTTTTTAAATAAATAAAATATTAAAAAAAAAGGGGCTGGAGAGGTGGCTCAGGGGTTAAGCCTCCGCCTTGCAGGCGGAGGGTCCTGAGTTCGGATCCCAGATCCCACGTATAGACGCCAGGCGGAAGCGGGGGCGGCCTGCGCTTCTGGTCCTGGTAGGGCGGAGCCTGTGAATCCCGGGGCAGAAGGAGATGGAGGCGTCCATGGTGGTTCGCGAATTCGTCCGTGGTTCTACACATACACAGACACACACAGACATACACGCACGCGCACACATACACACGCACATGCGCACAGTTGAATAAATAATAATAAAAAAAAATTTTTTTAAAATTTAAAAAAAAAATATTAAAAAAAAAAAAAAAAGAATCTGCTGAGACACCTGTGTTGCCACTAATAAAACTGTTTCCTGGAAGACATTTTTGGTGTCTTACCTTCTTTGTGATTTTTTTCCCCTCAATTAACTAACATTATCCAGTCTCCAAACTTAATGGCTTGAGTACTACAATTTTTAAGATCTGAAACAAGGACAGTGGCATAATTTCCATTAGGACAGCAGGTTCAGGGGAGTGAGGGTCTCAGTACTGTGCTTCCTGAAACCACAGGCAAGGGTAAACCCAAGTGCTGAACACAGTGGGTGTGAGCTGCTCCAGTGCCTTTCTTCTCTGAAATAAACGGGCTACAAGAGTAGAACACAAGGTCTAAAGGTGGTGCCTGACCAGGAGTTAGAGTGACATGAGAGCTGCCACTTTCTTGTCCTTGAAATTCTGTCTGTGCTTTTACACACAGGTATGCACACAGGTGAGATGAAGTTGATCAGCTACGTTGTTAGAATTCTGCTCTAAGATTCTTAAAGAAATTAAAGATTGAAATGCCATATGACCCTGCTATCCCACTTTTGGGAATAACCCCCCATGCAGCAGAGGTTCGCCTCGATAGCACAAGCTCGACCATGTTCATAGCAGCACTGTTTACAATAGCAAAGTCATGGAATCAACCTAAATGTCCAACAGTTGATGAGTGGATAAGGAAACTCCACATCTATACAATGGAGTACTACTCAGCCATCAAAAATGATGAATTACTGGAATTTGCTGGGAAATGGATGTCATTAGAAAGAATTATATTAAGTGAAGTATCCCAAACCCAGAAAATTAAGCGCCGTATGTACTCCCTAATAGGTGGCTCCTAGTACCAAACTCACCCGGCCCACATTGAGACACTCAAAAGTAAACCTATGTGACACAGTAATTGCAAGGATTATGAACAAGAGAGATGGGTTAGGAGGGCCACACCAGAAACAAGGAGAGAGGAGACCATGTTACAGCAGAGAAAATAGGCCTCCATCAAGGTCTGCAAGTAAGTAATGAGAAACCTGGTTAAGTTCACAGACGTTCTTTCCTGATCTCACCAGAAGGGGAGGGCATATAGTCTAGCAGATAAAAAGTAATCATTTTGCAAATGGGTGATGGACCCCTCCCTCAGTGAGGTTTCCTACTCTTATTACATCTACCCTTGAATGTGCTATTACAACAAGACTCCAGTTTAACAGCTTTTTGTCTCTGGCCAGTGGGTGACATACAGTGCCCAGCAGAATGGAGTGAAGGGAATTGCAGGAGCAGCAAAACTGCAAAAGAAAATCAACAAACCACAATCCAGAACTTCAGAGACTCTATATCAATCACATAGAACTAGGACAGCCTAATCTCTCCCCATCCTGGAGCTCAGGGACATTTGCGGAAGAGGGGGCGGTAAGATTGTAAGAGCAAAAGGATGGGAGGAGCAACGATTTGCAAGATTCTCAACAATAGTTGGGGCCAAAGCAATCATAATGGGACTTTGCATGCCCTGCGCAATGTCCAGCGCACTGTTGCCCTCATAAAGTCTAGCATCTGTTAAGGGCACCGAGACCCCTGGAGGCAAGGGATTGACAGCCATAGTAGTGATCTTATGCTTAAGGGGAACAAGAGAAAGGGCTTATGGAAATGCCACTGGGTCCTTATATGTCATCGGAGAGGAGGACCCAGTGGAGAGTTAGGCGTACACAATAAAGGACTCTCTGGGAATTGGGGGGGAGGCACTGGGGGAAGGGGAGGGGGAGGAGGGGGGAGGGAGGGAACTGGTAAAAAATTTTAAAATGTATAATTAAATTTTTAATAAAAAAAAAAAAAGAATTCTGCTCTAAATGCAGGACCTACACTGCAGCTAAAGAAGTGTCAGACTCTGGGGCTGGAGAAGTGGCTCAGGGGTTAAGCCTCTGCCTTGCAGGCAGGAGGTCCCGAGTTCTGATCCTAGGCCCATGTATAGACGCCAGGCTAGAAGCAGGGGCGGCCTGCATTTCTGGTGCTGGTAGGGCGGAGCCTGTGAATCCCCAGGCAGAGTAAACAAGGAGGAGGTGGAGGCGTCCATGGTGGTTCCCGAATTTGTCTGTGGTTCTACACACACACACACACACACACACACACACACACACATACATACATACACACGCACATACACGCACAATTGAATAAATAATAAGTTAAAAAAATTTTTAAGAAGTGTCAGACTCTGAAGACTTTCACCCTCCCGTCCCCACTCCAGTGGGGATGCATGGTAGCAGAAGTGTTGAAAATGTATCATGCCCTCCTCCATGGAAGGCAATGGCACTAGTCACTGAAATCTGAAATGGTTCTGGAACTAAGAGAAATGGGTTGAAGTCCCTCTTGAATAAGGTGAGTGAGTCCATTTCCCCCCAGGCATCTTGAGACCATCTTGTCTAGTCTGGTCCCCCTCCTGACAAGAGAGGAACTACAATGTCTTCCACTGACATGGAACAACCTTAAAGCCCAGTTTGTGGGAGAGCAAGAAGGAAATACTCTGTGCTTGGTGGCCCTGATAACAGCTAGTCCCTCTAGAATGGGTTCTGTGCTGATGATTCCAGGTCTGTAAAGTTCTGAAGAAATCACAGCAGCTGCAGAAACCTTGTAAGTTTTAAGACTCAAATCTGAAGTAGAAGAACAAGGAAAATTCTCACTGACATCAACTACCAAAGAAAGGCACAGAAATGAGGAGTAGAGAAGAGTTTCACATGCTAGGTTAAGAAATCTAACACTGGGAAGTTTGATTAGAAATTAAAAGGCAATTCTATATCACTTCTGGAAATAATCCCCCATAATGCAGAAATTCACTAGTGACACGAGCACAACCATGCTCTTTTTTTTATATAACATTTTTATTATTATTTCTGCTCATACAAACTTAATAGGTAGACCAGTTCCCTCTCCCCTCCTCCTCCCCCCCGAACCCCCTGTTCCCCCTCCCTCCCTCCCCATCTCCCAGTACCTCCCCCCCCCAATTCCCAGAGAGTCCTTTATTGTGTATGCCTAACTCTCCTCTGGGTCCTCCTTTCTGATGACGTAAAAGGACCCAGTGGCATTTCCCTAAACCCTTTCTCGTGTTCCCCTTAAGCATAGGAACACTACTGTGGCCATCAATCCCTTGCCTCCAAGGATCTTGGTGCTTTTAGCCGATGTTAGACTTTGTGAGGTCAATAGTGTGACGGACATAGCGCAGGGCATGCAAAGTCCTATTATGATTGCTTCAGCCCTATCTAGTGTGGAGACTCTTCAAATCATTGCTCCCCCCATCCTTTTGCTCTTACAATCTTACCGCCCCCTCTTCCGCAGATGTCCCTGAGCTTCAGGATGGGGGGAGATTAGGCTGGCTTAGTTCTATGTGGATGATATAGAGTCTCTGAAGTTCTGGATTGTGGTTTGTTGATTTTCGTTTGCAGTTTTGCTGCTCCTGCTATGTCCTTCACTCCATCCTGATGGGCACTGTATGTCACCCCCTGGTCATAGACAAAAAACTGTTAAACTGGAATCTTGTTATAATAGCACATTCAAGGGTAGATGTAATAAAAGCAGGAAACCTCGGTGAGGGAGGGATCAGTCATCCATTTGCAAAATGATCTCTTTTCATCTGCCAGACTATATGCCCTCTCCTTCTGGTGAGATCATACCCCCTCAGTTGTACATGATCAGGAACGAATGTCTGTGAACTTAACCAGGTGTCACATTAGTTACTTGCATTCCTTGGAGGTCGATTTTCTCTGCTGTAACATGGTCCCCTCTCTCCTTGTGTCTGGTGTGGCCCTCCAACCCCATCCCTCCTGTTCACAATCCTTGCAATTACCATATTACATAGATTTACCCTTGAGTGTCTCAATGTGGGCTGGGTGAGTTTGGTACTAGGAGCCAGCTATTAGGGAGTACATACGGCGCTTAACTTTCTGGGATTGGGATACTTCACTTAATATAATTGTTTCTAATGACATCCATTTCCCAGCAAACTCCAGTAATTCATCATTTTTGATGGCTGAGTAGTACTCCATTGTATAGATGTACCACAGTTTCCTTATCCACTCGTCAACTGTTGGACATTTAGGTTGATTCCATGACTTTGCTATTGTAAACAGTGCTGCTATGATCATAGTCGTGCTGGTGCTATCGAGGCGAACCTCTGCTGCATGGGGGGTTATTCCCAAAAGTGGAATAGTAGGGTCATATGGCATTTCAATCTTTAATTTCTTTAAGAATCTCCAGACAGCTCGCCAGAATGGCTGTATGAGTCTGCATTCCCACCAGCAATGTAGGAGGGTTCACGAGCACAACCATGTTCATAGCAGCACTACTTACAATAGCAAAGTCAAGGAACCAACCCAAATGCCCAACAGTTGACTAGTGGATAAGGAAAATGTGGTACATTTATACAACAGAATACTATTCAGCCATCAAAAATGAATTAATGAAATGGATGGAATTAGAAAAAATTATATTGAGTGAAGTATCCCAGACACAGAAAATTAGACACCGTATGTACTCCCTAATAGGTGGATCCTAGTACCAAACCCACTTAATGACATATTCAAAGATAAATCTCTGTGATACCTACTGTAATCGCAAAGATTATAAGCAGGAGGGAAGGGGAAGGAGGGCCCCTCCCCAGAAAAAAGGAAAGAGGGGATCTGGCTTCAGTAAAGAAAATAGGTCACTGTCAAGTATTGCATGTAAGTAGGGAGACATCTGGCGCAGCTCACTCTCACTTTCCTTCCTGGTCACCTGCAACTGAATTAGTTTGATTTCACCAATCAGGGAGAGTATAGGGACTGGCAGATGGTAACCATCCTGCAAATGGGGCACTGACCACCACCACCCCACTGCTGTGTCCTACTCCTATTCCATCTACCTTTGAGTCTCCTCTTATATTAAGATCTTCATTTGAACAGCCTTTTATCTTCATTAAGGAGGTAACCTTCAACACCAAGGATGTAGCCAAGGGTGGTGCAGGAAAAGCAAAACCTAAAACAACAACAAATCATAATTCAGAGCACCAAAGACCCCTACATTAATCACCTGGAACCAGACCAGCTAAATCTCTCCCCATCCTAAAGCTCAGGGGACCTTGAAAAAGGGCTCTGGGCTATGCCACTGAGTCCTGAACCCTCACTAGGGTGGAGGACTTAGAGGGAGGTTTGGCATTCACATAAAAGGATGCTCCAGGGGATGGAAGGGGGACAGGGGGAGGCACTGGGGGAAGAGGAAAGAGCGGGGTATAAGGAAGGGGAAAAGATGAGAGAGTTCAAGGGGGGACTGGGGAGGGGTAGAAGGAGGGAGAGGACAGGGGTACCTATTTGAGCTTGTATGATTGGGAAAAAATGGGAGAAAAAATAAAAATAAACTGTGCATTTTCAAAGTCTCTGTCAAAAGTCAGGCATTTATAGTTGCATGGATTTACAGTGGTTCTTATACCCTATTCTACTGGTTTGACATTGCTTGTTACAGTACCATGCTGCTTTTATTACTGTGACACTGAAGGTGTGGTAATCCACTAACATTATTTTTTTTTTACTAAGGATTGTGTTGGCTATTTGAGTTTTTCTTTTCATTTCTGTAAGGAATGTTACTGGAATTTCTATTGGTTTTGAGTTGAGTCTGTAAAATGGTTTTAATAAGGCAGCTGTTTCTTAATATTAATCCTATCAATCCAACAAAACGTGAGTTCTAATTTACTTTCACTTGTATTCTTTGACAATTTCACACATGTATGTTAATGATTTTGAGTCATTCTTACCTTCTATCATCCCCATCACACACACACACACACACACACACACACACACACACACACACGCACCGAAACCCTTCTTTTTTCCAACAAGGACATTCCTACTTTTATCTTAATTTTTTTATACATTGAGTTAATAAGGTTGCCTGCATAACCATGAGTGAGGAGGTATTTACTAGAACATAGCAAACTTACCAGTGGCTGTACCACTGAGGAAAATGGCACCCCTTCCAGTATTCACCAACTGTCCATTGACCCAAAGCAAAAGATAGACCTTCCCCTGTATATGATGAAATGGTGACGAGTCCACACTTGTAACATAATTTAAAAATATGAAAGAAAATTTGAAGGGAAATACCATGCATGTCTAGATAATGCTGGTCCCAGAAGTATGGGGTTAATAAGCAAATAAGCTACATGTAGGATGCCTCCGTAGGAGTGTTAATCAAAGAAGCCCCAAAAGAATACACGGTCCTGACATTCTTGGTGCCCACCAGAACTATATAATAAGACCCTATTGCTGATGACACTGTACAACTTGGCTGCAACATGTAGAGAAATCAAGCTGGAGCTTTCAGTGTACTGAAAAGTGGCTCTGTTACCAGGGGATGAAGTGTATGGATGGTCTCATCTTCCTGTGAACCCTACGCTCCACAATACCCAGATTTCCTGGGAAGATGTGCAGTTACCCATCTCATAGAAGAGAAGAAAAAGGTAGAAAGAGGGAGAAATTTGAAGGACATATCCCCAATGATCTGAAACATCACACTAAGTCCCAGCTCTTAAAAATCACAATTTTGCAAAAGCAATGAGCTGAGGGACAATCTGTTGACACATGGGACTTTGGGGGAAATTCTAGATCCAAATGCTAGCATGGTCCATATACAACCAAATGAAAGGTAACACTGCTAATGTCTAGTGAAACATGCAAATGGCCACATACAAATCCAGGAGTATTTTAATATAAGATCTTAATAGAAAACTGTCAATTTTAATTCATCAAGGAGAAATAGAAAATAACTTACAAAATCTCCTTCACAATTTCACTTTCCTTCCCTCATTGCCTATTTTTACCTTCTCTCTGAGATATTTTTTGTTACATCACAAACCAGAAATCAAAAACATTAAAATAAGCTCTTGACATCTCAGAAGGCTATTAAAAGATCCTGAAACAAAAGACGATTTTGATACATGTCTTCTTTGATTTTATAGGTGACACATATATATAAATATAAACTTTATGAAAACATAAATTCATTGTATTTGTGTATAAAATAATCAATCTGGCTTGGCATGTGCATACACATTTATAATCTTATAATTCTAGAAGCAGAGGCAGAAGAGTTAAGAGTTCAAATAAATCTTAAGTGACACAGTGCAACCCTGTCTCAATACAACAAGGGCTAGGATATGGTTCAAGGCAGAGCACACGCCTAGCACTCCCAAGGTTGGCTCAAATGGCATCATCAAGATGATTAAATAGAGGCTAGGTGATGCAGAGCTCAATGGAAGTGCAAATGTGCAAGTTTCTGTATTCAACCTTCAGCACCAAAAGTATAAAAGATCCAAGAATAAATTATTCCTCCAAGGAGGTAAAAAGTATATATTACTAAAAACTATAAAACTTATTCACCTATTCATGAATCAGAAGATTTGATAACAAATACAGTATGTTTCAAAGTTATCCACAGATTTAATGCACTATCATCCAAATCTAATCACGCTTTTTTTTTCAAATGAAAAAACTAATTCTGAAATTCACTCACGTGGAAAGTACCATCATGTGAATTTCTGACTCTGCATGCACACATGGTCATGCGCGAGCACACACAGACAGACACAGACACACACACACACACACACTGTGGTACTACAATAAGAACAATTACACTGATCAATGATTTCAGAAAGAATTACATTCATCCAAGATTAATTGATTTAATCAAGGTGCTATGACCACTCAATGCCAATAATCCCAGAATTTGGGAGGTTAATGAGTTTAAAACCAGTCTTGGCTACATCATGAATTTGAGGTTGACCTAAGCTATATAACACCTTATCGCAAATAAACGAAAGAATAAATAAAATTCATCCAGGATATGACAAAATAGACCACTGAAAAGAAAAATCAAAGAGAATTTCAATTTTTCCAATTTCAAGATCTACTACTACATTACTGTAATCAAAGCTCTGGGACTGGGGAAATGATACAACTGTTAAAAGTATTTGCTGTGCAAGCTTAAAGGCATGAGTTTGATTCTCAACACCTACAAAAAAGTTAGGCACAATGGTACACATCCATAATCCTATCATTAGGAGACAGGTAAGATTCATGGAACTTGCTGGACAACCAATCTAGAACTCCAAGTTCAGTGAGAAAGTCTGTCCTGGAAAACAAGGTGGGCAGCAACTGAGAAGGCATCTGACATTGGCATCTGACATAACCTACACACACGCACACACACGCACACACACGCACACACACGCGCATACACATAAGCATTTTATATACGTATATATACATATATGTATATATAAGTTATTTCAGAAATGCTATATATGCTAAGATTAATTGATTTTTAACAAAGATACAAAAACCATTCAATGGGGAAATAAAATTCTTTAGGAAAAATGGTTCTGGGACAAATAGATATTCACATGCTATAAAGAAGTTGGTACTTATATCACACCATCAAAATAATTCTCAACACAAACCAAAACACTAGGAATTTACAGGTAAAGTTATAAAGTTATTAAAAGAACATAGACACAAATATTAGAACTCAGATTAGAAAGACATCAGAAAACAATGCCTAATCTCTACTCATTTTTTAGTTTCAAAAATATACACTAGAAATTTTCAGCCCAAGGGATATAATCAGATTTTAAAGTATATTTATAAACAATTTTACAGATTTTTTTTTTTACTGTGGTACATCACCACACTCAGCTGCTTGGACAGCTCAAAAAATAAAGCCAAAATCAAACCGACGAAAGCGGAGGACAACAGTGGAAGATGAGGAAAAGATTTGCAGTCAGAGTTGTGAGTTCAGAATGGAACCAGGCAAAGGAATAAAAATAAACATGAACAGAGTAGCAGACAGCATAAGTATCAGTGTAATCAAGCTACAGTTAAGTTTTGGAATAGAAAATGAGTTACAAATGAAGCAGTTATGAACTGAGGTTCCAAGAAAAAAAAAAGCTACATCTGCTAAATACTTTAGAAAGCTGATTAACTGATGGTGGTGAGCATTTTACAGGCTGCAGCCAAATTGTCTTGGGCTATTTATATAGCACACAAAATAGCCATTTATTTCCCACTTATGTGTGACCTAAAATCCTACTCACTTAACTAAATTCTTTTGGAATGTTCAAACAGATCTAGCTTCCACCAACCCAAAGGCTAAGAATATCATCAAAAAAAAAAAAAATCTGAGGACTATAAGGAAGATTTTCTCACTTTGCTGCAGCCTGCTTACCTGATGTTTCCCCCAATATATTTGAAAGGCATTTTGATTTATGATCATCTTTGTTCTGTTCCTCTAAAAACTTCATAAAGTTATCACATTGGAACATGGTATTTGGGGCAACATGTATCTGTGCTCCTCAAGCCATGGTCACTCATACTTGGTGCCGGAATAAATTATCTTTTTCCTTTAGTGCTGAGAGCTGTTTTTTGCATTGATGGTTTTGGTGCCCCAAAGATAATCTGCTTTGACCAGAAGATTCACCAGGATTGATGCCAAGCACCAACATTGCCTCCTTGGGTAGATATTGTGAGTTGTTTCTGGAATACCAATTCACTTTATGTGGCAGAACTGGCTATTGTTTTACTATCTTCATTTGACTTCAGAGCAGTCAGTATAGTGTCCTTTTTAATTATGCATGTAGTTTCATTCAGAATATTCAGCTTATTTTTATTTTTGACAGCTGGGCTTTTTCTGTTTTCTTCCAAACATTTGAAGGCATTTTAGCTTCTAACCAATCAATTTATCAATTTGTACTCAGCTTTTTTCTACTACCACTCCTCCAGTATCTGGTTTAAGTAAGGAGAAACTATTTAGAGAAAACTACACCTCGATTCTCCAATCAGTTTGGTTTGACAATTGTGTTAACTCAACTTAAAAGTATTGAGAAAAAAGAGGGGTGGGTGGAAGCTAATTAAAGATAACTTGTCTGTATTCTTCCCACAACAGGGACTGATAAACCTGAACTGGCTTTGTTGTTGCTGTTTACCTGCTAAACTGAATTAAATATAAATAGAATTAAATATGCAGAATGGGCAACCTGAAATATTAAAACATCTAAATGATAAAATAGGTAATTTACAAATCAATAAGTTCTGTAAACTATGTCTAAATTAAAAGCTGTTGAAAGAAAATACAATTTTTAGAGACTGTCACAAGTAAATTCTGAACAACTAATCACTTTACCTATCCTTCTCTAGCCTTGCTTTTTCCTTTTCTCCAAGCATAACAAAATGCTGTATCAAAGGAAAAGATTATGGTCTATTTTAGGATACAACCTGGGGAAAAAAGAGATCCCAAACTATATCAAAAATTCCCATTTGTGAAGGCGATTTTTTCTTTCATTTAAAAACGTTTATTTGCTTACAGGAGGGAAGCAAAGGACAGGAGGGAAAAGAGAAGAGATAGATGGAGAGGAGCAATAGAGAGATTGAGAGAAAGAGAACATGCATATTTTGGTGAATGGGTGTAGGTGGAAGAACAATCTGGGGAAGTCAGTTATTTCCTACCATGTGAGTTACTAGGGTGCAATTCAGGTTGCCAGATTTATTAACAAGCATTCAACCTACTGAACTATCTTGCTGTCCCAAATTAACTTTCATTTATTTATGTATTTATTTGTTATTTATATATGGAGGAGGGGTGTCTGTGTATCAGAGAGCACTATATATACCTGTGCAGGACTAAAGGTGACAACGGGAATCGTTATGGACTGCTCCATCTTTTTGCTTTGCTCTTGGGCTTCTGCCTTCTAGAGCCAGAAGTGTGGGCCACCACCATTTCTGCCCAACATTTTTACATGGGACCTGGGATCCAAATTCAGGCCTTCTGTTTTAGAGGCATAGACTTAACTCCCGAATCATCTCTCCAACTCCCCAATTAACTCTTAAACAGAAAAAATAAATAAATAACTTTGCATTAACAAGCTTCACCTCTGATTATTTTCCCTTTCACTTGACTTTTTGGACACCTTAAAAATACAAAGATAGAAGTTTTCTACTTTGTTTTACTGAAAAGTATGGTGTTGCAAGGTGCTCGTGATATTTCAATTCAAGGACAAAATTGATTTTATGCAGGAAATTTTCAATCTGCTACCAAAATTCCTTTACCGGGTAAAAAATCTGTGGCCACTTCAAATTCTTGGCATGACCTACAATGGGTGAATGTGTATGTATGTATGTAAACTTAAAGCATTTTAAAGGTGATTTTTGACCACTACTGCCTCTTGAAAAACAGGCTTACTTAAGACAACTATAATAATTCAGAACTACTGAAAAAAGAATTTTAAAATCTACTTCAAAGGATGGAGAAATGGCTGAGAGGTTAAAAAAATCTTTGCCTCTCAAGCAAAAGCAGCTCAGACCAAACCAGTAAGGAGGCAAATAAACTCAAGGCAAATAAATTCAAGTGAGAATTAGTCTTTTTTTCTTTCTCTTCTTTTCCTTCATGTGCAGGTATGGGTGTGCTTAGAAGAGGGCAGTGTGTGGTACCCACGGAGGTACCTGGATTGCTCTACGTCCTTATTGTTTTGTTCTGGGGTTTCCCTGTCTCCTCTTACCAGGGTCGGTCCAGTCAATCTGGGATCCAAATTCTGGTCCTTTTGTTTGTGAAGACTTAATCCCTGAGCCATTTCTCCAAGTCCTCCAATGGCTTTTTAAATTATTTAAGTCATTTCATGAGTTCTCAAAACTTTAAATTAACAAAAGGGTGCTTTTGATTTGTCATTTGTTTTCTGTACCACCAAATACCTTCATTAGTTTCCTTTTCAGAAAGTATTTATAGTATATATTTTACTTTTAACCTTCTACAATACTTTTTAAGTAGCCAACATCTTCAGCTCGGGCTTTCCAGCTAATCTTTCGTGATTTCTACAAGGTGCAGTAATTGTAACATAAAAGATATTGTTCCTATGCATTTCCTACTTCATAGTGAACTCACTACTAGATGGAAAGTAATCACTCACGTTCCTATCATTCTCGGATATGATGCATTCATTTCTTCTCCTGGCATCTCTAGTTCATAAAACCTTTCCAAAATCTTGAGGCATTGAAATTATCCAAAAACCAGTCAAACTAGTGCAGGAAAATTATACTGGAACTTACCCGGGAAAGTCAAATCAATGTCTTTTAGATACTTCTCAGCAATAAATACCCTTACTCTACATGTTAAGTACATGTATAAAGGAAAGTCAAGGAAAATATTCTTACCACTTCTCCAAATACTAACATGTATGCTATCAGACTACTATATGTTCTTTAAAATGTATATAGGAAGTCAGTGAAAACTGACAAAGTTTTGACATAAGACATAGTTCAATGTTGTCTTTCTGTATCACATAGCTTAAAGAGCACCTGGTAGAATGATTAAGGCCACACAAACCTACTCAACAGTGTGTTCTAAATTTTCAAACATTAATGTCACAAGTACTACTAATTATGAGTTTAGTGGCAATTCACATTAAAATCTATTTTTTGGTATTAAGACGATCTGAATTTAGGCCAAACTAATTCACTTTATTCAATTACTCAGAAATTTAAATATATAATTTAAAAGATAATATAAAATCATAAATTTTGCTTTCACATCCAAAAGACTTAAAACGTCCCTGACTATCCTTCCCAATGTTTATGATGTAAAATCCTAGAAAGTTGCACACAAGCCTCTAAAATGCAATTACTTTAAAATGTTTGAGTGAAAAATACAAAATTACAAATTCTGAAAATCATTTACCAACTAATTAAAGCCGTTAAAGCATAACACTGACCTACTAGAAAAAATTTTACTTTTATAGTTTTTATTAGTATATGATCACCAAGGATCTTACTTGCAAGTCTTTTAAGTTTCTAGATAATTTCAGTTTATTTGAAAGTAATATCACACATTCCTACAACCTGAGCCATTTTACAAAGAAAATTTTCCCCAAAAAATGGCAGCTTAGAAATGTTAATATAGTTTAAAGAGGTTCTTTCAACTTTCTTTACATCCATCAGTGTATCTTAGAATTACCATTTACACCATCTTTGTGACATGCAAAATGTATTCTGATTTGAATACTGGTAAATTGGCATACAGATTTCTGTTAAGATCCATAACCCAGGGTTGGAGAGGTGGCTCAGGGGTTAACTCTCTGCCTTGCAGGCAGAAGGTCCTGAGTTCAGATCCCAGATCCCATGTATAGACGACGGGAGGAAGCAGGGGCAGCCTGCGTTTACGATCCTGGTAGGGCAGAGCCTGTGAATACCCGGGCAGAGTAAACAAGGAGGAGGTGGAGGCGTCCATGGTGGTTCCTGAATTCGCCCGTGGTTCTACACACACACACATACATACATACACACACGCACAATTGAATAATAATAATAAAAAAAAGATCCATAACCCCCAGAAGCAGGAAAGGAAAATAAGAGTATATATTATACATCTGGGGTAAGAAGGAGGAATTTCACAGGGGTACACATAGAGAAAAGAACAGGACATGAAACAAACATCGGACTCTCAGCCTGCCACCAGCATTCTAATATTCATTAGCTTACACATGTAACAAGACATATTTTCAAGGTGGAAAAGATGTTGAGATTGATTCAGACTACCAGTTACTATCAGATTCTATAGTGTCAATATTAATTCAACAGTGAGTGGTATGTGATGGCATGTGTGTAGAGGTCAAAGGACAACTTTGTAGAGTAAGTTCTCTCCTTCCACCTTTATCTGAATTTCAGGGATCAAAGATCATCAGGCTTGTATGGCAAGTGCCTCTATCTGCTGAGCCATCTTACCAGTTTTCGGTTAATCTTTCACCTTTAAAAAATTTTAAGACAATACTACTTCAAGGTAAAAGTTCATTTTAAATTCATTTTAATAAATGATGCAAGCTCTGATCTATATGGTTATGTTCTGTGATACTTTTGTTTTAAGCATGAAGACATTTTACTATTTCTCCTAGTAAGATCAAGTCATATGTCAAGTTTTCCCATGGCTGATGGTATACGTATGTCCACACGGCTTCTGTCAAACCTAAGGAGCAGGGAGTCTGCGCCGGTCCAGGGTCTAGGGTCCAGGGCAGAAAAGGAGTACTGTGTCACTTTAAAATAATTAAAATATCTTTTTTTTTAAATTTTTTTTTTATTATTATTATTATTTATTCAACTGTGTGTATGTGCGCGCGCGTGTCTGTGTGTGTGTGTATGTGTGTGTAGAACCACGGACGAATTCGCGAACCACCATGGACGCCTCCACCTCCTTCTGCCCCGGGATTCACAGGCTCCGTCCTACCAGGACCAGAAGCGCAGGCCGCCCCCGCTTCCGTCTGGCGTCTATACGTGGGATCTGGGATCCGAACTCGGGACCTTCCGCCTGCAAGGCGGAGGCTTAACCCCTGAGCCACCTCTCCAGCCCCAATTAAAATATCTTTGATAATTAAAGAAGACTAGCTATATTGAAATTAAAATTTAAACCATGCAGATGTGTGTACTCCTGAATCCCAGCACTTAGGTGAATGAGGCAGTATTGCTGTAAGTTTGAGGCTAGCCTGAACTATATGATACTCTATCTCAAATACACCAACAACAATGTTTGAACAAACTGACACTGACTTTTTGACTAAGAAAAGACTTTAACTTTGAAAGAGCTTGACAAAACCAAGAGAAAGTATGTTGCAAGTATCTGTCCTCCAAAATATTTTAATAATCCAAAGTTAACTACTTTGTAGACAAAGTTTAAGCATCTAATTTGCTATTTCTGACAGCATGATTTTGGTTTACCTATATATTTCTGATGAAGGATAATATAAAGTTGGTCACAATAAAAGACTACCTATCTTTTCATAATTCATAAAACATTTCAATAGAGTAGGGTACCCACTGCTCTAAGGTGAAAAAGATGACCTTGGGATAAGTGACTTATCAAAGGTGATTTTGTAAAAGCCTAAATAAATAAAATAAATAAATAAAAGATGTATTTGACAGTTAGCAATCTGTCTATAATTCTTTAAGAACTGCTAAAAAACAAAAATCCCTGAAATAATACTTCTGGTAAAATAAAAATTTTTAAGACTATGTCTTAAGGTCCTGAGTTAGGATCCCAGGTCCCACGTTAAAAAAAAAAAAAAAAAAAAAAAGCCAGCTGCATTTCCAGCCCTAGTGGGCGGAGCCTGGGAAACCCCAGAGCCTGAGACAAGGAGGTAGAAGTAATCCAGGATGATTCCTAAACAACCCTTGATCCTCCACAGGGACACACAATGTCCTCTGATACACACACACACACACACAAATTTTTTAAAATTAAAAAAAAATAGAATTTCAAACATAGTAATTGAGATTCCTTTTTGCACAAAGAAATTTAATTATGTCACTTGTCAAATAAATACCCTGCAAATTCCAACCCCAAGTGTTTTAAATAGTATAAATAAAAAAGGGCACGTTCTGATGAAAAGTTGGAATGCTCCCAATTTTTCATCGTTGTTTGTTTTGTTGTTGGAATTGTTTTGTTTTGCTTTGAGACATCCTCCTGTATGACCCAGGCTGGACTGGAACTTGCAATCCTCCTATCTCATCATGTCCAGTTAATGATTCCGATTTTTGTTAATTGACACAATACTATACGCCTACTATATCAAAGTAATAAAAATGGCACAGTTTCTTAGGACACATTCCACATTTTATTTACATTTTAAGACTAACTTTAATCTCAAAATCACATATCCATACACCTATATCCTTTTTGTTGACATCACTTAAAACTTAAATGCATGGTTTATTAAACAAAGACTGTAAACCAATATTTATCATGTCTGTTACATGTAACAAACAGGAACAGTTTTTAACAGAAATTCATCAACACCCCCCACAACATCTTTTTATTATAAATACAGGTATCAAAACAATCCTGAACCTAGTTTTGATACCACTAGTAGTCAGCACCCACACTGCTTCAGAATTAACACAATTTGTGACCATATTCATTGTACCTGTTACTTTAAACAATTTGAACAGCTGCTCTCTAGGATGAACAAACCATGCCTTTTGCATTTTTCCGTCTTGACATTTTAGTTCTCTGAGACGTGCAATCCCCACCGGCGTCTGACAATCCTTGCCATGCGTTCATCTGGTGAACCTGAATCTGAGTGTTTGTGTTTAAATGACAGGGCCTTAACAAGAGAATGGAAAATTGTGCTGCATTTTTACTCGTTTTCTGAAAACATAATGGGCACACATATATTAAATATACTCTTACAAATGTCCGGGTCATGTTTACCAGCTGGAATTCTTTTACTTAATGTGTGGGTATTTTGCATTGTGATATTTAATCAAGACATAAACATGAGTAGAAGGTTGTTGATTTAAGACAAGTTTGAGATCCACTAAAGTTAATTGTTGTATGTCTGTCCTTCTGGTGGCTGTGGAAGCTTCATATTTTCTTTGGACATCATTAGGCGTCTTAGCTCTTGAAGTACAACTTTAATGCTATATGAATTTTGCCATTTTGCTAACACTGGTATGCTCCGTGCATCCACCTGAGAGGAGAGGAAAAGAGTACAATTAACTTACAAGTTTAAGGTACTATGGGACCACAGCTGGGTGTGGTGATGCATGCCTGCAACCTTAGTTAGGAGTCAGAGGTACAGATCATGAATTTCAGTTAACCTAGACTAAATAGCAAATCCTGTCTTAAAAAGAAAAGTAATTATAATACTAATATTATACCAATATTGGTATCAAATATGGTACCAATATTTTAAAATAATTTAACGAGAATACTATGTTATGAAATTATAAATTCATAAAGTATACTGTGAGGTTATAGGCTCAGATTAATACATACTTTAACAAGATTTTCTAAAATACAAATTGTTTTATATGTATTTATATGTACTATACAATATTGTACACTAAACGTTTGCCACAAGAAATAAATGAGGAAATAATACTATTACAGTAAAAACTGAGGCTCACAGTACAAAAAAAATAACAGGAACGGAATCATGTTGACCCAGTACTGCAAGAATGAACTTAAAATAGATCCTTCCTCAGCTGAGCATTCACAGCACCCACAAGCTGATGGTAAAGACACAGTCATGAGAAATCTTGGCTTAGGTGCGTTTATACTCCTGATTGACAGAAACTGGGAGATATGTTATTGTCCTAACTGCTTTTTTTAAAATGAGCAGAGAATCTAGATAAGCATTTCTCCAAACAAATGTTAGCTAATAAGCACAGGAAAAAAAACTCAACGTAATTAACTACCAGGGAATTACAATCAAAACCATAGCAAAACAACACTTCACACCCACTACAATTGCTATGATCAAGAAAAGAAAGACTGTGGACAGTTATAATCATGTGGATATTAAAACACAAACATACATCCTAAGTAGTCAAATGTAAAATGTGTGATTTAAATCACAATAAAACTTTAAAGGAGAAAAATAATTTTAATATGCTTCTTGGTAACAAACAACTTTATTATTTTTCTAAGTAACAAACAAAAAATATAATAATGCTAAGAACATCAAAATGCAGAAACCATCTTCATCTACTTAAGTAGTACTTTAAGTAATAGTCCTTAAATAAAAAGCAGTTTACAAAACAAGTAGAAAAAGTATCAAGTTACTTCCAAAGCAGAAACATATACTCTCAGATGTTAACAATAGTTAAATAAACTTAAGTGTTTGCAAATCCTGTGAAATACCAACACAGTACATAAAAAGGGAGTGGGGAGGAAATGAAGTAGGGAAAAAAGGAGCATGAGAAAATAAACATTCTGTCAGAATAAATTATTCTGTACCTTATCAGTCTATAATATACAATCATTTCCAAAGTGTGAGCCCTCACAGCATCAAGCACTGTAATTTATGTTTTACAGTGCCAACCAACCACAAAGTTTTACTAAATAAATATAAACCTAAATTACTATAACTGCTTGTGAGCTATAATTCAATTATACTTTACATGAAAAAGCCTCAAAAATATAAAAGTATCTTGATCAATTACCAATAGTCATTGTGGCATTCTATTCAAATAGATATAAAAAATAATTATCCAGCCAAGAATGATGTCACATCACAAGTTCAAAGCTAGCTTGGGCTATAAGGAAAAATCTTATTTCAAAAAAATCCAAATTTTCGGTTATCACTCGAGAGTAACTGATGACTAATATATCCACCCTACTTTTCTCCACCCGCTAAACAAACATCTACATTACAACATTAAAATCAGCATTTACTTTCAACTCTGCCTTTTTTGTTTTCTGGGAAGTAAATCTATGTTGTTAGTGTCATCTGCACAGAAGTTAGGAATCCTCTATAGTTTGCCATAAACCTATTTGTAGGCAAGACAGAACAATCATGACTTTCTGGGAGCATATCAGTTAAAGAACTAATCCACCAGACCTAGAACACTCTCCCTTTGCAAAAGAGCCCCTGAGACCTTGCAGAGGGGACCAACACTGAAGGAATCAGCAGCACATCTTAGATTCAGAAACACAGCAGCAATGGTCACTCCCATGGCAGGAATATGCTGTAGCCCCTTTTGTACATGCAATGTTCATGTACAGTCTTGCTGACCTTTTCCCCAAAAAGTTTTGCCATCTTGTTTCGTACTCTGAAACTTTTTTCCTATTGAGACCCACTCATTCCCATCTGTGATGCTTAATATTGTCACGTTAACAGGACCTATAATTACCTAAGAGACAAACCTCTGGGCATGAGTGTGAAAGAGCATCTGGATTACATTAGAGATGGGAAGACCTACCCTGAATGTGTTGGCACCATTCCATTTGCTGGTATCCTGAATACAAAGGAGAAAGCAAGCCGAACACCAGCACCCATTACTCTCTGCTTCCTGATCACAGCTGAATGTAACCAGCCATCTCTCCATCCTGCCATGATGAGCTGTATCCCTCAAACTTGTAAGTCAAAATAAACACTTCCTCTCTTAACTTGCTTTATCATAGCAAGAAGCAAAGCAACTACTACTTTTCAGACACCAACTAAATGCTGTTATGGAGGAAGGGGCACTCCAAAGCTTTCCAACACTAAATTAGATAATTTAGAATCCACGTTATAGTTTATGTTTTAATTTAAAACACAGATGTCATGTACATCAATTTTTTAAAGTTATTGTAAAAAGAAACAATATGTTTTGTGTATTCAGAAAGCCAACCTAGAGATGTCTGGAGGCAATACCGAATGGGGCAGTGATACCTAGTACAGGTAAGTAACTCACTACGTATGCCCTTTCTCATTAGATACAGAAGAGAACACAAAGAAATTAACTTATCCTTTTTTTACATTAGAAAGTAGAAAAATTATACCTAAAAATAGAATTACAAGAGAAATTTCTATTTGTAAGAATGTCTCACTCTGCTGGTTAGCTTTAAAAAAAGCAAACACTAGGGAAAGATATTACATTAATTCTATATAACAAGCCCCCTTCTTACCCGTTCAGCTTTCACTTAAGTGTTTAAGTTCATCTCTGTGCCCTCAAGAAACAAAGTTTGTATTGTATTTGTATCTTTGGAAGTACAGATTTAAAATGAAACGCCGCTTAGTGTTTAAGACAAGACTCTGAACAAACTGCTTTTGAGGTCACTGCTCTAAAACTGTCTGACCAATTTTTATCACCTGTCCTCACCATTATTTTCTGGTATAAAATTATTTGCCATCTGTCACAATTACTCTTCTACTGCTGGGAGGAAACTCTCTTGACAAAAACAACTTAAGAGAGAAAGGGCTTGTTATTTGGTTTATGGTTCCAGAGTGGTATGTCCATTACGGCACAGGACAACTCTGTACTCCTTGCTACCTTTCTTCTCCTTCTACATAACCTAAGTAAATACAACTGCCTGGAAGTTATGCACGAGGGAATAGGTGAAAAGAGTCATCTCAGTTTCTGATATAAGGAGCCCCAGACCAAATAGTTCAATGGTTCCTGCCTTTTTGCCTACTTGCTTTTTCATAGGCTCTTCACCTACAACCTTATAAAAGTTCTTTCAAACTCACTTTTCTGTGGTCCATGAAAATAATTTTTTGAATTTGTGAGACAAGAACCCAGACCTGGAATAGTTTTACTGACTGTTGGTTCTCTGAGACCCTAGCCTTTCTCCCATCTCCAGCAATAGCCCACCAGAGGCAAGAGATAAAGAAAGCATCCTTGCATTCAAGGAATCCCTTTCCTTCCCCAGAATTGTATGGTGGCCAGAATTCCAGGAATATACAGGAGTGAGTACACAGAGCAATGTTCCATTTCTTTCCTGCATTACTTTTGATTACTTATCGTCTATCTCCTGACATCTGAACTACAAACAGGTGTGATCACTGCTAGTACGTATTTCTCCTTTTCTTTAACACTCTCATCAAGTTCTCTGGAACCTGTATTAGCATAGAGGACACTTCATTTCTTTCCTTCCCATTCTTCCATTCCATCACAGCTTATGATGCTCTAGACTAGGGGCCTAAGAGAAATTAGTCAAGTTTAGTCTATACTATTGGGTATTTAAGACTATGCAAACAGCCAAAATTGACCATTTTCCCTCGTTACTATTAAGGTCAGATGAGGGTCTGTCCCTTAAGGGTTATTTGGGACTTGAGAGGAGTTGAGAAAAAAATCAAAATGAAGTAAGATAAAGAATCCCCCTTCCTGAATTGAAACCAAGAAACTCTGCTCCTTTGTGCTTCTTTACAATAACATTTCACAACTACATATCTGCAGTCACTTGCTGTCCACACGTACTTCTGTCTCCAACCATTATCTATGCTATTCTAATTCAGTTACACTTTCTTTTCAAACAGGGATGGCCAGATATTTCTGTTGCCATGTATCCAGGTCAACGTATTTCCTGTGTAAGACTAGAATGGGTTCTTCTGTTCTTTTTTTTTTTTTTTTTTTAAGGACAAAAACAGCCTTTTATTTTCTGTGTTTTGTTGTTAGTTTGGTTATTCTTTTGGTTCTTCTGTTCTTAAGCCATTATTTTGCATAGTGTTTCTACTAGATTCCAAAGGAAATTAATGTGCCTCAGGCACATTGTGGCCTTTTGGGTTTTAACTTAGTACCACCCTTTTTCTATCACTGATTTATTTTTCAGATTCTCTAGATTATCCAGAGGCTTAAATCCATGCTGCATGAAGAAAATTACAACATGGCTTCCCTAATCCAGGCAGCCTGACTGACAGCCTTCCTTAAAAGGGGAATTCACCTGAGCACTCTCATGCTTGACATGCTTGAGAAATAAAATATCAGCTGACATATTATGAATGTAAGTTAGTATCAAAGGAAAATATTGGAGGCTTAACCCACAAGTGAGACAAGATATTCTGACTTACAACCAATAAGGAACTGACCAAGATCCTAGCACAGAAAGCTCAATATCTAGCTCAAAAGTTTTGTAAATATAGATTTGACAAATACTGTCTAGAATTTGGCAAAATATAGGAAAAATTATCAAAATCACAGGGAACGCAGGACACATCATTAAGAGTGACTCAACCTGAAAGGTCTCACCTTCCCTCATGGTCCCAATGATGGGTGACAACATAGATGCCAGGGTCACACTGGTAAACATAATTGAAACTGAAAGGTTCCTCCTTCCTAACAGTCACTAATGAGAGGAGAAAGAAGGGAATCACTTAGGTGAAAAGAATGCAAAAGGAGAACACAAGATATTCTAAGGTCTCCTTCTGATCTTACAAATGGAAAACCATCTATCATGTATTTGACCCACAGACCTTGAAAAAGAAATGCTTGATATTTTTCTGCACTCAAGTCTGGTTTAAACATACACTGGAGTATATAAAAAAGTAACATCCATAGAGAAATGTCAGTTGCAGCACTGTACTATCCAATTATCTTGATTTTTGTAATAGGAGAGATGTTATTCGTTTCTTTTTAAAATTTTTTTATTTATTCAATTGTGTGCGCGCGTGCGTGCATGAATGTGTGTATGTGTGCATGAATGTGTGTGTGTGTGTGTGTGTGTGTAGAATCACGGGCGAATTCCAGAATCACCATAGACCGCCTCCACTTCCTTGTTCACTCTGCCCCGGGATTCACAGGCTCCGCCCTACCAGGACCAGAAACGCAGGCCGCCCCCGCTTCCGCCCGGCGTCTATACGTGGGGTTTAGGATCCGGACTTCAGGAACCTCCGCCTGCAAGACAGAGGCTTAACCCCTGAGCCACCTCTCCAGCCCCAATTTCTTAAGTTCTTGGGGTTGTCTGCCTCCACTTGCAAGCACATGCTAACTCATTGTAGATAGTCTTTTAAGCACTTGATCTAGTCGGGGAGAATCTAAAGGCAGGAGGTGGTAATGACAATCCCCTTCCCAATACATGACCCAGCAGATGACAAGACTCATCTGGACACTTCTATACAGATTATAAGGAGAACAAATATTTGTGGCCAACCTCATATAACCTACACTAAGTCTCCTGTCCAGCCTAGATTACTGGATTCTGTCTCTTCGAGTCTTCAAAAAAAGTAACCACTTGCTATCTCCTTCAGTTTTACAGTGGAACAGTTTTTGTGTACAAAGCAACAACTATATGATCAATATAAAAGATTTTGGCTATGTTTTCCATGCAATTTAGGAACTTATAACAAACAAAAGCTTTATTTATTTAAAACAATTCTGTTTGGGCTTTATCTAAATGTTATATAACAGCTAAATTTTAAAAATATAATTTACTCTTTAATGATAGTGTAACTACTCTCTTGGGTGTTGAATTACCAAAGCTATGAGGCTATGCCAATGTGGACAAAAGACTAAAAAAACATCTAATACGCTACACTTTACCCTGTAAGATCCATTAAATCCTAAGACCCAAGGGGACAATGAGATATCTCCCAAAGGTTCCTACAGCTCAGATGAGTTACCTGTCCTCTTGGCCAGACAGGTGGACTTTGCCAGACAGGTGGACTTTGACAAACGTACATCTTTGAAATTGGATCACAGAATCTTCAAGGTGGAAATAGGTAATACCTACTATATTTTTGGTAGTGAAGTTTTCAATCTTTGTAATGGGGATAATTTAATTCCTATTAGACAGCTAGGAATGTCCAGTCCTGTGAGAATCACACCCACAATTCATCCAGTCTTTACCTCACTTCCCTAGTACCTCTGGGTCACTCTTGAGCAACTCACAGACTATAAAAGATTGTCCCTCTACCCACACTTTTTTCTCTTTTGCCACCATGTGGCCACATCACAGAGGTTCTGTTCTCTCCTAGCCATGTGCTCATGGCAGCTCTCCATTGTGACTTTTAAGATATCCCATTTGCTCTAATGCTCTCCCACTTTGAGACTATGGCTTCATCCTTGCCTTCCTTGGACTGATGTCCAAAAGCTTCTTCTCTTTTCTCTCATGTTCAATAAAAATCACTGCTTGTTGTACCTCTCAATCTTTTGCTCTGGAACATAAAAACCCCAGAAGAGAAACCCCTCAACATGTGGGCCTTGTGTACTTGACTGCTGTCTTATATCCTCCCAGTTATACTTCATCTTCAGATGGTCTTTTTTAGACAGTTTTAGATCAGCCATACTGGGAGGTCTTCAAAGGTCCCGAAGATCATCCCCAGGACTGGATAACCCTGTTGGTACACATCCTATTTTAATCCTCCAAAGAGAAGGTCACCAACTTCCACAGCCCTCTATTCATGAAAGGATATGAAGATTAGTTCTCCACTGTAGATAAGCCCTACAAAGAGGTCTGCTATAAGATCAATTGGGTTGGGTCCCAATAGGAACAGACCAAAGAGATACAGAGAACCAAAAGCTCCTATTAGGTTTGCAGAGGAAAAGCTACTTTTCCCAGACCTGCATAAGCTTATAAATAACCCTGATCCTGGCAGCCAACTTTGGCTTCCTTGCTCCTCCCAAGTTAGGCAGTTTTAGAGCAGCCATGCTGGAGGGTCTCTGAAGAAACCCTAAAGTTATCAACTTCCCCAAACCCTCAGATATGGAGATTAATTTTCCATAGTAGATAAGCCCTACTCAGAGGTCTGCACAAGATCAACTAGGTTAGGTTCCAATATGAACAAACCAATGAGATATACAGGGATTAACTATCCTGAAGGAACACACCTTATTGATTTAAAGGAACTGACTTTAATCCTTCACAGAAATAAAGCTGCCACCTTGCTCCAATCCACTATTCATGAAAGGATATGGAGATTAGTTCTCCATAATAGATAAGACTTACAAGATCAACTGGGTTGAGCCCAAATATGAACAGACCAATGAGATGTAGAAGACCAAAAGCTTCAATCAACTATGAAGAAAGTGGAGCTAACCAACTATATCTGGCTCTCTTCCCCTCATGGTACTCAAGTATGGAGTCCATCAATTCACTCCCTTACCACTCATGGGATCCCATGTCTGAAAGCCCTGAGTTCTTATACTAGTTACTCTTGTGCTGCTGTGAGAGAACATCCAAAGTCAAACAATTTAAGGGAGAAAGGGAGATTTATTTAGCTTATGGTTCCAAAGGGGAGATACACTCTTTCATGGCAGACATGGCATGGCTAGCTGGCCTGCTAGCCAAAGCTGAAGGCAGGCTAAGTCATTGCAAACATCTTGGAGGTTGAGAGATGCAAGACTCCTGCTACAAAAGCAGACCTCTCCTGAACATAGGGTGGGACTAACCACCTCAAAGCCCATCCTGTGACTGTCTTCCTCCAGCAACACTCCACCTCTCAAAGGTGCCATGACCTTTCCCAAACACATCAGACTGTGGGGGACACATTTCAAACCATGACAGTTCCTGACTTTCTCTCACCACCCCCCTTCATGGATTCCACGCACAGGGAACCTTGAATCAATAGGACCATGTCTGTAGTGAGTTCCTTTCATTCCCCTTGCCTCTCACAATTCCATGCCCAGAGGCTGTTGAGTTCTTGGTATCTCTCTTGCCCCTTGCAGATTCATGTCGTGAGTTCCTTCTTTCTCTACTCTAATAAAACTGCCTTAATCCTCAATATCTGTTCTGATTTCAATCTTCAAATCCCAAACACAGGAACCTGGACACACAAAAGACCCCAGAGAATCTACAACATTCTAACTCTACTTATCTGGAACCCCTTAATTGCCCTTTGTCACTGTTTGGATATAAGCTCTCCCCACAGGATCATACATTTGATTATTTACCTGGACTTAATGTGTGGGAAGGGTATTGTACCTTTGGGAAGTAGAACCTTTCTGACAAAAGGATAGCACAAGAAGTAAAGTTTGGTAGCCTGGGCCCTGCTTTCTCTGTTTGCACTTACTCTCTCTGTCTTCATGATGACTTCAGTGACCTGAGTCAACCATCTATTTCTGTCTGCCTCCAGACACACCTTCTGCTCCGAAACAGTAAGCAAAACAAATTCCATTTTTCCCCCTTAAGTTGGGTCTGAGTATTGTCTCAGCAAAAAAAATAACTGAAACAATCTCCAAGGCCCAAAAGTCAGCCAGAGGTGTGAACTCTATAACTCTTCTCTGCCCCAATTCCAACCTTAATAACCAGACTGACTCAACACCCTAAGTGATAGGTTCTCAACTCTTGAGGGGAAAATGTTAATGAAACAGGGATACGCAGGCTTGGAGACCACTGAGAACAGACCCCTCCACAATAATCAGCTTTGGATACTACTCGTGTTTGTCTGGCAACACCAAAAAGGGAAATATAGGCTTGCTTTTCCTACAATTTAAAATGAAAAGATTTAGTATGAAAAAATGGAGTGTTTGGCCTTTGTTGAGACATATTACAGGAAAGCAAAGAATTCATAATCAAAAGAACAATTTGAGAGTTTTACCTCAAATCCTGGATGGAAACAACAATCTCATCTGTCCCAAAGATTAGAACACTACCCCCTCTAAGAGTTACAATCTAGCTCCAGTTCTGTCAAAACTTGACCAAAAGATACCCAACTCAGGAAAGCTGACTCACCTAAAGACATGCAAAGGAGATGGAAGGAGTTATTATCCCCTAAATGAGATCTCCACATACTCCCAGAAACCCCTCCCCAAATGCAGCAGCTTGCAGATAGATAGTCATTGCTAAACCTGCACATTATTCAGAAAGCACTTCCTTCTCTTTTCAGGTAAGAGCTAAAATCTTAAGCACAAGTTACCTGATATTCTGGGCTTTCTTGTTTTTTTGAAGAACCCTACTTTCTATATCCACTTGCTAGACTCTACTGCTAGACATGCCTGCTTTCGTAGACTCAAACTCAAAAAGTGAGACTATCTTTTCCATCTCCCTCTTCCCAGCAGCTGCCAGAATTTACAGCTTTCCTATCCAGTTATTTTTCTTCTAAATTTTAATAATGATCCTTCAACATCCTTCTGAGTCTATTTTCAAATTGTATTATCAACAAAACTAAGAATCCACACAAAGAAACCCCAAATCCCCAATAACAGTCTGATTAATTGGTTATTTTAAAAACCTACTAAGGTCAAATTGTTGCAAGGCTTCCCTTCTTTGGGGTTCTTGTGTCCCAGAGCCAAAGACTGAAACCAGAACACAATGAGAGTTACAAGCAAGGACTTTATTGAAGAAAGAAGAAACTCTCGGACACTTAGTCCAAGTGAGACAAGAAGGAAACCACGGCTTTAAGGTAGGGAGAGCATTAGAGGAGACAGCTTAAAAAGAACAGGGAGAGCACCATGAGCACATGGCTAGGAGAGAACAGAGCCTCCGTGATGTGACCGTATGGCAGAGAACAGGAAGAAATAGAGTGATGGGTGGGAACAATCTTTTATAGTTCATGAGCTGCTAACAAATGTCCTGAGTTACTAAGGAAGTGAGATAAAGATGGAGGTGAGGATAGAGGGTGGGAGAATGGGTGATTCTCACAGGACTAGACATTCCTAATGTACTAGCTGTCCAATTAAAATTAAATATTTTTCTTCTGACAATTGGTGGTCCCTAATGGAATCAGGTTTGAAAGTTCCATTGGCAGGCTTTGTGATGGACCCCTTGGTGCAGTGTCTACTTGCTGAATGCCATATAGGCTTCAAGTCAATTCCCCGTTGTCTTTCATATACACTTGTGGCCTTGCTTTCTTTTCTCTGGTTTCCCTCTCTGTTCTTACTGCCTATGGGAATCTACCCCCAAAAAGTCAATCAATCTGTTTAAGATGTTACCCAGATTACACTGTGACTTCTCTAGTCCTTATTAAAAAATTCAAATGAAACACACAGAGAACAGTATAGAAGAAAAACAGAATTTATTACATAATAACATGAAACACCCTCAAAGCTAAGAACCACCCTCTCAGGGTGAAAATGGAAATCGGTCACAGAGACCATTGTGTCAACTTTCATTTTTAAGAAGACTATATGTTATTTTCTAAAATTTCTGAAACAGACATACTACCTTTTCAGGTTCTTGACAGGCCTAATTGCATGAACTCTTAAGGAATACAGTAATGCCATATCTTTGCTCTTTACCAGCACATACTCCACTAGATAATAATCCTATCATCTCTCCAGCAAAAAGTCATGTGGCAGGGACTAGTACCCTCTCTCCTACAAAAAGATCAAGAAGTTTTATTGTCATTGGCTCATTCACTATGTGTTTTAAGAGAATTCAGAGAAAGAATTAAGAGAAAAAAAAATTTTTTAAATAGGAAGTAAAGATGATCACAAAAACCTGTTAAACTTATGTATAAAACTTAATGCTTGGGCTGGAGAGATGGCTCAGGGGCTTACAGTCTCAAGCAGAAGGTCCTGAGTTTGGATCATAGGTCTCACATAAAAACGCCAGGCAGAAACAGCAGTACCTGCACTTCCAGCCCCGGTGGGCAGAGCCTAGGAAATCCCAGAGCCAAACGAGAAGGTAGAAACAATCCAGGATGAGTTCCAAAGTCACCCTTGGTCCTCCACAGGAACACACAGTGTCCTCTGATACACACACGCACACACACACAAACATTTTTTTAAAAACTTAATGTTTAATTTCCTACCTGTTTGCGCATTAGATACAAATAGATAAATGGTCCCAGTAAACTTTTCTCCTTTTTCATATGTATATTTTATTTATTCATTAGAGAATGAGAGAGTAGGGGCTTATACATGAATGTCATGTTACAGGGATGGAGGTCAGAGGACCACATTTCACCATGTGGGCTTCTGGAGATTAAACTCAAGTCACTAAGTTTTCAAGCAGGTACCTTACACCAGCTGAGCTACATCACCAGCTGACCTTATGTCTTTTTCAGGGTCATGCCAAGGAATCACTGCCCTCCTAGAACCCAGTCTCGATCTTGTATAGGCTAGGATTGGAAGAAAGGGAACTGACTATAACTTGAAGACTAAGGTTGTTGCCAGAAGTGTGCGTATACACTAAAGGGAAAATAAATAAATCTACTACGGTAAATGGCAACAGGTTTCTGAATCGTGAAAGAAACCAAAACTACTACCTGTAATACTGGACTATAATTGAAGATTCCAGCATAGATGTATGATTTTTAATAAATGGTGGAGAGAAAGGAGAGAGAATGGATATATGTATAATCCTTATTAATAACATGAAACTTATTGTTGGGGAGAGCATAGAAATGGATAAACAGAGAAGTCAAGGATACTGACAGTGTCTTACTTCCTAAAATGGACAAGTTCATCCTACTATGGTGATACTATTTTGCTTCCTAGTATATATTATACATGTTAATAAAACTCTCAACATGGCACCTAAAGAGCATAAATATCAAAGTTCTACGAACCCAACAACCTATTCACAGTGGAATTTCCACTACTTCTACTAGCTTACATGGGCCAGGTACAGTATCCTTTTTGCTTTATCTGCTTTATTTAGCATGACAGCAAAGTTCAACCCTGTGTCAACATACTTGATCAAAGTAACACATCCATCATAATGTTCATCCTTTTAATCTCACCAAATATACCTTATCCTTAAAGACACATTCGAATTGAAATAAATGGCCATCATGTAAAAATTCAGTCGAAATGATTATTGACTCAATAAATAAAAGTCTAGAGTTTAATAGCATAACTCAGTGTATAAGAATGTTTTCTACAAAAACCTGACATCCTGAGTTAGATCCCCAGAACCCACATAAAAATGGATAGAGAACCAACTACATAGTTATCCTCTGATAATTCAGTGTACCATGGAAATGTGTTAATCCCTCCCACACACACAAAACATATATGCAAGAGTAATAAATAACTTTAAATGGAGTGTAAATCCTGGCACTCGGGAAGCTGAAGTGTGAGAATTGACTTAAGATCAAGGACAGCTTGGATGAGATAGCAAGCTCTACTCCACTATGAGCTACAGTATCAAATCTGTGATATCTCAACAGAGAGGAGAAAGTGTAATAACACAAGGCAATCTTTTTGGGTTTGTTTATTTGCTTGTTTGTTTTTGAAACAGTCACTATGTAGCCCAGACTGGCTTTGAGCTCATAATCTTCCTGCCTCCACCCCTCAAGTGACAAACTTCTTTGGTCTTTAGGCTGAACAAAAGTTTTTTAAAGCTTTCTTCTGATCGTATATGTTGTATAAAAATAAAATGACTATTTTAACTTACCATTCCACTGGAATTATTTATTCCATTCATATTAATTTTTGTTACAAATCTAACTGATGGAGGAGCTTCTGGATATTTAGGTCCACATTCTACTTTCAAGCTATATATTCTGTTTTCATAGTTTGTCTGGAAAGCAAAGAAAAAGACACAATAACTAAAATAATATTCAACTGCCAATAAAGAAAAATAGAATACCTGCTACAATAGTGTTTATGATTAAAAATTAACTTCTGTACATTCAAAATTATCTAAACTACATGATTAGAAAATAATGCATCAAGAATAAAAATAAAATATTCCTACTAAGTTGTTACAGGATGATCAGAAGTTACTTTGTGATACAAACAATGCCAATTACCAATTAGAAAAAGTCTACTGAGGTTTTGCTAGAAAGAACAACATACAGGAGTGAATATTGATTTGCATCATATTATATGAAGAACTTGCTTTCCAGGACAAATCTCATTTATTTCTTTTGTGTCCTTTTGATCTCAAATGAACCTTGTAGGATAACAAATTATGAACACCTTATACAAGCAAATATTTCTACCAAAAGGCAAAATGGGCTGGAAAGATGGTTCAGGGGTTAAGACTCTGTCTTAGCAAGCAGAAAGACCTGAATTCAGATCCCAGGTCCCATGTAAAAAAAAAAAAAAAAAAAAAAAAAAGACAGATGGCAATGGCGGATGCCTGCATTTCCCATTCTGGTAGGCGGAACTTGGGAAATCCCAGAGTAAAGCTTAAAATGAGGTAGAAGCAAGCCAAGATGATTCCTGAAGTCACTCTTGGTCATCCACAGGGACACACAGTGCCCTCTGATACACACACACACGCAAACAACAACAAAAGGCAAAACATTACATTATAGTAAGACATAATTATTTCATATTGCCACTACTTAAGCACCCATTACTACTTCGTGAATTTTGTGGTCCATTAAAGTCCATTACCTGAATTCATAGACACTATATTTATAAGTAATTTTAAAACATATTTCTTACGTATGAAGTTTATACTACTGCCATTAAATAACATTTCGAGCTTATTACTACCACAAAGATTATGAGTTAAATATCTAGTTATATGGGGTTAATTTTCATGACATAATTAACTTTTCTTTTTCCTTATTGTTTTCAACTTGGTTAATGTACAGGAAAGAACAAAACAAAGTGAGAAATTTAATGTCCATAGTGTCTATTTAAAACGGGGGGTGGGGGGACGGACGGACACTAATAACCAACTATAAAGAAGATCTACTACCATGTGGGGTCGATTTGCAGTATTAAGTTACTGTAATGTATGCAACAATCTGACAAACACGGTATTAAATGTGTGGGTCATCAAGGCCTAAGCCTGCTCTCTAGAGAATAATGCATTAGTATCTGGAATAGACAGCAGCAGGTAGATTCCTCTCTTTATTAAGAGTTTTAAGTTTGCCTTCTGTCTGTTCTCAATTAGACTGCTTTTGATCTTCTTGAGGCTGGCTATGCTACAACTTCTCCCTGCAGTGATCCATGTTAATCCATGGATCACAAAATTATGTACATAGAATCAAAGTAACCAAAAAAATTCTACCTTGAAGACATCATGTCTGCCCCACCAGTAGGTGTCACTTCTGCTTTTCCTAGCTAGCCCGGATAAGCTTTACAATGTGTATGTTAAACATAATCCTGTAAAAAATGACTAGTTGATATCTGTTCCTTTTCCTATATATTGATTTTTTTGCTACAAATAAAATCATCTTAAATGACAGAGGACATTCTAAGCCCCCTCTGACCCATGCCTGATTAATTCTCATTGGCTTCCACTTGTTTCTCGTGTTTAGGCTTGGGTTTATGCTGGTTTGTGGGTCCATACAATAAAACATCAATATTTTGAAAAAGCTGCATGAAACTCATCCAAATTTGACAGCAAACAATAAATATGACTGAACTCAGACAGTTTTCAAGAGGCCAACCTGTTCATGAGTCTCCGACGTGAATGCACATCAGATTATCTAAAGAAAAGGTATTTAGGTACTGTAGAGACAGACCTGCCTCACAACACTTCTGGATCTAGACGGGAGAGACTGGGAAACCCCAGAGCAAAGCAAAAAGGATGCAGAGCAATACAGAATTGGTCCCCAAAGCCAACCATGCACCTACACACACACACACACACACACACACACACACACACACACACACACACACACACAGTTTCTCTCTCTCAAAAAAAAAAATTTTTTTTAATTGAACCAAGCATGGTGCTACACACCTGTAATTCCAATATTGGAGAACTGAAGGCAGAAAAATTAAGAGTTCAAGGTCATCCCCAACTACTTGTCAAGGTTGAGGCTAGCATGGTCTACATGAGACGCTGCCACAAACAAAAAAAATTTTTAGCTCTCCCACTACTAAAATTCTGTAATGCCAGCAAACACTTAAAATACTTGAAAACAACAGAATTGTCAAGTGAAGAATGATATAACCACTTTGAAAACAATCTGACATTTTTCCTACTAAGATAAATATTGTCTATGATCTACTAACTCCACTTTCAGGCATTTAACAAGAGAAATAGAAACAAACATATTCACATAAAGATATCTATAAGAATGCTCACAGCAATTTCACTAAACAGGATATCTATATAATTTCTCCACCCCTACCAAAGGCTCACGGAACATCACACAAGAGGGGATGGTAAGAATGCAGAGTTTGGGGAGGAATACTGCCAAACTTTGGGACATGGCAGGGCCACTGCATCCACGAACTCACAGTAGTTGTGTTTGCCTGCACAAGACCTGAAGAAGAACTGGCTTGTCAACATTTTACAGTAGATGAAGGAAGATATCATAAGCACTACCCCTTCTTCCCTGAAGGATTACTAATAGTTAATGCTGTCTGTGTGAAGGGAACCACTTTCTTCAATGATGTAGTCACTGTATATATTATCAATGTCCCAGTAAATGAAAAAAAAGAAAAAAAAACCTTTATGAAACTCAGTGAGAGAGAGAGAAAAAGGAAACATTTGGGAAAGAGTGTTTTCAGTGGAAGGAGAAAGATAGATTGGATAAAATGAGGAGAAAATAAATTCATTGTATGTATATATGAAACTGCCAAAGAATAAAAAAGAAATTATAATTTTAAAAACTTTATTTGATCTTCATTTCTGACGGTTACCTTATCAAATAAAATCTATATAAAAATAAATGTGTCTATTTTTCTCTTACAAATCTTTTATTCCAGGTGCCATGGTTTTAATCCAATAATGAAGAATAGATATTACTCTTCCTCCACACTACAGCTCCAAAACAATTAACCAAAGAGTGGAAGGTCCATGGCACCAGTTGTCGGGTTTTTTTGTTTCCTACAAATCCAAGATCCAAGAGTTACAAAGAAATGACCTTCAATCTTCACTGGGCAAGGCACTTCCTGCACTGCAACAAAACAGGAAAGTAATTCAGCTTGAGAACCCTGCTAGAGACCAACTAGAGGAGAAGTGAGGTAGAAGCTCTGGCAGTTCCTCCATATCTAGAAACCACAAAAGGTCTGCCCACAAGACTACTGAGGAACTCAGTCAGACACAAGCTCCAAAATAGCCTTAAAGTATAAAGTCCACTGGGGATGGTGGCTGTAAAAAAAAAAAAAAACTCTAAATAATTTTAAATTATTTTTCACCAAGCTTTGACTTAAACCTTCAAACGTATCTAATATAGAATTTTCCTAAATTATAAATAACCACTTGCTTTTGTTTTCTATAAACAGACTACCATAATGTTTACAGGCAGTGAAAAAAATCAAGGTCTTCATTATAAATACTAAGTTATAAAAACTTCTGACCATCACAATATTTTCTTTCTCAAATATATTAAGGAAAAATCAAAGCAGGAAAGACATTCATTACATGAAAATAACAGTAAGTACATTTACTTACTTAAAATTACTAATTACCTGAACCATTTTTCTTTTTAAATAAAAGGAAATCTAAATTACCCAACAATAGTACAAATAAAATTATTTCATCAGAAGGTAGCCACAAATCTGTAATCCCAGTACTGAGAAGGCTGAGCCATGAGGACTGACAAGGTCTATCTAGTTGCCCAGTGAGTTCTATGCTAACCTAGGCAAGTTAGAGAGATCCTATCTCAAAATTAAAAACAAAAGTTGTAAGGTGGGGGGGGGGGGGACACGGGACTGTGGCAGGGGACTGTAGGCACCCGCAAGGTGGTAGCAGCCAAGTGCCTGCGGAGGCGAAGCCTGCGCAGCCTCAGTGATCATCGGACTGGGGAGGGTCCTCGAGGCAAACACACCGCCCTGAGCTCCCAGTCCCTGCCGCTCGCGGGTCAACCCCCACACATACATCTCTCGCATCCCCCCATGGGACTTCGGGATGCGGTTGGTGTGCGGGATGCAGCTAGCACGCCTGGACTGGTCCATGGCTGCTCTTTAATTCATGAAATATTTTATATTCAAGCTCCAAAAACTCTTTCCCCAAGATGAAGAAAGCTGACATGGATGTAGTTAATGCAGAAAATCAGATGGAATTGAAAAAAAATTCAGCTTATCAATCAAGTGTTGGAACTCAGGCACATGCTTGAAGATCTTTCTGCAAGTAGATGCAGTTAAGGAAGAAAATCTGAAGCTAAAACCAGAAAAACAAGTTCTTGGGCAATATACAGAAAACCTCATTTCTGAAGCTTCTCGTGTTCACTAAACAATTGACACAAAAAGCAAAACAAAGTAAGGGGGGGAGGCTCATCCTCTGAGGAGCTATTGCTCCTCGTGTCCCTCTTGTAGAATTGCTTTGTTCTTTCTTTAAATGTGGATAGAATCCAGATGTTATCATACCTTTGTTCATTCCTTCCTTGAGTCTTTATGAAAATAATGTCAGATCTAAGTAACATGCTTAACAGGAGACTTCCATGAGTGTTATTATGTTGATGAAAATGTACAAATATAGAGACTTTGTATGATTAGAATTGCTTATATTTATGAAACTTGAAGATGAATGTTTTATCAAGTTTGCTTTGATATATAGGCTTGGCACTGTCTTTTACTATAGGCATACTTAATAAAATATACAGAAAAACCATGTTGTGAAAAAGTGACCAAAATCATCTCCCTCCCCTAATAGTAACTTTATTAGCTAATCATGCAGGAGAGTAATTCCCAAACTGTAATTGTTGAACCTTAACCAAAATAAAGCACTTCTCTTTGTGATATACAGTAATTACATAGACTTGCTGGTTTCTCCTTAGTCAATTGAAAAGAGATTGAGGCTGTAAAATGTAGAAAATTTTTCTTTGAAACTAAACTGTCATATTGAAGAGGTTAAAACCTTTCCTTTTGCACAAAATTGCCTATTCAATTTCTGAAAAGATAGAGAATGGTATGAGAAATAGAAACTCCTGAAGCAACGTAGAAACAGATTGGAAAACTTGATATACAGAAGTATGCAACGGCAGATGTTTTCATTCCAGATTATATGTGCACTCTTGCCCGGGGAGGAGGATCTTTTGGGGACAATATATGAAGTGGATTCAACCAGCCACATGTTGGAGTCCATCTCAAGGTGGAAATCCAGCAGGTCAACTGTTGCAAATTAGTTGAGAGCATGTTAGCATCAGATGAGTTATAGGGGGAATCACTTGGTTCCGGAATTTTCTGTAAACTCCTTCGTTCACAGAGTTTTAGTCACTGTTTAGCAATTTTTAAAAATTTATTTTGTAGGTTCTATTTGATACAGGAATTGCTAACAGGAGAAAAGAGACCCACTAATGTATCTTATGGCTATTAAATTTGGGCTACTTTTAACCATGAAATGAACTAATGTATTAGTGACTTTAATTGTATAAAATTTTAAGTCATACTTTGCATCTCCTTTGTGACCTAACTCACAAATAACTAAAAATTGTGTTCCAGCTCTGCTCTTTTAATAAAAAGCTGTTTCAGAGAAAAAAAAAAAAAATTAAAAACAAAGAGAAGCTGGAGATACAAGTGGTAGAACACTTGTCTATCATGTGCAATGTCCTTGGTTCAATCCAAGTACCATAATATAAGCAAACACCTTTAAACTTTAATTCTCTCAAGGAAGGCAAAAATATTGCATAATAAATATTGCAAAATAGAACATAAGACTTCTAAGTAGGGAATGAAATATAGGAAAACAAATCTTAACCTAGAAAAAAAAAAGACTGAGTAAAAATAAAACTTCACAAACCCAATAAAGTCCTAAGAGGTCAATAATGATACTAGAAAAAAGGTAAGACTCCCAGGTTTTTGTTTGGCTTGGTTTTGCTGGTGCTAGGGGAAAATCCAATGTTGTGCATGCTAGAAGCTTGAATACTACCACTGACCTGCAAGCCCCCAGAGTCTTAAAATTTTAATGTATTTTATAAATAAACTGAGGCCCATAGCATTCCCATGACAGGGCAAACAGCAAATCAATGCACACTAATCTGGAATTCAAATACGTAACAGTGATGGTAATATGTCAGAATAACTGGCAGCTCTTCTCAAGTAAGCCCTCCATTTGCTCATCTTTCTTCCTCTCTGTTTGGTATGCAATCTATCCCATTACCACCTTCAGAGTAGCAATTTCTTCCCTGTTCAGTCCTCCTCATTTATTCCAACTAAAAGAAACATCAGAAAGGCCCATAGTGGAATTGCGGTGTCACATGAAGAATCTGTCACTTGGACTCATTTTTTTCTTCATTGATACTAAAGTACACACACCCTAGGAAAAACAACCATGCCACTCCTCCCCCACTTCAATCCTCCAGATAGTCAAGTATTAAAATCTACACATAAACATCAATAAAGTAAACACAAAATATAGAGATGGAAGAATATTTCACTCAAAATTTATAATTGTTTATTCTACTACCAACATAAGATTAAATGCATCTTTACTCTAAAAAACAATTAAGTATTAATAAAAAATATGTAATTTATAGCACTGACCCTTGGTGGCCCAATAATCATGCCTGTCCACCTTGTAAGTGTCATATCTTCATCATCTTCAAGGCCCCAGCTAACCGTACCATCGCCTACTCCTTTTTGTCCTTCTTCAAGTTCTTCCAACAAGCGAAAATTACGAGGAACTTTAACTCCTATACAAAAGAATGTCAATGTCAATGTAAAAAGCTCATAATTCTAAAAGCTTCACATATTAAATTCAGCTTTTTTCAGCAAATTTTCATAAACTGTTTCCCCAAAAGACAAATTTCCCCTTAGAAAGCATGTGCCCAAATACTATATCCAGTAATTCCTCAAAGATGCTACAGAAAACACTAACTCAAACTTTACATCAGTACTGAACAAGCATATAAATTTCCATCCAATTTTACACTAACATAAATCCATCAAGAAGAATTAACCAGAAAATGATTTATTTTTCTCAACTTGAGGTTTTGGTTCCTGGCCAAAGGCTCTGACATCAAATAAATATACATAACAAAACAATACATAATTAGCTAAAGTGCATGAATATATATTCTCTAATGATTTTTAGGAGAATTTCAGTCAACCTTAAAAATCTAACAAAAGGTAAGTTTTCTAAAATGTTGAGATGATCCTCCCATGGTCCCCACTGTTTCTCTTTACCACAGGGCTCCTATCTTTAACCAATGGGGTCACACCCCTACCAGGTCAGACCCATCATTCAATCATCATTTGAGAATATTTATTCAAAAAATTATACTTAAATATAGAAATATGAGAAACCTAAAGATAAATAAAGGTATAATCTTTTTTTTTAATTTTTTTATTATTATTCAATTGTGCATATATGGTGTGTGCGCGTGTGTGCATGTGTGTGTGTAGAACCACGGACGAATTCGGGAACCACCATGGACGCCTCCACCTCCTTGTTTACTCTGCCCCGGGATTCTCAGGCTCAGCCCTACCAGGACCAGAAACGCAAGCCGCCCCCACTTCCGTCCGGCGTCTATACGTGGGGTCTAGGATCCGAACTCAGGACCTTCCACCTGCAAGGCAGAGGCTTAACCCTTGAGCCACCTCTCCAACCCCGGTATAATCTTTTGTGGCACTACCAATTCAGGGAGGCCCTAGCCTGGGCTCCCAGGTACGGACAAGCCCCCGACACGTCCCAGTAGAGAAACCACACAGGCGAATGGATGAACAACTAATGGGAAGGAGGGACGAACAACCAATGGGAAGCAGCCATCTAACGTGCCCCTGCAATGGACACCTAGCTAACAGTCAAATGATTAGTAGCGTCCCCCAGCAGAGGGGTGGCAACACCTGATTGGACCCCGACCCTATATAGGCCCAAACAGTTCCTGAATAAAGTTGAGTCTGCAGCCAGTTCATCCTCTGCTTGCTGCTTCTCGCCCATTCGCCTCAAGCCCGGCTGGCCCGCGGGGGAATGGGCAACAATCTTTCATTGTTCACTTTACGTTTTTTTATTTATTTATTCAATTGTACGTATGTGTGTGTGTGTGTGTGTGTGTGTGTGAACCACGGACGAATTCGGGAACCACCATGGACGCCTCCACTTCCTCCTTGTTTACTCTGCCCCGGAATTCACAGGCTCCTCCCTACCAGGACCAGAAACGCAGGCCGCCCCCGCTTCCACCTGGCGTCTATACGTGGGATCTGGGATCCGAACTCAGGACCTTCCGCCTGCAAGGCAGAGGCTTAACCCCTGAGCCACCTCTCCAGCCCCCACTTTACTTTTTTTTTTTAACATTTTTTATTATCTCCGCTCATACAAACTTAATAGGTACACCGGTTCCCTCCCTCCCTCCCTCCCCCCCACCCCTCTGCTCACCCTCCTCTTACCCCTCCCTCCCCATTCCCCAGTGCCTCCCCCCCCCAATCCCTGGAGAATCCATTAATGTGCATCCCAGACTCTCTTCTGGGTCCTCCTCTCCGATGACATACAAGGACCCAGCGGCATTTCCCTGAACCCTTTCCTGTGTTCCCCTTAAGCAGAGGAACACTACTGTGGCTGCCAATCCCTTGTCTCCAAGGATCTTGGTGCTTTTAGCAAATGCTAGACTTTGTGGGGTCAATAGTGTGTTGGACATTGCACAGGGCATGCAAAGTCCAATTATGATTGCTTCGGCCCTAACTTGTGTAGAGTATCTTGCATATCATTGCTCCTCCCATCCTTGTGCTCTTACACTCTTACCGCCCCCTTTACATTTTTAAGATAGGATCTCCATGTAACCCTGACAGGTCTAGAACTTGCTTTAACAGACCAGGCCAGTCTTGAACTTACATTTATCTTCTCTTACTTTAGGCATATGCCACCATTCCCAACTAAAACTATAATTTTAGCTGCTTTCCCCCGTGGGGGGGAGGGGAGGAATGTTATTTCAAAGGAATAAGAAGAATGCAAATAAAGGAAAAGGAAGGTATTGAAAATGAGTGCAGATAAGAACCAAGCTAAAGATACTCTTAATAAGACTATAATTATACTAATTTATTAATTGGCTTACATGAAAATATTTGTATGACTAAGATCTATCCACATCAATCCAAAAATAAATACATATATATATGTATGCATCTACAGATACACACCAATGTATATACCTATAAAAGAAACACTGGACTAGCAAAATGGCTCAGGCACGTAACTGTGTCTGGATTCCCAGAGCTCAGAAAAGTATCAAAATGACTTCTGAAAGCTGTCCTAATCTCTGCATGCATATCTGCTCTCTAGTTCTGTCTCCAAAGACAACTAATGTTCCTCTTTCTAAGCCACAGCGTGTTCTCAGAACAGTTTTTGCATTTTCTTTTTTTTTTTTTTTAATTAAAGAGTTTTCCTTTTTAAGGCTGGAGAGATGGTTCAGGGGTTAAAATTCTGCCTCATAAGCAGAAAGTCCTGAATTCGGACTCCAGATTTCCATGTAAAAATGTCAGGCAGAAATAGCAGCAGCCTTCACTTCTGTCCCTGGTGGACGGAGCCTGGGAAATCCCCAAGCACAGCAAAAAGGAGATAAAAGCAATCCAGGATAATTCCCAAAGTCACCTTTGGTCCTCCACAGGACACACAGTGTCCTTTGATGATAGATAGATAGATAGATAGATAGATAGATAGATAGATAGATAGATGATAGATAGATATTCCTTTCATACAAACATAATGAGTGACTGTCTCTGTCCCCCTCCCCTTCTCCTCTCCCACCTTTCCTTCCCTTCACCAATCCATCTCCCTTCCTCCCCACCCTTGTGCCTGTCTACTTGTGTGGGCCATAGCATTCACTTAGGGCTCAGGCTTCTCTGGCATTATAGCGACCCTACCTTGGGTAGATCCACTGATTAGGGGAATCCCCCTTCACCTATCTACCCTTACTACATGCAGTTCTCACTACTACATGCAGTTCTCACTAATTTCTCCTGAATTCCTCATTGGTCCATGGGGGAATGTTGATATGTCAGCCATCATGTAGGTTTGAGCAATCTCTCTCCAGTCCCCTGAATGATTTTAAACAAACTTAACTTCTCTTTTTCTTTTCAAGATTAACTAACTCTATGTGCTGATTTTTTTTCTTTCTTTTTTAAATCAATTCAGTAAGGTAATATTTACCAGCATTCAAAAACTAAAAAGAAAATAACATAAAGTTGATGTATCCTTTGCTTAAGCAAAGTATTGACAAACTCAGCTTCTGCTATTTTTTGACTTCTCTCCATACTGTGGCTTGGAAATACAGTTCTAATACAAACCAATCCATTATTGGCAACGCTAACATTTTAAAAGCTTACAGTAGCTATTTTGTTATTTGAAAGTATTAAAGATTCAAAAGTGAAATAAACAGTAAACTGTATTTTCAAATTCAGAGTTTCAGCACTCTCATCTTACTTCATCTAAACTACTAATACCTGTGCAGAGTAGTAAAGTCACAAAACAGTATGTTATTCTAATAAGTATTGTACAGAGGCTTCTTCCCTGAATCTTGAGTTAGGCAATAAGTGTGTGTGTGTGTGTGTGTGTGTGTGTGTGTGTGTGTGTGTGTGTGTGTGTTGTTTTAAGGTACAGTTCAAAGAGCACGTAAACTAGCTTGAGATTAGATATGTAGCCCTAGGTGGCCTTGAACTTACGATTCTCCTACCTCTGACTCCTGAGTGGTATGATCATGAGCCAGCACCACCACACTCAGCTTAAAATTCCTAAAGTTAATAAGCGCTAGGGAGATGGTTTCAGTGGTTAAAGCCTTTGCCTCACAAGCCAAAGTACCTGAATTCGGAGGAAAAAAAACATATAAGGCAGGTTTTATAGTGTACCTATAATTCTAGCTAGATTAGCCCTAATGGATGGCTCTAGATTTTAAAGATCTAGGCTCACAACAATAGGGTAGAAGAGCACAATAGATGATTCCCAATCAATTTTGGGTCTCCAAAGATACACACTACTCAAGCATACTCTCTCTCTCTCTCTCTCTCTCTCTCTCTCTCTCTCTCTCTCTCACACACACACACACACACACACACAGAAGAAAAAAGCCACTCAAGGTTTCAGAAGTGTTAATCATAATCCAAATCAAGAATTTATCTAGGCCTCCCACTAAACTAGTTTTAGTTTTCCTAGTCACTACATCACAGTAAAGGCTTATTCATGAGACTAAATTAAGACCAAAAAGAGTGATACTAACAAACAGCTTGGAAAAATGTGTTTTCCATTTATAATCTGAAGAACAACAGACTTAGTTCCTTGCCTTTAATTTCCATCACACCCCCAAAAAGGACAAATAAGTAGTCTTGACATGCTATAATTTTCACAAACCAGTAGTTTTTAATTGAACTCCCCTTTTCAAATACTGGTAGTAAATAGCAGTCTTTTTTTGATTTTTATTTTTTTCCTAATCATACAAGCTCAATAGGTACCCTTGTCCTCTCCCTCCCCCCTCCCTTCCCCCATCATCACCCATTCCACTCTCACCTCTTCTCCCCTTCCTTTTACCCCCCCCCTCCCTCCCTCCTCCTCTTCTGGTGCTTCCCCCTTCCTCCCTCCCATCTCCTGGAGCATCCTTGTATGTGGACACTGAACCTCCCTCTGAGTCCTCCACCCTAGTGAGGGTTCAGGACTCAGCGGCATAGCCCAGAGCCACTTCTTGGCTCCTCGTTAGCATGGGAACTCTATTATGACTGGTTAATCCAGTGCCTCTAAGGATCCTACTGCCTGAAGCCCTCTTCCCTGTGATCCATGCTAGACTTTGGGGAGTCGTTGATATGTCAGCTATTGTGCAGGTCAGGCAAAGTCCAATCCTGGCTGCTATAGCCCTAACTTGTGTGGAGAATGGTACATATCGTTGGTCCTCCCCATCTTTATTTAGGCTCTTACAATCTTGTCCCCCTCTTTTCCACAAGGTTCCCTGAGCTTTAGGATGGAGAGACATTTGGCTGATCTGGTTCCAAATAAGTAATGTCTTTGGTAGTCTGAATTATGGCTTGTTTAAATACCAGTCTTGGAGCTGGAGAGGTGGCTCAGGGGTTAAGCCTCTGCCTTGAAGGCAGAAGGTCCTGAGTTCGGATCCTAGACCCCACGTATAGACCGTGGGCAGAAGCAGGGGCAGCCTGCATTTCTGGTCCTGCTAGAGCGGAGCCTATGAATCCCAGGGCAGAGTAAACAAGGAGGAGGTGGAGGCAGTCCATGGTGGTTCCCGAATCCGCCCATGGTTCTACACACACACACACACACACACACACACGCACACACACACACACGCGCGCGCGCACACATGCACAGTTGAATGAATGAATGAATGAATGAATACATACATACATACATACATACATACATACATACATACATACATACATACATACCACTCTTGTAGACATCTTTATAAAAGTCCATCAGATTTGACCAGGTGAACCAAGTCACCAAAAAAGCAAAAAACACATGGAATATATTCCCTTCTATCTCACTTGCTCTTTTTTTTTTCCTTTTCTTTTTGTTTCATAATTGTTTGAGTCAAGGCCTCACTATATGCTCCAGGCTGGCCTGACTTAAGGTCTCCCTGCCTTAGCTTCCAGAATACTGTGCTCTACCACACCCAAAGCCCATCTTCTCATAAACTGTTTGATCTGGGGCTGGAGAGGTGGCTCAGGGGTTAAGCCCCTGCCTTGCAGGCAGAAGGTCCTGAGTTCGGATCCTAGACCCCACATATAGACACTGGGCAGAAGTGGGGGCAGCCTGCGTTTCTGGTGCTGGTGGGCAGAGCCTGTGAATCCTGGGGCAGGGTAAACAAGGAGGAAGTGGAGGCATCCATGGTAGTTTCCGAATTCGCCCATGGTTCTTCTACACACACACACATACATACACACGTGCACACACGCATACACACACAGTTGGATAAATAATAAAAAAAATTGTTTAAAATAATAAATAAATAAATAACTGTCTGATCTACCCATCTTACCACCACACACAAGGGAGAAAGGATGAGGGTGGTCTGGGGTGTAGGCTCTGTAAGATGCCTGGCCTTTTCTGGTTACTTTTCAAACAAGGGTTTCTATCACTCTTCAACAAACTAGAGGTAGCTGAAGACACAGCTCATTAAAAGGCCCACCTACAACTTTAGCTCTCCATACTTTGAGTTCAAATTCCTACAGATGAAAAACATCTATTGAGCACTTCCTATGTGATAGACACTTGCTGAAAATTTCAAGTATTTCATCAAATCTCATGCTGTATGTTATTTACATTATTAACATTATTTACATATTATTAACATTATTGTATAGATATGGAAACAAGCTTAATGTTGAATCCTATAACCCTGATAATATTTAGGTACCATTTCAACCAACAGAAACAGCACTTTTATAAGGCTCAATGGATAATATGCAGAATAAGCAGAGTGGGGTTTGAAACGGAATTTAAAGCCAAAACACTGAATAGTTATTACCCTGCTTCCACATGGAATGTGTGTGGCACGGGATAGAACTTCTATAACTCCCAGCTAAATTGTTCCCAAATCCTGCCATTTGGGTGAGGATGGGAATATCCTAAACCTCATCAGGGCCAATTTTTACCAAAGAAATCATGTTCTCAATACTCTGAAAAAGAACTTTCTCACAAAGTGAGGCAACACAAAATGAATCCTGATTTTCACATATACAAAGATGTTCAAAGTAAAGTATTCCTATCTAGAAAAATACTAACCATAATTTTATATTTTCAAAGGACCTTGATATACAAACATTGTATCCAAATACAAAAAGTATAAACAAAATGGGTAAATTTACTCACATTTCCACACAGATCAAGATCATGAAATAATTCACTAAAGATCATTAAAGTACAAGGCCAAAACTATTCAAAAGTTCTAATATTGAGGATTGTTAGATCAAGGGCCTACCATTTTAAGGCCAGATAAGAGAAGAACATACATGTCAAAGAATGACAAGTCCTTGCCATGATAAACAAGCAAGGCCTTCCTTTTCTCCTATGCTGCCTGTCATGGTTAGGCACAGGTGTCAACTTGACTGCTTAGGGTTTGAGCGCTGGGCACATTTGTGGAGAATTAGTAGTTGAGTTGACCCCAGAGCAAACCTGAAGGAGATTGTCTAGCTGATGGAGAAGGCCCAGCCCATGGTGGGTGGGATTAGGCCCTGGAATAAATCTTGGAGAGGTGGTTGAGAGAGTTGGCATCTTTCTGTATACTTGGCAAGATATGCTGGTATGGCAAGTAAGGATTGTCCATCTCTCAGCCATTATGCAGTGATGGTGTGGCCAGTTTCCTCGGCCCTGGTGTCGGTGCATGCTCTCCCGTCAAGCTGGACTAAGAACTGTAACCAGGACTCTAAACTCTTGTTCCCTTAAGCCATTTGATGGTCATTTATCAGCAACCATGCAGGCTGACTGCAACACTGCTCAAGGCAAACATCTAGCCACATTTCCCCAGTTGCTCCAGTCTGTCTCCTTGTCCTGCTGAGTAGCTCTGAGTAAACGACTAATGCCTATCCCCAACTGGATAGCCCCATCATATGATATAAAGTCCACCACACCCTAGAAACCTATAAAGTCAGAAACCCCTTTTGTTGGGAGTAGGGGAGCTCTAAAGATTGAGGCTTTGGAGAGATTTCTCTGAAGGCAAACTCTCCATCATGCTATACTTGACAGTTACATTCTCTGTTCTAATGCTCTTCCCAACGCCAAGGCCTGATCATGGACCTTCATGGTCACAATCTTTCTCCTATTAAAACTAGCATTTAGAAACTGGTTTTGCTAAAAACCATTAACTTCACTTGTGTAAATAAAAATGGAACTAAAGTCTGGCATCAATAGTGCTACACTCTGCACCTGTCTACTTTCCTTTGGATCATGTCATACCGAAAGCATGTTCCACATAAGCATATTACTCAAGGAATATCCATCTAACCTATCCCCAAAACCTCCAAAAGATAAGTCATTGTCCTAAACACCTAGGATTCCAGGAAACACAAAAACCAACTCAAATGAGGGCAATTAACTATGGTAGCAAGATTGAATTCTGGAGTAGAAATAACCTCATCTAGGAACAAAGAGATTGAACCCAAGTAATGATAGTGAAAATGGCTTCTTATGACCTACCTACAGAACCAGACTGAAAATTTGACTGAAACCAGATGTTATCTTAACTAGGAATTATGCATAGCTCTCTCTTAACCTAGTTCTTCTATTTAAACCTAAATCTCTTATCAGTACACTCCCAGTAAGTTTAGAGTCACTGGATCTTTTTTTTTTTTTTTTTTTTTTTTGGTACATCATAGTGTTATGACTATGATGGTTAGTCTCAAATGTCAGTCTGACACATAGAAGATAGGTCTCTGGGCAAGCTCATAAGTTGTCCTAATTACAAAATTGATGTGGAAAGAACCAACCCATAGAATATGGGACCATTCTCTGTGAAGGCATATAAACATGGAGAGAGCTAGCTGGACACTGAAAAGCTAGAAAGCAAAAAAGTATGCAGCACTGATCCCTGCCGTCTGCTTTTGCAAAGGTAAACTTACTAGTTCCCTCGACTCCATCCATTACAATTTTCTTGTCATGATGAAACCTGGAACTGTGAACTGGATAAAACCCCTGATCTCTTAAGTTGTTTAGTTCAGGTATTCATTTCAGCAATAGTTTATGAAACTGTCAAATCAAGTACAAAGGCGGCCCACAGAATGGGAGAAAATCTTTGTCAGCTATACATCCGACAGAGAATCAGTGTCTACAATAGTCAAAGAATCAAAAAAAAACTAAGCACCAAATAAACAAATAGCCCAATTAAAAATTTTTCAAATGAAAACTAAGCAGAGTCCTTAGAAGAATACATATGACTAGGAAACATTCTAAAATGTGTTCAACATGAAGATTAAAACTCTAATGATTATTTCCCCTAGGATCCCTTCAGTGTCTTTTTGGCTTGTATTTTGTTTTGTTTTATTTTTAAATTTCAATTTACAATGCTTGACCCCAACAAGGCTGCTCCAGCCCCAAAGGGCTCCAAGGTGGTGACTGTGGTGCAGAAGGATGGAAAGAAGCACAAAAACAGTCTCAAGGAGATCAACTCAGTACATGTACAAGGTTCTGAAGCAGCAGCACCCCAACATGAGCATCTCATCCAAGACCATAGGCATGTCAAGTGCACTGGAGCAAAGTGTTATACCTGGAAGAGCTTGACCATATCCAGGGAGATCTGTGCACCTGCTGCTTTTGAGTCAGTCAGCCAAGCACGTGGTGTCAGAGGGAATCAAGGCAGTCATCCAAGCTGTCATCAAGTATACAAGCTCCAAGTAAACCTCCCAAGGGAGACGTGACACAGAGGAGAGATTAATTGCGAGTAACTGAAAACTAATCTGTCCATGAACCTTACAAAGTATGAACATTATCAGTCTGAGAATGAGTAATTAGATTCCCCCCATCCAACTGTCCTGATTTTCTGCATATAGACTCTTTAAAGGTGTATTATTGTCTGAGAAGAAAACATTCAGCAAAATACTGTGACTTTTTTGTTTTGATTTTTGTTTGATTTACAAAAACAGAATTTATTCTGATATGGCCTTAGTGGCCTGGAATTCAATTTATCAAAGAATGAGAGGAAGGCAGGAAAGTCTGCACATGAAACATTATAAATAATAAAACCCATGGAGAACTGGGTAGGGGGAAACTCATCTAAGATTCCATCTGACTCAGTCAGAATGATTATCACATGGTCTGGACAGAGAGAAGGAACCTAGACACACCGATGGTGGGAGAGTAAACTAGTGCAGTCACTTTGGAAACCAGTTCAGGGAATTCTCAAGAAACTAGAAATACAACTATCATATGGCACAGCTATGCCATATTTGGGCATATTCCCTAAAGATTTTCTATCCTACTACAGAGATATCTGCACATTCATGTTCATTCACTGCTGCATTATTCACAATAGCCAGGAAATAAAATCATCCTAATGTCCATCAACTGAAAAATGGATAAAGAAAATGTAGTACATTTACATATTATTCAACTATATTTATTCACTAATAAAGAAAAATGAAACTTGCAAGTAAGTGAATAATGGAATGGGAGGGAGATTACATTGAGCAAGGATAACCCAGGCCAGAAAGTCAAATGCCCATTTCTTATATTCATAAACACTAGGTTCAAAAATTTAGCTATATGTTTAACTTGGTTTACTTCTGAAAACTACAAAACTACAAGAATTTAGGGAGGGAAACATGGCTAGATAAAGCTGTAGGGTACTAAAAAATCCCAGTACCAGGTACAGAATACCTCCATAGAAGTTGTTGGTCACAGAGACCCAAAGATCCCTGAAACAATAAGGTTTTTGCCATCAGTGGTAGTTAGATACAGATGTCCACTTCACAACTGAAGGCTGAACTCTGGGCACGTATGTGAAGAACTGGTAGTGGGAACAAGTCCTGAGAAAGCATGTGGAAGACTGCCTAATTGATAAGGGAAGACCCAACCCACAGTAGGTGGAACCATTCCCTGGGCAGGTGGATAAGGTGGTAAATTTTAATAGACTCAAGTCTGGCAATTAAGGTTTATCTCTCTCAATAATTCTTGAGGATATGGTAGGGCTTTGGCTCCTGGGTCTTAGTTTGAACTCTCCAGTCAAGAATCATAAGCAAGAACAAACCCATCATTTCCCTAAGTTGTTTGGCCCATGTATTTATCAGCAGCATGAAGACAGGTGCAACAGCATCCCTCTTGATTGCCCACCTATGAGGGTCAAGACTGCTCCCTAGAGAATGATGCATTAGCATCTGTAATAAACAGTTGTAGGCAGATTCCTCTCTTTATTGAGAGTTTTGATTTTGCCTCCTGTCTGTTCTCAGATTGCTTATTGTTCTTCTAGTAACTAGAGACATACTAAAACTTCTCCCTGTAGTTTCTTCCCTGTGCATTTGAGACCACTAAATATGTTAATCCACAGACCACAAGATTATGTATATAGAAAGTAACCGGGTATGTTTGGTCCCACATAGCAAGTAGGTGTCACTTCTGGTTTTTTTTGTTGTTGTTGTTAGCCCAAAATGTGTATGTTTAACATAATCCTGTAAAGTATTTGGCCCTACTGTTCTCTCCCCCCCCCCTTTAAATACTCCTGTGGGCTACAAATAATCGGCTGCTGCTGCTGCTGCTGCTGCTGCTGCTGCTGCTGCACTGGGCAGTATCAGGAAGACTAAGAACTGTGACATCAAGAATTTTATAACCCAAAACAGACAGATCATACAGTATGTAAAATGCTGTAGGAATGCATGAGCAGAATAAAGAAGTTTCTCTTGAAGTAAAAATCCTGCATGTGCACTATGAAAAACAACAGAAATCATAGTGAAGAAGAGCCAGTGAAATAATGTAGGTTAAGTACAGAGGAGAGAGTACAAAGCATAAGAAAAGAGCATCGAAAACCTGAATAGAGAAATCTGCCTATATATTAGTTCTCCCCAAATGACAGTATAAATTATTGCTACTAACAGTGAAATTCTGATGGGATAAATATTCTATGGAAGGAGCCAAGAGTCAAAATTCAGTTGTCCCAATAATGTCTTTAAAGAGTAGTAATAAAAATCACAAGCTACAGTTTTGGTACCAAGGTTATATTTGATTTTAGGTCACTAGTCTTGGTTAATTTGGATTCCCATCAACTTTCAATGCTGCCTATATTAAATAGTCATTTTCATGTATGTATGTCATAGGGTTTACTTTTTCACTGTTCCATTAAGTTCTGCATTAATTTCCACATGATCTTTATTAATTTTCTTAGCTGATGAAGTTTTTGTATCTTTTCAGTAATGAAGTATTTATGGTTGAAAAGATGCATATCTGTTAGTTTACTCCAGAAGGTTTTGAAAACAAAATAAGGCAGAGGTAGTTTAAATATTAATATCTGATCAATCTAGGTGAAGGCAGATAAGAATTTTTTGTACTATCTATATAATTTTCTGTACACATGAAGAGATTTTGTTTTTTGTTTTTTTACATGAAGAGATTTTTAAGAACAGGAAAAGTGAACTAAAACGATGGCTCAGGAGGAATCTGAGTTCAAATCCCCAGAATCCAAGTAAAAATATCAAGAATAAATAGCAGTGACCTGTAATTCTGGCCGCCCTGGAAAGCAGAGCCCAGAAAATCCTACAGCAAAGCAAAAGGTAGAGCAATCCAGAATGATTCTTGATGTCAGCCTTGGGCTTCACAGGCACACACTCAAGTGCCCTTTTACACACACTTATATACATACACAAGATAGGAAAGGTTAATGATATTGGAACATTTTATTTACAGAAACAGTCCCTTCTTACAGTATATAAAAATCAATTCTATTGACCATATTTAGTGAAGACCAGAGCATTTTTGTAAAGCATGAGGATCTGTACCTCGAAAAACTAGTTAAAGTACGGCACAGTTTATACCTACTGCTAAGGAGGTAGAGACAGGACAATCTCTAAAGCTTATTGGCCAGCCCATCTAGCTGAATGGATGAGCTCCAGATAACCTGTATCAAAAAATAAAGTGGAGAACAATGAAAAAAACACCTAATGTCAACTTTCTGCCTCCATAGACACACGTACAAGCTGTCATGGTTTGAATGTGATTTGTTCCCCCACAGGATCATGTGTTTGAATCCTTAGTTGGTAGTGTTTAGGAAGGTCATAGCACCTGGGAGGTAGAACCTTGCTGGAGGAAGGCATGTCACAAGGGGTGGGCCTTGAGGTTGATTAGTTCCAGCCGGTTTCTACTAGCATTCAGCTTTTGCTATTTGCAATTTGTTTTTTCAGCCTCCATGATGTCTGCAGTGACCTAAGCCTACTCCAGCTTCTGCCAGTCAGTCATGCCTTTTCAACCATAATGGGACTATATCTCCCCTCTGGAACCATAAGCCTTAAGTTGCATAAGCATGAGTGTTGTCTCACAGCAACAGAAAAAATGCCACACAAGTACACCTGCATACAAACATGTACACGTATACACAGATACAACACACACACACACACACACACACACACACACACACACATACACACAAGCAATTCTAGAAAGATTAAATGACTAAAAATGATAATCAAACAAGATCTTAACAAAAGACATCTGGGTTGAAGATGTAATTCAGTGGCAAAGCACTAGTTTAACATACAAAAGTTTCTGGGTTCAATCCTTAGCACAAATTAAATATGAAATGAAATACAATAAATCTTTATGATAGTGGAGATAGCTTAATTAGTAAAGTTTGCCGCCAAAGGATTTGAGTTTAAATCCCAGAACCTATGTAAAAGCAGGATGTAGTGAAACAAATACGTAGATCTGTAATCCTAGCTGTGGGGAATCAGGAGAATCCCTAAGTCTTATTGGACAGTCAACCTAGCTGAATCAGAGAGACCCCATCTCAAAAAATAAGGTGGAAAACAATATACCACTGACACTGAAATTCTGATGAGATAAGTATCTCTCTATGGCCAACACATAAGAGCCCACTCTACTGAGGAGACCACACTCTACTGAGACCACCACACGAAGGGAAAATACTGACAGCATGTATCTGGCTCTCACCTCCATCCCCTCAAAACTCTTCCTGAACCACACATTAGTTTTCACCTTTCTGTTGTTGAATGAAGAACCCAAACAAGAGGGGAGCAAGTTGTTTATTCCATCTTATAATTCTCAGCTATGTTCATCAACAAGGAAACATCAACCAACATCAGAAGCCAAGAGAACCTGCAACACCATGCCTATAGGAATTACTGTGTGTGTGTGAGAGAAAGACTTTCTTCCTAGCTAGTCTGCCAAAACACTGAACTTGAGAGAGAGAAAGAGAAAGAAAGAGAGAGAGAAAGAGAGAGAGAGAGAGAGAGAGAGAGAGACTTTCTTGCTAGCTAGTCTGCCAAAACACTGAACTTGGGAGAGAGAGAGAAAGACTTTCTTGCTAGCTAGTCTGCCAAAACACTGAACTTGCTCTCTCCAATCTAATCCACCTGTCTAGGGAATGGAGAGAGAGAGAGAGAAAGAGAGAGAGAGAGAGAGACAGAGAGAGAGAGACTTTCTTGCTAGTCTGCCAAAACACTGAACCTGTTCTCTCCAATCTAATCCACCTGTCTAGGGAATGAAAGGTCCAAAACACAAAGAGATGTGTCTTCCCTCATCAGTCAGTCTCCCAGAAGCTTGCTCAAGAACTTGCATTAACTAACAACTCTTCACAAACATGCCCAAAGTTGGCATCTATAACAAACAGTCATACACACTTGTTACAAAGTCCTTTCCAATTAATTTTAGAATTCTTGAACTCCAACGAAAAACTATGATATAGACTGATTTCAAACAATTCCTATCTCCACAATGTCTGAAATGCTTTCTGAATCAAACATTAAATCCAGTTTTAGGGTTGGGCAATGTTATTTACATTCTAAAAATCCTGGTTCAGTTGGGTACACCTATAGTCCCATCTGCTTGGGAGGCTGCAGCAGAAGAATGGATTGCACCTTGAGAGTTTGAGGCTAGCCTAGGCAAAATAGCAAGGTCCCGTTTAAAGAAAACAAAACAAAAAATGGGGCAGGTAAGCTGGTTTAGAGGGCACTTGTCACCAAGCATGATGACCTGAGTTCAACCACTGAACTCACATGGTAGAAAGAGAAAAGTCATTTTTACACAATGTCCTCTGACCTCAAGTATGCTGTGACACACGTATGCACACTAAAGTATATAAGCAAATAAACAAACACACAACAAACAAACTTTTTTTAAAAAAGGTCAAAAATAATTATATTCTGGTCTGGGGATTTCAGACAGGTGATAAAAGCACTTGCTTAATTCACACAACTGGTTTTGATCAGGCATGGCATGATCACCAAGCATGGTGATTCGACCCTGTAAACAAAGCACTCAGGAAGTACAGACAGTACCAGAAACGCTGTCTCAAAAGAAAAAAAAAAAAAAAACAGTAATTATATCCCATAGTAAATTAAAGCAACTGCCATTCTTGCTACTGAAGAGGGAATTTTTCTTTCGCTCTAACCTCTCATTCATTTAAGGACCTTTAAAGACATCAGACATGTCCTAAGAAGCTTAAAACAAAATTTCCAATCAAGGAAGGAAAGTACAAGTTTTTAATTTTGCAAGGTGATTGTTCAACCATAAAGACTTTCTTATAGCACCAGCACACTAGCATGTGTCTGTTTCCCTAGCTACTCCAGAGACCAAGGCAGTGGAACTAGTTGAACCCAAAAGCTCAAAGCCAGTCTGAGCTTGGGGGCACAGCAAGAGACCTTGACTGAAAAAAAAAATTGTAAGAGGAGCAGGAAGAGAGGAGAGTTTGGTAAATGGCTCAGCAGGAAAAGCATATGCCAGACAAGCCTGATGGTCTGAGTTTGGATACTCAGATACCACATAAAAGCCTGCCACAGGGATGGAGAGATGGCTCAGGATTATAACCTCTGTCTCACAACCAGAAGGACCTGAGTTTGGATTACAGATCACACATAAAAACGAGGGGCAGAAATGATGGCAGCCTGTAATTCTGGCCCTATAAAGCACAGCCTGGGAACCCTCAGCGCAAGATAAGGAAGTAATAAAGCAATCCTGGGTGATTCCTGATGTCACCTTGAGCCTCCACAGGCACTCAAGTACTCTCTGGTACACAGACACGCACAGATATATATTTGTGTGTTATATACACACAAATTAAAATAAAATTAAAAAATTTTAATTTAAAAAAATTTAAGTCTGCCACAGTGGCATAATACTGATTCCTGCAGAGACTGAAGAATGTCCAGAAGCTTCCCCAGCCAGTAGTAACTGGCTTATTATGCAGCAGCAATGAAAGGTCTCAAACAAGGTGAAAAAGGTTGTCCTCTAATGTCTATAGCAGCACCTTGGCACACAGATACCCACACATACACTCACCCGACACACACATTAAAAAGAGTGCAGGGGCTGGGAAAACCATGAAGACCTGAATCCAGATCCCACCACCTACATAAAAAGTCAAATGTGGCAGTGCATGCCCCTGAAATCCTAGTGCTGTCGAGAGACAAAGACAAGAGGATCACTGGGGCTTACTGGACATGGCCTTGCTCCAGATCCACCAAGAGATCCTGTCTCAAAGAAGTAAGACGACTGTTAGACCAGCACGCCTGACATCCTCCTCTGGCTGGCCTCAATGCTTACGCACATGCACTCACCTACACATACATATGCACACACACAATCAGTAACCAGTTCCATTACACACTTGTGGATATTTGTGGATACACATACACATATTTCATATCCAGATAAACATGAAATAAAACAGGTAAAGAAGAAAATAAGAACATACAAACTATAAGAACATATGAGTCAAAAAGTAAAAATAAAAACTGGAAAATATACTTAAGAATTATTAGTGGCATTAGCTAGAAATCTTGCTGAAAAGGTCGTTTGACAAAATAACAATTTTTAAATATTTATATGCTTTGACTTACCATTCCACTTTGTGACATTTACCCAAAAGCAAAACAGAGGGGTATAGGTGGTCTCTTTATCACTGTATACCATCTCCCCCACCCTTTACCATCCACCAGTCCCCCTGTAGAGGATATTCCTGTTCCTCTTTGGAGCTGAGCTGGCCTCCCCACTGATTATGATACAAGCCATGCTAGGCCGGATCTGACACTAACCTTTCAAAAGGCCCAACAGCTCCTGTTTTAACTTCTGGGAAGCCAACCATTCTGACCACCCTGACACTGTCAGGATGTCCAAACCAACCACCTCAGAAACCACAACAGAGACCAAGCATCGCATTGCATCTTAACGTGAAGCAGCGTGAACAGCAAAGTGAGATGACCAGTAAACCACTCAATACCCAATGTCATAAAAAAGATAAAACCACTGTTCTCAGGCCACTGATACACAAGACATTTGAAAGCAGTAGGAAATATGGAAAGGAAATTTGAATGAAAATATTTGAGAGTGCCAAAACTCAAGAAGACAAAACTATATTATTTAAAACAATCCTGGCAACCTGAGTTCGATCCCCAGAATCCATATGTTGAGAGAACAGACTTCTACACTTGTAAGTCCACAATAAATTAAAAAATAAATAGAACATTATAGATAATTTAAGGAACATGAATTACATTAACTGTGTATATATGAAACAGGTCTATATAATAACACAGTATACACATATAGATCCTACAAACACTTCTGCATGTACACTAGATCACTACACATCCAAAGAGAACCCAACATCGAAGCTTAAAATTCACTAGGCCTGGGCAATCTTAAGAAATAAAAAATTAAAAAAAAAAAAAGAAATAAAAAATGAGGGGCTGGAGAGGTGGCTCAGAGGTTAAGCCTCCGCCTTGCAGGTGGAAGGTCCTGAGTTCGGATCCTGTGTATAGACGCTGGGCAGAAGCAGGGGCGGCCTGCGTTTCTGGTCCTGGTAGGGTGGAGCCTGTGAATCCCCAGGCAGAGTAAACGAGGAGGAGGTGGAGGCAGTCCATGGTGATTTCCAAATTCGCCCATGGTTCTACACATACACACGCACGCACGCACAATTGAATAAATAATAAAAAAATTTAATTTAAAATGTGAAGAAATACAATGAATTCAGTGGGTCTTTATTCCTATGTGATTATTAGAATACTTTAGAAAACTAAAGCAATCTTTCCAAGACTAAATATCATCCTTATGATTACTCTGTCCTCTATATATATATATGCTCTCTGCCAAGCACCTAACTGGGCAGGACTACCATTTTATCATAATGAACTATCAGTAAAGGAACAAATCTTATTATTAATCCTTATCACATTTAAAAAAAAAAATCCCGTACCATTATCCAGACTAGACCCCAAACTCCAAACACATTAGTGATAGATGGGCAAGATAGTTCAGAAGGTAAGGCTCCTGCCCATGAACCTAGCAATCTGAGATCTATCATGAGTCCACATATGGTAGGAGAAAACTGACTTCTGGAAAACATCGGTTACAACCTTGTGTTTATTGACATCAAGAATGTAAAAATGGGGCGATTTAGCCCCTCATGGCCCTCTAGTGCCATGAGTCCGTTTCTAGCTGCCTACTTCTCTTGGAGGCTCCCTAGCCCCTCATGGCACTCCAGTGCCATGAGTCTGTTTCTTCTTCCTTGCTCCTTATGAATTCCATGCCTAGGCACCGTGAGCTCTCATGGGCTCCCTAGCCCCTCATGGCACTCTAGTGCCATGAGCTCTGTTCTACTTCTGCTTCTCATGGAGGCGTCCTAGCTCCTCATGGCACTCCACGTCTGGAGTCCATGAGTTCCAACCTTTCTCTTCTCTAATAAACTCTATCTTAATTCTCAAAAAAAAAAAAAAAAGAATGTAAAAATGGAGAGACAACATGCATCAAGACATGAGCTCAATCCCCAGGTCTGTAAAAAAAAAGCTGAGTATGGTGACATGTTTGTAATTGTGTTTCCAGGGGAAACAGAAAACTGCAAAGACAGGAGAATCCTTAGGAGGAGACAGCAAGATGGCCTCTGAGTCAGGAGGACCCCTAAGGAAGGCCCCTGGACAGATGCCTGTCACCTGACTCCCACATAAGTTTATGTACATACTGGCAAAAGAAAAGAATGTAAAAAATCGCAAGAAAGCACAATATGGTTTTCACATGCATTTGTCTCTATGCACTAGAAATCAAACTTAAGGACATAACCACTCTACCACTAAACTATGCCATCATTTGGATAATGAATTTATAACAAATGCTGGTTTGATAGTAAAATTTTTATTTACATAATTCACAGAAAAAAGTCAGATGGTAAGATTATTTTGCTAGAAAAGGTAGCACAATCCAGGGTGATTCCTGAAGTCACCCTTGGGCTTCCACAAGTATATACAGTATCATTTGATACATACAGATATGCACACATATACACATTATTTTGCTAAAGAAGGTTTATCAGTACAGCAATTTTAACTTTAGATCTCAATATCCCAAATATTTCAGAAAAGAACACAAGATTAAAAACATATTTCACCAGAATAGGCTTAATAGACATTAATAAATGAAAAGACAAACATTTTTAAGAATGCCACAAAAAGGGATAAAAGTACTGACACACACTGCAATAAAATGGCCATTGAAAACCCTACACAAAGTAAGATTTTCTTCACTGTGACAAAATACCCAAACACTTTAAAGGTAGTTTCAGAGACTAACCTGGACACATGAACCTTTGGAAGGTTCTAAACCATATCAGAATGAAAGAAGCCACACCAAAGCCCCCACATGATTGCTCGTATCAAAGCAGCATGGAATAGGTACACTCTATCAGGACAGAAAGTTGTGCGAGCTTCTAGAGACCTGGCTAGGACAATGAGCACTCAAGGTTTAGGATTTCTTTCTGAGATATTGGAAATATTCCAAAGTGACTGTAGTGATGACTGCACACATATCCCAAATACACTAAATACACTCTTTAAACAATATATATTTTAGTAAGACTAGAAAAGGTAGGGAAGGCAAAATTCTTTTTACTAGGCTTAATATTCATTACAGAAGTTTCACCATACTTATGACTTACATTCAAAGGTCAGAGAAGAAACTTTTCTCCCCAAGATAATATTTTGGTAACCACTTCAAAATCCCTGAATTAAGAGGGAAACTCTCTTGCCCTGTACTGGCAAACTCATCTTCTTCCTGTTGCTATCAGAACCCAGTTTCTTTTTTTTATTATTATTATTCAATTGTGTGTGTGTGTGTGTGTAGAACCACGGGCGAATTCGGGAACCACCATGGACCGCCTCCACCTCCTCCTTGTTTACTCTACCCAGTGATTCACAGGATCCGCCCTACCAGGACCAGAAACACAGGCCGCCCCCGCTTCCGCTGGGCATCTATAGTGAGGTCTAGGATCCGAACTCAGGACCTTACACCTACAAAGCAGAAGCTTAAGCCCTGAGCCACCTCTCCAGCCAGTTTCTTTAACCTTCTAATGTGTCTTCGGCAACAGATTGGGACTGCTGAAATATTTAGCTTCTGGAATGATCAGCTACTAGTGACCCTTGTTGGCTATCCAAACCTTATCTCAAGCAAGGGTGACTGCAAGTCACCCACTTCACTGAAAGTGTCACCTGCAGTACACCTGCCTCATGAAGACCTAAAGCACTCAGGATGAGGTGCAAAGACTATAAAAGTTCCTAAAATTAAATATTGAAAACATTAAAAGTTTCACAACTGATTTTAAAATATTTCCATTTTACCCTGAAAAATAACTTTTAAAATGTGATCTTGTTAGAACAGATCACCTTGCCATTAATACAATAAAAAATTGGGAAGAGCAACACATTTTATCACTTATAAATAGGATTCTGTAAATGATTTTTCTCCCCAAATCATTAAGAAAATGTTCAAAGATAAAAAGCAAAATAAAATATGTGGTGGTTCCTAAACTGAAAAAAAAAAAATCCCTGGAGAAGAAGCCTAGACTACAACAGCTCTATCTTCCCAGTCTCAAAAGTCTTGGGAGGAAATTCTTCCCATCTAGTAAATATATACAAATTTGTCCAAAGGGAAAAGTAGGTAAGGTCAGAAACAGAGAATTTTGTCTGAAAGAGAGGGCTAGGGATGCAGCTCAGTGGTAGAGCCCTTGCTTAGGATTCATGAGGACTTTGCCTCAATCCCCAGCCCAGAGCTGGAGAGATGGCTCAGGGGTTAAGACTCTGCCTCTCGAGCAGAGGGTCCTAAGTTCCAATTCCAAGCCACACAAAAAAGGTCAGGCGGAAACGGCAATGGCCTGCACTTCCAGTCCTGATGGACGGAGCCTGGTAAATCCCAGAGCAAAACAAAAAGGAGATAGGAACCATCCCAAAGTCACCCCTGACCCTCTACAGGGACACATAGTACCCTCTGATATACACACATGCACACACAAAAAATAAATGAATAAATGTCTAAAAAAATCCCCAGCCCAATGAACACACCAAAAAAAAGACCGTATTAAGAACAGCTACTTAATATTTTATGTATCAGATTATGAGTCTAACATTCAATAATACGAAGATGACCAATTTCAATAGATGGATCAAATTCCAGGTACTGGAATACTTCAATAACAATAAGTAGAAACTTGATGTTAGCTCCTCTGTCTACAAGTTACTGTAACAGAAACTTATAAATTTACAAACTTACAAATCTATAAAAAGTCACATCACTACCTTTTGTTTTCAGTTTTGTTTTGGGGGCAGGATGTCATGACTGGCCTCAAATTCACTTTGAAGTTGAGGATGATTCTCCAGCCCTTCACTTACCAGGTGCTGGAATTACAAGCATACTTGCCACCACACACAGCACAAATTACACCACTTTTACAAGCTTTTAAGTCATGTTATCTGCTACCAGTTAACAAAGACAAATAATTTACACTGCCTCCAGTGGTAAATCCATATAATGTTTCCCAAAAGTAGATAAGGATACTGGTCAACAAAGATGAAATTTAAATAAACAAACCTCGGTAATGCTGGAAGTGAATGTGAATCAAATACGTGTTGACATTGCTGCAACTTCAGAATTGCTAGAAATGAGGTATAAATGAGGAAAGTGTAAAAAAAGATGGTGATACAGAAAGATAAGTGACACTTGTTTGCCTCATGTTCTCTTATATGTGGATTCTAGTGTTAAACTCTTTAGCTTGGAATTCCTGTGTGATTATGGAACTTGCTGTACATGCTAACTTTACTGTAGCTACTTATAGGCCTGAGATGCTTTGATCAGCTGACAAATTCTGTGGTGTGGCATTCAGAGGTATGTTGGTTAGTGTGATTAAAGCAGAGACGGCCAAGGGTTTGGTGGAGGGTGATATTGTGTGCATAGTTGAGTGATGAATTCTGTTTACTGTGTTGGAAGATTTGTGTAGTGGTATGAACCTCATAGTAGGAAACCATGGATTTGGTTGGGGTTTTGGATGGAGTGAGGTTAAAAATTTGTCTTTGTATTCATTAAGATACTCTGTCATGTTGCATTTCTACCTATGGTTTGGGAATTTTATTTCCTACACAATGTTTTGTAAAATGTCCTCCTATTTTAAGGTCAAGTTTTGATAGCTAAAAATTTTTTTTAAAAAAATGGTATCAGAAGGGTCTACTAATAGAGGCCTATAATCCCAGATGCTTAAGACAGAAACAGGAGAATCACAAGATCAAGGCCTGTCTGGATGACTTGGCAGGAATAAAGTAAAAAGACAACTGGGAATATAGTTCAGTAGCAGAGCACCTGCCTTGGAGAGAGAAGAGAGAGAGAGAGAAAGGAAACTGATGGTCTAATAGTAAAAAACTTTACGCACAGGAAACTCTGAGCACAAAGGATAAAATACTGGTAAATGAATCAAATATAGGTGTATGACAATTCGCCAAAGGATGTTTATCATGTATCAAAGAAAAGATGTTTATCATGTATCATATTGTACAACTAGAAGAAAACAAAAAGCAGTGTTCAAACTACTCTTAACATGCTTTTGAAAGAAATGAAATGGGGACCCTGGCAATATGGCTCAGCACATAAAGGTGTACGAGCACAAATCTGGCAATTTGAGTTCACTTCTAGTAGCCAACTGGATCAATGGTGAAATGATGAGTCAATGACAAAAAGAACCAATTTCTGAAAGTAGTCCTTTAATTCCATGTATGCCACACCTGCACACTTTTCTTTCTCTTCTTCCTTCTTCCCTTCCTCTCAGGTAAATAAAAAAAAAAAAAACCTATTAACTTTAAAAATATAAAAGATAAAAATTTTAAAACAAGAAATGAAACATTAATTCCATTAATGTCTATTTCAGGACGGTTGTATTTTTCATTTGTACCCAAGCATTGTGCATACACATGCACAAGAAAGAACACATGGAGGTCAATGGCTCATACTTGCATGTCTTCTCTTCCTTAGTCGCTTCTTCTTACTGATTTTGAGATGGTCTCTTACTAAATGCAGAGCTGGCCATTTTAAGCCCCAGGGATTCACTGTCTCCACCTCCTAGCCAGCACTGGCAGTTACATGCTAAAACTAGTACACCCAGCTTTTACATGGATGCTGGTTGTATGAAGTCAGGTTTCCTTGATTATACAGCAAATGCTTTAACCCACAGCCATCCATCAACCTCAACCCAGACAGTACAGTTTTTAATGACTTGGACATTAAAGGTCTCAATAATTTTTCCACTAATTGCTCTGAACAATCTATTTACATCACCATTTTTACCTTTAGTAATGAATCTCAGGAAAGAAATGCACTGTACTCAGCTCTTCTACTATTTAGTTCCAAATTTCTGTAATTCTCTTCTACTCCCAAGCATGTATATATTACCACTTAGGGAAACATTAGTGAATGTGTGGCATGCCAACTCAGTAAGGAAACCAAAAATACTACACTAGTTCTTCCAGTATACACAACTCTGAATGCTTTTAAAGTAGAGAAATCAGTTTTAATGTGGTTGCTTCCTGTCCATATAGCTTACACAGATCTACTAACAAAGAAAAAAAATCTATTTTTTATCTCATTACTTAGAATCATTTTACAAGCATATTCATTCAAAATGAATATATATAGTTTCACTGGAACAGTAATACAACCTAAGTGGAAATTTCTAAAACATTTCATGTTATAATGTAATAAAGCATTATTGATGACAGAAAAAATACATTAAGGAAAATCTGAAAGTGGTATAGACTTTAGCTAACAATAATTATGTTGCTACTAGGCCAATTTTGAAAAATGGATCATGCTAAGTTATCAAATGGAGAAAACTGAATGAGGTATATGCACTCTGTAGTAGTTTCACAACTTTTCTGTAAACTTAGATTTATAAAAGTGTGTTAGGTTTTTTGTTTTTGAGATAGGATCTCAGTATGCAGCCCAGGATCACCAGGAACCCATGATTCTTCCACCTGAGTCTCACAAGTGCTGGGATTATAGGCATGCACACAGCTCAAAGGTTTTATATATTCCACATACTTACATAATTGTTATGATTAATGCTAGGATCTAATGGAATTTTGAGGAATGGATACTAATAATATTAATAAGTTTTTATTCCACAGCATTTCTTAAGCCAAGTCCTATGAAACCCTCTTGGCTCCTAGACTGAACCATAGATAGCATAAGGTCTCCACTACAGCCCCTCTTCCACATAAGGGTCTAGAGTCTAAAACAAGGATCCTTCCTTATGAAGGGAAGTACGAAAGGTATACTCTGGCCTAAAACTTTAAAAATAAAGTTTGCCATGTTTTGACAAATTTTCCAAATACTGAGTTTCGCATACTAATAATTTTAAAAAAGCACTGGATTTCAATCATGCTTCTATTCCTAACCACCTTTTTTATTATTGTAATTATTTCTTGTGGTTTCTCGGGGTTTTTTTTTTTTTTCATTTGCAAAGTGTGAGTCTAATTTGAAGTATTTTCCTCCAAATTTACTTCCTGTAAGAGGAAGGATGAAAACACATGACTTAATATCAGGGGCTGGAGAGATGGCTCAAGCCTTTGCCTCCCAAGCAAAAAGGACCTGAGTGAGTTCAGATTCCACCTAAAAACGCTGGGTGAAAATAGCAGCCGCCTGAATTTCTGATGCTGGTAGGCGGAGCCTGAGAAACCCAGAACAAAAAAATGAGGAAGTAGAGCAATACAAGACAATTCTTGAAGAAGTTATTCTTGGGCCTCTACAGGGGCGCGCGCGCGCGCGCACACACCACACACACACACACACACACACACACACACCCTCTACATACACTACACACCTGCACGAGCAAAAAAAAAAAAAAAGCCATCAATGGTTTTAATTTTTTTGTTTTCTTTTTGTGTCTTCTAAACGACATTTTACCAAAATGGCTTGAGAAAATGTTTAAGAGCAGGGGATGGTGTGCACATATGTAATCCCAGCAGTCAGGAAGTTGAGTGGGAGGATCAGGATGAAGGTCTAGACTACATGAGATCCTTGGGGGGGAGAGGGCGGGAGCAAAACAAAACTGAAGTATATTTAATTTTCTTAATTATGCCCAAATTCCAACTTTCACTGATCTAAAAACAGTGAAACTTAAATCCAATGGTTAAACAATTAGAAAATGTAGGTGTCTAATGTATGATATGCAAATAATCTATCCTATTGGAACTTTATTAACAATGTATATTCAATTTCCAGAAAAAAATATTTAACAAACAGTATGTGCCTATTTATATTATTTAGCCACTGCTCTTTTCAATACTCAACATTCTCTAATCTGTATAGTGTTAGAAAAAATACATATGCTTCAATAAACACATGTATACAAAGTAAAAAATACAGTACACATTACTTTATTGCGTCATTTTTCAGAAACTATAAAGTATTGGAAATAGTCTTTAAAAAGACACGGCCCCATTCAAGCACATATCTTTCAACTAGAAATCACAGAAAATAAAGCTGAAACACTAAAACGGCACTCAGAAAACAATCCTGGCCATACCAATTAGCTCCGATCAGGAACACTGAACTATCTCCTGAAACCTAGATCCGCTGAGGAGTCTGTCATCTGCAACATCTCTACGTAGTAAAGACTTAGTAGAGCCGCAGAATGCACGTAAGACGGAGCCTTAAAAGGAACAGTCACAACGTGCACCCAATACCATTTTCGTCTTCGTACGTGACGATGGCACGAGATACTAAATGACACTATCCTACAGTCAAGTTTCGGTAGACAGGAAAAAACTATGCACATCGCTTACATAGAGTAAAGCTTAACATTTTTTAACGTTTTTACATCAAAGAAAAAATTCTACAGCTTCTTCGTCGATACCCAATCTCGGTGTCTGCGCACTGGACAGCGAGCACCGCGGGCGGCGGGCTGAGCGCCCCCAAGCAAGCCCTGCTCTTCAGTTAGTTTTCATCCGCCCCCCGCTTCCACCCTGCACTGCGTTTTCACCTCCCTACAAAGACAGCCGCATTCGGCAGCTGCGATCCTGCGCCTCGGGTCACACGGCCCCGGCCCGGCTCAGGTGCGCTTCTCTCCCACACCCGCTCGGCCGGACGCGGGGCCGCGACCCCGGCTCCGTCCCGTGGCCGCGGAGCCGGGGCCGCGGCCGTGCGCGGGGGGCGCCGCGCGAGCTCGCCCCACCGCCCGCTGGCCGCGCGACCTCCGCGGCCGCCGCTCCCACGCCCGCCCGCGCACGGCGGCTTCCCACCCGCTGCGCGGCCATCTGGGGAAGGCGCCCGGGCAGCGCCCACGCGCCGGCGCCCACCGCAAGCAGGCCGGCCCGAAAGGACGGAGCCGCGTCCCAGCGGGAGGGCGGGCAACCCGGCCTAGTCACCGACCTGTGGAGACCGCCATCTTCTCCTGTAGCCCGACGCAGCCGCCGCACGCACGCCGCGCGTCACTTCCTGGAACGCGGCTCCGGCGCGTCACTTCCGGGGCGTGTCTCCAGTGCGTCACAGCGGGCAGGTTCCGGGAGGGGGTCTCCGGGTTGTAGCGGTGCCCTGGTGCGTGGTCTACCGGTGGAGGCCCCAGGACCCCAGCCGTGTTCTTCGCGGCTCTTTGTGACTCTGCAGGTGCCCCAAATAAAAGCCGAAGAAAAGGACCGCGGGAGGCGTGGAGCGGAAACATCGCCGCCACAGCGTCATGGAAACCTGAGCAGCAGACAGTCCCAGCACTGCAGCCAGGAGCTACGGGCCTCGGAACGGAGATGCGCGGCCCGGGGAAGTACCCACGAGGGAAAAGGTCCCAGCAAAATTTCATATGGTGTTGCAGTGATATTTTGACAGTTACATCATGTTATTAAAATAGCGAACACAAAGCACCTTCGTTGACAATTGTGTCGAATAAAAAATATTTAGAAGCTGGACATAGGCCAAGCATGAAAGACAAGCCTCACCCTCTGACTTGGAGGGATGATCATTGAAGACCACCCTATTACGTAACAAAACACCGAGCACTTGGGAACATAGTCAAGAGGTAGAATGCTCAACTACGCCGTGCAAGACCCAGCTGGGTCTTGTAGGGAAGGAGTGAGGCAGTTAATCCGAAGAAGAATCCTAGGGCCAATTCATTGCCTTTTTTCTGAAGAGGTCTGTCTGTGAATATCATTCTCAATTACAGGAATTGGTGAGGCTTACCTTGTGGTAAATTTAATGCAAGAGTCTAATTGACTGATGAAATAGCAAGGGCCAAGAGGCAGCACTCATTCAGCGAAGATAAAATGAATGCTTATTCCAGACTGCATAGAAAAGCATGGTCTGGTTCATGTACACTCAGCAGTTTGAATGTACATGACAATGTACACTCAACAGTGTCCCATTGTTTCCAGGGACATGCTGGACCCTTCGTGGGTTTTCTCATTCTTGGATTTCTGTCCAGGTTCTTGTGTTCCCGAGCCCAGGATTGAAACCAGAACACGTGAGAGGATTAAGGCAGAGTTGATTAGAGGAGAAAAAGAAAGGAACCCCTGGATGCAGAGTCCCCCAGGCCTCGGGCAGGGGAGGCATCTAATGGCTGGCAGGATCAAGGGTATTTGTAAGTTTGGACAAGTCTGGGGAAGGTGGCTTTTCCTTATTAGTTTTCATTTCTTTTAGCCTCATTAGGGTTTTTGATCTCCTCTTATGTTTGATTTGTCTGAATCTGGGCTCAACTCCCTCCAACTCCTGGCCAAATTGTTTCTTTTGTAGAACTTAACTCATCCTTATTAAAGAGCTCATCTCCATCCCCTTTCTACATTTGAGGAACTCATATTCATAACTTTTCATGCACAAAGCATTGGGGAAAGTTGGCAGGATAATCTTAGCAATAGGGGTTGACCTTCAAGGCCCTTTCCCAACCTGACTACTCTCCTATTCTAAACTGCCTAACAAATTATTCTCTCTCTCAGTCTCATTAATAAAAAAAAATTTAAATGGATTCAGAAGGAAACGAGTTTGTGAGGGGAAGGAAAAAACACAAAAACAGGGCAGGCAACCTGATAATCCAAGCAGCTGCAGGGAAGAGAAAGAGGGACTGAAAATTATGCCTTTTAAGTTAGGTTTGGAAGTTAGAGAAACAGAAAACCCACAGTGTCAGGAAAAGTATGCTTAGACTTTTGTTGAGTATGCAAAAAAGAGATAAAGGAAAAGAAAAATATGTTTAGTGTTGAGTGACAGATCTGGCCTAAAGTATGAGAGCACTAAATAGAGAAGATAGTTGACATGTATAGCATAACAGGAATGGGGGTTCTGTTTTCAGAGATTTCAGAGAAATCTCTCCAAATCCTCAGAATCTACAGAACCCCCAGAACAAAAGGGCTTCTGATTATATATATTTGTTTATTTATTTATTATTCAATTGTGTGTGTATGTATGTGTATGTAGAACCATGGATGAATTCGGGAACCACCATGGATGCCTCCACCTCCTTCTTGTTTACTCGGTCTTGGGATTCACAGTCTCCGCCCTACCAGGACCAGAAACGCAGGCCACCCCCTCTTCCGCCCAGTATCTATATGTGGGGTCTAGGATTTGAACTCAGGACCTTTCGCCTGCAACACAGAGGCTTAACCCCTAAGCCACCTCTCCAGCCCCTGATTTTTATATATTTTTAGAGACTTCCAGACCCCTACTTCCAGTAGCAGTCAGAGATGACATTTGTTTACAGTGTTACAATGTTACAGTGTTAACAATGTTAGAATGTTACATTCTGCTTCCTCTACAGGAGGAGATTAGAGCCACAGAGTATGTGTAGCTAGATCTTTGTCCTTGGCAGCAAAAGGAAGAGGGGAGGAACTTGCTTTTCTGCCACAGCAGAGGTTTGTCAGTTCTTTGACCCCAGAAGGAAGTGCCTGGTCAATAAAGTAGTTTTATCTAATATTTCCAGACTTTTTGTTCATATAAAAAAGAAATGCAGGAATGGATTTCTAAAATAGGTAGTGATAGTAAGGCAGGATTAGAGTAGCAATGCTGGGAAGGTCTTTAAAGGTCTTATTAAGTCCTGAAGGCCATCCCCCATTGCTGAAATCACCCCCAAAAGAACACCCCCGACTGAGGAACTGACTCCAAGCCTCCACAGAGATAAGATGGCCAACTTCCTTATGAAAGGATATGGAGATGAGTTCTCCATATCAAACAAACTAAGCCTATCAAAGAAACACCTTTTCTCCAGCATGGGCCCAAGATCAACTGGGTTGGGCCCCAATCTGAGCTAACCAATGGGGTAAAGCATTTTTCCCTGGTTTATTCACATGCACAAATGTACCTGACCTTGGCAGCCATCTTTGGCATCTGCCTCTCCAGGCACTCTAGCTGCCTGTTCCTCATGGATTCCATGCCTAGCAGTCCATGAATTCTTCAGGGTGCCCTAGCTCCTCATGGCACTCCACGGCTGGAGTCCATGAGCTCCATTCTTTCTCTCCTCTAATAAACTCTACTTTAATCCTCTATACATGTCCTTGTTTCAATCTTAGACTCCAAACACAAGAACCCTGTAACATTTGGCACCCCAAATGGGACATTTGGTGAGCAGAAGAAAGACTGTTCCCTCTGACATTTGTCGACTACAAAGAGACCCCTGTAACAACAGGAGAAGATCCAAAGAATGATGGAGACAAAATTTAAGTGTTTGGTTTCTTTGAGCCAGACTAGGATGTAGTAGAATTAAGGTGAAACCTCATTTCATGACAGGTAACTAGTGTTGATCTCTGAGGAAGAGACAGGTATATGGATTTATAAATGAGGAAGACATTGCTCTTCTATGTCTACGTGACATACTGAACAATCTGGATAAATAGACTTAGCAGATAGATTTGAAAAAGGGCCTCCAATACAATAATCAAAACAGTATAGAAATATATTCAAGTATACAGCTAAGTAAGTTTTATGTTTAATATGTGATTTAGAAAATTAAATGTGATAATTCTTAAGTAATTTAGAATGAAATGCCTCCAGTAGAAATTATTCATTTAAATGTACTTATTCTTACTGTTAAGGCAGTTACTAGCCTCATGGGAAATTTAAAAATATTTGTTAAGAATATTATGAAAAGGAGTTGAAGAATGGTTCAGTGGTTAAAACTTTTGCCTCACAAGCAAAAGCACTCCAGATCTCCTAGATTCCTATATCACACCTAAAAACACCAGGCAGAAATGTCAGTGGCCTGTACTTTGGGCCCGAAAGACAGAACCTGGAAAATCCCAGAGCAAAATAATAAGGAGATAGAGCAATCCAGGGTGATTCCCAAAGTCACCATTGGACCTCCACAAGAATCCACACTTAAGTGCCACACTCTCATCGTACACACACATCAGAGGGAGAGAGAGAGAGAGAGAGAGAGAGTCACATGAGTGCAAAAGAGAAATGTGGAAAAACATCTGTTGTGGGACTTCATGTCCAGGTTCTTGTGTTTGGAGTCAAAAATTGAGACTTGAACACATGTGGAGGATTAAGGTAGAATTTATTAGAGGAGAGAAAGAATGGAACTCAAGGATATGAGGTCCCATTAGAGGTGAGGGGCTCAAAAATGGCCAGCAGGATCAAGTGTATTTGTAAACTTAGGCAAACCAGGGAAAAGTGACTTTTCTTTATGGGTGAATTCTAATTTCTGTAAACCTAACTTGGGCTTTTGTAAGGTTTTTGACCCCCCCAAAAACACCACTCCATGGACTAGATGGAAGTTTAATGATGTTCCAGAACTGCCAGATCAATCATCAGAAAAGAGGAGAAAGGCCTGGATAAGAAGAACAAAGGGGTTTAGAAACCTCAGGATTAGTAGGTGGGCTGAGAAAGGAAGGGGAAGAAGTTGCTCCCAGTGTAAGGTGTTATCCTGGTCTCTTGTCCAGACTAAGAAGTGTGGTGAGTCCCTGATCTTGATTTCCCCCACTCCCCTCCCTGGCACCAAGGATCAGGCAAGCACAGGTTTTTGCAAGCAACAACTGGCCACTAGGGGGCAGCACCCATCAAGTAGAAGCTTTGCCCTGAGTGTGGAGGACAGGAAATTCCATCATTCCAGCCTTTTAAAAGGGGTGACGCATTTGTTTTTACTACTTCCTGCTGGATGGTGTCAGAGTGGGAAAGGTTACAAGCCAAGAGTGATGGACTCTCCTTCCTGAGTCCTCATGGTAAGGGTGATGACTATTGTCGAGCTGGATCAACTGGATCGGCAGCCTCTGATATGAGGTAGATGGAGCATTTCATTAAAGGAACTTCTGGGGAGTTCTCTGATCCTGTCCTGGAGGCATCTGAAAAGCAAGACATAATAAATAACAACAGGCAAATGGCAGCTAGAAGACCTACAAGGGGGAGAATCCAAATCATCAAGAGAGACCATAATTGTGAACCCTCCAATGAGGCACTGGCAGAATGGACTTGAATTGCCAAGTTCCAGAAGCTGTTGCTCTTCTCTTCCAATTCTTCGATGTGGTTGATGTAATAGCAGCACTCCTCCCTTAGGAATAAGCATGTACCCCCTTTCTCTGCTGTGAGAAGATCAAGGGCCCATCTGTTCTTTAGGATGACTTAAGCAAACAAATTGAGTCTGTAGAAGCTGGAGGGCAGTAGATTATTGGACTGAATTTTCAATCTGCATAGAAAGTTGTGATAGATGGAGGACTGTGAGCTAGGCCATTCACTCCTAGCCCTATGGCTACTACCAAGGTGGCCAAAGTGATGCCAATAACTGAAAATCTTAAGTCTCTCTTGGAGAGTGAAATGGTGTCAGGGCTGCAGTCTGTTAGAAGAGTACTATAACCTTTCCTTTAGAGTAAACAGTGACCTTAAGAAGTAACAGCACAGTGTAACGGGCCCAGAGTATCAGAAGCAATCTGATTGTAAGGACCTGTGGCCTGTACAGAATAGAATGCCATTGGGACTTTGTTTAGTGGACCTAACAGTGATATTCTGGCTGCACAGTTGTGTAGGAGGAGAAAGTACCTTTGAGGTGAGGAGACAAGAGACATCATTGTCTATCATTTATAGAGGGATCTGTTGAGTAGCTCCTATTAAGGGTTTGGGTGAGCAGTTAGAGGCCTGGGTAGGCACATTTAGTAGAGGAACTTGGAAAGATTAGTAATGTTTGAGCCATTAAGAGAATATAGCAGTTGGAGAGACTCATTGAGGACAGTTGTCTAGGAAGTGAGGTTCAACTCCAGGGATCTGAGGTGAAAATTTAGAATTTGCACCCACTATTGGATGTGATAGACTATAAGGTCTAATGGAGTGAAGGGAGCAGGGACTAGTAAGAGAATATCTATAAACATAACCGATAACTCCACTTGCCCATTTGGGGTCTCATGGATCAGAAACGGTAAAGTAACTTTGTCATAGCCATCAACTGAGCAAAACCCAGTTCTCCCCAACTGGAGTATCTGTAATTATATTTACAGCCCCAATGGAGATATCCTCTGTATTTAGGGTCCTTACAATCAGATTGGGTCTGGTCTGTCATTAAGAATATGTATCTGGAGGTTACTGACACAACCAGCAGCATCCTTAAAGCAAGTAGCTCTAACACTGAAAGTGAGATCAATGTGCTTGAGCAACCAGAAGTGGGGCAGAAGGCAGAGATTAAAACCTTAACCTTATTATTATGATTTACAGCAATAATCTTTTTTTTATTATTAAAAATTTAATTATACATTTTAAAATTTTTTACCAGTTCCCTCCCTCCCCCCTACAGCAATAATCTTGAATCACCAAACTTCTCAGGGATTTGTGAGAGCAAGGGGAGGGAGTAACCAGAGAATCAGAAAGACTTAGAGGGTAGTTAGGCAGGAAGTATTCATGATAGAGTTAATGAGTCAGACCTAGGAATTTGGGGCAGGATGGTAGTATGGGAAATTTTAAGCCATAAGGGTCCTGTAGGATGACAGGAAAACTTATTGTTAGATGATCAAGGTGATGGGTAATGTGGCAATAGATCAGAAGCCCTCAGTCAGGAGAGATGAATCCAGGAAGAGATTCCTTGGAATTTAGCTGCTATTAGAGTTTTAAGAATCACCGCATATGGGCCAATCCAGCAAGGTCCTAAGGTAGGGAGATTGAGAGTTTTTCAGTAGTACCCTGTCACCTGGTGAGACAACCTATGTGACTGGATCTGTTGAGGATTTTGGCAGTCAGCGTCTGGTCTGTGTTCCCTGAGTAAAGTCCTTAGGAGGTAAAGAGAGGGAGAGTAACCTGCTAGTAGATAGAATCCTATGGAGTAGGAAGGTTACCAAACAGGAAAGACCACTCATACATTAGCTTGAAGAGGCTGAGGAAGTGTTATGGTTGCATTTTGGTGTCAACTTGACAGTTGCAGGCTGTTTGGGCACAGCTGTGGAAGGTTAATGGTTGGAATGGCCCCTGAACAAGTAAGTCTGCAGGTACTTGATTGATTGCTGTGGAGAACCCAGCCCATAGTGGGTGGTACTTTCCAGTGATGGAACAGATAGTAGGAGGTGCAAGGAGGAGGGACTAACTCTTCCCTTATCTTGTGTGGGCTTGCTAGATAATCCACTCTGTGCACGTTTTTTGCTTTTAGAGCGTCGTGGCCTTCTTTGTTGCTGTTGCTGCTGCTGCCTCCATCCTTGGCTGACTTGGAGCTTCAACTTTTCCACCACATTTTTGCTGTTCCCGCTGCCTTTGGAGCCTGGTCTCTAGGCCTTGCTTTTTGCTGTTCATTGTTGATGTCAGAGCCTGGCATCTTCGATCCTCCAGAAAAGTAAAGGCTTGAGACCTCAGGATCTTTTGGCTTTGTGGAACATTCTGGTCAAGAACGAAGCTGCTGCAGGCAGCTACTTTGGAGGACATTGTTTTTATTGTGAGTTCTTTTAATAAACTTATTTATATATATATTACATTCTATAGATTCTGTTTCTTCAGAGAACCCTGACTAATACAAGAAGGAAGGTGTGCGCATGGGGTTGTATAAATTTGAATTAAGGTAAGGAAGGAGTTGAATCCAAGTGAGATGAATTTCAGAAGAGAGCTTGAGAGATGAACCTTTATTATTCTGTTTGCTCTCTCTACTTTCCTGAGGTTTGGGGGTGATAGTGAACATGATGACAACACGCAACTCCCAAAACCCTTGACTGTTGAGGGTTTACGCTCTGGGCACATCGTCATGGTTTGAAATGTGTCTCCCACAGTCTCATGTATTTAGCAAAGTCATGGCATCTTGAGAGGTGGAGCCTTGCTGGAGGAAGGTAGTCACAAGGGGTGGGCCTTGAGGTGGATTAGTTCCACCTTACTTCCAGGAGAAGTCTGCCTTTGTAGCAAGCTGACTTGCTTCTCTCAGCCTCCAAGATATCTGCAGTGAAGTAGCCTCCTCCAGCTTCAGCCAGCTAGCTATGCTGCCTCCATCTTGAAAGACTGTATCTTGCCTCTGGAACCATAAGTTAAATAAATCTCCCTTTCTCCCTTAGGTTGCTTGACTTTGGGTGCTCTCTCACAGCAATAGTTAAGAATAACTGTTACACACATTTGTAGAGATTAATGGGTAAGTTAAGTCCAGAGCAAACCTGCAAGAGATTGTGTAGCTGATAGGGAAGGCCCAGCCCATGGTGGGTGGGACTAGGCCCTAGAATAAAACACCGAGAGCTGATTGAGAAAGTTGTCATCCTTGTGTATACTTGGCCAGACATTCTGGTCTGGCAAGTAAGGATCATCTTTCTCAGCCATTACGTAGAGATAGTGTGGCCAGTTCCCTTGGCCTAATGTTGGTGCATGCTCTCGCATCAAGCTGGGCTATGAACTATAACCAGTAATCATAAGAAAATAAATTCCTTGTTCCCTTAAGCCATTTGATGGTCATTTATCAGCAACCATGCAGGCTGACTGCAGCACTTGAATAAGAAAGCAACTGGAGCAAAAGCAGGGCCCTGAAGTTGACCTAAGACCTCCAATGCCAATCCCCCTGATTCATATGCATGTAGGAGAAAGGGCTGAGTAGATTAGGTGGGGATAGGGCCAGAACCTATAAGAGCAAGAGGATTGTTCAGACATTGAAAAGAAGAATGGACAGGGCCAATAGTGTCCAGGGGTTTCGAGGGGGGACTTTTGGAGGCATCACAGAAGGATCGAGCCAGGAGTGAAAAATTAGGGATCCAAATACGCAGGTATCCTGCTAAACCAAGAAAGGAATGAATTTCCTTCTTGGTAGAGTTGGGGGATAGAGATTGTAGATACTTTTTATGATTAAGTTTTAGGCTATTCGATGTAGGAAACAGCAGGCATTCCTAGGTAGGTTACTTGAGGACAGGATATTTGTACCTTAGAAAGGGAAGTGTAGTGCATTTTGTGTCCCAGAAAATTTAGGAGGCAAATCAAGTGTTGATGAGATAGGTAGAAAGAGGGACTATATAAAAGGAGGTGGTCATCTACATATGGGAGGAGGACATTGGGAGTGAGACTGAGTGACCAGAGATTAGCGGCCAGAGCTTGTCCAAAGAAATGAAGACTGTCTCTAAATGCATGAGGACTGTCCAGTTGATTGGGTGGCAGCACCAATGTTAGGGTCTCCTGGGTGAAGGCAAAAAGATTATGGAGTTAGGGTATAGACGGATAGTGAGGAAGGCATCCTTCATGTCTAGGACTGTGAAGTGTGAGGTGTTTGGGGGAATCTGAGACAGGAGGGTATAGGGATTGGGGACCACAGGAATGAATGGGTTATACAGCAAAGTTAATTATGCAGAGATCCTGAACTAGGTGGTAGGAGCCATTAGGCTTCATAATAGGGAGAATGGGGGTATTTATAGGAAGAATGAGTTGGGATGAGAATGTTAGTTTGTAAAAGGTGTTGAATAATGTGTTTTAAGCCCTGTCTGTGCTTGAGGGAGATAGGATACTGTGGTCAACAAGGGTAACTTGTTGGGACCTTGATAAAAGAATGATGTTTGGTTATGGTGGAGATGGATGTCCCAAACAGAAGGGTTGGCAAGAGATGGGGGCAAAGAGGGACTAGTTGGGGCAGAAGGTTGGGAGGCAGTTGCAAGGAGGAGGAGAAACATGTCTGAGGTGGGTTGGGGGGTAGCAAAGGAGAGGGAGAGTTGGAGCTTAACCATAAGATCCGGTCCCAGAAGGGGCGGGGCAGTGGGGACATTATAAGGAATTGAGTAGGTGAAAGAGCATCTAAAACCTATGCAGGGCACTGAACTAGTAGTTTTAGGCTGATGAGGGAGGCCACTGACACCCATTACGGAGATCTGAGAGCCAAAAGATGGGCCGGTAAAAGAAGGAAGGATTGACCAAATGGCCCCCACTATCTAAAAGAGGGCACAAAGTTTTTACCTGCTACCTGGCCAATTACCCTGGGTTTCTCCATGGTGACCTTGAGGTCTCTCATTGGGGGCCAGACCCCAGGGCATCTTCAGTCCTCCCCTGCCAGCCCCAATAGATTATTAGCCATGCATGCTGTGGAGGAGAAGGATATTGGGGGATTGACCTACCTTGGAGCTACAGGAAAGGACAATCAACTTTCCAATATCCCTTTTATCCACCAACAGGGTGGGGCCGGAGGGAGAATGCAGTGAAAGGCATTTCCTCACCCAGTGGCCATTCTGTCCACATTTGAGACATACCCCAGGTGCCACTCACTGAGTTCATCTTCAGAGGAACTCCAAGGGCAGCCATCAGGAGCTGGCACTTTTGTTGATGTTTGGGGGGGTTGATCCTCATGGCCATTAAAGATCTTAAATGCTATGTCTAATATAGATAGATCTGTTTGAGAGGTATGAGAGCCATTGTCTAATTTCCTAAGTTTCTCTAGGATGTCAGGAGTTGCTTGGGAAATAATGAGAGTTTAAAATCACATTGCCTTCTGTGGAAGATGGGTCTACTTTGGTAAACCCATCTATTTTATATTGGGTTTAAATAGATATTGGGTTTAAATGGTAAGACCATTTGTCAGATGGGAAAGCAACTATGCAGGGTTTTCCTCAGGTCTCTGAGTGATTTCGCAGAGTTTGCTGTAATTTACAGCCTTCTAAGCAGCCTTCTGGAGACCAGCCAGGATACAGACTAGCATGTGGTCTGAAGAAGCCCTCCCAGAAGGCAAATCCTTATCATTAACCTGATATATCCAGTGGGGGTCCCTGGAGCAGCAACAGTATCCACAGGGTGCTGGCTGTTCACAAGATGAATCTCATTAGCATGAGCCTGGGCCACTGCCCAGACTCAGCTGTTTTTCATCTGCGGTGAGAATGGAGGACAGAATTATAAAAATTTCATGTCAGATGAGACATGAAATTTAAATTCTTTCATATAGGCAGCAAAATCATCATTATATGAGCCAAGGCATTTTTTCAATCTGGGGGAGATGAGTAATAGAGAAGGATACATGGATGTTAATGATCTCCAGGGTGCTGGCAACTTCACACAGAGGGTAGATGCTGACGCACGGACTGCGCTGGTAGTGGCATTATGAGATCAGGTTCTTAAGGAGATGGGAGAAAATTAAGGTCAGAAGCAGAAGGGAAAGGGGTGAAGGGTTGCACAACAAGACCTGGATTCAAAGGGCAGAACCAGAAACAGCCTGAGGGGAGAATCACGTGGTGGGCAAAATCAGGCAAGTACCTGGTGCCAGTAGACAAGATGGGGACAGAGGAGGGAAAGGGCAGAGCCAGATCAGGTTGGAATCAGGGTGGTGGCAGATGAAGAGAAAGGAAATGTTCCAGAACTGCCTGGCCAATTGAAGGAAGAGAATAAGGCCTGGATGAGGGAACAGGGCTGAGAGGGTCGGGGTAAGAATTCACTTCCTTTGTAAGATTATCCTGAACTCACACCCACCCACCCCCACACACCCACTCCCCCGGACAAACTAAGGATCAGGTAAAAAATAGGCTTTTTAAAGTGCTAACTGGCCTTAGGCAGTGACCATCAAACAGAAGCTCTGCCCCGAGTATGGGGGATGAAGGAACGGGAATTCTGTCACCCAACAGGCTCATGTGCTTGCATTCTTAAGTGTTGTCAATGTTTGAGGTTATCACACCTTTAGGAGGTGGAGTCTTGTTGGAGGAAGGCACTTCACACTAGATGGGCTTTGTGTGCAAAGACACTATGCAGTCTGCTCTTGCAGTTTGTCTCTCGATTTCTCTGCCTCATGACTATGATGACTACGGTGACCTGAGCCTCCTCTAGTTCTGCTGCCACCTTGCCTTTTCTACCACAATGGATTATTTCCTCTAGAAACACAGGCCAATTAAATCTTTTCTTGCAACTCAAGTGACTAAGATTTTTGATTGCAAGCTGGAGAGATAGCTCAGGGGTTAAGCCTCTGCCTTGAAAACAGAAGGACCTGAGTTCAGATCTCTGAGTTTATCCCTACATAAAAAGCACAGGGCAGAAATGGCTGCAGCCTGAACATCTGGTCCTGGAAGGTGGAGCCTGGAAAACCCCAGAGCAGCAAAGAGGAGGTGCCACAATCCAGGATGACTCCTGAAGTCACCCTTAGGCCTCCACAGACATACACAATGCCCTCTGATACACACAGATACACATGTAAATAAATAAATATTTGCTTTTTAAATAAATAAGTGAATATGAAGAAAATATTGTTGCTTTTCTATCCCAGCAACTTGCATAATACTTTTTGTATTCTGAAAGCTAGCCAGCAAGGAAGAAACTTCCCAACCAATTAATTCCTGCTTTTTTTTTTTTCTCATGTCCTGTGATCAACGTAGATAGTTTCTTTTGGAGGGCAACCAAGATCAATGGTAAAAATTTATGTTTTTTGGGGGGATCTTTGAGACCTCTCTGATCAACAGCCTATTATGAGGTATAACATTAATGGTAATGGGAATTTTGTATATTTGCCTGTCGCTTCTGATAGAACCATCATAGACCAATGTTTATTATACTCTTCTTTTGTCTGTGTTCCCCTATGTAGGGTTTTTTTTTTTAAGATAGTTTTTGATAAACTAAAAGTTAGGGAAGTTTCTGTCTGCTTGTACCTTACTGCCTTTGTGCTATTGGTTATTCTCCCAGTCCTTCCTGTACCTTGTACCCTCATCTCCCTCCCCACTGAAGCTTACCTCCACTGTTCCACTTTCTATCTTACTACCTGTGGTCTTTCTTAAAAAGTTTTTTTTTTAAATTTATTTCCACTCATACAAACTTAACAGGTACACAGGTCCCCTTCCTCCCTCCACCCCCTCTGGGTCCCCTTGTTCCCCCCTTCCCTCCCCCCTCCCTCCCCATCTCCTAATGCCTCCCCTCCATCCCCGGAGCATCCTTTAGTGTGCATGCCAAACTCTCCTCTGGGTCCTCTTCTCTAATGAGGTGCAAGGACCCAGCGGCATTTCCCAAAACCCTTTCCTGTGCTCCCCTTAAACATAGGAACACTACTGTGGCTGTCAATACCTAGCCTCCAAGGATCCTAGTGCCTTTAGTCCATGCTAGATTTTGAGGGGTCAATAATGTGTCGGACACTGTGCAGATTATGCAAAGTCCTATTATGATTGCTTTGGCCCTAACTCATGTGGAGTATCTTGTGTATCATTACTCCTCCCATCCTTGTGCTCTTACAATCTTACCGCCCCCTTTTCTGCAAATTTCCCTGAGCTTCAGAATAGAGAGAGATTAGGCTGGCCTAGTTCCAGGTGGTTGATATAGAGTCTCTCATGTTCTGAATTATGGTTTGTTGATTTTTTTTTTCAGTTTTGCTGCTCCTGCAATGCCCTTGGTTCCATCCTGATTGGTAATAGATGTCACTCCCTGGCCAGAGATAAAAACCTGTTAAATTAAAGTCTTGTTATAAGAGTATATTCAAAGGTAGATGGAATAAAAGGACGAGACCGTGGTGAGGGAGGGGTCAATCACTCATTTGCAAAATGGTTACTTTCTATCTGCCAGACTATATGCCCTTCCTTTCTGGTGAGATCATACCCCATCAGTTGCAAATGATCAGGAAGGAAAGTCTGTGAACTTAACCAGATATCTCATTACTTACTTGCAGTCCTTGATGGTGGCCTATTTTCTCTGCTGTAACATGGTCCCCTCTCTTCTTGTTTCTGGTGGGGCCCTCCTTCCCCATCCTTCTGTTTATAATCTTTGCAATTACTGTAGGTATTACAGAGATTTATCTTTGAGTGTCTCTAAGTGGGTTTGGTACTAGGATCCACCTATTAGGGAGTACATATGGTGCTTAATTTTCTGTGTCTGGGATACTTCACTCAATATAATTGTTTCTAATTCCATCCATTTCCCGGCAAATTGCATTAATCATCATTTTTGATGGCTGAGTAGTATTCCATTGTATAAATGTACCACATTTTCCTTATCCACTCATCAACTGTTGGACATTTGGGTTGATTCCATGATTTTGCTATTGTAAACAGTGCTGCTATGAACATGGTCGTGCTTGTGCTATCGAGGTGAATTTTTGCTGTATGGGGGGTTATGCAGGCTCATACAACCACTCTGGCGAGCCGTCTGGTGATTCTCAAAGAAATTAAAAATTGAAATGCCATATGTCCCTGCTATTTTGGGAATAACCCCCTAAAAAGTTTTTTATTATTTTATTTTTTGGTTTTACAAGCATATTTTGATACTTATCCCTTCTTCCCTCCATTCTTCCTCTCTCCTAGTCTCCTCCCTTCCATTCATCAATCTATATCACTCCTTCTACCCTCCTTCTTGGCTGCTTCTATGGACCTCAGGGCTCCCTCTGGCTTGTTATTCTTATGAGAGTTCAGGCCTTTGTGGCATACGAAGTTGCCCCTCCTCAGGCCACCCCACTGATAGGGGCATTTCCCTTCACTCATTCAGCTCTAGTCCCTAAAGTTTCCTCTATATGTTCTTATATCTCTTGAGTTCCTCAATAGTCTATGGGGCATGTTAGTATGTCAGTCATTATGCAGGTCTGGTAAGGACATGTCTCCCTGCAATGAGTTCCTGGAGGCAGCAGTCCTGCCTTGAATGGAATGTCTTGTCCAGTGGTGAACCTTCCCATCTTTAGATATTTACAATCTTACTGACTCCTCTTCTGTGAGATTCTTTAAGCCTTAGGATGAGGCTGAAGTCTTTTTATATCTCCCCTTCTAAGGATATCACCTTATCTCTCACCCCACCTCTGCTTTTCAAGTTTTCTGACTGGTAAAGGAATTCCTAATAAAGTACACAAATCTGAAGGTTCAGTACTAACATCAGTATACAGAATAGAACATGCAGCACTGTAATGGGGTTTCTGAAAAGGAGCAACAGGAATTGACTCCAGGCCCGACTAGAGGGATCTCAGGCAGTGTGAGACTGTACTGAGACAAATTTATTCTCAGCTAGACATACTTATAAGTATTACACATAGGGAATCATCCAGAATCAGTGACTATAAAGATTATAACAAGGAATAGCAAAAATCTCATGAGAACAAGAGACATATAAGTGAATAACATATAAGTGAAATACATATAGACATCAGCAATCCCAAACACTCAGCAACTATCACAGGGAAGGTGCAAGAAAGGACATAAAGACATATGTGATTTACTATGTCCTTAATAATTGTATACAGTTAACACTGCTGGGAACAATGTGGACCTTAAATATAGTTTTAGGGAAAAAACATGTTGAGCTGTGTGGTATCAATCTTCCCATTCTGAGATTAAATCACAGGACAAATAACACATACCTGAAAGGTCAAAGAGCAGGAGATAAATGTCCACTGTTGTCTGTTTCACACCATCCTGATCTCAAGGAGTCCTGGGAAGGCCAGCTACAGACCCTGCACAGCACTGACTTTCTATGTCTGGGATACCTCTCTCAGTACAATGTTGCCCAGTTCTATCCATTTGCCATCAAATTTCATAATTTCATTTTCTTGATATCTAAATAGTATACCATTGTATATATGTACCACATTTTCATTATTCATTCATTGATTAGTAGATATGTACGCTGATTCCATTTCCTTAATACTGTGAATAGTGTCACAATGAACATGTCTCTGTAATAAGATGCAAAACACTTTAGGACTACTCCAAACTATCATGATTTGGATGTGCATTTTCCCTCACAGGCTCATGTGTTTAAATCCTTAGCTGATATTAATATTTGGAAAGATTATAGCACTTTTCAGAGATGGAGTTTTTTGGAAGAAGGAACATCACATTATGGCCTTTGAGGGTTTGGTAGCCTAACTCCACTTCCTGTCAGTTAGCTCTTGCTCACTCTGCCTTCATGTTGACTGTGGTAAGCTGAATCTACATCCTGCTTCTGGCTTCAAGCCACACATTCTGCTATGAATTTCCTGACATAATGGACTATTTCCCCTCTGGAATTGTAAACCAAATAAATCTCTTCTCCCTTGTATCTGATCATTGTTTCAGAGCAGTAACAGAGTAATTATAGCACCACAAGTGGCATGAATGAGTCATATGGTAATTCAATTTTTAGCTTTTTGAGGAACTCTATACTAATCTCCAAAGTGGCTGTATCAGCTTACACTCTCGCCAGCAATGATAAGTGTTTCCTTTTCCCTACATTCCCACCAGTATTTATCATTGTTTGTGTTCTTAATCTTAGCCATTCTGACTAGGGAAAGATGAATCTCAGAGTAGTTTTAATTTGCATTTTTGACATGGCTAGGGAATTTGAACACTTTTAAACTATCTTTTTGAAATTTGAATTCTAAGCTGGAGCTCAGGGATTAAAACTCTGCCTTGCAAACAGAAGGATCCAAATTCAAATTAGAGATCCTATCTAAAACTGCTGAACAGAAATGGCTGGAGTCCACACTTATGGCTTTGGAAGATGGATCCTAAAAGACCCCAGAGCAAAGCAAAGAGGAGGTGCCACAATCCAGGATGATTTCAGAAGTCATACTTGGGCCTCCACAGGCATACGCAGTGCCCTCTAACATACACAAAGACACACGCACATTGATACATACACATGAATATGTTAAAAAAAAGAAATTTGAATTTGTTCTTCTGAAAGTCTCTTTTTACTTCCGAAGCTCATTTTTAATTGGGTTGCTTACTTTCTTGATGCTTGACTTTTGAAATGTTTTGAAGTGTTTATTATACAGGTCTTTCACTTCCATGATTAAGTCTATTCCAAGGATTTTTAAACAATATATGGTGGATTGCATTTGTTTCCCTCATTTATTTCTTAACTTATTTTTATCCTGTTATAAAGACTACTGATTTTTGTATGTTGATTTTGTAACCTACCACTTTACTTAGAATGCTTATTAGCTCAAGCAGTTTCCTGGTAGAGCCTTTGGTGTTTCCCAAGTATACAATCATACCATATACAAACAGGGATATCATAAATTTTTCCTTTCCCATTAGTATCCCTTATATATTTTTCTACTTCATTATTGTTATAGCTAAGACTTCAAATACAATTGAACAAGAATGGTAAGAGTGGACAGTCTTGTTTGTTCCTGATTAAAATAGGATCGCTTCGGGGCCAGAGAGGTGGCTGGGGGTTAAGCCTCTGCCTTGCAGGCGGAAGGTCCTGAGTGCGGATCCTGCACCCCCAGGGGCATTTCTGGTCCTGGTAGGGCAGAGCTTATGAATACCGGACAGAGTAAACAAGGAGGAGGTGGAGGTGGTCCATGGTGGTTCCTGAATTCGCCCATAGTTCTACACACACACACACACACACACACACACACACACACGCACACACGCACGCACGCACGCACAATTGAAGAAATAATAAAAAAATTAAAATAGGATTGCTTCAAGTTTTTCCCCAATTTAAAATGATGTTCACCCTAAGGTGGTTATGAACAGCCTTTATAATTTGGAGATATGTTCCTGGTTCTTCCAAGGTTTTTATCATGAAAGTATGATGAATTCTGTCAAAAGTCTTTCTGCATCTATTGAGAAGACCACATGATTTTTGTTTATGGGCCTATTTATGTGATAAATTATATTTATTGATTTATATATGTTAAGCTATCCTTCCAGTCTCAGGATTAATGTAATTTGAACCTGGAAAATTATCCTGTTGATAGTTTTTAATTGGGTTTGCAAGTATTCTATTGAGGATTTTTGCATCTTTGTTCATTAGGGAGATTGGTATCTAATTCTCTTTTTTATTTTTTGTGTGTATATGTGTGTGTGTGGCTATACATGTGTGTAGCAGAGAGCACTATGTATTCCTATGGAGACCCAAAGGTGACTTGGAAAGTCATCCTGGATTGCCTTGCTTCCTTACTGCTTTGCTCTGTTATTTCCCAGGCTCTACCTTCCAGGGCTGCTGCCATTTCCACCTGACATTTTACATGGGTCTGGGATTCAAAGTGAGGCTCTTTTTCTTGTGATTGGGAGGCAACAGCTTAATCCACAGGCCATTTCTCCAGCTTAATTCTCTTATTAGAATGTTTATTTAGTTTTGAGATCAGAGTAATGATGGCTTTCTAGAAAGTGTTCAGGACTGTTTTCTCCTTTTCTGTTTTATAAAATAATTTGAAGACTGGTGATGCTAGTTGTTTTTTTGTTTGTCTGTTTTCTTCTTTTTCCTCCTCCTCCTCTTCCTCTTCTTCCTCCTCCTCCTCCTCCTCCTCTCTTCTTCTTCTTCTTTCTTCTAAGTTATTGTAAAATTCTGTATTGAGTCTATCTTGTTCTGGGCATTTTGAGTTAGGAGACTTATAATTAGTCTTAATTTCATTGGTTTTTACAGTTCTTTTAAAGTTATTTCTTTTATCTTGATTCAGCTATGATTTGTGTACTGGTTACTCTTATCTGTTGTTGTTAAGTGAGAAAGGGAGACTTTTCAGCTTACAGTTATAGAAGGGAGATACAGTCCTCTATAGCAGAAATGGCAAGATTGGCTGGCAGAAACTGGAGGTAGGCTAAGTCACTGCAGGCATCATGGAAGGTGAGAGGTGCTGCTTGATCAAGAACAGATTGGGGCCTCACCCCGCGCCCTAGGACCCCAGGTCAGCCCACAGGGAACCGGCTCCGACTCCAACCACCAGCCAGAGCCCCGCTCCGCCGGCGGGACACGTACACGGGGGGGGTGGCGGTGGGACCCCAGGTCAGCCACAGGACCGGTGATGCCATCAGCCGGGGCCGTGTGGGGGCCAGGGACGAGAGGACCTCCCCTGCGCCCGGGCCCCGCCCCAGCTGCCCTCGGTTAAATAGCTCCACGCCGAGGCGCCCATCCTCCCTTTTCACCCCACCCCCCCCCGACGGACACGCGCGCGGTCCACCCGCGCCCTAGGTAATTCCCCGTTCGGGCACCGCCCACCAGTACCCCAGGCCAAATAATTCAGTTTTAGTGAAATTGAGAGATCTTACGAGTTAAAATGACAATGTCCAAAGTCCAAAGGTGCAAATCCATGAGAAGCAACACTCCAAGTAAACAATTTCCCACTGAAGGATATTAATCCCCATAATGTTAGACTCCAACAAGAACAAACCCGTGGAAAAAAGGCCAAGAAAGCCTCACCCAGGATAAGGTCTTTCAAAATTTGATCATTACCATGTTCAATACTATGAAAGAGGAAATCCGGGAGGAATTACATAATCGAATCAATCACTTTGAAGAGGAACACAACAGACATTTGGAGGAGTTGAGAAAAACAGTGCAAGAAACAAAAAGTGGCATAGAGCAGTTAAAACAAACTCAAGCAGAGTTTAAAACTGAGCTAAAAGACAAGTTATCTTCAACCCAGAATGCCACAGAGAGTCTTATCAACAGAACTAATGAAGCCGAAAACAGAATTTCAGACCTTGAAGATAAAGTGGGAGTACTAACCAGCCTCAATGGAAGACGTGGTTAAAGCCAAAAAGATACTTGAGAGAAATATCCAAGAGATATGGGACACCCTGAAGAAGCCTAACATGCGTATTCATGGAATACCGGAGCAAGAATCTCAAAATACCACGCCTGAGGAAATTTTTCAAACGATCATCAAGAAAACTTCCTCATCTAAAAAAGAGAGGCCCATTCATATACAAGAGGCATTCCGCACCCCAAACAGATACGACCAAAATAGAAGCACCACCGCGGCAAATAATAGTTAAAACACTCCACATTCAAGATAAAGAACTGGTGCTGAGAGCTTCAAGGGAGAAAAAACAAGTCACTTTTAAAGGCAAACCTATTAAAATAACAAATGACTTCTCAGTCGAAACAGTAAAAGCAAGAAGAGCTTGGAGAGACATACTTCAAGTATTGAATGAGCAAAAATGTCAACCCAGGCTGATTTACCCTGCAAAACTATCAGTCATGATCGAGGGAGAAAGAAAAATTTTCCAGCACAAAGACAACTTGAAGGGATACATGTCCACCAAACCAGGCCTTCAAAAACTGCTAGAAATGATACTTAAGCGTGAAGAAAAAAACAGGCATATCCAGGAGAACAGAAGGCAAATATAACACCATTAAAAGCGAAGCAATATACTTATAAAAGCTACTAAACATAATAAATGTCTGGAATTAACAATAGTTTCTCCATTATAACACTAAATGTTAATGGACTTAATTCACCGATCAAGAGACACAGATTACAAACTTGGATTAAAAATCACAATCCATCAATCTGTTGCCTGCAGGAAACCCATCTCACCACAAAAGATAGGCACGCTCTAAAAATAAAAGGCTGGTCAACAATTCTACAAGCAAATGGAAGCAGAAAACAGGCAGGGGTAGCCATTATGCTATCAGACAAAGTGGATTTCAAACCAAAAAAAATTATAAGAGACATGGATGGATACTACATTTTAGTCACAGGTACAATTCACCAGGAAGACTTCACAATACTGAACATATATGCACCCAATATGGGCCCCTCCACATTCATTAAGAAAACCCTACAGCGTCTAAAGCAAGAAATCAACCCCCAAACGATAATTCTTGGAGACTTCAACACTGCCCTTTCAACATGGGATAGATCAACAGGTCAAAAGCTTAACAGAGACACTTTGGAACTTAATCAAACCCTGAAAGAAATGGACCTTACAGATCTCTATCGAACTTTTCACCCACGCACCAAAGAATACACATTTTTCTCAGCAGCACACGGAATTTTCTCCAAAATAGATCACATATTGGGCCACAAAATGAATCTACACATATATAAGAAAGTTGAAATTCTAACCTGTGCCCTATCAGACCACCACGGCCTAAAGCTGGACATCCACAACACATCAAACAAGAGAAAATACACTAACTCCTGGAAACTTAACACTATGATGCTGAATGAGAACTGGATTCAGGAAGAAATTAAAAAGGAAATTCAAGATTTCCTGAAAGTGAATGATAACGAAAATACAACCTACCAAAATCTCTGGGACACAATGAAAGCTGTTCTAAGAGGTAAATTCATAGCTCTTAATGCCTACATCAAAAAAATGGAAACATCAGAAATAAACAACTTAACAATGCAGCTTAAAGCTTTAGAGAAACTAGAGCAATCTGATCCCAAAAGCAGTAGAAGAGAAGAGATTAGCAAATTAAGGGGAGAAATATCTGAAATCGAGATTAAGAAAACGATAGAAAAAATCAACCAGTCAAAAAGTTGGTTCTTTGAAAAAATCAATAAGATTGATACACCCCTAGCCAAACTAACCAAAAGCAAGAGAGAGAAAACCCAAATTAACAAAATTAGAAATGAACATGATACCCAAGAAATCCAGAGAATTATAACATCATATTTCAAAAACTTATACTCTGTGAAGTTTGACAACACAAAAGAGATGGATGAATTTCTAAGTAAACACAACTTACCTAAATTGAATCAGGAAGTTGTGAATTATTTAAATAGTCCTATAACATATAAGGAAATTGAGGAAGTAATCTCGAATCTTCCCACCAAAAAATGTCCTGGACCAGATGGATTCAGCACAGAGTTCTACCAGACATTTAAGGAGTTAATAACACCAATACTCCTTAAACTGTTCCATCAAATAGCAAAGGAAGGAACACTACCAAATTCCTTCTATGAAGCTAATATCGTTTTAATCCCAAAACCTAATAAAGATTCACTTAAGAAAGAAAACTATAGGCCGATCTCCCTGATGAACACAGACTGCAAAGATTCTCAACAAAGTCTTAGCAAATCGGATTCAAAAACATATCAAAAAGATCATTCACGGGGACCAAGTAGGCTTCATCCCCGGCACACAAGGTTGGTTCAACATACGCAAATCAATAAATGTAATTCATCATGTAAACCAGTCCAAAGTCCAAGACCACATGATACTCTCGATAGATGCAGAAAAAGCTTTTGACAAGATCCAACAGCCTTTTATGATCAAAACGCTAGAGACAGTAGGAATGGAAGGAACCTTTATCAATATAATAAAAGCAGTATACAACAAGCCCACAGCAAGGATTATGCTCAATGGGGAACAATTGGAAGGAAGCATTCCCACTTCGATCAGGAACTAGACAAGGCTGTCCACTCTCACCACTTCTATTCAATATTGTACTTGAAGTCTTAGCTGAAGCCATAAGACAAGAAAGGGACATAAGAGGGATTCAAATCGGCAAGGAAGAAATCAAGCTATCCCTATTTGCAGATGACATGATCTTATACCTGAGGGATCCCAAAAACTCCACCAGGAAGCTCCTGGAACTAATTGAGAAGTTCAGCAGGGTGGCAGGATACAAAATAAATGTGCAAAAATCAGAGGCCTTCCTATATGCCCAGAATGAAAGAAGTGAAAAAGCCTTGAGAGAAACCATGCCATTTACTATAACCCCTAAAAAAATGAAATACCTTGGTATAAACCTAACTAAGGAGGTAAAAGACCTTTACAATGAAAACTTTAAAACCCTAAAGAAAGAAATTGCAGAAGACACCAGAAGGTGGAAAGACCTCCCTTGTTCCTGGATTGGCAGAATCAACATTGTAAAAATGACCATCCTACCAAAGGCAATATACAGATTCAATGCTATACCAATCAAAATCCCAAAGCAATTCTTCAAAGAAGTTGACCAAACAATCTCAAAGTTCATATGGAGACACAAAAGACCCAGGACAGCAAAAACAATCCTGAGTAACAAAAACACAGCTGGAGGTATTACCATACCAAACCTAAGTCTATACTACAAATCCATAGTTATAAAGACAGCCTGGTACTGGCTCCAATATAGACACACAGATCAATGCATAAGGATTGAAGACCCAGATATAAGTCCACAAAGTTACAGCCATTTGGTCTTTGACAAAGGGGCCCAAAGAATCCAATGGAAAAAGAACAGCATCTTCAACAAATGGTGCTGGCAAAACTGGATCTCCACATGCAGAAGATTAAAGCTGGACCCGTACTTGTCACCATGTACAAGACTTAATTCCAAATGGATCAAGGACCTTGATATCAGGCCAGAGACTTTAAAAACCATAGTTGAAAGGATAGGGAACTCCCTCGAGCTGATTGGGCTAGGCCAACACTTCCTAAACAGACATCCAATGGCACAGTCACTGCTACCAACTCTCAACAGTTGGGATCTTGTGAAATTAAGGAGCTTCTGTTCAGATAAAGAGATTGTCACACGAGCTCAAAGGCAACCCACAGAATGGGAGAAAATCTTCACTAACCACATATCTGACAGAGCTCTACTGTCCAGAGTGCACAAAGAACTTAGAAAACTAAACTCCAAGGAAAACACTGGCCCAATTAAAAAATGGGCCCTGGAACTTCAAAGAAACTTTACCAGGGATGAAATTAAAATGTCTAACAAATATCTTAAAAAATGCTCCACTTCCTTCGCCATCAGGGAAATGCAAATCAAAACTTCCCTGAGATATCATCTCACCCCGGTCAGGATAGCAAAAATCCACAGTACGAACAACGACAAATGTTGGAGAGGATGTGGAGAGAGGGGAACTCTCCTACATTGTTGGTGGGAATGCAGGCTCATACAGCCACTCTGGTGAGCCGTCTGGAGATTCTTAAAGAAATTAAAGATTGAAATGCCATATGACCCTGCTATCCCACTTTTGGGAATAACTCCCCATGCAGAGATTCGCCTCGATAGCACAAGCTCGACCATGTTCATAGCAGCACTGTTTACAATAGCAAAGTCATGGAATCAACCTAAATGTCCAACAGTTGACGAGTGGATACGGAAACTGTGGTACATCTATACAATGGAGTACTACTCAGCCATCAAAAATGATGAATTACTGGAATTTGCTGGGAAATGGATGTCATTAGAACCAATTATATTAAGTGAAGTATCCCAAACCCAGAAAATTAAGCGCCGTATGTACTCCCTAATAGGTGGCTCCTAGTACCAAACTCACCCAGCCCACATTGAGACACTCAAAAGTAAACCTATGTAACACAGTAATTGCAAGGATTATGAACAAGAGAGATGGGTTAGGAGGGCCACACCAGAAACAAGGAGAGAGGGGACCATGTTACAGCAGAGAAAATAGGCCTCCATCAAGGTCTGCAAGTAAGTAATGAGAAACCTGGTTAAGTTCACAGATGTTCTTTCCTGATCTCACCAGAAGGGGAGGGCATATAGTCTATCAGATAAAAAGTAATCATTTTGCAAATGGGTGATGGACCCCTCCCTCAGTGAGGTTTCCTACTCTTATTACATCTACCCTTGAATGTGCTATTACAACAAGACTCCAGTTTAACAGCTTTTTGTCTCTGGCCAGGGGGTGACATACAGTGCCCAGCAGAATGGAGTGAAGGGCATTGCAGGAGCAGCAAAACTGCAAAAGAAAATCAACAAACCACAATCCAGGACTTCAGAGACTATATCAATCACATAGAACTAGGCCAGCCTAATCTGTCCCCATCCTGGAGCTCAGGGACATTTGCGGAAGAGGGGGCGGTAAGATTGTAAGAGCAAAAGGATGGGAGGAGCAACGATTTGCAAGATTCTCAACAATAGTTGGGGCCAAAGCAATCATAATGGGACTTTGCATGCCCTGCGCAATGTCCAGCGCACTGTTGCCCTCATAAAGTCCAGCATCTGTTAAGGGCACCGAGACCCCTGGAGGCAAGGGATTGACAGCCATAGTAGTGATCTTATGCTTAAGGGGAACAAGAGAAAGGGCTTATGGAAATGCCACTGGGTCCTTATATGTCATCGGAGAGGAGGACCCAGTGGAGAGTTAGGCGTACACAATAAAGGACTCTCTGGGAATTGGGGGGGAGGCACTGGAAGATGGGGAGGGGGAGGAGGGAGTTCGGGGTGAGGAGGGGGGAGGGAGGGAACTGGTAAAAAAATTTTAAAATGTATAATTAAATTTTTAATAAAGAAAGTATAAAAAAAAAGAACAGATTTACTCAAGCAGGGCAGGATTAACCAATCTCAAGATATCTCTTATGACTGCTTTCTTCCAGCAAGTCTCCACCTCCTAAAGGAGCCATGGCCTTCTCAAATACTGGCAACAGCTAAGAATTCAACCACATAAGCCTGGGAGGGGCCAACTCACATTCAAACCATGACCATATGTATTCAGAAATGTATCCATTTCTTTTTGATTATCTAGGGTAAGTGGAGAATAATTTTTAAAGTATGTCTTTAGGATTCTCTGAATTTTCTTGGTGTCCAATGCAACATATCTCAATTCATCTCTATTTCTTTCTAAATATATCCTAATTCATGTCTTTTTTTAAAAAAACATTTTATTTATTGTGTGCATGCATGCGTGTGTGCGTGGGTGCGTGCATGCGTGCGTGTGTGTGTGTGTGTGTGTGTGTGTGTGTGTGTGTGTGTGTCAGAGGGCACTGTGTGTCCCTGAGGAGGACCAAAGGTAACTTTAGGAATCATCCTTGATTGCTTCTACCTCCTTTTACCTTCACTCTGGGATTTCCCAGGTGCTGGAAGTGCAGGACACCACCATTTCTATCTGACATTTTTAAAAAATTTATTTATTCAATTGTGTGTGTGTGTGTGTGTGTGTGTGTGTGTGTGTGTGTGTATGTATGTACATGTGTGTAGAACCACAGGTGAATTCAGGAACCACCATGGACCGCCTCCACCTCCTTGTTTACTCTGCCCCGGGATTCACAGGCTCTGCCATCCAGGACCAGAAATGCAGGCCGCCCCTGCTTCCGTTTGGTGTCTGTACGTGGGGTCTAGGATCCAAACTCAGGACCTTCCGCCTGCAAGGCAGAGGCTTAACCCCTGAGCCACCTCTCCAGCCCCTCCGCCTGACATTTTTACATGGGACCTAGGATTCAAATTCAGGACCTTCTGCTTGCGAGACAGAGTTTAACCCCTGCGTCATCTCTCCAGCCCCTCATCTCTGTGTTTTTAATTAGGTATTCTCAATTTCTCTCTCTCTCTCTCTCTCTCTCCTCTCTCTCTCTCTCTCTCTCTCTCTCTCTCTCTCTCTCTCTCTCTCCTTTACTTTGGCTAAGTTTTTAGTAATCTTGTTTTCCTTCTACAAAATCAACTCTTCATTTCATTTATTGTCTTTTTATACTCCAGGTCATTGATTCTGCCTGAATTACAGATATTTATTGTCATGTTCTATTTTTAGAATTGGCTTGTTCTTGTTTTTCTAAAGCCTTGAGATATATTATTAAGATGTTTATTTGTGATCTCTCTGTATTTTGATGTGGACATTGAGTGCCATACATTTTCCTTTTAGGATAGCCTTCATTATATTACATAGATTTTGGTATATTGTGTTTTTATTTCCATGAATTCTAGTAATTTTTAAATTTTCTTTTTAATTTTTTTCTTTAACCCATTCCTCATTCAATGTATTGCTTATTTTCCATGAGTTTGTGCCCTTTCTATTGCTTCTTTTCATGTACATATCTAGCTTTAGTCCGTAGTGTTCAGATAGGATGCAGAATGTGATTACAATTTTCCTGCATTTGTGGAAACTTGCTTTATATCCTAGTATGTGGTCTATTTTGGAGAAAGTTCCATAGGCTACTGAGAAAAATATATATCCTTCAGTACTTGGGAGAAATGCTATGTGATATATCTCAGATCTGCTTGATTTATGGTTTTATTTAACTCCAATGTGTCTTTGTTCATTTTTTTACCAATTCACCTATCTATTGGGAAGAGTGAAATACTAAAATCTACATTCACTGTGTGTCATGGTTTGAATGTGAGTTGCCCCACATAGATTCTTGTGCTTGTATCCTTAGGTGATGTTAAAGCTTGAGAAGTTCATGGCACCTTTGGAAACAAGTCTGTTGGAGGTCATAGGAGGCAGGCTTTAAGGTTTGGTAGTTGTGCTCTACTTCCTCTCAGATGTACTTGCTCTGTCTGCCTTCATAATGGCTGTGGTGACCAGCTATGACTTCTGCTATGGGATTACCACAATAATTGAGTATATATCCCCTCTATAACTGTAAGCCAGATAGATCTCCTTTTTACCCTTAACTTGTGTAAAGTATTGTTCCATAATAGCTGCAGCAGAAATTGGTACCTAGAGTTGGGTGCGGCTGTGAAACTGGTAGTATTTAGTACTGAGAAGTATGCCGATTGTTTTGATGTTGCTGTTGTGCCTTTGGAACTGTTTTGTGAGAGAAATGCGAAAAAGTTTGGAACAGTGGGCTAGGAAAATATCTGGATCTTGGAGACAAAAACTTAAAAGACCACCATAGTGAGAGTCTTGACGAGAGTAATGCAAAAAGAAAGCAACACTGGTGATCATAATGCTGGTGAAGACCCAGTTTATGATGATCCAGAGGTGAAAAAAGATGATTTTGGCAACTGGATTAGGAGCAATTCAATGATCCTTTGGCTGCATTTTGCCCATGTTCTAAAAGCTTTCCAGAAGTTGAATTAAAAATGTAGTAGATTGATATGCTTGGTGAAGGAAGTGTCAAAACAGTATAGCATAGAGTCTGTGGCACAGCTACTTTTTAGTGCTCTTGTTCAGAAGTATGATGAAAAAGAGCAAAAAATGGACAGAAGTAAGTAAAGACTATGTAGTTTGATGGGACAAAATGTATGAGTAAATCAAAAGTATTGGACCAAGGGCTGGCGAGGTGGCTCAGGGGTTAAGCCTCCGCTTTGCAGGCGGAAGGTCCTGAGTTCGGATCCCAGATCCCACGTATAGACGCCAGGTGGAAGCAGGGGCGGTCTGTGCTTCTGGTCCTGGTAGGGCGGAGCCTGTGAATCCCGGGGCAGAGTAAACAAGAAGGAAGTGGAGGCGTCCATGGTGGTTCCCGAATTCGTCCGTGGTTCTACACACACACACATACATACACACACATATATAAACACGTGCACACATGCATACACGCACAATTGAATAAATAATAAATAAAAAATAATTAAAAAATCTGGGCTACAATCTTGGTTATGATGAGCTCCAAATGTTGTGGCAAGAGATTTATATATGCAGCTTTCATCAAAGGGACAGGGAGAGGTTCTGGTTGAAAAAAGTCTGAGTAGGCACAAAATGGAGGCAGGATCTAGATCAGGACAAAATGATGTTCTTTGTTACTTCATCTTCATTCCTCTTACTAATTGTTGATTCCTCTGAATGAAATTGATTCCATCATGGACAATAAATAATTTAATGTGTATGCTCCGGAAATCAAATAAAGACTTAAACTAGCAAGTCTGGATATCTTCCAAGGTCAATGTTACAGGGAAAAATTTAAATAGGATAACATAATCTTGGTCAAAAACTATATATACATTGTCGCCCTTTACCCCACCCCGCTCCGCCGGTCGGGACGCGCGCGCGGTCCAGCCGGGCCTCACCCCACGACCTAGGTAAGCTCTGTCCCTGCCCACCCCCAGAACCCCAGGCCAAATAATTCAGTTTAGTGAAATTGAAAGATCTTAAGAGTTAAAACGACAATGCCAAAGTCAAAGTGCAAATCCATGAGAAGCAACACTCAAGTAAACAAATTTCCCACTGAAGAAATTAATCCCATGTTAGACTCCAACCAGAACAAACCCACGGAAAAAGGCCAAGAAAGCCTGACCCAGGATAACGACTTTCTTTTTTTTTTCTTTTCTTTTTTTTTTTTTTTTTTATAGGAAAAAGGGAGATTTATTCAGCTTATGGTTCCAGAGGGGAGAAACAGTCTTTCATGGTGGAGGCGGCATGGCTGGCTGGCCAAAGCTGGAAGAGACTATGTCACTGCAGACATCTTGGAGGCTGAGAGCTGCCAGACTGCTTACTTCTCCTGGAGGTAGGGTGGGACTCATCCACCTCAAGTCCACCCCTTGTGACCGCCTTCCTCCAGCAAAGCTCCACCTTTCAAGGTGCCGTGACTTTGCCAAACACATAAGACTGTGGGGAAAACGTTTCAAACCATGACAAAGGGCCTGAAACAGAATGACTGTAAGAGTCGAAGGCACAAAAAATGATCATTTTATGGGACCTGAACAGTCACTAATTTGAAGAAAAGAAAAAGGAAATCAGATGGAGATGGTGGTGGTCTGTACTCCCGACCCTGGAAACTCCAGAACAAAGCAAAAAGGAGATAGAGTAATCTGGGGCGATTTCCAAAGTCACCCTTGGTCCTCCACAAGCACATACACTCAGATGCCTTTCTCCACAACTAGTGCCGCCTGCATTTGTCGACCCCTTCATCTGAGCCCACCTTCCATCCTCACAGTGCCCATTCTACTCCCTGCCGCCCTCATCAAACCTCCTCTTCTGGTGGCAAATCCTCCCTCAGACAAGAACACTTTGGTTGTGTCCAGTGCCCCAAGGATAATGTCCCCGTCTCAGGAGGCTCTGACTTGATCACACCTGCACATCCTCTTGGGAACAGTCACGTTCTAGGGCTTAGGATCTAGACATCTTTGGGAGCCATTATTCAGCTTCTTTCACCATCTTTGTTTCTACCATGACTGCTGAATGGCACCGTGCAAGTTAAATTAGTGCCAGGCACTGTGAAGCTTAACAAAATACGGTGCACAGGAGGTGTCCTCTGCCCGGGACATGGGCACAGAAAATGGTGTGCACAGGGGAGCTCTGCCTGCACCCCGGTTCTCATTGGCATCTCTTCCCTTTCCTTCACAGGTTGCCTTGGATTCAGTGACCTGTGTTTGGGGCATCAAAGTGGAGAGAACTGAAATGTGGGTAGGAAAACAGCCAAGAAGAACACTATGATAAAAGGAGCCATTTTGGCTTCATTTGACAAATTATTTTGAGTACTTTAGCCACACTGGTACAAGAGGAAAAAAATTACCTAACATCTCATAACCAAAATACATCCACTATAACATCTGAGCAAACTACCCTTATGGTTTTTTTTTTATTAAAATTTAATTATACATTTTAAAATTTTTTACCAGTTCCCTCCCTCCCCCCTCCTCCCCCCGAACCCCCTGCTCCCCCTCCCCTTCCCCCAGTGCCTCCCCCCCAATTCCCAGAGAGTCCTTTATTGTGTACGCCTAACTCTCCACTGGGTCCTCCTCTCCGATGACATATAAGGACCCAGTGGCATTTCCATAAGCCCTTTCTCTTGTTCCCCTTAAGCATAAGATCACCACTAGGGGTCTCGGTGCCCTTCACAGATGCTAGACTTTATGAGGGCAACAGTGCGCTGGACATTGTGCAGGGCATGCAAAGTCCCATTATGATTGCTTTGGCCCCAACTATTGTTGAGAATCTTGCAAATCGTTGCTCCTCCCATCCTTTTGCTCTTACAATCTTACCGCCCCCTCTTCCGCAAATGTCCCTGAGCTCCAGGATGGGGAGAGATTAGGCTGGCCTAGTTCTATGTGATTGATATAGAGTCTCTGAAGTTCTGGATTGTGGTTTGTTGATTTTCTTTTGCAGTTCTGCTGCTCCTGCAATTCCCTTCACTCCATTCTGCTGGGCACTGTATGTCACCCCCTGGCCAGAGACAAAAAGCTGTTAAACTGGAGTCTTGTTGTAATAGCACATTCAAGGGTAGATGTAATAAGAGTAGGAAACCTCACTGAGGGAGGGGTCCATCACCCATTTGCAAAATGATTACTTTTTATCTGATAGACTATATGCCCTCCCCTTCTGGTGAGATCAGGAAAGAACATCTGTGAACTTAACCAGGTTTCTCATTACTTACTTGCAGACCTTGATGGAGGCCTATTTTCTCTGCTGTAACATGGTCCCCTCTCTCCTTGTTTCTGGTGTGGCCCTCCTAACCCATCTCTCTTGTTCATAATCCTTGCAATTACTGTGTTACATAGGTTTACTTTTGAGTGTCTCAATGTGGGCTGGGTGAGTTTGGTACTAGGAGCCACCTATTAGGGAGTACATACGGCGCTTAATTTTCTGGGTTTGGGATACTTCACTTAATATAATTGTTTCTAATGACATCCATTTCCCAGCAAATTCCAGTAATTCATCATTTTTGATGGCTGAGTAGTACTCCATTGTATAGATGTACCACAGTTTCCTTATCCACTCGTCAACTGTTGGACATTTAGGTTGATTCCATGACTTTGCTATTGTAAACAGTGCTGCTATGAACATGGTCGAGCTTGTGCTATCGAGGCGAACCTCTGCATGGGGAGTTATTCCCAAAAGTGGGATAGCAGGGTCATATGGCATTTCAATCTTTAATTTCTTTAAGAATCTCCAGACGGCTCACCAGAGTGGCTGTATGAGCCTGCATTCCCACCAACAATGTAGGAGAGTTCCCCTCTCTCCACATCCTCTCCAGCATTTGTCGTTGTTTGTATTATGGATTTTTGCCATCCTGACGGGGGTGAGATGATATCTCAGGGAAGTTTTGATTTGCATTTCCCTGATGGCGAAGGAAGTGGAACATTTTTTTAAGATAATTGTTAGACATTTTAATTTCATCCCTGGTAAAGTTTCTTTGAAGTTCCAGGGCCCATTTTTTAATTGGGCCAGTGTTTTCCTTGGAGTTTAGTTTTCTAAGTTCTTTGTGCACTCTGGACAGTAGAGCTCTGTCAGATATGTGGTTAGTGAAGATTTTCTCCCATTCTGTGGGTTGCCTTTGAGCTCGTGTGACAATCTCTTTATCTGAACAGAAGCTCCTTAATTTCACAAGATCCCAACTGTTGAGAGTTGGTAGCAGTGACTGTGCCATTGGATGTCTGTTTAGGAAGTGTTGGCCTAGCCCAATCAGCTCAAGGGAGTTCTCTATCCTTTCAACTATGGTTTTTAAAGTCTCTGGCCTGATATCAAGGTCCTTGATCCATTTGGAATTAAGTCTTGTACATGGTGACAAGTACGGGTCCAGCTTTAATCTTCTGCATGTGGAGATCCAGTTTTGCCAGCACCATTTGTTGAAGATGCTGTTCTTTTTCCATTGGATTCTTTGGGCCCCTTTGTCAAAGACCAAATGGCTGTAACTTTGTGGACTTATATCTGGGTCTTCAATCCTTATGCATTGATCTGTGTGTCTATATTGGAGCCAGTACCAGGCTGTCTTTATAACTATGGATTTGTAGTATAGACTTAGGTTTGGTATGGTAATACCTCCAGCTGTGTTTTTGTTACTCAGGATTGTTTTTGCTGTCCTGGGTCTTTTGTGTCTCCATATGAACTTTGAGATTGTTTGGTCAACTTCTTTGAAGAATTGCTTTGGGATTTTGATTGGTATAGCATTAAATCTGTATATTGCCTTTGGTAGGATGGTCATTTTTACAATGTTGATTCTGCCAATCCAGGAACAAGGGAGGTCTTTCCACCTTCTGGTGTCTTCTGCAATTTCTTTCTTTAGGGTTTTAAAGTTTTCATTGTAAAGGTCTTTTACCTCCTTAGTTAGGTTTATACCAAGGTATTTCATTTTTTTAGGGGTTATAGTAAATGGTATGGTTTCGCTCAAGGCTTTTTCACTTCTTTCATTCTGGGCATATAGGAAGGCCTCTGATTTTTGCACATTTATTTTGTATCCTGCCACCCTGCTGAACTTCTCAGTTAGTTCCAGGAGCTTCCTGTGGAGTTTTTGGGATCACTCAGGTATAAGATCATGTCATCTGCAAATAGGGATAGCTTGACTTCTTCCTTGCCGATTTGAATCCCTCTTATGTCCCTTTCTTGTCTTATGGCCTCAGCTAAGACTTCAGGTACAATATTGAATAGAAGTGGTGAGAGTGGACAGCCTTGTCTAGTTCCTGATCGAAGTGGGAATGATTCCAATTGTTCCCCATTGAGCATAATCCTTGCTGTGGGCTTGTTGCATATAGCTTTTATTATATTGATTAAGGTTCCTTCCATTCCCACTGTCTCTAGCGTTTTGATCATAAAAGGCTGTTGGATCTTGTCAAAAGCTTTTTCTGCATCTATCAAGAGTATCATGTGGTCTTGGACTTTGGACTGGTTTACATGATGAATTACATTTATTGATTTGCGTATGTTGAACCAACCTTGTGTGCCGGGGATGAAGCCTACTTGGTCCCCGTGAATGATCTTTTTAATATGTTTTTGAATCCGATTTACTAAGACTTTGTTGAGAATCTTTGCGTCTGTGTTCATCAGGGAGATCGGCCTATAGTTTTCTTTTTTAAGTGAATCTTTATTAGGTTTTGGGATTAAAACGATATTAGCTTCATAGAAGGAATTTGGTAGTGTTCCTTCCTTTGCTATTTGATGGAACAGTTTAAGGAGTATTGGTGTTATTAACTCCTTAAATGTCTGGTAGAACTCTGTGCTGAATCCATCTTGTCCAGGACATTTTTTGGTGGGAAGATTCGAGAGTACTTCCTCAATTTCCTTATATGTTATAGGACTATTTAAATAATTCACAACTTCCTGATTCAATTTAGGTAAGTTGTGTTTACTTAGAAATTCATCCATCTCTTTTGTGTTGTCAAACTTCACAGAGTATAAGTTTTTGAAATATGATGTTATAATTCTCTGGATTTCTTGGGTATCAGTAGTGATAACTCCATGTTCATTTCTAATTTTGTTAATTTGGGTTTTCTCTCTCTTGCTTTTGGTTAGTTTAGCTAGGGGTGTATCAATCTTGTTGATTTTTTCAAAGAACCAGCTTTTTGATTGGTTGATTTTTTCTATCGTTTTCTTAATCTCGATTTCAGATATTTCTCCCCTTAATTTGCTAATCTCTTCTCTTCTACTGCTTTTGGGATCAGATTGCTCTAGTTTCTCTAAAGCTTTAAGCTGCATTGTTAAGTTGTTTATTTCTGATGTTTCCACTTTTTTGACGTGGGCATTAAGAGCTATGAACTTACCTCTTAGAATAGCTTTCATTGTGTCCCAGAGATTTTGGTAAGTTGTATTTTCGTTATCATTCACTTTCAGGAAATCTTGAATTTCCTTTTTAATTTCTTCCTGAATCCAGTTCTCCTTCAGCATCATAGTGTTAAGTTTCCAGGAGTTAGTGTATTTTCTCTTGTTTGATGTGTTGTGGATGTCCAGCTTTAGGCCGTGGTGGTCTGATAGGACACAGGTTAGAATTTCAACTTTCTTGTATATGTGTAGATTCATTTTGTGGCCCAAAATGTGATCTATTTTGGAGAAAGTTCCGTGTGCTGCTGAGAAAAATGTGTATTCTTTGGTGCGTGGGTGAAAAGTTCGATAGAGATCTGTAAGGTCCATTTCTTTCAGGGTTTGATTAAGTTCCAAAGTGTCTCTGTTAAGCTTTTGACCTGTTGATCTATCCCATGTAGAGAGGGCGGTGTTGAAGTCCCCAAGAATTATCGTTTGGGGGTTGATTTCTTGCTTTAGACGCTGTAGGGTTTTCTTAATGAATGTGGAGGGGCCCGTATTGGGTGCATAAATGTTCAGTATTGTGAAATCTTCCTGGTGAATTGTACCTGTGACTAAAATGTAGTATCCATCCGTGTCTCTTATGATTTTCTTTGGTGTGAAGTCCACTTTGTCTGATAGCATAATGGCTACCCCTGCCTGTTTTCTGCTTCCATTTGCTTGTAGAATTGTTGACCAGCCTTTTATTTTTAGAGCGTGCCTATCTTTTGTGGTGAGATGGGTTTCCTGCAGGCAACAGATTGATGGATTGTGATTTTTAATCCAAGTTTGTAATCTGTGTCTCTTGATCGGTGAATTAAGTCCATTAACATTTAGTGTTATAATGGAGAAACTATTGTTAATTCCAGACATTTATTATGTTTAGTAGCTTTTATAAGTATATTGCTTCGCTTTTAATGGTGTTATATTTGCCTTCTGTTCTCCTGGATATGCCTGTTTTTTTCTTCACGCTTGAGTATCATTTCTAGCATTTTTTGAAGGCCTGGTTTGGTGGCCATGTATCCCTTAAAGTTGTCTTTGTGCTGGAAAATTTTTCTTTCTCCCTCGATCATGACTGATAGTTCTGCAGGGTAAATCAGCCTGGGTTGACATTTTTGCTCATTCAATACTTGAAGTATGTCTCTCCAAGCTCTTCTTGCTTTTACTGTTTCGACTGAGAAGTCATTTGTTATTTTAATAGGTTTACCTTTAAAAGTGACTTGTTTTTTCTCTCTTGAAGCTCTCAGCACCAGTTCTTTATCTTGAATGTGGAGTGTTTTAACTATTATTTGCCGCGGTGTGCTTCTATTTTGGTCGTATCTGTTTGGGGTGCGGAGTGCCTCTTGTATATGAATGGGCCTCTCTTTTTTTAGATGAGGAAAGTTTTTCTTGATGATCGTTTGAAAAATTTCCTCAGGGGTGGTATTTTGAGATTCTTGCTCTGGTATTCCATGAATACGCATGTTAGGCTTCTTCAGGGTGTCCCATATCTCTTGGATATTTCTCTCAAGTATCTTTTTGGCTTTAACAACCTCTTCCATTGAGCTGGTTAGTACTCCCACTTTATCTTCAAGGTCTGAAATTCTGTTTTCTGCTTCATTAGTTCTGTTGATAAGACTCTCTGTGGCATTCTGGGTTGAAGATAACTTGTCTTTTAGCTCAGTTTTAAACTCTGCTTGAGTTTGTTTTAACTTCTCTATGCCACTTTTTGTTTCTTGCACTGTTTTTCTCAACTCCTCCAGATGTCTGTTGTGTTCCTCTTCAAAGCGATTGATTCGATTATGTAATTCCTCCCGGATTTCCTCTTTCATAGTATTGAGCATGGTAATGATCATATTTTGGAAGACCTTATCCTGGGTCAGGCTTTCTTGGCCTTTTTCCACGGGTTTGTTCTTGTTGGAGTCTAACATGGGATTAATTTCTTCAGTGGGAAATTTGTTTACTTGAGTGTTGCTTCTCATGGATTTGCACTTTGACTTTGGCATTGTCATTTTAACTCTTAAGATCTCTCAATTCCACTAAACTGAATTATTTGGCCTTGGGTACTGGTGGGCGGGGCCCGAACGGGGACTTACCTAGGGCGCAGGGTGAGGCCCGGCTGGACCGCGAGTGTGCGTCCTGACCAGCGGAGCAGGGTGGGGTGAAAAGGGAGGATGGGCGCGTCAGCTTGGAGCTATTTAACCCGAGGGCAGCTGGGGCGGGGCCCGGGCGCAGGGGGAGGTCCTCCTCGTCCCTCGGCCGCCACGCGTGCCTCCGGCTGGATGGTGGGAGTCGGAGCCGGGTCCCTGTGGGCTGACCTGGGTTCCTGGTGGGCGGGGCCCGAACGGGGACACTTTGGAACTTAATCAAACCCTGAAAGAAATGGACCTTACAGATCTCTATCGAACTTTTCACCCACGCACCAAAGAATACACATTTTTCTCAGCAGCACACGGAACTTTCTCCAAAATAGATCACATATTGGGCCACAAAACGAATCTACACATATACAAGAAAGTTGAAATTTTAACCTGTGCCTTATCAGACCACCATGGCCTAAAGCTGGACATCCACAACACATCAAACAAGAGAAAATACACTAACTCCTGGAAACTTAACACTATGATGCTGAATGAGAACTGGATTCAGGAAGAAATTAAAAAGGAAATTCAAGATTTCCTGAAAGTGAATGATAACGAAAATACAACTTACCAAAATCTCTGGGACACAATGAAAGCTATTCTAAGAGGTAAGTTCATAGCTCTTAATGCCCACGTCAAAAAAATGGAAACATCAGAAATAAACAACTTAACAATGCAGCTTAAAGCTTTAGAGAAACTTGAGCAATCTGATCCCAAAAGTAGTAGAAGAGAGATTAGCAAAATAAGGGGAGAAATATCTGAAATCGAGATTAAGAAAACGATAGAAAAAATCAACCAGTCAAAAAGCTGGTTCTTTGAAAAAATCAATAAGATTGATACACCCCTAGCTAAATTAACCAAAAGCAGGAGAGAGAAAACCCAAATTAACAAAATTAGAAATGAACATGGAGTTATCACTACTGATACCCAAGAAATCCAGAGAATTATAACATCATATTTCAAAAACTTATACTCTGTGAAGTTTGACAACACAAAAGAGATGGATGAATTTCTAAGTAAACACAACTTACCTAAATTGAATCAGGAAGTTGTGAATTATTTAAATAGTCCTATAACATATAAGGGAATTGAAGAAGTAATCTCAAATCTTCCCACCAAAAAATGTCCTGGACCAGATGGATTCAGCACAGAGTTCTACCAGACATTTAAGGAGTTAATAATACCAATACTCCTTAACCTGTTCCATCAAATAGCAAAGGAGGAACACTACCAAATTCCTTCTATAAAGCTAATATCGTTTTAATCCCAAAACCTAATAAAGACTCACTTAAAAAAGAAAACTATAGGCCGATCTCCCTGATGAACACAGACGCAAAGATTCTCAACAAAGTCTTAGTAAATCGGATTCAAAAACATATTAAAAAGATTATTCACGGGGACCAAGTAGGCTTCATCCCCGGCACACAAGGTTGGTTCAACATACGCAAATCAATAAATGTAATTCATCATGTAAACCAGTCCAAAGTCCAAGACCACATGATACTCTCGATAGATGCAGAAAAAGCTTTTGACAAGATCCAACAGTCTTTTATGATCAAAACGCTAGAGACAGTAGGAATGGAAGGAACCTTTATCAATATAATAAAAGCAGTATACAACAAGCCCACAGCAAGGATTATGCTCAATGGGGAACAATTGGAAGCATTCCCACTTCGATCAGGAACTAGACAAGGCTGTCCACTCTCACCACTTCTATTCAATATTGTACTTGAAGTCTTAGCTGAAGCCATAAGACAAGAAAGGGACATAAGAGGGATTCAAATCGGCAAGGAAGAAATCAAGCTATCCCTATTTGCAGATGACATGATCTTATACCTGAGTGATCCCAAAAACTCCACCAGGAAGCTCCTGGAACTAATTGAGAAGTTCAGCAGGGTGGCCGGATACAAAATAAATGTGCAAAAATCAGAGGCCTTCCTATATGCCCAGAATGAAAGAAGTGAAAAAGCCTTGAGAGAAACCATCCCATTCACTATAGCCCCTAAAAAAATGAAATAAATACCTTGGTATAAACTTAACCAAGGAGGTAAAAGACCTTTACAATGAAAACTTTAAAACCCTAAAGAAAGAAATACCAGAAGACACCAGAAGGTGGAAAGACCTCCCATGTTCCTAGATTGGCAGAATCAACATCATAAAAATGACCATCCTACCAAAGGCAATATACAAATTCGATGCTATACCAATTAAAATCCCAAAGCAATTCTTTAAAGAAGTTGACCAAACAATCTCAAAATTCATATGGAGGCACAAAAGACCCAGTATAGCAAAGACAATCCTGAGTAACAAAAACACTGCTAGATGTTTCCATACCGAACCTTAGTCTATATTACCAATCCATAGTGATAAAAACAGCCTGGTACTGGCTCCAAAATAGGCTTAAAGACCCAGATATAAGCCCACAAAACTACAGCCATTTGGTCTTTGACAAAGGGGCCCAAAGAATCCAATGGAAAAAGAACAGCATCTTCAACAAATGGTGCTGGCTAAACTGGATCTCCACATGCAGAAGATTAAAGCTGGACCCATACTTGTCACCATGTACAAGACTTAATTCCAAATGGATCAAGGACCTTGATATCAGGCCAGAGACTATAAAAACCATAGTTGAAAGGATAGGGAACTCCCTCAAGCTGATTGGGCTAGGCCAACATTTCCTAAACAGACATCCAATGGCACAGTCACTGCTACCAACTCTCAACAGTTGGGATCTTGTGAAATTAAAGAGCTTCTGTTCAGATAAAGAGATTGTAACGCCAGCTCAAAGGCAACCCACAGAATGGGAGAAAATCTTCACTAACCACATATCTGATACAGCTCTATTGTCCAGAGTGCACAAAGAACTTAGAAAACTAAACATCAAGGAAACCAATGGCCCAATTAAAAAATGGGCCCTGGAACTTAAAAGAAGTTTTACCAGGGATGAAATTAAAATGTCTAACAAATATCTTAAAAAATGCTCCACTTCTTTAGCCATCAGGGAAATGCAAATCAAAACTTCCCTGAGATATCATCTCACCCCGGTCAGGATGGCAAAAATCCACAACACAAACAACAACAAATGCTGGAGAGGATGTGGAGAGAGGGGAACTCTCCTACATTGCTGGTGGGAGTGCAGGCTCATACAGCCACTCTGGTGAGCCGTCTGGAGATTCTTAAAGAAATTAAAGATTGAAATGCCATATGACCCTGTGATTCCACTTTCAGGTATAACCCCCCATACAGCAGAGGTTCACCTCGATAGCACAAGCATGACCATGTTCATAGCAGCACTGTTTACAATAGCAAAGACATGGAATCAACCCAAATGTCCAACAGTTGACAAGTGGATAAGGAAACTGTGGTACATCTATACAATGGAGTACTATTCAGCCATCAAAATGATGAATTACTGGAATTTGCCGGGAAATGGATGTCATTAGAAACAATTATATTAAGTGAAGTATCCCAGACCCAGAAAATTAAGCGCCGTATGTACTCCCTAATAGGTGGCTCCTAATACTAAACCCACCTAGCCCATCTTGAGACACTCATAGGTAAATCTATGTATTACCTACAGTAATTGCAAGGATTATGAACAGGAAGGATGGGGTTGGAGGGCCACACCAGAAACAAGGAGAGAAGTGACCATGTTACAGTAGAGAAAATAGGCCTCCATCAAGGACTGCAAGAAGTAATGTGACACCTAGTTAAGTTCACAATTCGTTCCTGATCATTTACAACTAAGGGGGTATGAACTCACCAGAAGGAGAGGGCATATAGTCTGGCAGATTAAAAAGTAACCATTTTGCATATGGGTGATTGACCCCTCCCATTGCCTAACGCCATATAACCCTGCGATTCCACTTTTGGGTATAAGTATTACATCTATCCTTGAATGTGCTCTTATAATAAGACTCCAGTTTAACAGCTTTCTGTCTCTGGCCAGGGGGTGACATACAGTGCCCATCACGATGGAGTGAAGGGCATTACAGGAGCAACAAAACTGCAAAAGAAAATCAACGAACCACTATCCAGAACTTCAGAGACTCTATATCAACCACCTAGAACTAGGCCAGCTTAATCTCTCCCCATCCTGAAGCTCAGGGACATTTGCGGAAGAGGGGGCGGTAAGAATGTAAGAGCAAAAGGATGGGAGGAGCAATGATTTGCAAGATACTCCACACAAGTTAGGGCCGAAGCAATCATAATTGGACATTGCATGCCCAGCGCAATGTCCAACACACTATTGACCTCACAAAGTCTAGCATCTGCTAAAGCCACCAAGATCCTTGGAGGCAAGGGATTGACAGCCACAGTAGTGTTCCTATGCTTAAGGGGAACACAGGAAAGGGTTCAGGGAAATGCCACTGGGTCCTTGTACGTCATCGGAGAGAAGGGCCCAGAGGAGAGTCAGGCATGCACAAGAAAGGACTCTGGGAATTGGGGCGGGAGGCACGGGGGGATGAGGCGGGAGGGGTGAGGGGAGGGGGAGCAGGGGGCTCGGGGGGGGGAGAAGGAGGGAGGGAGGGAACTGGTGTACCTTTTAAGTTTGTATGAGCTGAAATAATAATAAAAATGTATTATAAAAAATATACATTGTCATGAACATTAGGTTGAATTGTATGGTACAAGACAGAAAAATCATTGTCATGTCTGTACTCAATAATGCAGAATTGAATACCGAGGGTGTGCCAATTACTATCCTAAGCAGTGTACATTTTTAGCGAGCAACAAATGTTATCTGAACTTGGGCAGTCTCACTCCAGGGTTCCTAACACCTTATATGGATAGGAAGATGTTTTTCAGCACAAAGTAATGCCCTCACCTTTTCTTCCATGACATGAATAAGTACAGAGTGCTTTACAAGGGCTTATGGGTGGCTGGAGACATGGCTAAGGGATGAAGGCTTTTGCCTCATAAGCAAAAGGACCAGAGTTTGAATCCCTAGGCCCCAAATATTAATACTGGCCACAAATGGCACTTGCCTGCACTTCTGACTCTGGGAAATCCTAGAACAAAGCAGTTAAAGGAAGAGCAATCCAGAATGACACCCAAAGCCATCTTTGGGCCTCAACAAGCATGCACACTTGCATGTTCTCTTCTCCATACACCTACCCATATAAATGCACACACACACACACACACACACACACACACACACACACACCACAATTACAGATGGAGAAGGACAAGGAAAAGAGAGAGAGAGAGAGAGAGAGAGAGAGAGAGAGATTCTCAAGGTACTATCTTTGAACACAGGTCAGAATTTAGGGGTCAGAACTATAATTGAATATGTCAATTTATCATTTAATCATAGCTTCAGACTTCAGATTCCAAGAATGCCACTATCCTTTCACAGAAGCAAACAAACTCTACCACCATGCAACAAGCATCACATGCCAGGCACTGCACTGAAAGCACATGACTCCTTGCTACTAAGAAACCTGTAAATAGCTAGGTTTGGTGGCACAAGCCTGTAATCCCAACAGTCAGGAAAGTTGAGGCAGATAAGTTACCAGATGCCAATGTGGACACATAGCAAATTCAAGGTCAGTCTGTGCTACATAGGAACACATCTCAAAAACCCCCAAACCACCTACATATCATCAGGCAAGTTACTGGTGTTAACAGAACTAAATATACTATTAAAATGCAGGCTACCCACAACAGGACAGCCTTATTATTTCTGTCCACAAGTTCTAGGGTTTGAACTGACAACCTCTTGTATGATAGGCAAGCACCCTACCACTGAGCTACCACTAGAAATCCTGCCATATTATTTCAACCAACTAAAATTCTCTTAAAATTAGACTACATTTATTTCATCTTTACACTGAATTGTAAGATTTGGAAAAATATTACTGACAGAAACATAGTATTTGCACATCACTTCCCAGGCAAACTCAGGTACTATGGACACACATTATTTGGTATTAAATAAACTTCAAATTTCTAGCTATCACTGGAGACTGGGACTTAATTTGGAGAATCAGTCTACTTCCTACATCAATTCTACAGCTCTAGGGGACTGTGTCTGGGAATCAGTTGCCAGAATTTCATGATACCTTGATTTACAGATTTCTGGTTATTGCAATTAGCCTTCATGTTGCTGATAAAATCATGACAAAACTACTTAAGGGAATAAAGGATTTTATTTTCTCCTGTAATTGTCTGGTTACAGTTCTTAGTCCAGTAACTATCCACGTAACACCTGAGGGATAATCCAGCATGTCTGGGCAAATATACACAAGAATGACCCCATTCTCAAACAGTTCACTCTATTTTATTCACCTATCTAGGGTCTAGTCCCACTTACCATGGGCTGGGGTTTCCCCATCCACTATACAATCTACTGCAGGTTTGTTCTGGGTTGCACTTAACTATCATTTGTAGAGAAATGTGACCAGAGCTCAAACCCCCTACTGTCAAGTTGATACCTGTATCTAACTGATGCTCCACCCCCTGTCAACTTGATACAAGAACATATCACCTTTAAACTAACCTTCACCTTGTTCCCACAGGTGTTAAATTTATCTTAAATATAAATACATCTAATTCTAAAAGTCCAAGGTCTCTTAACTATAACATACTGTGAAGTAAAGTTAAATACTTCAGCACAGATAGAACATTGAAGTGGAAATATTATGACACCGTTAATACCAAGTTAAGACAAAAGTTCAGCCAGTCAAATACCGCATCCTATCACTCAATGTCCCTCTTATGTTGCTTATCACGTAGTCATGGTGGCTCAAAGATTCTGGGAAATTCCAATCCCTCCTCACAGATCAAAGTTGCACAAACAGCGTTTCTCTAGACCAGTACTAACAGCCATCCTTAGCATATATCCATGCATACGACTCTTTTTGGAAGGTATCCCACATTGGTTCTGGCATCTCCAACATCTTCACCTCTCAATGGCAGACCAGGCTTCAACTCCACAGCGCAAATTGCCCTTCTTGGGCTTCTTGCCACACACTGCCTGGATTCCTGTCATTCCTGAAACCTTGGAGGAGGGATCCATGATCACCTCTTTCTTGCATCTTTGATGCCTCTAAAAAAAAGTACCACGTGGACAACATTGCCAAGTTCTGCTAACTTCCAGGTGGAGACTGGCTCCTTGGAATCACAGCTGATTCAGTTTCTCTGTGCTGACTTGCAGAAGAATCTCTATGCTGGGCAGAATCTCAACACAACTACATTTATTTCTTCTACCATTCCAGTGTAAAGCACTGAGTTTTTCTTCAATGACATTTATTTCTCCAGTATCCACTGCTGCTCTGCTGCCTGCTTTTCTTCATTAGAAACTTCAAGGCTGCCAACACAGCTGTCTACCAAGAAACCAGTCCATCATCTTTAAATTCTCTTTTCCAAAGTCCTTGTTCCCATTATCACAAACTGGGCCTCAAACAATCCACAACTCTCAGCACCTCTATTCTTCACAGGGGCCATTAAACTCTGCAAAATGGTATTTGTAATCCACAGTCTCCAAATCTTCAAACATCTTAAACTTTGTCCAACAAAACTGTTCGAAAGCCACAAAAATCACATAACCAGATTTATCAATAACATCTCACTTCTCTGGCAAGAAATTCTGTTGCAGCTTGCCTGTATTGCTGCTGATAAAATCATCATCAAAGCTTAAAAGGGTTTATATTCTCTTAAGATAGATTGGTTAGTTTCTTGTCCAGCTTGGCAGGAGAGCATGCACTATCACCAAAGGGCTGTGAGAACTGGCCATACCATATCCACTTAACAGCTGAGCCAGATGAGCATGTCTGGCCAAGCATACACAAAGATGCCCCCATTCTCAAACAGCTCCCTCCATTTTATTCACCCATTCAGGACCTAGTCCTACCCACCATGGCCTGGGCCTTCCATATCCACTAAACAATCTCTTGCAGATTTGCATTGAGCTTTAATCAACTACTAATTGTTTTCACCTGTGTCTATGACACTGGTTGTAGCATTTTTTTTTTTTTTTTTTTTTAGTTTAAGAAAACATGTTCTCTGTATTACCTGGTTCATTAAGTTTAGGAGAAATGTCAAAAGCTACATCTTGGGACAAATTTTCTTTTTTTTTTTTTTTAAACATTTTTTATTATCTCCGCTCACACAAACTTAAGAGGTACACTGGTTCCCTCCCTCCCTCCTCCTCTACCCGACCCCTCTGCTCACCCTCCCCTTACCCCTCCCTCCCCACCACCCAGTACCTCCCCTCCCCCAATCCCCAGAGAATCCATTAATGTGCAAGCCAAACTCTCCTCCGGGTCCTCCTCTCCGATGACGTACAAGGACCCAGCGGCATTTCCCTGAACCCTTTTCTTTGTTCCCCTTAAGCATAGGAACACTATTTTGGCTGTCAATCCCTTGCCTCCAAGGATCTTGGTGCTTTTAGCAAAATGCTAGATTTTGTGGGGTCAATAGTGTGTTGGACATTGTGCAGGGCATGCAAAGTCCAATTATGATTGCTTCAGCCCTAACTTGTGTATCTTGCTTATCATTGCTCCTCCCATCCTTATGCTCTTACACTCTTACCGCCCCCTCTTCTTGCAAATTTCCCTGAGCTTCAGGATGGGGAGAGATTAGTCTGGCCTAGTTCTAGGTGGTTGATATAGAGTATCTGAAGTTCTGGATTACGGTTTGTTGATTTTCTTTTGTGGTTTTGCTGCTCCTGCAATGCCCTTCACTCCATCCTGATGGGTATTGGATGTCACCCCCTGGCCAGAGACAAAAAGCTGTTAAACTAGTCTTGTTATAAGAGTATATTCAAAGGTAGATGTAATAAAAGTAGGAAACCATAGTGAGGGAGGAGGGGTCAATCACCCATTTGCAAAATGGTTACTTATTATCTGCCAGACTATATGCCCTCCCCTTCTGATGAGATCACACCCTCTCAGTTGCAAATGTTCAGGAACGAAAAGTCTGTGAACTTAACCAGATGTCTCATTGCTTATTTACAGTCCTTGATGGAGGCCTATTTTCTCTGCTGTAACATGGTCCCCTCTCTCCATGTTTCTGGTGTGGCCCTCCTACCCCATCCCTCCTGTTCATACTCCTTGCAATTACAGTATTACAGAGATTTATTGTCGAGTGTCTCTAGGTGGGCTGGGTGGGTTTGGTACTAGGAGCCACCTATTAGGGAGTACATACGGCGCTTAATTTTCTGGGTCTGGGATACTTCACTTAATATAATTGTTTCTAATGACATCCATTTTCCAGCAAATTCCAGTAATTCATCATTTTTGATGGCTGAGTAGTACTCCATTGTATAGATGTATCACATTTTCCTTATCCACTCGTCAACTGTTGGACATTTGGGTTGATTCCATGACTTTGCTATTGTAAACAGTGCTGCTATCAACATGGTCGTGCTTGTGTTATCGAGGTGAACCTCTGCTGCATGGGGGGTTATTCCCAGAAGTGGAATCGCAGGGTCATATGGCATTTCAATCTTTAATTTCTTTAAGAATCTCCAGACGGCTCGCCAGAGTGGCTGTATGAGCCTGCATTTTGGGACAAATTTTCTTATCACCTTTTAGGAGCCTGTGTTCATAAAAGCCTACCCAGTACATTAACTTCTGCAAGGATGGCTTATGTGCTGTGTGATCTGTCAGATGCAAACTAAAACCTTTTAAATATCACTTGTCTTTGAACAAAAGCTGTGCCTGAAGTACTTTTAATCTGGAAAGCAGATAGTTAAGTGAATGCCAAGAGTACAATTTCTGTCTACCAGAGCATGTTTAGAATACTCAACATATAATGGACACAGGAAATCTTTTGTCAGACTCTAGAAACCTAGGCAGTATGTTCAAAAACAATGGGCCAAGATTCAATTTCTATCAGAAGATAAACTGAATCACACTCCTACTTCGGGACTTCAGTCAGGGATGTCTCATGCCTTTATTTGAGAAAGATGTGATCCCTCTGTGGGCCTCTGAAGGTGACACATGGAAACATCTCTGCACAGGAGCTAGAGGACCATGCAAGTGAATTCATTGGACAGGCAAGCAGCCATGCCCTTTAGCGATGCCTCAGACCCATCATTGCCTTTTGCAAAATACAACACTCCAGTTCAGTAGCTCAACTATGTAAGCATCAGGGAGAATTGATTCTAATTAAAAAAAAAGGATAACTTAACTAATTTAAATGTTACAGGAATTGTTACAATGACTTAAAGCTACAGTGGTTTTATGAGAATACTACTAGGACCTAATTAAAATAAAATTAATTTTATGTTGGTTTTCATAACTATATTATAAAGTACCATTATGAATTACCATGAATGTGGTGTTTAGCAAAGTTTTGTTCCAAATAAGCAGTATAAGGCAACAAAGTATTTTTTCTATTATTTATTTAGTAAAAATTTTACATGTTAGGACAAATATGGCAAATTGGAATATATCATTTCCATATACATTCCTATCTAATAAAGTTATGATAAAAAGTTTCTAAAGAAATTACACTCAAGCACTATTAACATAATAAAGACCCTAGTCTACCATATCACAATGACAAATACTTGGCCATATCCACTACCTATCACAGATATTGAGATGTAGCTTGTATAGTATACATGATTGACTTGGAATACATCCACAGAACACACACACAAATCCCCTTCAAACAAAAAAATCCCACCAAGGCTCTCCCAAACAAAGAAACAAATTACAATCCAGACTGCCATCTTGAAAGATGTTTCTCTGTGTACACACAAAGGACTGGCAAGAAAATAATTTCCACTGTACTTGATGATAAATGACAAAGTATTTATTTAAAATACTAAAAAAGTAAAAACATTTAACAAATTGAACCCAGGCTAGAAATTTTTATGTAGCTGAATATTGTCATTTAGAATTCATGCTCATTGACAGCAGGATCGATTGTTTAGACCACAAGCTGCACAGCCTGAAAGATCTCAGAGCAGACGAACAGTTTTCCCTGTCACTGTCAAGAAGTCATCATCAGACAAGGCACGCAAGGCTTCTTCAAACATGTCTTTGGTAATTGCCTGTGGGGAAAGGAATGAAAGCAAATGTCAGAAGACAATTCCCCTTGCATCTCTTAAGACTCACAACTTTACGGCTGGAGAAATGGCTCAGAGGTTAAGACTCTGCCTCACGAACAGAAGGTCCTGAGTTCAGATCCCAGGTCCCATGGGGAAAAAAAAAGTGCCAGGTGGAAATGGCTGGGGCCTGCAGTTCAGACCCTGGAGGGCAGAGCCTGGGATATACCAGCATGAAGCAAAAAGTAGAAACAATCCAGGATGATTCTCCAAGTCACTCTTGTCCTCCACAGGAACATGCAGTGCCCTCTGATACATGCATACGCGTGCACACACACAATAAAGTTTGAAAAAAAAAAAAAAAAAGACTCACATCTTTAATGTTAAACTACACCCTGTAAATCTGGGTGGAAACATGTTCTCAGATGACTAAATGCTCATTCATCAGCTTGGCCCTCATGGTGTTAATGTTGCTAAGGACAGTTAAATGGAGTGCTAAAAGCAAAACAAAGCAAACAAGAGTAGAGCTGCATTTGATCCTCTTTTTGCTGTACAATTCACTTTTAGTTATTTAGAAAAGGATTCCTGATTCCTAAGTATTTCATCCTAAAACAAATCCAAACTCTGAAAGGTGCAATAAAATTTTAATTGCAATTATTTCCTGATGGATTTATAAGAGACAAACTTACTTTTCTTCTTTATTCTCATCTATACCTATTACTTATACATATATATACTTACTATGTCAGACTGTCCTCGAATATCCTCAAAAAGTTGCTGGTATTTTAGAGCTGGTGTTTTGCCCTTGGATAAAATAAGTTTTCTCAATGCTTCTGCTAATTCTTCTTTCCGTTTTCGAGAAGTAGCACTCATTCCTATTTCAAAAAGAAAAACCAAAAACATCTCTGCCATTAGGAAGTGCAATGTTCCAAATTCCATAATTAAGTAGTATCGCCAAGAAGGATGTGGAAGGTGGGCAAATTTATAGTATATTCAAAAGTATCAGTTTTGTTATTTCACATTTCTAGAGTAGCTTCTTGCTACTAAAAGTGTGCATATCTGTGAAGCAAGGATAATTATGCTTTTTAGGAAATGAATTGACTTTTTGAGATAGTCTTCACTATGCCTTCTTGGCTCACCTTCAATTCCGGACTTCAGGGCCTCAGCCTATGTAACTGCAACTAGAGATGTGAACCATGTGCTCAGTTCTCCTTTAAAACGGACTACAACAGATGCCAAGACAGCAGAGGAAATAGTATCTTTATAACACTATAGACAAAATTCTGTGTCACAATATTTTTATCAGAAGGGAGGATATTGGGGCAACTTCCACCCACATGGCCTGATTTACAAACAGTTAAGAACTAAATCTGGAACATCAGACCAATATGTTTTAAGCCCTTTTATTCAAAGAAAAAGACAAACCTGTAGTAAGAATAGATATGTCCACAATGCCAGTCCGGGGGTCAGTTGCAGATTGCTTCAGAGCCTCACGATGGAGGCGTTTTGCCTCTTCCACATCAATTGCTTCAACTTTGTTTGAAAATCTTACTTTGGCATGGGCTTCTGCTAAGCGAATTAATGACTCTAACTGTCGAGGGTATGCAGAAACCATTCCCCTGCTACTACCGATTTTCCTCATGTCTACATAAGCCTAGTGCAGGAAAAGAAAGCAAAAGTGAAACCGCTGGTGACAAGAAGCTTAGTCTTAGTTGAACAGTCAAGATTTCCATTATATAAATGATGTCCTGTTTGGTTACACTGACTGCAGTGTAACAAGGCAAGCAAAAGAAAACTGGGATAGTGCTATGCAGGGAAATTAAATTCATTTGATATGTAATGACAATCTTATTTTTTTCATGATACGAATGAGAATTTGTACCTATCTGTAATCCTCATTGAATCTTCTGAACTCATTAAAACACCTTCTTAATACCACAACACTAAGCATGTCATTATTCACTGCTATCCATGGAAATGAATGTGTGAATCCAAAAATACCACTTGTTTAATTTTTAAAAACAAGCAGGTGGAAGTTAAAAGAAATAAGACAACTCCTTGAGAGTTATAGTTAGTTAATCAACTGGCAAGACCTTTAGTTGAATCTTAGTCTTTTGACATTCATGTTGCTTATAATTATTTACTCATAAAAGACTACTATTTATATAAAAAGAAATTCTCTTACATGTGGAGAAGGTTTAAGTTCCTAACACTAGAAAAAAAAGTGGTTATGAAAAACAATGTTACTCTTAATAAAACACAAAAAATGGCTTAAAAGAAATAACTTTAGTTGCAGTGATACTTTTAGTAAAAGGCAAAATAAAACCTTTTCTCAGGCCTAATTACCTCGATGAGAGCCTGGCTGGCCTCCTCACTCAGCCGGGGCATGACGGTACTATGTGCATATGCGATGTAATCCTTTAGCACTGCCATATCCAGGAACTCTTCCTCTACCTGCTCCTCACTCTGGTAGTATAATGCAACCAGGTGGTGAGCCAGGCGCCGGTCATATGCCTCATCCTGAGGGTCCAGCATGAGGAAGATAAGATCAAATCTAGGAAGATGGAAGAAAAACACTTAAACTGGGACAATATACTTACAAGCAGGATTTAGGGTTTGAGCCACTATAAGCAGAGAAGGCTTCTAGGGAAGAACATTTCTATGGGTCTTGGATCAATCCAACTCACCCATTTCAGGTCTGCCTAAGTAAGAATTAAGTCACAGAGTAAAACTTTCCTTGGATAAATGCTAGCATTTGAAGACCGGAAAATCTGGATAAAAATACTTTCAATTCTTTTGAGAAGAAAAACTTGGGGGTAGGTTAGTGATAGAATTCTTGACTAATGAGCATGAGACCCTGGACTCAATCTCAGCACTTCCAGACAATAAAAAACTTAACCAAATAAACACACAATTCTTACCATGAAGAGCCCTAACCAATCAAATCTGAAATATCATGTGTTAAAGTGAAGAGACTCTCAGTACTTGTGGAATCTTAGTATTTTCTTCTTAATCTCCTGCTGAAAATTCTACGAGTAAGGAAATAGAAACATAAATCCTACTAAATGTATTAATACCTTGATAACAACGTGTGAGGTAACTGGATGTTTTCAATTGTTGTTTTTTTAGGATTCCACTGAGATTCAATAGGATTTGCTGCTGCCAGGATAGAAGTACGAGCATTGAGCTGACAGATTATCCCAGCCTTTGCAATGGACAGAGTCTGCTGTTCCATGACTTCATGCAGTACGGACCTTGTATTTTCATTCATCTTGTCAAATTCATCGATACAGCAGATCCCATTGTCACTCAGGACAAGGGCACCTGTCTGCAAGACCAGTTGCCTGGTCTCAGGGTCTTTCATCACATAAGCTGTAAGGCCAACTGCACTGGAGCCCTTTCCAGATGTGTACTGTCCTCTGGGGACTAAGTTATACACATACTGCAACAGCTGGGACTTGCTGGTACCAGGGTCACCACATAGAAGGATGTTGATTTCAGCTCGAAATTTGCCCCTTCCTGTGTGACTGAAATCCTTCCTTGTTCCACCAAAGAGTTGAAGCAAGATTCCCTAAAGAATAAACATATTCAAATATTCATTTCCTGTAGGGCAACAGATTTACCTTAAACTTTAGTGGTACTTTATCAAAATATTACAAAAAGTACATGAATGCTTTGATCACTCTAAACTTTCACTAATTAGGGGCTGGAGAGGTGGCTCAGGGGTTAAGCCTCTGCCTTCCAGGTGGAAGGTCCTGATGGGCAGAAGCAGGGGTGGCCTGCGTTTCTGGTCCTGGTAGGGCGGAGCCTGTGAATCCCGGGGAGTAAACAAGGAGGAGGTGGAAGCGTCCATGGTGGTTCCTGAATTCGCCCGTGGTTCTACACACACACACACACACACACACACACACACGCACACGCACACGCACACGCACACGCACACAATTGAATAATAATAATAAAAAAAACTTAAAACTTTCACTAATTAACCTAAAATAGACATCCTTAAAATTTAACTCTGCTGGCATAAACATCTGTTCTGATCCCAAATAATTTCTTTCATTTTTTAAACTTGCCTATGTGTGTTCTTGTAGAAGACCAAGTGCTACCTCTTTTTTTGTTTTGCTCTGGGATTTCCCAGGCTCTGCCCTCCAGTTCAGAAGCACAGGCTGCCACCATTTCCTCCTGGCATTTTTTATGTGGGATCTGGGATCAGAACTTAATACCTTCTGTTTACAAGGCAAAAGCTTAACTCTTGAGCCATCTCTCTGGCCCCCAAGTGATTTCTTATGTTTATGAACATCAATGCTCTCGTTCAGGATAGTGTATAAAAACAACATAGCTATAATATTCAACCCACAACAGGGGTTGAGGGTGAGGTAGGGACCAATGCCTTCAAGTTATACAGGAAACAGCTTTTAATCTTGGGAGATGGTACCAGTGTACCAAGTTGTTTTTTATATTATTTGATGCCAACGAACTGTACCCAAGGCCAAGGTAAAAACTCCGCCTTATTACCTTCTTTATATCTTCATGTTCATAAATACTGGGAGCCAAGGCTGAAGCAAGTCGCTCATAAATGTCTGGTTTCCTGGAAAGCTCCTTGAGCAATTTCACACGTTTCTCTGAAAAAAGTTTCTGTTCTGCTTCTTCATCCATGCCATACAGGCGCTTTGAATCCGTTTTCCGATAATGAATGACATCAATGTGGGTTTTGTAGACAGACTTCACATTGCTCACTCTTGGATTGACTCGAATAGGTACTGCTCGGTAGATGCCTGTGGACACACCCCAGAGACCAACTTTTACTCTTTCCTGCTTCTCCCTCTATAGAATCATGGTCTGTTCAAACAGTGGAAGCACCAACGCTAGTATGTACCACTTTCAACAGCCTTCTATGCTAAAGTCCTCAGGCCTACATTCCAAAGCTCTTGCCTTCTTTGGAGTCAAGTCAAGAGATGGCAGCAAAAAAAGGCTAAGTTGGGAAGAAACACAGGTTTCTAAGAACGGTAGATCTAAAATAATGTTTGCCTGTGTCCATCCGTTAGGTTTGACCTGGACAGTCATCTGTGCCTGTCATAAAATTTAATCTGAGAATGAAAAGAAAGTAGGTGGTTTCCAACAAAAGGCCTGGCTCAAGGTTGTGTTCAATAATATAGTAGATTTAGCAACTGACTGAACAAACCTCAACAAAAAGCACTAGCCACACAACTGTAGGGACCCAAGTTCAGTTCCCCAGAATTCTTGTAAAAGCTAGATAGACATGGCTGTCTACCTGAAAGTTCAGTGCACAGGAGGCAGAGAGAGGGAATTCTCTGGACAAACTAAACAGCAAGTCAGAATAGTTGATGTCCAGTGGTGGCTTCAGTGAACAACCCTGCCCCAAGCATCGAAGATGCAGAGAAATAAAAACAGACACCTAATGTAAATTTCAGGCCTTCAAATCTAAGTACTTGCTCACACAGTCCCCACACATACATAAAACATGACTCTTGGAAACTTAAAAGTGAGACCAAGAAGATGGTTCAGAGATTAAAGCCTTTGAGCCGCAAGCAGAAGGACCTGAGTTTAAATATACCATTCATGCAAAAATACTGGACAGAAATGGCAGCAGTATTGGAAAACTCCAAAGCAAAGCAGTAAGTGGGTACAGCAAGCAATCCAGGGAGATTCCTTAAATCCCTCTTGAGCCTCCATAGGCACACACTCAGGTGCTCTCTTCTGCACACAGCCACGCCCACACATGTAATAAGAAAGGAAACTTTAAAAGGAAAAATCCTTGAATCTTTTACAGATTATTTCATGGATAGCAGAATAGTCAACAGAGTCAAAAGTGAAAAACAAATTATTTTTGGTTAACAACAGGATATATTTCTGAGTATTTTCTCAAGGAAACAACTAAGAGGCTAGAGATGTAGTTTTGGTAGAACACTTGACTAGAAAAATAAATAAAAATAGATAAAACCATTTATCTAAGTCAGAGGAAAAAGCAGTAAAAGACTTTTGCTGAACTAACACATACATTTTCCAAGAAGAAATTAGATACCTTGAACTCCACACTGATTTTTTTTTGAGGATTAAGGCAGAGTTTACTGAAGGAGAGAAAGAACAGACTTCAGACATGGAGTACCATGAGAAACTTGGAGGACTCATGGTCTCCAAGCATGAAATCCATGAGGAGCATGGGGCTGGAAAAGAACTCATGGACCCCAGATGTGGAGTGCCATGAGGGGCAAGGGCACCCTGTTTTTTATTTTTTATTTTTGAGGAATTAAGTTTGATCTCTCTCAATCTGATGTCACAGACCACTGTGCTTTGTTTACTTTGCAGGTCAATATAGTGCTCATTTAAAATATAAAAAGATCAGCTGATATGTAACATTCTTAGAAAAAAGTAGCTTACCAAAAGGTTTACAGGCAGCTGGGAGGCAAAACTAGAATTGCAAGTCTTTTTCACTAAAGACTATTTATGCACATCCTATATATTTCTCCAGTACCAAGTATTCTTTGAGTGATTCATGATATGGTGCTATGTTCCTGAGCTGCTGGCACATATCAAATCCTACCAAAAACAGCCTTGTCCTGAAGCTGTTATCATGGTGCCAACACTATGAATTTGAGACACACATGCAGCTCTGGAGATACATAGGACAAAGGACATGGGTGAGGAGGACAATAATTTAAAAAACAATAATTAAAAAAAACAACTCTGAAAACAATGGGAAGGTCTTGCAGTGCTGGACCATGGTGCTTGGACAGGTAGAAAGGGCATATTATCACAGCTTCATTGAATGACAATCACCCTATTCAAAACTGCTGACGAAGTTGAAGGACTCAACTAGAGTAGCATTAAAGCAGGATAGACATGTTTGCCTCCTGCAACAAACCCATTTTTACCTGTGACATTCACTCTGTCCCCAGGCTGAACCTTGTCCACGAGATCATTGTGAGCAAAGAGGACAACAGTGTGAGGAGTCTGCCCAGCAGGCATATCTTCAGGAGATTCCTGTAGCTTGATCTAAAGGAAGAAAAGTGACAGGAACACTCATTAAACAAAGAAGTCCCATGAAAAACAAGCAAAAAGCCAAAACTGTAGGCCTGCATACAGTCTAAACATAACTATGCCTGAAATCCATCATCTTCTTTCTTCTTTGCATGTTTGTTTACATTTTAATTTACTTAGAAGTTACTTATAATAAGTCTCCAAGGTGCAGATACACTTGGATTTATGCATGCTAGGCAAATACTTCCAGCTACCAAAGTACACATTAAATCTTTTAAAACTCATTTATTGTGTTACAGAGAGTGTGTGGAGATCAGAGGACAGCTTTTAGGAGTCAGTTCTCTTCCAATAGGTTCCAGTGATAGAACACAAGTTGTCAAGTCTTGGCAGCAAGTGCCTTCATTCCCTGAGCTTTCTTGCTTGCCCCAAAATGCAGATTTTTTTTTTAAAAAAGCTTATACTGTAGGCTATAGCCACTTGTGTAACAAATAGTGGGTAAGCACCTACACTGTGCTGGACATGTTGCAGAGTTGGGAATTCAATGGGCAAGATTCCTTTTTTGCAGAAAAGTCAGACAACACAAACAAGTGAGTATTCATTGGGCACATGATATTGATAATGCAGGGACAAACAAAAAGAGGAAAAGGCTGGAGGGACCTCGGGCAGTGAGAATGGAGACTCAGGAATGTCTTTCTAGAACCAGGTGACCTCTTAAGCTAGGTCAATGCCAGTTTGGGAATCTCTCATGGATGGAATCTAAGAGTATGAGACTACAACGTTCTAGCAGTTGGGACTTTGTGTGTATGTACAAGAGGACATTTTGAGTGTGTGTGCTTGTGGAGGCCCAAGGGTGGTATCAAAAATAATTCTGAATTGTTCCTTAGTTTGCTCTGGGGTTTCCTAGGCTCCATCTTCCAAGGCCAAAATTGCAGACTGCTGCCTTACCTGCCCACCATTTATGCCATGGGAGATCTTTTTGCTTGTGAAGCAAAGGCTTTAACCTCTGAACAATCTTTCTAGTCCTCTATCTATTCTTTACTATTGAAACAGATACAAAATGATAAAATTTAATGAAGTCATTTTGATTCTGAGTATTTTGTATATTCTAACCTAAAAAACATCATACAATCTTAAGTAGCTCACTGTTAAATCTAATTTAATAATTCTAGGAGTAAGCCAATTTGACAACTTTTAAACAAATACGAAAGAACATGAGAAAGAATAAAGGGTATTTAAGTTCTAATGCTCAAGTCTCATTGTGCTTTTTGTACATATCTCAGCCTACAAGGGACTAAGTTTCCAAAATCAGAAAAGTAATGGAAGAAGTTAAATTTCATTTAGGAAGTTTGAAGACAAAAGAGTAACAAATAAATTTGGCTTTCTGAGGATCCAGATAGAAAGAGAATAAAGGCAGAAGTGAGTAATAAGGAGCCCTGCCCTGGGTACAGAATGGCACATACCATCTGTTTGTCGGAGAAGAGAGAGCGGTTGTGGATCAGTGCCATGCTGTGGGTGGTGTGACAGTGTGAGCAAGCACAAGGCTCAGCAATGCGGCCGCGGTCCATTTCTACCCGAGTGGTGTAAGCGCACACTTGGCACTGGAAGAAAGCCTCTTGCATCTCAGGGATCAGCTGGGATGTCCTGATGACCATACCACTGATGGTGATGAGCTGGTCAATGTCTAAAAGGGAAGCGAGGTTAACATGTCCATTAGCTATTGTTTCTCAGTCCCACTATACCTAGGCCTGCCACTGTAGCAATCTTAAACCAGGGACATAGCAGGCAAAATAGCCAGTTAGGTATTCTCTGAACTAACCTAGGATACATTTCCTGTGTCTAGTATGCTTTTTTCTCAACATCAGTCTACTTTTGGTCTTTTCTTTCTTAAGTCTGCTGCCCAATAGGCAACTCAACAGAATAGAAGTTTGATGTATGAACATATTTCGTCCCATGGAAAGCTACTTGGAGGATTGGCAGTCTTACTGAAAAGGTGGATGTGGTGGCGCCAGTAATTCAGCATTGGAGAGACAAAGACAGATTGGGGCTTGCTGGCAGCTAGCCTACCTTACTTTGTAAGCTCCAGGGCAGTCAGACTGTCTCAAAAACCAGTAGGTAACACCTGAGGTTATTCTCTGGCTTCTATATGCATGCACTCAACATGCATACACACATACATATGTACATATACAAAAAGAAACGTCTCAGCTGCATAGAGAGACAACCTCGAGTAAGTGTATGACTTTGGTTTTTCTATCCCTCATCTACAGAATACAGAGAATACTTACCTCGGAGTTAAGAATACTATGTAAATACCATGTGTAATTTGTTGGTGCCCAGCAAAACAAAACACTCTAGCACTCAGCAGTCACTATGATTTTTACAAAACAAGTGTCTTCTATACCCCACCTTTCACTGCTGTTCACACTTTCTGTACTTGCATCATTTCCAAAAGACATGAGTAATTGTCACTGCTGGTTACAATGAGTAACAATATTTTGGGTAGTTAACAAGCATAACTATGACCTTTGCTGGTTTTGAAGGGTCTCTTGACTTCCCTCTCCCCTAATTATTTTTTTGAATTTTACATGTAAGTTGCCAACTTCTGAAATCAGTAGATCTAGCAATTCTTTGTATGAAGAGCTGATCACCTCTAATTTTACTTAAGAGGGTTTCTCTCTCTCTTTGTGTTAGAGATTCAGCCCATGGCATTGCACACAATAAAGTGTCTTAGGTCTTAATTTATGAGTTCTTTACTAAGGGTATTCCACCTCTGAAGATTTAAAATTCTTTTAGGGCCTGATATCCCATCAGAAAGGTGATATCAAAAACAAATTACATTAAAAAAATTACACATCTTTAGTAAATAGGGGAATTATATAAAAGTTTGTTCATTGCTCATCTAATTTTCTATTACTGATTGTTTTTAAACATTCTTAGTATATCCATCTACACAATTTTTAACAACCTCGCCACATAAATCTTCATATACAGCAAATGTAAATCTGATCTATATTTATTAGCAGAAACCTGCTCAGATCAGGATCCTAATGCTCCATAACTGAGCCAGTCAAGAGTCTGTTAACTGAATGCTAATATATCTTGACAGTATCATTTCATGGCCTATACTGCATTGCAAATAAAATCAAGAAATTGCAAGTAAAAAAAAAAAAGTGTTAAAAAATCTCTCTTTGAAATGGCTCCCTTGTTTCCTTTGAAAGAAAACTTGTATCATCTGTAGGCATTCTAAGATCTCTAAGCTATTTTGGTCCACTCAAAACACTGGGTTCCAAACTCCTTGCTTCAACTGCTCATGTCCATTGTGTTCATACATAGTTTCTTTGCTTGTTTCTGTCCACATCCCCTCTTTCTGTAGTCTAGAACCAATTTCTTCAAGCTCATTTTCCAAATCCTGTCATCTAAACTTACTCTACGTCCCAGTACTGTTGTCCTTCCTGGACCCATTGCTCTATTCTTCTGTTACTTTGTTTTATCTTGTATGACTTCGCAAACTAGAATTCTTAATGAGCTTCAGAGGCTGGGAATACATCCTGCTATTATTGACTTCACATAAGTGTATAAATCCTACAATTATTTTGTCACTTTATAATATAATACCACAACTACCACTACAAGATGAAATTAGACTTTATCTTCATACAAGGCATTCTCTTATGAATAATTATATTACCTTCTGGATTCAGGTTTCTCATATTCTTTGTCTTCAGTGCATTGAATGGTCTCACTTGAATCTGATGTTCTAAGATGGAGTCAGGGTAACGGTCAAAGAAGATCTCATTGACTGCCATATCAAAGGTTGGGATAACCTCCTATAAATACAAAGAACAAACATAAAGAAATCAAGCCATGCTTGTATTCTTCTCTTGGCAGTAAACTTAAGAAACAGAACATTTTATATCAACAAAGTATAAAAGCAAATCACATAGTTACACATATACTATTTTCAAACCTTTGGTATTTTGTGAATTATCTTACCTCTGCATATACTCAGTTGGGTTAAATGTGGTAATATCTGTAAAAGTGCATTTGGTTTAACATAACAATATAGTAATATACTCTGCTGAAAGTGGTTGGAGATACACAATGCATTTTGAAGCATTCCCACAAAAGATAATTTAGCTTGAATCAGGAGGACCAAAGGTTCAAGGTATATCCGGAGCTACACAGCACAGCAAGCTCAAGGCCAGCTTGGGTAATATGCTACTTTTCTCCCTACCAAAAAAGACAGTTAGTGAAATCAAGAAACTATCCCCAGAGAGATTAAGAGATACTACCAATTAAACTATGGCACGCCAATGATATGCTAATTTGACAAACCAACTATTTTAAAAGAGGTAAAACATGATTTTAAGCTTTAAAGGTTTAGCATTATCAAGAAAAAACTCTGCTTTGCACATAAATGTTCCTTAGAGATATTTAATATAATTCATGAAAGTCAAAGTCAAATTTTTACCTGAGGATAGGAGATGAGCTGTCTATACAAATTTTTGTCAAATGATTTTATGTGATCACAGTTCACATTTAAAAATGGCTCTCCTATAACATTAATCTGTAAGATAAAATAAGACATTTTCACTAATTTTACTGTTTGACAATACATAACCTTGATTTATAAGAAATATTTGGTTACCTCTTCAAGCCGTTGCATGTACAAAGGTTGAGTAATATCTATGCCAACATTTTCTTCTTCTTTAGCCAGAGGATCAATAAAACGCTGAAGGAATCTCTTGATATGGGGAAAAAATTAAATTTAATGAACTTAGGAATAAGAAACAATATTAAAATATAGAAATTTTTAAGTTTGTAGCTGTCTTTATGTTCCCTTTTCTTTTATTTGGTATAAAACAAGAAGCTTACTATGAAGCTTACTAAGAAGCTTACCAAGTTGGGGGCCTCAAATTTGCCTCCCAAATGTTAAGATTACAAGTTTGTGACTGCAAGGCATAAATTCTTTTTGAGTAATCGTAAATCACCCACAATCTGCCCCAAGCATTATGCTACTTACATACAAATTACATTTTCTTCCAATACTTTTGAGATCTTATAAAGAATTTTAGTACAGAGCTCACCTGAAAATTTTCTTTGCATGTTGCCACATTTACATCTGTTCCCCAGATCACAAGTTTTTGACCTAGAGACTGTTCACTTGCTACTATATCTTCTACTGCTGCCTACAGGAAAAAAAAAAAAATACAAAGGAACTGTTATTGGAATTATCTATTTTATATTTCCAGCATGACGTTGTCAGGTGACTGCTTTGTACTCACTCCATCAGACTGTAGATCCACCTGCAGACCCTTTCGTGCAGAGCCCAGGTCAGGACGCTGCCTGATTGGTGTGCCTCTGACGCCACTTCTTGGCGTTCCTTCCACTCGGGAGCTAGGAGTACCATATGTCAGCGGAGAGCTAATATCGAATTCCAAAGGAATAGCTATAAAACAGAAAAAGTTAACCATGAAATCCTGACAGTGCAGCAAACCCCAAACTTCACCATGCTGCCTGCCTATCTGTTATTAAATTCAACAGCAAACAATCTCGTTTGTACTCATTGTCGTTAAGATTTTTAAAAAGCAAACAAGAGCTGCCTTCTCTGCTCACTAGGCTCTAACATGTACCAAATGGGCTTCATTCTCCAGCTCATTTAGTGCAGAACCCACGAGCTGAAAGACGAAAGGGAAGCCTAGGCATTCAATCAAGTATCTGCAAACCAGATAGGCTTCAGTCACCTCCACTCTCCAGCACAGCACAACCCAGACATTCACCTGCAGAGTTCACAGGAGGAGGGCTGGAAAACAAGGCATCCTGGGCAGCGGGGCTCTGCAGGTCGGCTCCCGGCGAGGTGGGCATGGGCTGCAGCTCTCCCGTGGAGGTGGAATCTTCACCTCTACGTCTCCGGTACGGGGACGACCTGGCTTCCTCGCTTCGAACCTCTGTCACACGGAACAAGACAGACTCACTTAGGGCTTAACTTCCGCTCGCACTCCCGGGGGCTGCCGCTGCGCTCGGGGCGGTTTGCTCGAGAAGCACACACGAAACAGAATAGCAAGAGGAGCTGCGCGCCCCGTGGGGCCTCCATCGGCGCCGGAGAGGCCCGGGGCGGGAGGGCGAACTTACGCGCGGGAGACGGGGTGGCTCGCCCGCGCCGGCTGCTGCGGCGGCTCGGAGTGGACGCCGGGGACGACATGCTGCCGGGTGTCCGCACCAAAGGATGGATCGCGCTGAGGATCCCGCTAGCGCGCGGCTCCTGGGAAGGGCGGCGATCCCGGACCGCGTTCCGAGTCCGCGCCGCGGCGCAGGTTTCCCGCCAGCCGCACGCCGTCCGCGCGCCCGGCAGCGCCCCACCAATCACAGCGGCGCGCGCGCGGAGCCCCGCCCTCGGGAGGCCCCGGGGCGCGTCTTGAGGGCGGGGCCAATCCCAGCCCTCCGCATTTTCGCGGGAAACCTCCCGGACGCAGCCGGAGGGGGCGGGGGGAGGCGTGTCTCGGCGCAGCGTCGGCCCACGCGCCCCGCCTGAAGCGTTTGGACTTCCGGGCACTTCTAACGCATGTTGTGGAGCTCTCTCTGGAGTTTGCACTTCGGTTTCTGGTCAAGTCCGGCTTCCAGGGCCTTCCCACGCGTTCCCTCAGGTCGAACCATCAGAACACAGCTTCCCAAGCCCGAAGTGTTCAGTGGTACATAGTCTTAGGTCGCTCGCGCCAGTGAGAACGCGGCGTTTCCGCGAGAGCAACTCTCGCGAGAGTTCAGCACCGCCGCCTCGCTCCTCCCGGACTGGGAAACGCCTGTGCGTAAGCGTGGACTGGCACCTGCCGTCATGGCTGACCCCGGGGCGGCGGTGCGCGGCGCTCTGCTGCAGCTGCAGGACACCTTGGCGGCGGCGGACCGCTGCAGCGCCGCGGTGGCGGGTCACCAGCTGATCCGCGGCCTGGGGCAGGACTGCGTGCTGAGCACCAGCTCCTCGGTGCTGGGTGCGTACGCTCCCGCGGGTGTACTTAACTTTATTTGGAAATCTTTGGAGTTTCTCTGAAGGTGGATACTGCCCTTTTTCCTTGCATCGCACGGAAGAGATCTTAAAAACCAAAGTTGGAAAATAACCCCTATTCGGCAATTGTTGTTACCCAAAATGGGGCATGTGTGCCGCTGATTTGCAGACGATTTACAGAAATATAACTAAGTCATGCTATTTTAATTTTTTTTTTTGAGACAAGGTTTCACTCTAGTGTAGATTAACCTACAATTTCGCCTTTTAGTGCTTGGATTGCTAGTGTTTACGTGGTTTTATGTCCAGGCTCTTGTGTTCCGGAATTGATGATTGAGAACAACACGTGTAGCGGTTTAAGGCAGAGTTTATGGGGGAGGGAGGAAAGGACAAGTATTTGCAAACTTGGGCAAGCCTGAGTGTATGTGGGGGGCGAGAGGTGGGGGGCGGCTCTCCCTTATTGGCTAGTTTTTGTAAACCTGATTGGGGCTTTCAGTCTTTTACATCTGATTGATCTGTTTATATGGGGCCCAGCGAAATTAGCCAGACCTCGTGGAGGGGCTGTTTCTTCTGAGGAATTTAGTTCATCTGCGTTTGAGGAGTTCATAGCCATATCCTTTCATAAGCAAAGGATTGGGGAAGGTTTCTGGCAGGATCTTTTGAAGGTTATCACCGTAGCTGCACAGTTGGCCCCAGCCTTCCCCAATCTCGCTGGGCCCTGTATGAATAGACCAATGGGATCTCCATTCTCGTTCCTCAATTTGCGAGGGGTTGAGATTATAGGCATGGGCTACCATGTCCTGCAAGTTGAGATTTTACCACGCCCAGCAAGTTGCTGATTTTAAAGAACAGTTGCATACCATAAAGTATTGTGGTCAAAAGTGAATCATAGGTCTTACCAAGCTAGAACATAAGCACCAGAACTGATTTCCTTTCTGAAGTTCTAAGGAGCAATGAGTTTCCTCTATTCATTCAGGTTGTAGGACTGAAGTCAGTATTTTGGCTGATGTTCTTTGATTCTAAAAGATATCCTCTTCCTTGGATTACTGCTTTATCTTCAGAGTCAATAACAAACATCATCTCAGTAGATGCTTGAATCTCTCCTCCTGCTTCGGTGACTTACTCTTCTTCTATGTGTTTATTTATTTACATAGATCAATAGACCTGATTTCCTTTTAGTTATAAGGGCTCATGTAATAATACTGGGTCCTTCAGATAATGGAGAATCATGTCAACAGTAAGAAGGTTGTCCCTTTCAATCTTGATTTCCTTTGCCATATGAAATTAGTATTCAAAGGTTTGACACTACAGATAAGGGTGTGGTCATCTTTGAGAGGGTCATTATTTTGTCTTGAGAATTTTGTGCTTCGTGTTAATATAGGAGCTTCAGTTTTAGTGTTTTAGCACTTAGAAGACTGGTGAAAACTAGGCAACTCTCTTGGAGAATTGAATTGTTTCCTGAAACTTTTTTTCCCCCCTCTGTTCCCAGTATTGCAGACTTCTTTAGTTTTTTCCAGAGATTTTGGTTTGCTTGTATTTATCCGGAAATCACTTGGCGTTGATGAAGTAAGTGCAAAACTTTTATTTTGTCTCTACTATCTTCTTTTAGTTGGACTGATTCTGAGTCTTATCCATGTCTTCTGTTTATTTCTAATAGTTTCGAGATTGTAAAGAAGAAGCCCTTAAATTTTTATGTATTTTTTTAGAAAAAATTGGCCAGAAAGTCACACCTTATGCTCTTGATATTAAGGTAAGGAAAAAAAGAATTCCTGATTTAGCAGCTTCTGTTCTAAGTGGTGACATAAGGAATATTGGTTTTTATTTATTAATGACTTTTTTATTTGGAAGTTTATATATTTATATTAGAAACAAATTTTTCATCATTTTAATTTTAATAAGAACTTTGCAAGAGGGACTGCTTGGATAATTTTAAAAACTTATTGTGTGTGTGCATGTGTGTCACACAACACAGGTATGGAGGTTAGAGACAACTTCATGGAGTTGGCTCTTTCCTTCCACCTTTTATGTTTGTAGGATTTGAACTTGTGTAGTTAAACATGTAGTTGACCCAATTTGTAAAAAAAGAAGAAAAAGTCATAATTTGATTTTTTTCCAGTTGTTCCATAATGCTTTAAAAGATAATTTTACAGAACCCACTCATAGATTGAGATCCATACTTTCTAATGTTTTCGTATTTACTTTTATAATAGTCTGAAAGTTTGGCTCTGTCATGACTTCCATTTTCCTCCCAGATGCCCTTACCATAGTAAAGTTCCTCATTTATTATGTAACCACCTGTCATAAATAAATGCAAGTGTTCTGAATTTGCTTGTTCTTGTGTGGTAAGAATGAAGCATGAATTAAATCCAAAGTCATTTGTAAGAAGATAGAATTGACTTGCCTTTTTTTCTGTGTGTGAATCCTATGACTATTGATTTAATCAACCACCTGTGGTTTGAACTACTTTTTAAAATTGCATCTTTAAGGCAGGGAAAATAGCGTGGTCAGTAATTGCTTGAGTTTGAGCCCCAGAATTCAAGTTAAAAAAAAAAAAGCCAAGTATTGCAAATACCCTATGACTGGGAACACTGCATGTGGAAGAACATGCTTATAATACTATTGCTGTGGAAGGAAAGACTCCTGAATCGTTAGATCTTGTTAGCTATCCAGCAAGCTATTTGGCAAGTTCCAGGTCAGTGAAGAGACCTTATCTTAAAAACATAGTGGATGGCATCTGAAGGATGATACCCAAGGTTATCCTCTGGCCTCTACATGCAGTCTATTAATCACCCTTGCCCACATGTGTAACTTACCCTCACAAGATTGTATCTTTATTAAACATAAAGAAGGACCTTTTTTTCTTACCCCCTCCCTTTTGATAACAGAGTTTCAGTATGGAGTCTAGAATGGCTTCAAATTCTCTGTGTAGCCAAGGTTTTTCTTGAACTCCTAATCCTCCTGCCTCTACTTCCCAAGTACTAGAATTACAAGTGTACACTGCCATGCCTGACTTTTCATTATCTTTAGTCCATAAACAGTATAATATATTAGGGACTATAAGTATTGTAGATATATATAAAAAAGTATACAAGGGAATGTGTGTAAACTATGTGTAAATACTATGCTGTTTTATATATAGATTTCTGGAATTAATCCTCATTAGACCCTAAAATTCAGTTATATGCTTTAATTATGAATTATTAGTTTTACTTTTTAGTTTTTATTATTTAGGCATGGGGGAAGGGGTTGGCAAGTGGCAAGTGTGCACATTCCAGGGTGTGAATGTGTGTATTTGTGTGTATGTATGTATGGAGGTCAGCAACCCACTGTCAGGAGTCAGGCTTTCCTACTATGTGTGCTATAGGGATCAAACTGAGGATACGAGATTTGTGTGTAGACACTTTTACCCACTGAACCCTCTTGCTGACCCTAGATAATTAGTTTTGTTCTTGTTATTTTTGAGACAGAGTCTTACCGTGCAGTCTAGGTTGGTCTCAACCTTGGAATCCTCTGAGTTAACCTCTCAAGAGATACTGGATTACAAGCATGCATAAATATTAAGCTAGTAAAAATATTATATTAATAGTTATCAGTCTTTAAAAAAATTTTTTTGCACACGGTGCATATGTGTGTCTGTGTGTATCAGAGCTCACTATGTGTTCCCGTGGAGGTCCAAGGGGTTTCTTTGGGAATCATACTCAATTGCTTTTACCTCTTTTTTGCTTCACTCTGGGATTTCCCAGATTCCACTTTCCAGAGCTGAAAGTGCAGGCCACCACCATTTCCACATAGCATTTTTATATGGGATCTGAGATCTGAACTGAGGTCCTTTTGCTCGAGGCAGAATCTTGACTGCTGAACCATCTCAACAGCTCCTATCAGTCTTTTTTTATATAAGATTTTCTTTATGATGGGATTTCTGATCTGTCTTCATGGGAATCTAAATATTTATTTCAGGAGGGCCAGGTCATGTACACCTGTAATCCTAGCACTTGGGAGATGGATATAGGAAAATTAGCAGTTCAAGGTTATTTCTGCTACATAGTGAATTCTAATCCAGCCTGAGCTATATAAAACCTTGTATAACCCAAAATAAACAATAATAATGTTTGTCATACTTTACAAGGTTATTTAATAAACAGTTTATCTTACCTTTTACTTAAACTGTGAAGAAGGCGTTTTGTTGGTTGTTTGCCTTGTGTGTGACAGGCATGCCCTCTGCCACTAGAGTTCACCTCTATCCTCTCCTCTATGTTCTTTTGTTTCACTGTTTCTGTCTTCATAACAGTATGTGGCTCAGGCTGCTTTCCAAGTACCTGGGGCTGTGGGCTTGTGTCTTTTCTTGCTGTGTAACAAGTATTGTGGGATATTGTAGGGAGGAATGATCTTTTTGTTTTTCTTTCTTTTTTAGAATCCTACTGAGGCATTCATCTACCTGAGCATTGATTACCAATGACATTATTATTGTAGATACTGTGTCAGATTTCTTCAGTATTTTTGTACCCTGCTACATATACTTTGTACATTTTTATACTCTAATGCTTGTAAGAGTTAAAAATCCAAATTTTATTATGTTGCATAGTGCATATTGTTCCTCAGAAATGTTGTCTATTGTTAAGTCTTTGTTTTTGTATCATGTTGATAATTTTGGTCTCTTTCCTGTTGAAACCTAGACTATTTGTACCAGTGTTTATACAAAAGATAGAGCTGCTAAATGTAAAATTCCAGCCATGGACCTTCTGATTAAGGTAATATTTTTAAATTTAAAAAAAATATTTATTTATTTATTTATTTAGTGTGTGTGTGTGTGTGTGTGTGTGTGTGTGTGTATCAGCAGGCATTGTGTATGTTTGTGGAGATCCAGGATGACTTAGGGAATCATCCTGGATTGTTTCTACCTCCTTTTTCCTTCACTCCGGGATTTCCTAGGCTCTGCCTTCCAAAGCTAGAATGCAGACCGAAGCCATTTCCAGTGTTTTTTCTGTGAGATCAGGGATCAGAACTCTGGTCCTTCTGCTTGCCAGGCAGAGTCTTAACCCCAGGACCATCTCTATAGCCCTATATTTCTTTCTTTTTTTTTTTTTTAAATATTTTATTTATGTATTTGAAAAAGTAGAGAAAGAAAAAGAAAGTATGCACATATGGATGGAAGTCAGTTCTTCCCTTCTAGCATGTGAACTTCTGGGGATTAGAATTCAGGTCATCACTCTATATCAATCACATAGAACTAGGACAGCCTAATCTCTCCCCATCCTGGAGCTCAGGGACATTTGCGGAAGAGGGGGCGGTAAGATTGTAAGAGCAAAAGGATGGGAGGAGCAACGATTTGCAAGATTCTCAACAATAGTTGGGGCCAAAGAATCATAATGGAACTTTGCATGCCCTGCGCAATGTCCAGCGCACTGTTGCCCTCATAAAGTCTAGCATCTGTTAAGGGCACCGAGACCCCTGGAGGCAAGGGATTAACAGCCATAGTAGTGATCTTATGCTTAAGGGGAACAAGAGAAGGGCTTATGGAAATGCCACTGGGTCCTTATATGTCATCGGAGAGGAGGACCCAGTGGAGAGTTAGGCACACACAATAAAGGACTCTCTGGGAATTGGGGGGGAGGCACTGGGGGAAGGGGAGGGGGAGGAGGGGGGAGGGAGGGAACTGGTAAAAAATTTTAAAATGTATAATTAAATTTTTAATAAAAAAAAAAAAAAGAAAAAAAAAAAAAGAATTCAGGTCATCAGGTTTAATAAGCAGATGCCTTACTCACTAAGCCTTCTTGCTGGCCCAGTAATTTTATATGTGTAAATACATATATTTTATGTCAAGTCCATAACTTACAGAACTGGAAATTAGAGTTTCCGGTTTTGTTTTGATAGAAATTTTGGGATAGAGCATGATCATACGGATATGAGAATAAGAATCACCTGGAAATGCAGTGCTGTTTTGTGTATTTAAATTGATAACTCATACCTTTCTGGCAATAAGAGAATTTAAGGTTTGGCGGGAAATAAAGGAAAAAACAAAACTGAAAATGTGCAACTTTTCTACTTGTCAACCTAACTGTCTGGAGGTAAAACCTAATACTTTCAAGAGTTTCCTAAAGTCCATCTCCTTGTGTCTCAAATGAGTTTTTCTTAGAACTTTAGCAATGGGACCATTTGTCAGCTGGACCCTGGGGCCACTTTCCCCACTCGAATCCTTGAATCACTGTTTCAGAACCCATTGGGTGTGGTTGCTCAGTGACCTTGAGTGGCTGCCAGGAAATGGTTTCAATCCTGTTAGTGGTGTCCGAGGAAGGGGAAACTGAATCTAGACTACTTTTCCTTTGAGCTTTCATCTACTCACCTCAAGCCCTACCTTCCCAGGCATCTATCTGGGTAGATGTGAGTACTGAGACACTGGATTCTAAAACTTTGTTGTATATGTGGACATGTGAAGTAGAGGAAGCCTTTTCTGTGTCTTCTTTCTCCTTAGAAAATGCCAATTTGTGTTCTTTCAGTTACTTAAGATGCTGAGAAATTCTAGACTCATGGATGAATTTAAGATTGGAGAATTATTTAACAAATTCTATGGAGAACTTGCATCAAAAACAAAAATATCTGATACAGGTAAGATGCATCCAAATGTTATTTTCAAATATTTTGACAAATTAGCATTAATTGTTAGTTTCCTCTGCCAAGGTCTTATATGTTTTATAGGTGAGTCATTTTTGATGAAATACACCAAAATGGAACAAACAAGATGATTCCTTTTATGAAGAAAGCATGCCAAGTATAATTTAATCTATAGTAATAGTTTTTTTAAAGAAATGGGTTTATAGGAATAGATATATAGAAAAAGGATTCAAACATGCATAAGTTGGTATTTTTATGTTTTATTATAAAATTATTTTTTTTTTATACTTTATAAAACATTTTATTCAGTATCTGGAATATTTGAAATAATGCTTTAATTCTATCTTTTTGGTCACTCTGAACTTATAACAATAGTTTTTTTTTTTTTTTTATTTCAGCTCATACAAACTTATTAGGTACACCAGTTCCCTCCCTCCCTCCCCCCCCCGTACCCCCTCCCCACCCTTCTCCCTCCCCATCCCCCAGTGCCTCCCACCCCAATTCCCAGAGAGTCCTTTCTTGTGCATGACTGATTTTCCTCTGGGTATAAAATTATTTTTTAATTGGACATTCTCTTTTTTAATTCAGATAATTTGGTTTTAACTTATTTAAATGTAGTTGTAAGCCTTCATCTGTCTATAATTTATTTTTCAGTTTTAGAAAAAGTGTATGAACTCCTAGGATTATTGGGTGAAGTGCATCCTTGTGAGATGATAAATCATTCAGAGAACCTGTTTCAGGCTTATCTGGGAGAACTTAAGACTCAGGTATAATTGGTGTTCAAACAGTACATTTCCATAGACTTGCCCATTTTCTTCTTATATAGTAGTATCTTCCTATCAACTCTTGCAGATGACATCAACAGTAAGAGAACCCAAACTTCCAGTTCTGGCTGGCTGTCTGAAGGGATTGTCCTCACTTCTATGCAACTTCACTAAGTCTATGGAAGAAGGTATTGCTGGGCTTCACTTGATGTAATCAAAAACTGTGAGGCTAGAAAATAAATTGTCTTTGTCTTTCTTTTTTTACTTTTAACTTAATTATGGATTCCCACATTGTTAAATAAAATAATCTAGAGAGACCCATAATGTCCACCTTTCATATCTGAAGTATAGTAGCATAGTAAGATTCTGTTTTTGTTTTTACTTGTGTATGTATGTGTATGTGTGTGTTTGTATTAGAGGGCATTGTGTGTGTCTGTGCAGGACCAAGGATGACTTTGTAATCATCCTGGATTACTTCTACCTCCTTTTTGTTTCATTATGGGATTTTCCAGGCATTGCCTTCCAGGGCTAGAAGTACAGGCTGCCACCATTTCTGCCATGCATTTTTATGTGAGATCTGTGATCCCAACTTGGGTCCTTCTGCTTGGAAGGCAATGTCTTAACTCCTGAGCCATCTCTCCAGCTCTTAATTATAAAGTTTAGAACATAGTTTGATAGTCATTGCACTATGCCTGTGTATCAGTTTGGGGAAGATTGACATCTATCTTTTTTATGTAGTGTGTCTCTCCTTTTAATTAAGTCTTTGATTTCTTTCATCAAGATTTCATGGTTCATAAGTTCTGTTTAATCAGCTTTTTTAGTTATCAACAGTATTCCCCTGTACTAACTCAAAACTAAAGGTTTTGAAGGGTATAGTAGAGCTATTATAGGCTTATGAAATGTGTTTCATTTTTGTTTTGTTTTTCCTAAGGTATGGAATTTAACTTAGATGGACTCATTTTTAAAAAATTAAGACCTATTTAAGTTCTACCCTTAAAATTTGTAGTTTCATGATATTTGCCTTCATATAATTGCAATTTTTTTTATACTTCCTACATGTTTTGCTTTTGTTACATTAAAGCTTACAAAATTGCTGATACCTAGTATATTTTTTTAAAGCAAGTTTTTTGCCCAGGGCTAATGTTCAACTCAGGTTCATGCTGCCTAGACACTCCCCCCACCAATGCTGGGATTATATGCATGTACCCCAATACCTGGCTTTTTAAAAAATAATATTTTTGTATGTATTTGATAATTTCCTCTGAGTATACAACATTATTTTTAAAAAATAATATTTTTGTATGTATTTGATAATTTCCTCTGAGTATACAACAGCATATTCACCCTCTACTCCCCTTGGATTGCCCAACGTATTCCCCCTTCCACCTTCATGTCCTCTTTTATGAAAAAAAATTTAAAAACCTGTATATGGGTGAGTGGTAGGGTGTGGGCAACCTACCAGTGGATATATTCCTCCCATCCCCAATATGATGGCTCTACTCCTCTGCCCTAACCAACATCCCTCAACTACCATATGCTCTTTACCTAGAGGTAGGGCCTTGGGAGCCCCTCCCTAGTCTATGCCAGAATTTTGACCAGATGGATCTTGAGCAATGGCCATATTATGTCCAGAAGATTTCATACCACTCCTCCCTGTCCCTCAGCTCTTATACTTTTTATCTCTCCTCTTTCAAGATGGTCCTTAAACCTTAGGGGAGAGAATTTGTAGAGGTGACCCATGTAGATCTGAACATTCAACAATTACTTATTTTCAACACTTTGACCAATTATGATTTTCTGCATTAACTATTGTAGAAAGAAGCTTCTATGATCAAGCAGCACTAATCTTTAGATATAAACATAAATATTTAGAAGGCAGTTTGACAACATATCCATTCAGTAGACAACAGTAGTACATTCCCAACAAGGCTGTGACCTCCCAGCTATAGGTTTTTTGGACAGGTTTATAGTTACCAGGCATGAATTGCCTTCTGGAGTCCAATCACAAAGTGTTTAATTACACCCACAACAGTTATGCCACTATCACAACAATGGGTATATCTTGCCTAGCAGGTCAGTATATTGTAGCCTGTAGGATCAAACACTTGGTAAAAACATTGATGTCCCTTCTTTCTCTGCAGCCATCATAGACTCTTGGCACTATGGTAGATAGCTATGCTTGGATATTTTGATATCCAATATTTTTTGCTCTGCAAAAATAGTAATTTTGTATGTTTCAATGTCCTAATACTTGTGTTAGACTTTTTTTTTTTTTTGCTTCCATATATAGTGGGATTATAGGCATGGACCACCACAACTAGCAGTTTTTATTACTTCTTAACAAGAGAATACATTGGAGTGTAAATTTCCTTTTGCCTTTTTTCTCATCTCACTTGGGTCATCTTGTTCCCATTCTGTCAGTTTCCTGTTTATGCATATAATAGAACACTTTGGAGTCTTCAGAAGAAACAAAAGTAGGGTATAGTGACATTCATCTGTGATGTCCACTTAGGAGGTTGTAACAGGAGGATTGCTAGGAATTTAAGGCCAACTTGGACAACCTAGTAAGTACCAGGCAAGTCAAAGCTACATAGTAAGACTATCTTAAAAGTAATAAAAAAGAGGTTTGGAAAGATGGGTCAGGCGTTGAAGCCTTTTCCTCACAAACAAAAGGACCTGAGTTGAGATTTGCCATTCTAACTGGGTCAAATGCTTTAAGAGATTATCCTCAAGGATAATATTTCACATTTAAAAAAGCCAGGCAGAAATGAGGGTGGCCTGTAATTTTGGCCCTGGAAGGTGCTACCCGGGAAATCCTAAAGGAAAGTAGTAAGGAAGTAGAGCAATCCAGGATGGTTCTCAAAGTCACCCTTGGGCCTCCACAGGTACACACACTCAAGTGTCATCTTATCTACATAACAAAACTACCCCCTTCCCACATGTACAAATGCAAAAAAAAAAAAAAGAGCAAGAATTAGTATTTGAGGTATAGCTGCTGAGAGAGATACAATATGACAATATTTACTGCCTCTAAATTGTACCATTTCATTTTTTAAAATGATGAATATTATATCATGTAGATTTACCACATTAAGAAAAATAGAGAAGAGGACGTTTGTACAGAGGTCCATCCTCAAGACTTGGGAAGGGGCACACAGAAGAGAGGTTGGTAGGTGACAGAGGCCGGAGTGAGAATGGGAAGCGGGCACTGTGTGTCCCTGTGGAGGACCAAGGGTGACATTGGAATCATCCTAGATTGCTTCTACCTCCTTTATGCTTTGCCCTGGAGTTTTTTGGGCTCTGTGCACCAGGACAGGAAGTGAAGGCCACTGCCATTTCTGCCTGGCATTTTTACATGGCATTTAACCCCTGAGCTATCTCTCCAGCCCTTATTTCCTATTTAAATGGCCCTTTCTTTCACTACTACATATTGCAGTACTAATTCAAATGACGCCATGTCAATAATTCTTTCTTGAATATGCGCAGCCAAAAGTTTTTGGTTTTCAATTCCAAAGTTGCTTTATTTTTGTGCCTCTTTTAGAGCACTGTCCATTCAACAAGTAGATATTTTTCTTTCAGGTCTGTCTGATACCATTCTTTTCCAGCTTTTATATCCTGTCTTCATACACATAAGCACTTGCTATTAAAACAAACCATCTCTATCTTCTACTGTGTATAGATCACTGCTAGAAGAGCAAAGAAATCAGTTAGGAATAAACTAGTTTTTTTGCAGTTTCAGTGAATATGCTGGCTGGAGAGAGTTACATAGATGACAGTGATATCCACCTGGCCTAGCGAGGGACCACTTGTTGGACTTACATATGCCCATTCTGTCCTAACTTTTAAGCTGTAAGATTACGAAGATCAAAGGTCATACATTTTTAATTCCCATAATTTGATATATGCTATGTATAGAATAAGTACCTGGGTTTGTCTTTGAGCAAGTTACTTCATTTAATCTTTAAACCATCCTTAGAGAAGCCATAAAATTCCTTTTTTTTTTTTTCAGATGTCTTGAGATGATATCTCTAACACCTTATAAGTGATATTAGCACTTGAACTCCCATTGTAGTTATTCCAGATTTTCTGTCTGCTTTCCCTCAGCAACTGTAGTATTTTGCCATTCTAACTGGGTCAAGTGCTTTTCCAGCTTTTATATCCTGTCTTCATACACATAAGCACTTGCTATTAAAACAAACCATCTCTATCTTCTACTGTGTATAGGTCACTGCTAGAAGAGCAAAGAAATCAGTTAGGAATAAACTAGTTTTTTTGCAGTTTCAGTGAATATGCTGGCTGGAGAGAGTTACATAGATGACAGTGATATCCACCTGGCCTAGCGAGGGACCACTTGTTGGACTTACATATGCCCATTCTGTCCTCAAGTCACATGAGGTTTTACAGGTTAATAAAGATGTCAATCTATCTTATGTAAAATTCTCGCTTGCAAGTCTTTAATAAAGTATCTTAAAGAATGTTGGTTTTCACTGAATTTTTCTGTTATTCTCTTAGATCCTCAGATTTCAAGGGAGATTTTTGGTTTTTCATTAAAGGCAATTCGTCCTCAGGTAGGATTAATATTACTTGAATTGTTTTGCAGTTGAGATTTGAAATTTTAAAACACTGTTAGTGATTTTTTTTTTCTGCCATAGATTGATATGAAGAGATATGCTGTGCCCTTGGGTAAGATTCTATTTTAATAGAGTATAAATTAGATTCCTAAGATAACATCTTGAATAATGTTTTGTTTAAAATTGCAAATGAAAGTAAATACAAAAGGATCATTGGTTTGGAGATACTTTATCATATCAAGATGCTTGCTGCCAAATGAGTTTACCTGAGTTTGATCTTTGGAGCCCACATGGTAAAAGGAGAGAACTGGACTCCCACAAGTTGTTCTTTAACATCCATGTATGCACCATGGAGCATGCACGCATAACCCCCACCCAGTAAATACATATTAAAATAAGTATCTGTGGTGTTTTACATGTAATTATTTACAGGAAGCTTTTGGGAAATTCTTGTGATCATCCTCATACTACACATAAAAATATGTGTTAGAACATCACCTATGGGATTCAGGCTGTTTGAATCTTTTTCCTTTGAAGACATGGTCTCTTGTGGCCCAGACCCTTGTAGTCTCCTGTGATTTTTTTTTTTTTGAGACAAGTTTTCATGTAGCCAAATTAGCCTTGAGCTTACTCTATAACTGAGGATAATCTTGAGCTTCAGATTCTTCTGCCTCTACCTTCCAATGCTGAGATTACAGGTGTGTTGGACATTGACCCTAGGAGTTGGTGCATGCTAGGCAAGTGTTCTACCAATTGAGATTCCACAACCTGGAGGTCATTTAATTCTGCTTTGAATTAATAAACCCGGATTCCTTTTCTGACTTTTTTGGTGATCATTGGCCAAGTTACGAGCATAAATTAGTGTAACATTAGGGCTTACTGGATTATTATAGGGTAATGTGTTGAATCTTCATGAACATTGTTTTAATTTTAACATACACCCGAAACTTTCTTAATTACCTGTGTGCCTGTTTTAAATATAGTGGTTTTTGCATTTGCAGCTGCCCTACGTTTACTTACCCTACATGCATCTCAATTTAGCACTTGCCTTCTGGACAATTATGTTATTTTATTTGACGTGCTATCAAAATGGTGCAGTCATACAAACGTCGAATTGAAAAAAACTGCACATTCAGCCTTGGAATCCTTCCTGAAACAGGTATTTAAAATTCAGCTCTGTTTTTCCATAAAACAAGTAAATTCTAATTTGTGTGTAAAATGTTTAAAAAATAAACACAAGTTGATCCTTTAACTCTTGTATTATTTAAAGTAGAAAACTTTACTGTTGGTCAGCACATGTTGA